>CM040427.1:111496661-112696661 GCA_022702705.1 Papilionanthe hookeriana x Papilionanthe teres | reverse complement strand
GCCTAACCACAGATTTGGGGACTAAACTTAGAATTAGCCAATGTTCTTTATACGCTGAAATATGGGTAAAGAATAGGAATGCTCCTTTTTGGCACAATACATTAGCATCACTGATCTATGTCTCAATAATCATCACATTATGAATGGAAAGGAGGAAGACTCTTTCTTACAACTGAACTTTATTATAAATTTAGTATTGTGTTAGTTTAACTTGCTATAGTTTTGAACGTATTTTGGTAGAAATAGCAACTGCAACTGTTGTCTTTACTTTAAGAATTAAACTTGCAATTGTGTCGTGATTCGATAAGTGATTTCTGTGCTACACCATAAAATTGAAGCCTCCCTATGGTATCAATATTCCAGGACTCCACTAGAGCAATGTATTACTTGAGCGATACGTATACTTGCGTTTAATTGTGCTACTCATTATAAAACTAAATCAAAATATATATCTAAATCTGAGTTCATAAATTTTGGCAAATCAAAAAAGTCTCACCTCTGTTCATTTCCATGTTTTGGAAATGGACGGCTCTGATTTAATCCAGCATGATCTGCTATTCGGAGCCCCATAGCTGATCAAGCGCGTTTTCACACGTATGAGGACACACGGCTCCCTCTAGTTAATTATGATTTATTTAAATCCTGAATAAGCTTAAAAACTTCAAAAATAGATATCTTGACATCCAAAAATAAAAAATATAAAATAAAAACACCCTCAAACTCAGGGTGATGAGGAGAAAATTATAAGACTTAAATCATAATTTAATGATTTATATTTTATTTTTAATTAATTAATTACTCAAGCATAATTTAAATATTTAAAAATAATTATAAGTCCAAAATATATAAATTTTTTACAGAATAATCTTTTCATCCTTAAGAACATTCTGTGCTTTTTAAAGTGATAGGGAAGTCTCTGGGTAAGAATATTTATTTTTCTATGAAACTTAAGTGATTATTTTCAAAATAATTATAAGAGTTAAGAAATAGAAAAATTACCTTCAAAATTGGTCAAGAACCTTAGAGTGATAGACTTAAACTTTGAAATGACAAAATTTAGCCTTTAGAGAATTGAAAATGACATATTAAGCTTATAAGGTTAAAACTTGCAAGTAAAACCCTAAAATTTTTAAAAATTCAAACATTCACTTCACTTAGCCTATTCCACAATGGACTAAGTCAATCCTGAGCTCAATTCCCCTTGGACTCAAATTAAACTCTAATTGGGTCTAAAACACCCATTAGACCTAATTAATCTTAATTAGACCTTAACCACATTAGACAATATCATAAACCTTAATTTGATCTGAGACACTCATTGTACCTAATTAACCCCATTAAACATGAATCAACTTAGGTTTAATACAAATCAATCTTTAATTAGGTTTAATACACCAATTAGACCTAATTAAACAAAGTTAGACCTTAATCACATTAGGCTTAACTTAATAAAATCTAATTCGGTCTAGGACACTACTTATATTTAATTAAACCAAGTAAGACCCTAATCACATTAGGTTTAGCTTGATAAACCCTAATTAGGTCTAAGACACCAATCAGACCTAATTATACCTAGTTAGACCTTAATCGCATTAGGTTTAACTTAATAAACCCAAATTAGGTCTAATTAATCCAAATAAACCTTAACTAAATTAGGTTTAATTAATCCTAAACCTTAATTAGACCTAGCACTAATTTGGTCTAATTAATCCAATTAAACCTTAACTAAATTAGGTTTAATTAATCCTAAACCTTAATAAGATCTAACCCAAATTAGGTCTAATTAATCCAATTAAACCATACTTAAATTAGGTTAATTAATCCTAAAACTTAATTAGAACTAACCCTAATTAGGTCTAATTAATTTAATTAAATCGTACTTAAATTAGGTTTAATTGATCATAAACCTTAATTAAACCTAACCCTAGTTAGGTCTAATTAATCCAATTAAACCTTACTTAAATTAGGTTTAAACAATCCTAAATCATAATTAGACCTAACCTTAATTAGGTCTGATTAATTAAATAAACCTTACTTAAATTAGGTTTAATTAAACCTTTAAACTCTAACCCTAATTAGACTTAATTAATCTTTAAACCTTAACTAAATTAGGTTCAACTAATCTTAAATCCTAATTAGGTCTAACCCTAATTAGACTTAAGTAACCCTTAAGCCTTACTTACATTAGGTTTAAGTTACCCTATACCCTTATTAACTCTAACCCTAGTTAGACTTAATTAACTCTTAAGCCTTAATTACATTAGGCTTAAGTAACCCTAAATAACTCTAACCCTAGTTAGATTTAATTAACCCTTAAGCCTTACCTAGATTAGACTAAAGTAACCCTAAACCCTAATTAAGTCTAACCCTAATTGGACTTAACTAACCCTCAAACTTTAATTACATTAGGCTTAAGAAACCTTAAATCTTAATTAAGTCTATCTTTAACTAGACTTAAATGAACTTCTAACTTAGGTTTAATCTAACTTAAACCCAAGTTAACCAAACCTTAGGTTCAACCCATATTGAACCTAAATCAACTTCTAACTTAGGTTCAACCTAACTTGAACCCAAGTTAACCAAACATTAGGTTCAACCTATATTAAACCTTAATCAAAACCTATACTTAGGTTCAACTTAACTTGAACCCAAGTTAAGTTAAACCTTTAGATTCAACCTACAATGAACCTAAATCAAACCAAACCATAGGTTCAACCCATATTGAACCTAAATCAACACCAAAATTAGGTTCAACCTAACTTGAACCTAAGTTAAGTAAACCTAAGACTTAACCCATTAACCCAATAACCACCACATTGACCAAACTGGTTAAAATTTGACCCAAATGGTCAAAATAGGTCAAAATGGTCAACCCATTAACCCAATGACCACCATATTGACCAAACTGGTCAACCTTTGACCCAAATGGTCAAACTAGGTCAAATGGTTAATCCATTAACCCAATGACCACTACATTGACCAAACTAGTCAACCTTTGACCCAAATGGTTAAAATAGGTCAAAATGGTCAACCCATTAACCCAATGACCACCGTATTAACCAAATAAGTCAACCTTTGACCCAAATAGTCAAACTAGGTCAAAATGGTCAATTTTTGACCTAATGACCATTACATTGATGAAATGACAACCATTTTGACAACCAAGTTAATATATACCCCAAATTAGTCAGATTTGACTCATTTCATTAATTTGAGACATTAAAATGATCAAACTTGGTCACTTGATCAACCATAGTCAAACCTAGGTCCTATTACCTATAATAATAGCTCCTTTATTAAATTAACCAAGACAAGGTTGAGAAAATCACCTGGGTCAGCCCTGGACCTGGGCTGGTCAACCATGGTCAACCCTGGTTAACCATGGTCAATTTTAGTCAAATTTGGTCAAAATATTCAATTTTGAACCAAACTAATAAAATTAATCAAATGATTAACCTTCAAAATCATTTTGATTAATTTATGGGTTAATATTATAATTTTCTACATTTTTAGTTAATTACATAATTAATTCAAAATGGAATTATGATTAATAAACCCTAAATTAAATATAAAAATATGACATCACCCATGACATCAAAATAAATAATTAATGTTTAAAATCAAATTCACATTATGGACGGTCACCCATGACCTATGAAACTCATAATAACATGGTTAACACATTAACCAATCCATGACACATGACATTTAAAGCCATCATGACATGATTATGAAGAGGATACATATGTGTCATACCTTCTTAAAATTAAAGTGTGACATGTATGCTTAAGGTGGAGAGCACCTCTAACCCTAGACAACGGGGATAAACACTACTTAAGCCATGTTGACCTCATTTTACAATGAGTCAATAACCTTTTGACCTAAAAAGTCAACTTTGGTCAAATTGGTCAAACCAAACCTAATGACCTACCCTGTTGACCCCATAGGTCAACCTTTTGACCTAAAAGTCAACTTTGGTCAAATTGGTCAAACTAGACCTAATGACCTACCCTGTTGACCCTATAGGTCAACCTTTTGACCTAAAAAGTCAACTTTGGACAAATTGGTCAAACCAGACATAGTGACCTACCCTATTGACCCCATAGGTCAACCTTTTCACCTAAAAAGGCAACTTTTATCAAATAGGTCAAACCAGACCTAATGACCTACCCTGTTGACCCCATAGGTCAACCTTTTGACCTAAAAAGTCAACTTTGGTCAAATTGGTCAAACCAGACTTAATGACCTACCTTGTTGACCCCATAGGTCAACCTTATGACCTAAAAAGTTAACTTTGGTCAAATTGGTCAAACCAGACCTAATGACCTACCCTGTTGACCCCATAGGTCAACCTTATGACCTAAAAAGTCAACTTTGGTCAAATTGGTCAAACCAGACCTAATGATCTACCCTGTTGACCCCATAGGTCAACCTTATGACCTAAAAAGTCAACTTTGGTCAAATTGGTCAAACCAGACCTAATGACCTACCCTGTTGACCCCATAGGTCAACCTTATGACCTAAAAAGTCAACTTTGGTCAAATTGGTCAAACCAGACCTAATGACCTACACAGTTGACCCCATAGGTAAACCATATGATCTAAAAGTCATCTTTGGTCAAATTGGTCAAAATAGACCTAATGACCTACCCTGTTGACCCTATAAGTCAACCTTTTGACCTAAAAAGTCAACTTTGGTCAAATTGGTCAAACCAGACCTAATGACCTACCATGTTGACCCCATAAGTCACCCTCATGATCTAAAAAGTCAATATTGGTCAAAATGGTCAAACTAGACATAATGACCAACTCTGTTGACCCCAGAGGTCACCCTTATGACCTAAAAAGTCAACATTGGTCAAAATGGTCAAACCAGACCCAATGACCAACCCTGTTGATCACATAGGTCACCCTTATGACCTACAAAGTCAATATTGGTCAAAATGGTCAAACCAGACCCAGTGACCAACTCTATTGACCCAATAGGTCAACCTTATGACCTAAAAAGTCAACTTTGGTCAAAATGGTCAAACCGCACCTAAGTGACTTCGTTGACCCCATAGGTCACCCATATGACCTAAAAAGTCAACATTGGTCAAAATGGTCAAACCAGACCCAGTGACCAACCCTGTTGACCCCACAGGTCAACCTTATGACCTAAAAAGTTAATATTGGTCAAAATGTTCAAACCGCACTCATCGACTCAACCCCTGTTGACCCCATAGGTCACCTTTATGACCTAAAAGTCAACATCGGTCAAAATGGTTAAATCGATTCAATGGACTCAACCTCCGTCGATCCATAAGTCAACCCTTTCACCCAATGACACATTTAAGACCCCACAAGACAAAATCACAAGTATCGGACATTTTAAAATTAAATTGATCAATTTAGGTCGACTTGGGTCAACCCACGTCAAAATCGTCAACAACTATCTATTTTGATTAAAATAGATAAAAATGAAATAAAAATAACAAAATTAATCAAATAATTAATTTCAAAATTATTTTGATTAATTAAAATGATTAATGATTTAATTTTCAATATTTTAATTAAATGACATAATTAATTAAAATGAAAATTAAATTAAAATCATAAAATGACAAAAATGATAAAATTAATCAATTAATTAAATTGAAATTATTTTCAATTAATAAATTGATTAATAAAATATTTTCCAACAATTTTAATTAATAAAATAATTAATTAAAATGGGAAATTAAAAAGAAATGAAATGGCAAATAACCTTCTCATAATTAATTAAGCTAAATTCATCTTAAGGCTTAATTAACACATAGTTAAGCCCACATTAAGACCACTTAGCCATGGGTTAATACCCATCATGATGCATGGGGTGAGGTGTCACTCTCTCCTTCACCTTAAGCCTCATTTAGCCATGAGGTGGTCGGCCAACATGAGGCCTCACCTCCCACCTCCCAAGCCACCCAATGGAAGGAAAACCATGCATGAAACCCCCCCCTTACCATGGTTAGAAGCAATGATGAGGGGTGAGCTTGTGTGTCACCATTTGCTAAGCTTAAGAAATGAGGTGTAAGCTCCCTAAGAAGAGTAGAGGCAGCTCACCATGCACCTCTTACGTGAACCAATGGATGAGAAACAAAACACTGGAGATCATCATGGAAAACTTAGGGAGAAGCATCAATGCCTATCTTCAGCTAATTCCTTCACCCAATGAGCTGATAGAGGAGGTAACTACTCCACTAGAACATCCTAAGCTAAGCCATAACCTCCCCTTGCTATAAATAGGACCCCATGGCCGAACCTAGCAAGAAGAAGAAAAAAATTTAGGGAGAACTATAGGCTGCCCAAATCCACCTGCTCCCAACATAAAAAGTCTTCCTAAGAGTCTCAGTAATCTTTTAGGATCAAATCCAAGCCATAATTTGAGCCAATTTGACCAAATTTCAAAAACAGCCCAAATTAGGTACTTCTTCAAAATTCCTCCCTAAGCCCGACTTCTGGATCAAATTGCTGCATCAATAACCTTCTATTGGAGTCCTAGAAGGCAACCATAAGTTCTGATCTAGCTTGATTTGCTTGTGGCAAAGGTATGGAATTCTTCTTTACAAAATAAATCATATTTTCGACATATCATGTGTTATACTAGCCTAGAAGTGTATCATCACCGTATGGATGGATACCTCTCATCCAGATGATCATTTTAAAAAAAATCACTCAATTTCATCAAGAAATGAGTGAGATATTGATGTTTAAAGTTTAATGGTTAGAAATAATTCGGATTTTTATCAGAATTATCTCGGCCGTCCGATCCCGCGCCTTAGGCATGGACAGCGCGGATGATTCCCCGCGGTGTCCACTGTTCAGCTTCCCGCAGCGGATCCTCCTGCTCGTTCGACGCGTACAAGGACACACGTCGAACGGCGGTGAGTTTGGCGGTGGGATTTAATAAAAAATCCCTTAAAACCTTTAAAACTTCAAAATCCATATCTTTTGATCCGGAGGTCATAAAAAATAAAATAAAAATACCCTCGGAAAGCTCTTGAAGAGGAGAAAATTATGAGACCAAAATCATAATTTTTTCTCAGTATTTAATTTTTAATTAATTAAATACTCTCGGAGTATTTTAATTATTAAAAATTACTTATAAATCAAAAAATTATGAATCTTTGAGGCATTTATCTTTATGTTCTTAGGAACCTTCCATAATTTTTCCAAGGACAGAAAGCATGACTAGGACACTTCTCTTTAATTTTCAGGTTTCTTTATAATTATT
This sequence comes from Papilionanthe hookeriana x Papilionanthe teres, assembly GCA_022702705.1. NCBI lineage: Eukaryota > Viridiplantae > Streptophyta > Magnoliopsida > Asparagales > Orchidaceae > Papilionanthe > Papilionanthe hookeriana x Papilionanthe teres. The sequence continues at coordinate 112,689,407 of CM040427.1, read as the reverse complement.
TCAAATAATAATTATAAAAATTGAAAATTAAGGAAAATAAAAATGCAAATGGCTAGAAATGATAGGGCAACAGACAATAACCCTAAGAAAACTATTTCTAAGTTATAGGAATCATTTTGAATGGTATTTTGAAATTTAGGGTTCAAATCCTTTATTAATTAAATAATTTTAATCCTAAAAATACCTCTTTATAAATTTAACATATTTTCATCAACAATCAAAGTTTGAAAATGGTTCTAGTCTATGATAGACTAATGAGAAATTTCACTTGAATCTAAAATGACCAAATTGGACTTAACTAAATTTAAAATAACATTTAAACATATTAAACCTTACTTAAATTAGGTTTAATATAAAAATTAAATCTTAATTAAGTTTAAAGACATATTAAACTGAATTAAGTAAAATTAAACCTTTTAATTAAGTTTAAAGACATAATAAACTTAATTAACTCATTAAACCTTACTTAAATTAGATTTAATATAAAAATTGAATCTTAATTAAGTTTAAAGACATATTAAACTTAATTAATCAAAATTAAACTTATTAATTAAGTTTAAAGATATAATAAACTTAATTAACTCATTAAACCTTACTTAAATTAGGTTTAATATAAAAATTAAATCTTAATTAATTTTAAAGACATATTAAACTTAATTAATCAAAATTAAACCTTTTAATTAAGTTTAAAGACATAATAAACTTAATTAACTCATTAAACCTTACTTAAATTAGGTTTAATATAAAAATTAAATCTTAATTAAGTTTAAAGACATATTAAACTTAATTAATCAAAATTAAACTTCTTAATTAAGTTTAAAGACATAATAAACTTATTTAACTCAGTAAACCTTACTTAAATTAGATTTAATATAAAAATTGAATCTTAATTAAGTTTAAAGACATATTAAATTTAATTAATCAAAATTAAACTTATTAATTAAGTTTAAAGGCATAATAAACTTAATTAACTCATTAAACCTTACTTAAATTAGGTTTAATATAAAAATTAAATCTTAATTAAGTTTAAAGACATATTAAACTTAATTAATCAAAATTAAACTTATTAATTGAGTTTAAAGACATAATAAACTTAATTAATTCATTAAACCTTAATTAAATTAGGTTTAATATAAAAATCAAATCTTAATTAAAGACATATTAAAACTTAATTAATCCCCTTACACACTAATCAAACTTAAACCCTAATTAGGTCTAAACCAGTAGACCTAATTAAACCATTAGACCTTAACTAACTAAGGTTTAATCAAACTCAAACCCTAATTAGGTCTAAACCAGTAGACCAAATTAAACCATTAGACCTTAACTAACTAAGGTTTAATCAAACATAAACCCTAATTAGGTCTAAACCATTAGACTTAATTAAACCATTAGACCTTAACTAACTAAGGTTTTATCAAACTCAAACCCTAATTAGATCTAAACCATTAGACCTAATTAAACCATTAGACCTTAACAAACTAAGGTTTAAACCATTAGACCTTAACTAACTAAGGTTTAATCAAACTAAGGTTTAACTAAGGTTTAACCATTAGACCTTAACTAACTAAGGTTTAATCAAACTTAAACCCTAATTAGGTCTAAATCATTAGACTTAATTAAACCATTAGACCTTAACTAACTAAAGTTTAATTAAACTTATACCCTAATTAGGTCTAAATCATTAGGCCTAATTAAACCATTAGACCTTAACTAACTAAGGTTTAATCAAACACAAATCCTAATTAAGTCTACTACATTAGACTTAATTAATTATTAAATCTTAGTCAACCAAGGTTTAATTAGACCCAAATCCAACCTTTTATTCCGAGTCCAACATAACCTAAAACCTAAACCTAACTCAACTTGAGTCTAATCTAGCTTGAACTCAAGTTAACCTAAACCTTAGGTTCAACCCACATTGAACCTAACTTAAACCTAACTTGAGTCCAATCTAACTTGAACTCAAGTTGACCTAAACCTTAGGTTCAACCCACATTTAACCTAACTTAAACTTAACCTAACTTGAGTCCAATCTAGCTTGAACTCAAGTTAACCTAAACCTTAGGTTCAACCCACATTGAACCTAACTTAAACCTAACCTAACTTGAGTCAAATCTAACTTAAACTCAAGTTAACCTAAACCTTAGGTCCAATCCACATTGAACCTAACTTAAACCTAACTCAACTTGAGTCCAATCTAGCTTGAACTCAAGTTAACTAAACCTTAGGTTCAACCCACATTGAACCTAACTTAACCCTAACCTAACTTGAGTCCAATCTAAATTGAACTCAAGTTAACCTAAACCTTAGGTCCAATCCACATTGAACCTAACTTCAACCTAACTCAAATTGAGTCCAATCTAACTTGAACTCAAGTTAACCTAAACCTTAGGTTCAACCCACATTGAACCTAACTTAAACTTAACCTAACTTGAGTCCAATCTTGCTTGAACTCAAGTTAACCTAAACCTTAGGTTCAACCCACATTGAACCTAACTTAAACCTAACCTAACTTGAGTCCAATCTAACTTGAACTCAAGTTAACCTAAACCTTAGGTCCAATCCACATTGAACATAACTTAAACCTAACTCAACTTGAGTCCAATCAAACTTGAACTCAAGTTAACCTAAACCTTAGGTTCAACCCACATCAAACCTAACTTAACTTGAAACCTTAGGTTCAACCCATATTGAACCTAACATAAACTGAACTAAATTTGAGTTCAATCCAACTAGAACCTAATCTAATCCAAGTCAAACCTTAACTTAGGATCAACCCACATTGAACTTAAATCAACCTTAAGTCTAGGTTCAACCTGACTTGAACCTAACTTAATCTAAACTTAAAATTTAACTTAAGTCTAACCCACATTAGACTTAAGTCTAACCCACATTAGACTTAAGTCAAACCAAACTTAGGTTCAACCTGACATGAACCTAACCCAAAAACTAACTTAAGTCTAACCCATATTAGACTTAAGTCGAACCATACTTAGGTTTAACACGATATAAACCTAAGTCTAACCTAATTCTTAGGCTCAACCTAACTTGAATCTAAACTAAAACCCGGCTTAAGTTCAATCCTAAGTCTAGGTCTAACATTAAATAGACTTAATTAGAACTTAAGTCTTATCTAAAAGGGACTTAGATTGTCTGTAAATCTAATCGAGTCTAATTTATTAGACTTGATTAACCTTTAAGTCCTTTTTAAACAAGACTTAAAACTTAATTAAATCTATTCTAAATCAAACCTTTTAACTTAAGTTCAAACAGACATGAACTCAAGTTAAATAGATTCAATCAACATTGAATCTAACTTAGGTTAAACCAAACATGAACCCAAGGTAATTCAATCAATATTGAATCTAATTTCAAACCTTTTAACTTAAGTTCAAACAGACATGAACTCAAGTTAAATAGATTCAATCAACATTGAATCTAACTTAGGTTCAACCAATTTTGAACCCAAGGTAATTCAATCAATATTGAATCTAATTTCAAACCTTTTAACTTAAGTTCAAACAGACATGAACTCAAGTTAAATAGATTCAATCAATATTGAATCTAACTTAGGTTCGACCAGACATGAACCCAAGTTAATTCAATCAATATTGAATCTAATTCCAAACCTTTTTAACTTAGAGTTCAGACAGACATGAACTTAAGTTAATAAATTCAACATTTTAAAACCAAAACTGACATAATCAACAAAAATTGACATTTCAAAATAATTCGACATAAATTGACATCCAAGACATATCCAAATTTTCTGTGATGTTATTTCTGACAATGTTTTCTTTGCAGGGTGAAAATAAGAAATTTCGCTTAGATTTTCTTTACATGTTATAGGGAGTATGACCCACTTTTTATATGTATGTAATTTATGTTTATAGCCACGGAACCAAAAACTTGATCCCGCTTTAAATATAGGAATATGATTTAATGTATAATGTGGATTCTACGCAAGTATACGTATCGTATTAAGTAATACAGGGCTCTAGTGGAGTCCTCGGTTATCGATCCCACGGGAAGTTTTTAACGTAATTATTATCAGCTAAATTTAAAGGAATTACTTAATAAAGTGAACAGAAATTCTAAGTAACTATAACAAACTAAAGTAAACTAATGCTTGAAATAAGTTTACTTAATTAATTCAGAAAAAGTATCCTTCTCCTTGTTTTTAGAAAATTAAGTGAAATGATGAATTTAAATAGAATTTTTAAATTGTATTGTGACAAATAGGAGCATTCCTATTCTTTACCCTTTGGTCCAGCTACAAAGAACATTGACTAATCCTATGTTTGATTACTGAATCTGCGGCTAGGCTGAGAGGATACTGGCTGCCACTTCAGAGCTCCCACGTTCCCCTCACCTGAGGGCTAACATCTACACTTCAGCTCTCAAACAGTAGGATCGAATTGAGTATTTTATTCTGTCACACTAAAACATCCAATTCTACGCCCGATAATTAATATTTCCCTATTTATTTGCACCCGCCTTCCAAGGCTTTTGACTTCCTTGAATATTAGGTGTAATTTTTACTATAGTTGATAATTCAACATATTTTAACTACTCAATTGGCCAAATTGAAAGTAAATTAAGTTTTAAAGTAAAAATTATCACAATTTATTTATATTATATTAAGTGCCTTTATTTAATTTCATCAAACCACATAATTTTCATAAACAAGGAGAAATACTAAGAAAACTACTCAGAATGCATGAGAATAAAACAAAGCATGGATTTCATTTAAAGTTAAAAACAATAAACAAAGATACTTATCTTAATTTCCTTCCAAGCAGACTCCTTGAAGTTCCTTTGACTTTTCCTTCTAGTACAGCAACTAAATAGCACTCAATTAAACTAATAAACTCACTAAACTTACTCAAACTACACTTAAGACACTAGAAATAGACTCACAGAAGACTCAAAAGACACACACAAGACACTAGAATTTGGCCTCTATTTATAGAGGCAAGCAAAGGTCCAAGGGGTGCTTAAACACCTCTTCAAAAAGTGTTCAGGTTCAATGTATATGCATCTTGAACTAGCTCGCCGTCGGCGGGAAACGACCTCGCCGTCAGCAGGGCTTCTAGAAGGTATTCAAACCTCGCGATCTCGCTGTCGGCTGGCTCGGGCTCGCTGTCGGTGAGATAGTTATAATTCCTTCAAAAATTTCTCCTCACGATCTCGCCGTCGACGGCCTCGATCTCGCCGTCGGCGAAATAGTTATATTTGCATGAATTTCCTCCTTTTTAATCCAAATTTGTTACATTTCATGCATTTTGCTTCTATTACAAATAAATCTTCATTCCTGCAATAAAATAAAGAAAATACCTTTCTTTAAAGTGCAATTTCATCAAAAATAGGCATGAATTTCTTAACATATTTTTCTGTGATCAAAATCCCCCAAACTTAATTATTACTTGTCCTCAAGTAATTTTAATACTAAATAAAAATAATGATTTCTATAATAGAATTTTTCAACTCAAATAATATATGAATTAATTTTAAATAACATTATAGTAAAGTTAAATAGAAATATTTCTAAGAAATTTAAATTAATTTTATAGAGATAAGATTATTTAGTTATTAGGTCTAAGATTTCTAGCTTTCTATTTATTTCAGGAATGACTATATTAAAAATAGCAAATTACTTAAGATATTTAGATGATAGGAAATTCAAGAAAACTCTATTTAGTAAAATACCAATCCATAAATATAAGTTTAGAAATATAGTTAAGTTTTACCCTTTAGGTTGAATCCATTGAAGCCAATTTTTTGATAAGGCATCTCCTCAAGCTTCTCCTCACTTATATTTTTCTTTTCTTTTCTTTTCTTTTCTTTTCTTTTCTTTTTCTTTTCTTTTCTTTTCTTTTTCTTTTTCTTTTCTTTTTCAAGTGAGGATTACTGTATCTGGAAAGCCTGTTAATAATTTTGAACTTCAATTTCTCTTTCTAAATTTGAAACTTAAAATACTTATTTGCTTATATATATTTCATAATTTTTACTTCATTAAGTTTCTATTCTTTCTTTTTCATCTATATACTTAAGAATTTCCAATTTTTAGAATATAGTTTCCCTTACTTTAAATATTTTACTATATTCTTATTCCTTTTAACCAAATATCTTATTCTATTAATTAATTGAATCACTAGAAGTATTTTCTTTAACTTTATATAATAATTAAATAAAGCAACTCATATTTATTGAATTGAAAATTACTATAGAAAATCATTTAATAATTTTTTTGAAAATAGAATTTGAGAACAATTTAATAATTAAATTTGTATTTTTACCTTCCCCCAAACTTAAATTTTTCTATCTATACTACATAGTGAAAAAGGGAAAGTATATAAATAAAATTCATCATACCTTTGAACTTTAGGTATTTCTTTTCTTTGAAATTTTTGCAGGCTTTTTCTTTACTTACAGAACCTGTACTGTTAGTATTCTTCTATATATAATATTTAAAAAGAAAGTGCAGGGATGGAAAATTTTAAAATAAGTATCAACATAACAAAGAAAACTTAATCTATTACTACACATATAATTAACTAATCTATTTTAAAACATATTAAAACAATCTAAATATTGTTTAACATTCATAACTTATAAAAACTTTAAATTAACATCCTAAAAAAAAATTTTGCAAACTAATTTAACACACATAAGAAATCTAATATCACAGCTCAAGCAAACAAACAACATATCAAATCCAAAGTCCACATAAAGTACTAAAATATTACACACAGAAATAATAAAGTTTGCAAAACAACAAATCTAAACAAACCAAACAAACTAAACAAACAAAGACTCTAATCTTCTACATTAAAATCCCAAACTATGTCATCTCCCTGATCTCCAGGCTGAGAAGACTGAGCAGGCTGGTACTGTGTATATCGGGGGCACTCAGGAAAGACAACATCTAAATCACCACTCCTATAACGACACTCAGCTTCATAGTATGCAATCTCGTACTCTGAATGTCGCTGGAGATATTCGCTATCATAATCGTGTCTTCTTTCCAAGCCTCCAATTCTTTGATCTATATGCTCAAATCTTCTTTCCATATTTTCTCCAAATGACTCAAAACTTTTTCTACTCGTGGTTAATTCATTCATCGGATCTTGAAGGGTAGGAGTAGTGTACCGAGGGGGTGGTTCATAACTAGTAGAGGGTATATCTCTACTTGAAGAAGGTACATAATCCTTGTCCCGCATCTCCATCCTTCGTGGGATTCATATTTCTTTATATTAGCCTGAGTAAGGGGTTTCATAGGCTCTAATCCATTCCTCATCGTCTCTTGCCTCTACCCTAGATAATTGGCAAAGTGCATAGATAAGACCAGGTTGTCCTAGTCCTCCTCCATTTTTATTTCTAGCAGTGGCTAATATGTTTTTATATATAACATTTCCCACATTAATACTCTTCTGGTTCTGAATACAGAAATTCAGAACTGCTATATCTCTTGTTACCTCACTATGGTGATAGGTGGTAACAAAGTAGAGCAAATAAAATAATGCCAAGCTTTTGATGTTGCATTAGCATAGAAAGAGGGAAGTTTACCCGTTCTCGCTGCTTTATCTTCCAGACTCCTTTCCCATCGGTGAGAAAGTCAATCACCTCTTCTAATGGTCCTTCCATAGTTCCAAAAGTTTCATATTCGCTCCAGGTGTCTTTAACTTCATAATATGTGTTTATTCTAGTAGCGCTGAAATCTACGAAAAATCCTCTAACTCTAATCGGTGCATCTTCTGCCTGTGTTAAGTTTGTATAAAATTCCTTCACAACTTCTACAGCTGCTCTGTTGGTAACAAAACAGAAGTTTTCCCATCCTCGCTCCTTTATAACTCGCTCTACTTCTCCTCCTGGATTCTTGAAAACTCGATCTTGTATGCACTTTCTTGCTTGAATATTTTGAAAATATCGTGTTTGTGCTCTCGCATTAATGAATCGAGTTTCGTCAAAATCTAATCGTCGCTTTTGTCGTGGAGTCATTTCTTGATCTGTGAAATTTACAAAAATTTTTAACTAAACTCCAAAATATTACTAAGAAGGCTTCTCACAATAACTAAAATCCATTTAAATCGATTTCTATGAAATTCTTCCAAGTATCTTCTTCACATTTCAAAATTTTTCAAAATATCCCAATGTAGAAGAAATCAATGGTGAAAATCAAAAATTTTTGCATAGAAGTGAAGCTCTTACCAAGGGAAGATGAAATCCGGTGTCAAAAATTGTTGAAATCGCTTCAAATCCAAGATCTCTCAAGCCCTAGGTCGGTTTTTTCAAAAATTAGAGGAAAGGGATGATGAATAGTGTCGGTTGACCGGTCAAACATAGGTCTTTTCGCATTCTCGCTGTCGGCGAGCTAATTAATTCCATAAGGCAAAAGTTTCAGAAAAAATCCGCCGTCGGCGAGCTCGGTATCGCTGTCAGCGGGTTTTCTTGCTGTCGGCGAGATAATTCTCGCCGTCGGCGAGGTCCCAAAAAATTTCAATTTTTGAATTTTGTAAATCATTTTCAACCTCGAATTGCCCTTAATCATTCTTCTGATCACTTAATTTGAATATTAATAAGAAGATTAGGTACTATACTCATAAAAAGTCACACAAAACAAACAAAATAACTTTATAAATGAAATCCATCAAACTTACAAATTTCACACTAAAAACTTAACACATACTTAAATTAATTGTTCAAATCCATAATACTCAGCATCGCAATCCAAACCACAACACTCTAAATGCTGAGACATAACAATTTACAAATAATCTCATCAAATCTGAGATGTTCAAATCAAAGTTTGACTCATAATAAAACTAAACTCCTAATCAAACGCACACACATATATATATACACAAATATAACATAAACATAGAACTTTTTCCAACTCTTCAGTGTCTGAACTAATATCTTCTCTGATATTTCCGATGCGACGCAGGTGCACAAATAAATTGTAGAAAGGCCTGAAAGGGAATTCTACAGTAGATTCTTCATTAATCCATCCTTCCTGTCTTAGTAGATGAATAAAACTAGCCTCCAGATGTCCAGTATGATCAAAGTGCTCCTTCATTCTCCAATCAATATGATTAAACATATCAGAGATATTGTCAATGGAATTCATCACATTTTGCAATTCTTTCTCCAATCCTTTAATCTTCTTCGAATAAAATTAGTCTTATCGGTAATAGGTCTTGCTAAAGGATTGTTCCGTGATGCTCGTCGAAATAACGGTGATCTCATCATTGGTATCCAAAGTGGGAAACATATCAGTAGGATCCGAGGGTTACCATGGTAAAAGTACTTTTTCCCAAGCCTCATAAGAAACTTGGTACTGACTGCATAAAGCAAATATAGTAGATGGGTGTCCAAGTCCATGCACTGACCCATGCACAATTAATCCCAATGCAGACTTTACTATTATTGATCCAACATCGATAGGTAATCCAATTTGAATACAATAGTTTAAAATAGCGCATTCCTTTGAAACTTTATTTACTCTCATGGTAGGTAATAATTTTGATGATATAAAGAAATGTCAGTGCTTTGAGACGAGGTTTAGAAGTGATACGTAAAAACTAACATACCCATCTTCTCATAACTCCCAATCATCCGGTTCATCAGTCAGATATCTATAGATCTCGTTCATATTATATCTTGAAGGCACAAAGTTGGAATAGTGACAAACAGAGGTATTTTCTATAGAAAATAATTCATTTACCCTTGCAGGAGTAAATGTTACCCATCTTCCTCTGACGTACACATTTTCATGGTTGATTTCATGTAAATTAGAGTAAAACTCTTTGACTACTGGTATAACTACAGCAGAAGTTGTATAACAAAATACCTCCCAATGCCGCTGTGCGATCATTTCTTCGATTTTTGTAGTAGCATTCTCTACTCTTCTATTGACGAATCCTCTTTCTTTGATAAGTCTTTTCTTCATCAAGCCTTTGATGAAGATTCGTTGCGCCTCCGAACTAACAAATTTTTGCCAGTTGAAAACTTCAGTTTTTGTGGTTTCTAGGAATTTTGAGGCCATTTTGGATGGAATGGATTGGTCTCTAGTCATTCCTAAGGAAGAAAATGGTGTAAAATTGGATTTGGAATAATTTCTTACGAAGGAATGGCTTAGATCCGTCCAAAACCGTACGAAAAATCTTTAAGAAACAAAATTTTCAACTGCCTCGCCGTTGGCGGGAAGTTCCTCGCCGTCGGCGAGCTGTCGGCAAGATTCGTAAAAATCTCCCGTTTTCGCTCTGGTCTGAATATTTTCTGATCTCATCTAATAAATTCAATTTTGTGATGATTCTAAATAAGAATTTGAGTAGTAAGATTTTATTTTAATAATATTGACTCACTAATATGTAGATATATATAAATAAAAGACTACTATGGGTTGCCTCCCATAAAGCGCTTGGTTTAACGTCGTCAGCCCGACCTAGTTCAGTTAGTGTTCAGGTTGACTAAGCATTAAAACCTCTTTAAAATTTGGTCGTCTATTTTCAAAATATGGTTTTAATCTATGTCCATTTACTTTAAATCTGTGTCCTGTTTTTGGATCTTCAATTTATATAGTTCCATATGAAAATATTTGAGTTATGGTGAAAGGTCCTAACCATCAAGATTTCAATTTCCCAGAAAATAATTTCAATCTAGTATTATAAAGCAAAACTTCTTGTCCTGGTTCAAAATTTCTCTGATTAATCTTCCGATCATGCCATAATTTCATTCTTTCTTTATAAATCCTATCATTATCATATGATTCATTCCTTAATTCTCCCAATTCATTTAATTGCAACAATCTCTTCTCACCAGCTTCTTTCATATTATAATTAAATTCTTTAATTTCTCAATATGCTTTATGTTCTAATTCAACTGTTAAGTGGCAAGTTTACCCATATATAAGCCTGTAAGGAGTCATTCCAATCGGAGTTTTATAAGCAGTCTTGTATGCCCATAATGCAGTGTCTAGTCTTATAGACCAGCCTGATCTATTAGGATTTACAGACTTTTCTAATATACGCTTAATCTCTTGATTAGAAACTTCAGCTAATTCACTAGTTTGTGGATGATAAGCAGTCGATATCTTATGCATAATATTATACTTTTTCACTAGTTTGTGAATGTATTTGTTTCTAAAATGAGTTCCTCCGTCAATGATAATCACTCTCGGAATTCCAAATCTCGTAAAAATATTTTTCATTAAAAATTTTGAAACACTTTTAGCATCACACCTAGGTAAAGCCTGTGCTTCAATCCATTTGGAAACATAATCAACAGCTACTAATATATATGAGTTTCCAAATGACGGAATAAAAGGTCCCATAAAATCTAATCCCCAAATATCAAAAATTTCAACTTCTAATATAAAATTCAGAGGCATTTCATTTTTTCTTGAAATGTTTCCTACTCTTTGGCATTTATCACAAGTTTTGATATATCTATATACATCTCTAAATAGAGTATGCCAGTGGAATCCAGATTGTAGAATTTTATATGCCGTTTTATCTGTCCCAAAATGTCCTCCAAAATTAGAATCGTGACATTTTTGAATAATTGGTTCAGTTTCTTCATAAGGCACGCATCTTCTAATAATTAGATCCTTACATTGCTTATATAAGTATGGTTCATCCCAAAAATATGATTTAGTATCGTGAATGAATTTTTTCTGTTGTTGCGAAGTTAACATAGGTGGTAGAATATCACTTACAATATAATTTACTATGTCAGCATACCAAGGTATTTTCAACTCATTAATATTATAAAGTTGTTCATCAGAAAAACTATCTAAATTTTCATTATCAATATTAGATAATTCATGATTTTCTAATCTTGATAAATGATCAGCAATTTGATTATCAGTTCCCTTTTTATTAACTATCTCAAAATCAAATTCTTGCATTAATAATATCCATCTGATTAGTCTTGGTTTAGAATCTTTCTTTTGCATTAAATGTTTTATAGCAGAATGATCAGTATGCACAATGCATTTAGTTCCTATTATATAATGTCGAAATTTATTAAAAGCATATACAACTCGCTAATAATTCTCTTTCAAGTAACTCGTATAATTTATCTCAAGCATCATCTAGAGTTTTACTAGCGTAGTATATAACTTTGAAAATCTTATCATATCTTTGCTCAAGAATCGCTCCTATAAGCATAATCACTAGCATCACACATAAGCTCAAATGGTTTCTCCCAGTTAGGTGAAACTATTATAAGTGTTGTAATTAATTTATTTTTTAATAATTCAAAAGCATTTAGGCATTCAGTTGTAAATTCAAATTCTTGTCCTTTTCAAGAAGTTGGCATAGAGGTTTAGTAATTTTTGAAAAATCTTTAATATAACGCTCGTAAAATCCAAGCATGTCCCGTGAAAACTTCTTACCCCTTTTACCGTAGTTGGAGGTGGTAATTTAGCTATTACTTGAATTTTTGCGAGTGTCTACTTCCATGCCTTTTTCTGAAATTTTATGCCATAATACAATGCCGCCTGTAACCATAAATTGACATTTCTCCCAATTTAGAACTAAATTAGTTTTCTCACATACTTCAAATACCTTTTCAAGATGATTTAGGCATGTGTCAAATGTTGTTTCAAATACAAAGAAATCATCCATAAATACTTATATTCCATTATCAATTAATTTACTAAATATAGACATCATACATCTTTGGAATGTTGCAGGTGCATTACATAATCCAAAAGGCATTCTTCAAAAAGCGAAAGTTCCATAAGGACTAGTAAATGTAGTTTTATCTTGATCCTCAGGAGCAATTTATATTTGATGATAACCGGTATATCCATCTAAGAAACAAGAATATTTTTGTCCGGCTAATCTATCTAACATCTGATCTAGAAATGGTAAAGGGAAGTGATCTTTTCTAGTGGCTGAATTTAATTTTCTATAATCAATACATATTCTCCATCCAGTAACTTGTCTTATAGGGATAAGATCATTATTTTCATTAGCTTTGATAGTCACCCCTCCTTTTTTAGGTACACAGTGAATTGGGCTTACCCAAGCACTGTCATAAATAGGATATATAATACCATTATCTAACCATTTTAAAATTTCTTTCTTGACTACTTCCTTCATTATCGGATTTAATCTCCTTTGTGGATCGGCTTTAGGTTTATGTTCATTATCTAAAATAATTTTGTGCATACATATTGAAGGACTAATTCCTTTAATATCTGCTAAAGTCCAACCAAAAATTTTCTTATACTTTTTTAACGTATTTAAAAGTTTTTGTTCTTGAGATTCATTTAATTCAAATGAAATAATAACTGGTAGAGTTAAAGAATTACCTAAGTAAGCATATTTTAAATGATTAGGTAACATTTTTAATTCAAGTTCAGGAGGTTTAATAATTGATGGAACTATATTCTTTTCAGTGTTTTCTGTGTTATCCAAAAATTCAAATTTTTCTTGAATATAATCTAATTCTTCATTTATCTCAGATTTTTCAATTAATTCAATATTTTCTTTTTCTAATTTCTCTTCATAATATTCTTTAAAATGTTCTTTTTGTAAATGATCAAGTACTTCCATTCGAAAACACTCATCATCTTTTTCTATCGCAGGATATTTCATTGATTTAGCAATATTAAAAGTTACTTTTTGGTCATTTACTCTCATAGTTAATTCTCCTTTCTGAACATTAATCATAGCTTTTCTAGTGGCTGAAAATGGTCTTCCTAAAATGATAGGAATTTCTTTATCTTCTTCCATATCTAGAACAATAAAATCTACAGGGAAGATAAATTTATCCACTTTTACTAATACATCTTCAATAACTCCCTTGGGATATGTAACAGAACTGTCAGCTAACTGAAGAGTTACTGAAGTAGGTGAAATTTCTCCCAATCCTATTCTCTTAAAAATTGATAGAGGTATTAGATTGATGCTTGCTCCAAGATCACACAAAGCTTTTCCATAGAATTTTTCTCCAATAGCGCAGGGTATAGTGAAACTACCAGGATCTTTTAATTTTTCAGGAAGTTTTTTCTGAATAATAGCACTACACTCTTCACTAAGTGCAACCATTTCATTATCAGTAAATTTTCTTTTTTATTTAAAATATCTTTCATGAATTTTACATAGTTTGGCATCTATTCTAAAGCTTCTACGAAACGAATATTTATCGTTAATTTCTTCAAAATTTCAAGGAATTTAGCAAATTGTTTATCTTTTTTATGTTGAATTAGTCGTTGAGGAAATGGTGGTGGAGGTTTTTCAATAGGAATTTTCATTGGTATTAAAGGATTTTCTAAATTTTGATCTTGTTGATTCTTTTCCTTTTCAATTTGCACTTCCTCTTTTTGAGTTTCAAGTTCTTTCTGAATTCGAGGTTCTAATTCTTTTCCACTATGTAATTGTATTACTTTAATTTGTTCATTTCCCTTGTCTTTAGGATTTATTTCTACATTACTAGGAAATGTTCCAGGTATTCTATTATTAAGTGCAGTAGCGATATGTCCAAGTTGATTTTCAATATTTTTTATAGCTGTTCCTTGATTTTGTAATTGATTTCCTTGTATTTGTAATTGATTTCCTTGATTTTGTAAATGTTGACCCATATTTAATATTAACTCTTCTATAGATAATTTCTTATCTTTAAATTGAGGGATATTATTATTAAATCCAGAGTGGATAATTTGGTTTATAATTAGGATTTCCTTGATTAGATGGATTTCCTAATTGTTGTGTCATATTATTCATCCATGGTTGATTAGTTGTATTATTATTATTCCAATTAAAATTAGGATGATTTTTCCATCCAGGATTATAATAATTTGCATAAAGATTATTGGGTCTGTTGTTAATTGCATTAATTGATTCATATTGAGATTGAGATTCTATAAATTGTCCAGATGAATTTTCTTCTGTTATAGTTGGAGAGTAATTCATTCCAAAATGATCTAATTTTTTAGATATAGTAGCAATTTGTGAAGCTAACATAGATATTGCATCATTTTCATGAATACTAGCTATTTTTTTCGGATTCATTCTATCAACGAGCCATTGAAAATTATTTGTTGCCATTTCTTCGATTAGTGCATAGGCTTCATCAAATGGTTTTGACATTAATGATCCTCCAAGAAGAAGCATCGATGATTGATCTTAAAGATCCTACTAATCCATTATAGAAAGTTTGGATAATTAACCAATCGAGTAACGCATGATGTGAGCATTTCCTAAGAAGTTCTTTAAATCTCTCCCAAGATTCATATATTGACTCTCCATCAAACTCGACTAAAAGAAGTTATATCATTTCTAAGCTTAGCAGCTTTAGATGGTGGAAAATATTTGGATAGAAATTTTTGTGATAATTCTCCCCAAGTTTTAATAGATCCAAGTGTTAGCGAATTTAACCACATTTTAGCCATATCCCTTAAAGAAAAAGGAAAAAGTCTAAGTCCGATAAGCATCGTTAGATACTCCTTCATATTTACAAGCGAAGCACATAGTTCTAAAAAACTAGCAAGATGTAAGTTAGGATCTTCGAGTAGGTGAACCACTAAATTGATTGTTTTGTACCATTTGGATAATTGCGGGTTTAAGTTCGAATGAATTAGCAACTACATCGGGGTTTTGAATAGTTAAATGAATTTCATCTAATGTAGGGTTGGCATAATCTCGTAATGGTCTTAGTTGATTGTTATTTTGATTTTCAGGTATATTTGCCATTTGTGTTAAATATATAATTTCTCTTTTTTGTTTTCTAATTCTTTTAATTGTACGCTCTAATTCTGAATCGTAAGGTTTTAAATTTTCGTTTCCAAATTTTCGCATACTAAAAAAAATAAAAAAAATTTTCTAGCTTAGTCCGTTACTTTAGTAAATAATTTATTTACTTCCCCGGCAACGGCGCCAAAAACTTGACCCACTTTTTATATGTATGTAATTTATGTTTATAGCCACGGAACCAAAAACTTGATCCCGCTTTAAATATAGGAATATGATTTAATGTATAATGCGGATTCTACGCAAGTATACGTATCGTATCAAGTAATACAGGGCTCTAGTGGAGTCCTGGTTATCGATCCCACAGGGAAGTTTTTAACAGAATTGTTATCAGCTAAACTTAAAGGAATTACTTAATAAAGTGAATAGAAATTCTAAGTAACTATAATAAACTAAAGTAAACTAATGCTTAAAATAAGTTGATTTAATTAATTCAGAAAAAGTATCCTTCTCCTTGTTTTTAGAAAATTAAGTGAAATGATGAATTTAAATAGAATTTTTAAATTGTATTGTGACAAATAGGAGCATTCCTATTCTTTACCCTTTGGTCCAGTGCAAAGAACATCGACTAATCCTATGTTTGATTACCGAATCTGCGGCTAGGCCGGGAGGATACCGGCTGCCACTCCAAAGCTCCCACGTTCCCCTCACTCGAGGGCTAACATCTACACTTCGGCTCTCAAACAAGTAGGATCGAATTGAGTATTTTAGTCTGTCACACTAAAACATCCAATTCTACGCCCGATAATTAATATTTCCCTATTTATTTGCACCCGCCTTCCAAGGCTTTTGACTTCCTTGAATATTAGATGTAATTTTTACTATAGTTGATAATTCAACATATTTTAACTACTCAATTGGCCAGATTGAAAGTAAATTAAGTTTTAAAGTAAAAATTATCACAATTTATTTGTATTATATTAAGTGCCTTTATTTAATTTCATCAAACCACATAATTTTCATAAACAAGGAGAAAGACTAAGAAAACTACTCAGAATGCATGAGAATAAAACAAAGCATGGATTTCATTTAAAGTTAAAAACAATAAACAAAGATACTTATCTTAATTTCCTTCCTAAGCTGACTCCTTGAAGTTCCTTTGACTTTTCCTTCTAGTACAACAACTAAATAGCACTCAATTAAACTAATAACTCACTAAACTTACTCAAACTACACTTAAGACACTAGAAATAGACTCACAGAAGACTCAAAAGACACACACAAGACACTAGAATTCGGCCTCTATTTATAGAGGTAAGCAAAGGTCCAAGGGGTGCTTAAACACCTCTTCAAAAAGTGTCCAGGTTCAATGTATATGCATTTTGAACTAGCTCGCCGTCGGCGGGAAATGACCTCACCCTCAGCGGGGCTTCTAGAAGGTCTTCAAACAGCGCGATCTAGCAGTCGGCGGGCTCGGGCTCGCTGTCGGCGAGGTAGTTATAATTCCTTCGGAAATTTCTCCTCACGATCTCGCCGTCGGCTGCCTCGATCTCGCCGTCGGTGAAGTAGTTATATTTGCATGAATTTCCTCCTTTTTAATCCAAATTTGCTCCATTTCATGAATTGTGCTTCTATTACCAATAAATATTCATTCCTGCAATAAAATAAAGAAAATACCTTTCTTTAAAGTGCAATTTCATCAAAAATAGGCATGAATTTCTTAACATATTTTTCTGTGATCAGTATACTAACTCTGTTTTGCAGGACGACATTCTAGGCGAACAAAAACAAAACCAAGACTTTTAGATTAGACATATAACCTGAATCTTTTGACAACAAAAACAAAACCAAGACTTTTAGGTTAGACATATAACCTGAAACTTTTCAACAAA
Organism: Papilionanthe hookeriana x Papilionanthe teres; assembly: GCA_022702705.1. NCBI lineage: Eukaryota > Viridiplantae > Streptophyta > Magnoliopsida > Asparagales > Orchidaceae > Papilionanthe > Papilionanthe hookeriana x Papilionanthe teres. Next base: position 112,671,808 of record CM040427.1, on the reverse strand, counting down.
ACAACGACATTGACAACAAAAACAAAATCAAAACTTTTAGGTTAGACATATAACCTGAAATATTTCAACAAATCAACAACATTGACAACAAAACCAGAGCCTTTAGGTTAGACATGATACCTAAAGTATTCAATAACATGATATAACGACATTCGGGAGTAATAGTGGGTACATCTCTCCTTAAAATAAATTCTTAGAAAATAAATGATTGACATTAATCAGAAGTTTTCTTAAACAATTGAAAATTGTTTAAGATGTAATTAACTATAGATGCTTGCCTCTATAGGAGATCTAAAAGAACACAAAATAGAAATCTCTGGTTTACCATGATTTTCTTAATATGAAAATTCTAGAATATGTTATTCTAGAATATCCTCATATAAGAATTATCATAAACATCCTTTTCTACTATTAGTTCTAAAAATTCTCTAAATCCTTCATAGAATTTATATGAATAAAACTAGGCTAATATTAGATAGCGACTCCTTGACTTTGACATGATACAGAAATGGATGGCGATGACATGACACCCTCACCGACCACAGTTTAAATTTTCCAACCGCCACCAAGAGAGTGGCGACTCCGCTGGGGTGAATCTTTCTTCTCATCTTTTGTTATAATTTATTTTCATTTCAAAATTTTGAAAATAAAAAGTTCCCAGTTTATAAATAAGTCAATAATATTCACTTATCTTGAAATTACAGAAAAATAGCAATGGATTCTCCGAATTCGATCTTTTCTTACTTTCAAGACTTTGACATACCAATAGAGAAAAATCCTCCTTTTTATCACAATGATTATGGATTATTTAGTGAAACGGAATTCATATTGGATAATCCATATCAAACTGATACTCAATCTTTTCAAGAATTTGACTTGCAACCTTATGAAGACTTTCTGAATTTTACAGATAATTTACCTGAATATACCCCTGAAGAACCTTACATCCTTGAAGAAATGAAAAGACAGAGTGGTAAGAAAGGAAAACAAGTTTACGAGGAAGATGATGTTCCACCATCATCTATGTATGAAATCGGGTCTTCTTCGAGGAATGTTCATAGAACTCCTTCATTTAAAAAAAGAAAAGACGGAACGAAAATGATAATTTTGAAACACCTGAATTTCAACAAAATATTTTTGGAAACTCTTCATTTTTAGAGGAAAATCAATATATTCCAATTCCTGTTGAATACACTGAAAATTCCTTTCAACCTAAAAGATCTCCTCCATTTCGTGTTGTACATTCAGTGTTTAAGAGATTAGCATGAAAAGAAAAATGTTCATTATCTAAGTTATTAGATAAAATGGGGCACGTGCAGTCTCCAATACCATGAAAAGGAGAATTTTAGCAATGGAAAAATCTGATTATCAAGAAACTGATTATCAATTTCCAACTGATAAACATTGTGTTCAAGTGCAGTAAAATTTTGATTGGGCCCTAGAATAAAAGATGTAGTGGTCACCAATGACAAAACTCGATATGACAAATTAATGTCAGAAGCAGAGGATACAACTGCTAAAATGACGGACTTAGTCTAGATGCTACAAAAAGCAAATTGTCCTTATACCGGATATGATACACCACCTGAGAGTTCTCGCCCTATACTTAAAAATAATGTATGGAGGCGAAAATCATCTGAAAGGAATTCTAATTCCACCAACACTCCTGCAAATAGTTCACGGAAAGAGATTTGCAGAAAACAATCTACAAAATCATTTCAAGAAAGATTAAAGAAATTAAAAGAAGATATTAAACAACTTTCAGGACAAGAAAGGAAAAATACTTCTGACAGTTCCAATGAGAATGTTGCCAGTATTAACATGGTAGAAACCCGATCTACTTCCTTAGCACGAGAATCAAATGAAGAGGAATTGCGAGAGGTGATACGACAACGAGATGAACAAATAAGTCGTCTTGAACAAAGAATGGAAGAACTGGTAGCGACAAAAACCACCAGCGGACCCTTCTCCAGCTATTGAAATCATTAGACCGGAGGCTATTCACATCCTTGAAAGCATAGAAGAACTAATGGATGTCGAGGAAAGCACTCGAAAGAGGAAGAATTCTCCTCATAACGAAACTCCAGAAAAGGATATTACAAAAATAGTGGAACAGAAGATTAAAGAAACAATGGCTCAGGCAAAAGCTGGAGTATTAACTCCAAAGGGTAGGCCATACCCAGAGGAATATGATTCTATTCAATATCCTAAGGGTTTTGTTCCTTCTGTCTTTAAAATGTTCGATGGAACGGGAAATCCCCGACAACATCTGGCACATTTTAGAGCAAGTTGTTGTAATGCTGGAGGAAATGATGCTCTCCTATTTCGATAATTTGTTAACAGTCTCACGGGAGTTGCCTTCGACTGATATGCAGAACATCCCAATGGATCTGTTAAAACCTTTATAGAGCTTGAAAGCCTTTTTATTCAACGCTTTGCAGGAGCACAACATCATACCACTGTTGGTGATTTGGTAGTAGAGAAACAAAAACCAGGGGAAACCTTGGTAGATTGTATTTTACGCTGGAGAAATCTCAGCATGAAATGTGAGCCACAATTACAAGAACAACATGCTGTTGGAATATTGCTTAAAAATATCCATGGTCATATAGCTTTTATGCTTAAAGGATTCACGATAAAAACTTTTGAAAAATTACTTAGTAAAGCTGCTAATCTTCAAGAAGAGGTTAAGCAGATGAGTGTAATGGAGAAAACTGAAAAGACAAAAACTATCAAAACTTTTGAAAAGAAACCTGGGAATATTGCGAGAAAAGGCAAACAGGTGATGCAAATCCAACCGGAGCAAAAGAAGCAACGACAAAATCCTTCGACATCACAAACATCACCTCAATTACAACTTCAACAACCAATCCCAGTATCAACTGAAAAGAAAACAATGGCTCAAAGAATAAATAAAGCATATTCATTTAAAACGAAGCCGTCGACAAAATATTTCGTAGCTTGCTTAAAATACCCGAATTTAAGCTACCGAAGCTAAGAGGCCAGCAAAAATTGACATGAAGGACAATCCTAATTATTGCCCTTATCACGAGTTGCTCGGACATAAAATTGAAGAATGTTTTGTCATCAAAGATCGGTTAGAGCGTAATTTCAAAGATGGAAATATAGTCATCCCGAAAAAATACTTGAAAGAACCCGAAAAGGGATCGATCAATATGATTTCAATAGAGGAACTTAATCCTAAAGACAAGGATAGCATTTCTGAAGAGATCTTTGCTAAATACCAAGTTACAAAATCTCCCAAGAAAGAAAAGAAAAAGAGAATTAAGAAAATGGGAAAGACTAGAGGTCTTCTAGACATAGGAGCTGCACTCCTTTTGTACCTTCTAGTTCATTTCACTCTTGTACTAGGATAGTTATGTCGGCCGAAGGATGAAAAATCCTCAAGCCAATAACTTTGTATGACTTTCTTTTTACCATGAATAATAACAATCCTAGTTTTGCGTACATTTTGTCTATTCTGGATGATGCTTCTGAGAATGACCATTTGAATTCTAACCCTATAGACAATACTCAAATCGTATATGATCAATCTAAAGACAACCAAAATAATGAAAATGCAAATGAGATATCTGACAACGACAAAAATGAAGATGACATTGCTACGCTTCAATTATAAGGAATTTCGATTTCTATAAAATTGGAATCTTCGGATTCAAAAACAAATGAATCGGATAATCAACCTGAAGAAATAGTTGAAATTAACTTGAGAAGTGGAAAAATCTTACCTTCTAGGATAACTCCACAAGAAAAAGAAAAACAAATAATTACACCAGATAAGATCATCCCTCTAATATATCCCCAAACTTTTGAAGGAAATAAAGATGATCTTCACAACAAGGTGGATTATAATGTACTGGACCATTTGAGAAAATTACCTGCAAAATTAAGCATCTATGACGCTCTCATACTTTCCAAAGAAATGAGAGAATCATTAATCAAGGCCCTTTCGGACCCGACATTTGCTTAACTCAACTTGCTAGTACTACCCAGAACAAAACTTACTCATTAGAAGAATCAACAAAGATTACCTTCTCTGACAATGACTTGTTGCTCGGAACAACTGAACACAATCGTCCATTATATATTACAGTAAACATCAATGACACAATACTTTCGAGAGTTCTTATTGACCCAGGTGCTTCAATCAACATTATGAATCTGAGAACTCTTGCATACTTAGACATTGATGCCTGTCAACTATCAAGGGATACGATGATGTTAAGACGGTTCAATCAACAAGGAGAACGGGCTCTTGGATCAATAACATTGCTCTTAAAAATAGCCGAGTTGGCAACGACAGCAAAATTTCATATTATTGATTCAGACACTTCTTTTAATGCCTTACTTGGCAGACCATAGCTCCATGAATATAAAATGGTACTCTCTTCATTACATCAATGTATCAAATATTTACGAAAAGGACAAGAATTTCGTATTATAGGAGATCTGCAACCGTTTTCAATTCATGAAATCGGTATACATGAAGATGCAGCATATTATGCTCCTATAAATAAAACAATATCTTCCAAAGAGACAACGGTAAATATGCAAGAAAAGAACAAAGAAAAGAAAATAAATGAAAAGGATTTGTCTTCAATAAAGACAAAAGAGACTAATTTCCGTCAGACTCGCACTCGAGGTCGAGGCCGAGAACGAGGACGAGGGAGAGAAGATCCAATTGTCACAATGAAGAAACCACTGAAGTTCAAAATCCACCTGGATTCTGAAGAAGAAACGACATCTATGGTTGCAAAGAAACCCCAATTCAAAATATCTCTAGAAGAGGAAGATAAAGAGAAACAATTTGAATCTATGTATGACAAAATCAATCATTATATACATTCTATGACTCTAACTCTAATCTCCACTGCTAGGATTGAGAATCTAATAGTCGAAGAAGTATATAATGATGAAAAAAGCCAATTAAGTTTAGACTTGGCTCTACTTCTTCTTGTACTAAAAATGATGTAAAAATAGAAGATGAAGATCTTCCACAATCAATGAAAATTCCTTTTGAGTTGTATTCTCCTTGGGCACGAAAATTCATTCAAAATAGTTTAATGCTCAAACAATGGTCTTTAAAACAACCGCATTTCATTGAACAAATGTGGAATGATAATAAACGAAATTCTAACTCTAAAAAAAGGTGTTCGATTTGGAACTTTGGGACCATTAGATGATACAGAATTTTGTTTGACCGTCACAGAAGAATGTGATTCCGAATCATTGCCTGATCTTCCAATTGAAAATGCTCCCCCGGAATTGGAAGAAGAAATTAAATCGACAATTGATGAACTAAAAGAAATAAATTTAGGAACTAATGAAAATCGAAAACCGACTTTTATTAGTTCATTCCTTAATGATGAAGAAATAAAAGACATAACTCAATTGTTGATGGAATATAAAGACTGTTTTGTTTGGACTTATGACAAAATGCTTGGTTTATCTCCAGAAGTCGCAGTCCATAAACTCGGGATAGACCAAATCATAAACCCAGTTAAACAAGCTCCAAGAAGGATGCGTGTCGAGATAGAGCAACAAGTCATTGCGGAAGTCAAGAAATTGATAGAGGCTGACTTCATACGAGAAGAAAACTATCCAACATAGCTAGCCAATGTGGTGCTAGTTAAAAAGAAAAATGGACAAATAAGAGTCTGCATAGACTACAGGGACTTGAACAAAGCATGTCCAAAAGATGAATTTCCTTTACCAATTCCTGAATTAATTGTTGATATTGCATCAAAATATGCAATATTTTCTTTCATGGATGGATCATCAGGATATAACCAAATAAAAATATTTTCGGAAGACGAAGTAAATACAGCTTTCTGAACACCCATGGGCATATATTGTTATAAGGTTATGTCATTTGGACTAAAAAATGCCGGTGCAACGTATCAAAGAGCCATGACACGGATTTTTGATGAACTAATACATAATCAAGTTGAATGTTATGTCGATGATCTGGTTGTCAATAGTAAACAAAAAGACGATCATATATATGATTTGAGAATTGTCTCTGAACGACTACGACGATATAATCTTAAAATGAACCCTTTAAAGTGCGCCTTTGGTGTCACTTCAGGAAAATTTTTAGGATTTGTAGTTCGACATCGTGGGATAGAAATTGATCCTCTCAAAATTGAAGCTATCCTAAATATGCCTTCTCCTAAAAATCTAACTCAATTGAGATCCTTTCAAGGAAAATTAGCATATATACGACGTTTCATTTCCAATCTATCGGGTAGATGTCAACCCCTTACTGCCCTTACTGGAAAGGATGCCAAATTCGTGTGGGATGAAAAATGCCAGCATGCCTTCGAAGACATTAAACAATATTTGACAACCCCTCCTATCTTAGCAGCACCTGTATTAGGAAGACCTTTAATCCTTTACACCGCGGCATTGGACAATTCACTAGGAGCTTTACTAGCACAAGTAAATGATGAAGGAAAAGAAAATGTGTTATACTACTTAAGTCGTTGTTTAGTTCCAACGAAAATAAAATATCCAACAATTGAAAAGCATTGTTTAGCCCTGATCTTCGCAGTTCAAAAGCTAAGACATTATATGCTTTCTCATAAGGTAACTCTTATCTCAAGAGTTAACCCGTTACAATATTTAATAACCTGACCGACGCTTTCTGGGAGATTAGCAAGATGGGAAATGATCTTGTTACAATTCGACATAACATTTGTACCGTTACGTGCTATTAAAGGACAAATCCTAGCAGATTTCTTAGCAGCACACCCAATTCCAGCGGGATCACTCCTTAACGACGATCTACCTGATGAACAAATATCAGAAGTAAAAAATTCTAACATGCAACAATGGGAACTCTACTTTGAGGGAGCATCATCTGCATGGAAAGACAAAGATAAACATACAATCACACTAGGCAAAGCCGGAGTAGGATCAATTTTCATTACTCCAGACAAAATGATGATGCCCTTTTCCTATCATTTGACAGAACCATGCACGAATAATGAAGCCGAATATGAAGCTCTCATAACCAGTCTAGAATTGACAATATTAATGGAAATTAAGAATATTGATATCTACGGAGATTCCCAGTTAATTATAAATCAAATTGCTGGCAAATACAAAATTCTTAAACCACGAATTGAACAGTATTCTCGTTACACTCTGAAATTACTTCAACAAATTCCTGATGTAACATTTTTCTTAATCCCGAGACGAGATAACTCTTTAGCGGATGCTCTGGCAAAACTTGGAAAGGAATTTGCATGTCCAGAAGAAGATGACATACCGATTTCTATAAAAGGACGACAAGTTCTTTCTCAAATTGACATGGATAATTTGCATAAAATCGGTGAAAATATGACAATGACAATAAGTGACGGGAAGGATGATTGGCGACAACCAATCATCCAATATTTAAAAACTGGAAAATTGCCTGAAAATAGTTCTATTGCCAACCAAATTAAACAAAGAGCATTATCATGTGCTCTAATAAATGGCGTCCTTTATAAATGATCTTTTGATCAAATGTGGTTAAGATGTTTAAACCAAGTCGAAGCTCAAGAGATTCTTAAGGAAGTTCATTTAGGTTTATGTGGTGCACATCAATCTGGGCCCAAAATTAAAATGAAAATAAAAAGAATGGGTTATTACTGGCCAACAATGATGACCGACTGTCTTGACATTGCAAAGAAATGTCATCAATGTCAAATACATGGAGTAGTTTCACATCAACCTCCAAATGTCCTACATCCGACCATTGCATCATGGCCATTTGAATGTTGGGGTACTGACATAGTGGGCCCTATAGATCCGCCATCTTCCAAGGGCCATAAATTTATTCTGGCAGCTACTGACTATTTTTCTAAATGTTCAGAAGCAATACCCCTTCGAGAAGTCAAGGCAGAACAAGTTCTCCACTTCCTTAAAACACATATCGTTTATAGATTTGGGATTCCTCGAAGAGTCATATCAGATAATGGGTTGGCTTTCAAAAACACAAAAATGAATCACTTTATCCAGAGACATGGGATTGACTGGAGATATTCCACAATCTATTACCTTAAGGCCAATGGATTAGCTGAAGCTTTCAATAAAACATTGGTTCATATCTTGAAAAAGACATTAAGTAATAGCCCGAGACAGTGGCACAAACGACTAATAGAAGCTTTATGGGCATATAGAACTACATACCAAACTCCAACACGGTCTACACCATTTGCTTTGGTATATGGTTCTGAAGCCATTTTGCCTCTGGAAGTCCAAATTCCATCTCTCAGAATCACAATAACTGATAAAATAACTAAAGAAGAGAATGTCAAGTTACGACTTGAAGAACTTGAAAATTTAGAGGTCAAACATCTGCAAGCTCAACAAAATCTTGAATTGTATCAAGCAAAAATGATACGAGCTCACGACAAACTAGTTCGCCTTAGAACCTTTCGAATCGGTGAATTAGTTTTAGTTCTTCGAAGACCTATACTAGCTCATCGAAAGATAGGTGGAAAATTCGAATCGATATGGGAAGGTCCATATGTAATTGAAAAGACATATTCCGGAGGATCCTACCAATTGGTGGATTGTCAAGGAGAAAGAATCCTACCTCCAATCAATGGGCATTTTCTAAAGAAATACTACGCAACATAAAATAAAGAAAGAAATGAATAAAGACTTATTTATAAACTGGGACAATAAATTCTCCTTTCAAAAATCATATTTGAAGTTTTGTGACATCTCTTTCATTTGTTAAATAAACATTTAAAAATCTAAAATGATATTCTGTCTTGATATTTTCGGGAAAAATGCTCGAAGACGGATTATTTTTCTCATTCCGAAATAATATGACTTTTGCCTTGGACCGTCGACATATAGACGCGGGGACCAGAGTTCACTTTGATTTTGACCTGTTACAGGTTGAATGAATATATCATGGATCGTTACTTTATCTAGTGAATCACAGTGAAGTTAATCTGCAAACACCTTTGATAGAATTTGAACTCCGACAACCCGAAGAATATGACTTCACAATCAGTGATAGCTCAGATGAAGCAGAATTCATGATCGCCCGGTACAAGGAGCATCAACGTCAGGAACCAAAAATCCGACGACAAGATTCACCAGATCGCAAAGACGAAATCGCAATAAACGACTAAAACGAAAAAAACAATTACTAGAGAAACAAGACATGGAAGATATGAGTCAGTTAAAATCGCAAACTCTCAATACTTCGTTTGAGGAAATAATATCGGAAACGATAAATCTAGACCTTACAGAAAAAGAGGATGGCAAAGCAGTCGTCACTCCACCATTGGTCACACATTCTCAATGTTTAAGAGTATCAGACAAAAAGAATCACTCGGAGGAAGAGATACGACGAATTCGTGCCATTGAGTGGAGAACCTTCGAACAATATAAATATGTTAATAAAAGAACAATAAATATTCTGGATGGTCTTAAATTTTTTACCAGAATATTTGATGAAACTGAACAGGCTGCTATCATCAACCATATCATAGAAGCCCGAGATCAGGGTAGGGTTGGATGCCTTCGAAGGAGGACCTATTCTGAACCTAGTAAATGGATTCGCGGCAAGGGCAAGCTAACCATTCAATATGGATGTTGCTATAACTATGCAAGGGATAGAGAAGGAAATCTTCCTGGGATTCTAAGACATGAACAAGTCGACCCTTTACCCGTTGTGATAATCCAAATTATCAGACGACTTGTTACTTGGGGGATCATACCTGTGAATTGTGTTCCCGATAGCTGCATCATTAACATGTATGATAAAGGGGATTGTATCCCTCCTCACATCGACAGTCATGATTTTGAAAGACCATTTTGTACTCTGTCTTTAATGAATCGTTGCTCCGTGATATTCGAAAGAGAGATACAAATCTTGGTACCTGGAGAATTTGAAGGGACATGCCGCGTCCTTTTAACCCGAGGATCAGTTCTTCGTTCCAAGGAACGGTGCGTATTTTGTAAAACACTCGCATACCCGAGTGTTAACAAGCCACGAATCTCCATCACCTTGCGACGAATGAAACCCGACAAACGACCGGACGGATATCAACCAATACTCGCAGCTCGAAGGACTAAAGCCTTTGGAACTCGCTCGTGATCCCATAAATGTTCGAACACCTGAAACATGTTCGACGAATGATGTTTTGGAGTGTAGGACGTTTATGGACGATCTGATAATCTCCAAATCTATGACATGATATGAAGAACTCTTGACATATAATATATCTATAGTTGTCGATGTGTGACATATCGGTAGCTGTTGACATGTAAAATATCAATAGTTTGTGGCAGCGTGTTATATGATATGTACATATGTATTGTAAGCTTTTGTTTGCAATAAATATGTACTGGTGACTTTTTATGGAAATAAAATGAAGTGTTGAAAAAATATATCCCCATTGTCTGTGATATGTCTACAAGTCCTGAAATCAATAAATGACAAAATGAATAATTTATGATAATCAAACATGAGAATTAACTTTCGACTCATACAGGTTAAAACCCCAGCAGATATTCCCACCAAAAATATTAATGAGTTCGCCACTCTATCCGGTTATTGGATATAAGTCCTTTCCTGATACGGAAATCACGACTTTCCTCTAACCAAATCTTGACATTGACATTTTGAGGAAAATAGAAAATGACATCTATTTTCTCTATCCGGTTATTGGATATAAGTCCTTTCCTGATATGGAAATCACGACTTTCCTCTAACCAAATCTTGACATTGACATTTTGAGAAAAATAGAAAATGACATGTATTTTCTCTATCCGGTTATTGGATATAAGTCCTTTCCTGATATTGAAATCACGACTTTCCTCTAACCAAATCTTGACATTGAAATTTTTGAGAAATAGAAAATGACATCTATTTTCTCTCCGGTTATTGGATATAAGTCTTTTCCTGATACGGAAATCATGACTTTCCTCTAACCAAATCTTGACATTGACATTTTGAGGAAAATAGAAAATGACATCTATTTTCTCTATCCGGTTATTGGATATAAGTCCTTTCCTGATATGGAAATCACGACTTTCCTCTAACCAAATCTTGACATTGACATTTTTGAGAAATAGAAAATGACATCAATTTTCTCTCCGGTTATTGGATATAAGTCCTTTCCTGATACGGAAATCACGACTTTCCTCTAACCAAATCTTGACATTGACATTTTCAGGAAAATAGAAAATGACATCTATTTTCTCTATCTCGGTTATTGGATATAAGTCCTTTCCTGATATGGAAATCACGACTTTCCTCTAACCAAATCTTGACATTGACATTTTTGAGAAATAGAAAATGACATCTATTTTCTCTCCGGTTATTGGATATAAGTCCTTTCCTGATACGGAAATCACGACTTTCCTCTAACCAAATCTTGACATTGACATTTTTGAGAAATAGAAAATGACATCTATTTTCTCTCTGGTTATTGGATATAAGTCCTTTCCTGATACGGAAAACATGACTTTCCTCTAACCAAATCATGACATTGACATTTTCAGGAAAATAGAAAATGACATCTATTTTCTCTATCCGGTTATTGGATATAAGTCCTTTCCTGTTAAGGAAATTACGGCTTTCCTCTAAACAAATATTGACATTGACATTTTCAGGAAAATAGAAAATGACATCTATTTTCTCTCTCCGGTTAGAGGATATACGTCCTTTCCTGACACGGAAATCACGACTTTCCTTTATCAAAATATCGACACCAACATTTTGAAAAATGAAATATGACATCCATTTTCCCTCCCAGTAAATCTCTTTTCAAATACAGGAATAAATTCTCTTCTTAAAACCCGCAAACAAGACATCTGACATCCTCTAGGAGCGATATGACATCCACTCCTCTCCTGATCATTATTTGACATCTCTTAGACCACTTCGGCCAACGCCAATATGTGCAGAATACTTATACAGTATTCTACACATATTAGGGGCCCTTTTGTTGACCTCATTTTACAATGAGTCAATAACCTTTTGACCTAAAAAGTCAACTTTTGTCAAATTGGTCAAACCAGACCTAATGACCTACCCTGTTGACCCCATAGGTCAACCTTTTGACCTAAAAAGTCAATTTTGGTCAAATTGGTCAAACCATACCTAAGACCTACCATGTTGACCATATAGGTCAACCTTTTGACCTTAAAAGTCAAATTTGGTCAAATTGGTCAAACCAGACCAAGTGACCTACCCTGTTAACCCCATAGGTCAACCTTTTGACCTAAAAAGTCAACTTTGGTCAAATAGGTCAAACCAGACCTAATGACCTACCCTGTTGACCCCATTGGTCAACCTTTTGACCTAAAAAGTCAACTTTGGTCAAATTGGTCAAACCAGACCTAATGACCTACCCTGTTGACCCCATAGGTCAACCTTATGACCTAAAAACTCAACTTTGGTCAAATTGGTCAAACCAGACCTAATGACCTACCTCGTTGACCCCATAGGTCAACCTTATGACCTAAAAAGTCAACTTTGGTCAAATTGGTCAAACCAGACCTAATGACCTACCCTGTTGAACCCATAGGTCAACCTTATGACCTAAAAAGTCAACTTTAGTCAAATTGGTCAAACCAGACCTAATGACCTACCCTGTTGACCCCATAGGTCAACCTTATGAACTAAAAAGTCAACTTTGATCAAATTGGACAAACCAGACCTAATGACCTACCCCGTTGACCCTATATGTCAACCTTTTGACCTAAAAAGTCAACTTTGGTCAAATTGGTCAAACCAGACCTAATGACCTACCCTGTTGACCCCATAGGTCACTCTTATGACCTAAAAAGTCAACATTGGTCAAAATGGTCAAACTAGACCTAATGACCTACCCTGTTGACCCCACAGGTCACCCTTATGACCTAAAAAGTCAACATTGGTCAAAATGGTCAAACCAGACCCAGTGACCAACCCTGTTGACCCCATAGGTCACCCTTATGGCCTAAAAAGTCAACATTGGTCAAAATGGTCAAACCAGACCCAGTGACCAACCATGTTGACCCCATAGGTCAACCTTATGACTTAAAAAGTCAACTTTGGTCAAAATGGTCAAACCAAACCCAGTGATCAACCCTGTTGACCCCATAGGTCACACTTATGACCTAAAAGTCAACATTGGTCAAAATGGTCAAACCAGAACCACTGACCAACCATGTTGACCCCATAGGTCACCCTTATGACCTAAAAAGTCAACATTGGTCAAAATGATCAAACCAGACCCAGTGACCAACCCTGTTGACCCATAAGTCAACCCTTTCACCCAATGACACATTTAAGACCCCACAATGACAAAATCACAAGTACTGGACATTTTAAAATTAAATTGATCAATTTGGGCTAACTTGGGTCAACCTAGGTCAAAATTGGTCAACACCTATCTATTTTGATTAAAATAGATAAAAATGAAATAAAAACAACAAAATTAATCAAATAATTAACTTCAAAACTATTTTGATTAATTAAAATGATTAATGATTTAATTTTCAATATTTTAATTAAATGACATAATTAATTAAAATGAAAATTAAATTAAAATCATAAAATGACAAAAATGATAAAATTAATCAATTAATTAAATTAAAATTATTTTCAATTAATAAATTGATTAATAAAATATTTTCCAACAATTTTAATTAATAAAATAATTAATTAAAATGGGAAATTAAAAAGAAATGAAATGACATATAACCTTCTCATAATTAATTAGGCTAAATTCATCTTAAGGCTTAATTAACACATAGTTAAGCCCACATTAAGACCACTTAGCCATGGGTTAATACCCATCATGATGCATGGGGTGAGGTGTCACTCTCTCCTTCACCTTAAGCCTCATTTAGCCATGAGGTAACCGGCCAACATGAGGCCTCACCTCCCACCTCCCAAGCCACCCAATGGAAGGAAAACCATGCATGAAACCCCCCCTTACCATGGTTAGAAGCAATGATGAGGGGTGAGCTTGTGTGTCACCATTTGCCAAGCTTAAGAAATGAGGTGTAAGCTCCCTAAGAAAAGTAGAGGCAGCTCACCATGCACCTCTTACATGAGCCAATGGGTGAGAGACAAAACAATGGAGATCATCATGGAAAACTTAGGGAAAAGCATCAATGCCTATCTTCAGCCAATTCCTTCACCCAATGGGCTGATAGAGGAGGTAACTACTCCCCTAGAACATGCTAAGTTAAGCCATAACCTCCCCTTGCTATAAATAGGACCCCATGGTCGAACCTAGCAAGAAGAAGAAAAAAATTTAGGGAGAACTATAGGCTGCCCAAATCCACCTGCTCCCAACATAAAAAGTCTTCCTAAGAGTCTCAGTAATCTTTTAGGATCAAATCAAAGCCATAATTTGAGCCTATTTGAGCCAATTTGACCAAATTTCAAAAACAACCCAAATTAGGTACTTCTTCAAAATTCCTCCCTAAGCCCGACTTCGGATCAAATTGCTGCAACGAATAACCTTCTATTGGAGTCCTAGAAGGCAACCATAAGGTCTGATCTAGCTTGATTTGCTTGTGGCAAAGGTATGGAATTTTTATTTACAAAATAAATCATATTTTCGACATATCATATGTTATACTAGCCTAGAAGTGTATCATCACCATATGGATGGATACTTCTCATCCAGGTGATCATTTTAAAAAAAATCACTCAATTTCATCAAGAAATGAGTGAGATATTGATGTTTAAAGTTTAATGGTTCGAAATAATTAGATTTTTATCCGAATTATCTCGGCCGTCCGATCCCGCGCCTTAAGGATGGACGGGCGGATGATTCCCCGCGGTGTCTGTTGTTCGGCTGCCCGCAGCGGATCCTCCCGCTCATTCAACACGTACGAGGACATGCGTCGAACGGCGGTGAGTTTGGCGGCGGGATTTAATAAAAAAATCCTTAAAACCTTAAAAACTTCAAAAATCCATATCTTTTGATCCAGAGGTCATAAAAATAAAATAAAAATACCCCTGGAAAGCTCTTGAAGAGGATAAAATTAAGAGACCAAAAATATAATTTTCTTCTCAGTAATTAATTTTTAATTAATTAAATACTCTCTGGAGTATTTTAATTATTAAAAATTATTTATAAATCAAAAAATTATGAAACTTTGAGGCATTTATCTTTATGTTCTTAGGAACCTTCCATAATTTTTCCAAGGACAGAAAACATGCCTAGGACACTTTTCTTTAATTTTTCAAGTTTCTTTATAATTATTTTAAATAATAATTATAAAAATTGAAAATTAAGGAAAATAAAAATGCAAATGGCTAGAAATGATAGGGCAACAGACAATAACCCCAAGAAAATTATTTCTAAGTCATAGGAATCATTTTGAATGGTATTTTGAAATTTAGGGTTAAAATCCTTTATTAATTAAATAATTTTAATCCTAAAAATACCCCTTTATAAATTTAACCTATTTTCATCAACAATCAAATTTTGAAAATGGTTCTAGTCTATCATAGACTAATGAGAAATTTCACTTGAATCTAAAATGACCAAATTGGACTTAACTAAATTTAAAATAACATTTAAACATATTAAACCTTACTTAAATTAGGTTTAATATAAAAATTAAATCTTAATTAAGTTTAAAGACATATTAAACTTAATTAATTAAAATTAAACCTTTTAATTAAGTTTAAAGACATAATAAACTTAATTAACTCATTAAACCTTAGTTAAATTAGGTTTAATATAAAAATTGAATCTTAATTAAGTTTAAAGACATATTAAACTTAATTAATCAAAATTAAACTTATTAATTAAGTTTAAAGACATAATAAACTTAATTAACATATTAAACCTTACTTAAATTAGGTTTAACATAAAAATTAAATCTTAATTAAGTTTAAAGACATATTAAACTTAATTAATCAAAATTAAACTTATTAATTGAGTTTAAAGACATAATAAACTTAATTAATTCATTAAACCTTAATTAAATTAGGTTTAATATAAAAATCAAATCTTAATTAAAGACACATTAAAACTTAATTAATCCCCTAACACACTAATCAAACTTAAACCCTAATTAGGTCTAAACCAGTAGACCTAATTAAAGCATTAGACCTTAACAAACTAAGGTTTAATCAAACTCAAACTCTAATTAGGTCTAAACCAGTAGACCAAATTAAACCATTAGACCTTAACTAACTAAGGTTTAATCAAACTTAAACCCTAATTAGAGTCTAAACCATTGAACCTAATTAAACCATTAGACCTTAACTAACTAAGGTTTAATCAAACATAAACCCTAATTAGATCTAAACCATTAGACCTAATTAAACCATTAGACCTTAACTAACTAAGGTTTAAACCATTAGAACTTAACTAACTAAGGTTTAATCAAACTAAGGTTTAAATAAGGTTTAACCATTAGACCTAATTAAACCATTTGACCTTAACTAACTAAGGTTTAATCAAACTTATACCCTAATTAGGTCTAAACCATTAGACCTAACTAAACCTTTCGACCTTAACTAACTAAGGTTTAATCAAACTTAAACCCTAATTAGGTCTAAACCATTATACTTAATTAAACCATTGGACCTTAACTAACTAAAGTTTAATCAAACTTAAACCCTAATTAGGTCTAAATCATTAGACCTAATTAAAATATTAGACCTTAACTAACTAAGGTTTAATCAAACACAAATCCTAATTAAGTCTACTACATTAGACTTAATTAATTATTAAACCTTAATCAACAAAGGTTTAATCAGACCCAAATCCAACCTTTTATTCCAAGTCCAACACAACCTAAAACCTAAACCTAACTCAACTTGAGTCTAATCTAGCTTGAACTCAAGTTAACCTAAACCTTAGGTTCAACCCACATTGAACGTAACTTAAACCTAACTTGAGTCCAATCTAACTTGGACTCATGTTAACCTAAACCTTAGGTTCAACCCACTTTGAACCTAACTTAAACTTAACCTAACTTGAGTCCAATCTAGCTTGAACTCAAGTTAACCTAAACCTTAGGTTCAACCCACATTGAACCTAACTTAAACCTAACTTAACTCGAGTCCAATCTAACTTGAACTCAAGTTAACCTAAACCTTAGGTCCAATCCACATTGAACCTAACTTAAACCTAACTCAACTTGAGTCTACTCTAGCTTGAACTCAAGTTAACCTAAAACTTAGGTTCAACCCACATTGAACCTAACTTAAACCTAACCTAACTTGAGTCCAATATAACTTGAGCTCAAGTTAACCTAAACCTTAGGTCCAATCCACATTGAACCTAATTTAAACCTACCTCAACTTGAGTCCAATCTAACTTAAACTCAAGTTAACCTAAACCTTAGGTTCAACCCACATTGAACCTAACTTAAACTTAACCTAACTTGAGTCCAATCTAGCTTAAACTCAAGTTAACCTAAACCTTAGGTTCAACCCACATTGAACCTAACTTAAACCTAACCTAACTTGAGTCCAATCTAACTTGAACTCAAGTTAACCTAAACCTTAGGTCCAATCCACATTGAACCTAACTTAAACCTAACTCAATTTGTGTCCAATCTAACTTGAACTCAAGTTAACCTAAACCTTAGGTTCAACCCACATCAAACATAACTTAACTTGAAACCTTAGGTTCAACCCATATAAAACCTAACCTAAACTGAACTAAACTTGAGTTCAATCCAACTAGAACCTAATCTAATCTAAGTCAAACCTTAACTTAGGATCAACCCATATTGAACTTAAATCAACCTTAAGTCTAGGTTCAACCTGACTTGAACCTAACTTAATCTAAACTCAAAATTTAACTTAAGTTTAACCCACATTAGACTCAAGTCAAACCAAACTTAGGTTCAACCTGACATGAACCTAACCCAAAAACCTAACTTAACTCTAACCCATATTAGACTTAAGTCGAACCATACTTAGGTTTAACACGATATAAACCTAAGTCTAACCTAAGTCTTAGGCTCAACCTAACTTGAATCTAAACTAAAACCCGGCTTAAGTTCAATCCTAAGTCTAGGTCTAACTTTAAATAGACTTAATTAAAACTTAAGTCTTATCTAAAAGGGACTTAGATGGTCTGTAAATCTAATCGAGTCTAATTTATTAGACTTGATTAACCTTTAAGTCCTATTTAAACAAGACTTAAAACTTAATTAAATCTATTCTAAATCAAACCTTTTAACTTAAGTTCAAATAGACATGAACTCAAGTTAAATAGATTCAATCAACATTGAATCTAACTTAGGTTCAACCAAACATGAACCCAAAGTAATTCAATCAATATTGAATCTAATTTCAAACCTTTTAACTTAAGTTCAAACAGACATGAACTCAAGTTACAACATTGAATCTAACTTAGGTTCAACTAAACATGAACCCAAGGTAATTCAATCAATATTGAATCTAATTTCAAACCTTTTAACTTAAGTTCAAACAGACATGAACTCAAGTTAAATAGATTCAATCAATATTGAATCTAACTTAGGTTCAACCAGACATGAACCCAAGTTAATTAAATCAATATTGAATCTAATTCTAAACCTTTTTAACTTAGAGTTCAGACAGACATGAACTTAAGTTAATAAATTCAACATTTTAAAACCAAAACTGACATAATCAACAAAAATTGATATTTCAAAATAATTCGACATAAATTGACATCCAAGACATATCCAAATATTATGTGATGTTATTTCTGACAATGTTTTCTTTGCAGGGTGAAAACAAGAAATTTTGCTTAGATTTTCTTTACATGCTATAGGGTGTACTAACTCTGTTTTGCAGGACGACATTCTAGGCGAACAAAAACAAAACCAAGACTTTTAGGTTAGAAATATAACCTGAAACTTTTGACAACAAAAACAAAACCAAGACTTTTAGGTTAGACATATAACCTGAAACTTTTCAACAAAACAACGACATTGACAATAAAAACAAAATTATTATAAAATCTAAATATAAATTTATATGTAAAAGTAATAAAGGGAAATCAATTTTTTGAAGCCATTTGCCAGGATTAAACATTCTAAAAAGTGGTATCAAATTCTTATATTTAAAAGCATATATAAAGTCGCATCACAACGAGTTTTTGGCGTCTTTGCCGGGGATAGGATAGAATAAAAAGTAAAAAGAAAAATAAAAAAAATATATAAATATAAAATAAAAATAAAAACAAAACATAACAAAAATATTTTAAATTTTATGCGTAGTTCTGGATCTGAAGGATTACTATCTTTTGATTCTGAATTAGAAAGAACAATTAAAAGAATTAAAAAAGGAAAACAAATTTCAAAACATCAAGAAATGGCTAACTTACATAACAATAATCAAAATACAATCGAAATTAATGAACAAAATATTTATAAACCATTAAGGGAATATGTAAACCCTACAAATGATGAACTTCATGTTAGTATTCAAATGTCAGCTGTAGATGCTAATTCTTTTGAGCTTAAACCTTCTTTTATTCAAATGGTTCAAAATAATCAATTTGGAGGAACACCTAATGAGAATCCAAATTTACATCTTGTTAGTTTTTTAGAACTTTGTGCCACCTTTAAATATAATAATGTTTCTGATGATGTTATTAGGCTTAGATTCTTTCCTTTTTCCTTCAAAGATAAAGCAAAGATGTGATTTAATTCATTAGCAACTTGTTTATTAAAATATGGGCAGATATGACACAAAAATTCCTTGCTAAATATTTTCCTCGTTCTAAAACTGCTAAATTGAGAAATGATTTTACTTCATTTATGCAATTTGATGGAAAAACAATTTATGAAGCTTGGGAAAGATTTAAAGAATTACTAAGAAAATGTCCTCATCATATTTACCAGATTGGTTAATTATTCAAACATTTTATAATGGACTTATTGGATCACTTAGATCTATTATTGATGCTGATGCTGGTGAGTCTTTAATGGCGAAGGCATTTGAAGAAGCCTACACCTTAATTGAAGAAATGTCTAATAATAATTTTCAATGGCCTTCTGAAATGGTTAATCCTAAAAGAATGACCAGTATTCAAGATAATGAAGCCTTTTCTATTTTAGATTCACAAGTGGCTGCGATATATAAGAAATTAGATAATTTTGCTATTAATATATCGCATGTAAGTAATGATAATTTTGCAAATTTTGATGATTATCAAACAATGGAAACTTTGCAAGCTATTCCTAGTAAAACTAATAACCCTTATTCTAATTATTATAATCCTGGTTGGAAAAATCATCCTAATTTTAATTAGAGTAATGGACATCAAGTTAATCCAAATTGAAACAATCAAGGAAATTCAAACTATAGACCAACTTATCCTCCTGACTATAACAATCAGCAGAAAAAGTTGTTTGTAGAAGAATTGATCTTGCAACTAAGCAATCAGCTACAAAGTCAAAACACTGCTATTCGTAATATTGAGAATTAGATGGGTCTGTCGGTGTATAAAAAGTTTTAAATAAATGTTTTTTAGTTGGGGTTGCCCATTAGAAGCTGTCAGTTACTGGAATCGAAGTCCCATCGCCCGCTTCAGAAGGACAATTTTAATTTAATTATAATTTAGTTTAGAAAAATATGGAGTCAAACTGATCTCATATTTTTCAAAGTTCGAATGAAAGAGCACTATACCTCGAGCTTTGTATATATCTCGAAGGATGAACACAAAACTTGAGGAAGAGGCTCAATCAAATGAACTAAGGAAAAGTATGACATCCGTTTGGTCTATGAAACCTGTATGTTTGCCGACAATTTCCCCCATTTAATATAAGAGGATTAAATGGGGTTTATATTAACCTAGGGTCTTTTAGGTTTCCTATAAGGGCAAGCCCCTATAGTTAATTACATCTTAGACAACCGAAGTCACCTAAGAAAACTCTTGATAAAGATCAGGAAATAATTATATTCTTGACTTCCAAAGGTAAGGATTTCTTTCAACGAAATGTGATTAACGGAATTCAATAGGTAAATGGTTCAAATTTCAGAACATTTCATTTTATCAGAGTCCAAAGGAAGAGAAGACTAGGGGAAGGACACAGATTCAAGAAGAATCTCGGTGTTTTCCCAAGCTATCCTATTGTTTGGCTCAGTTTAGGAAAAGATTTGATTTATATTTCATCCTGCCAATTTCATTATTTAGGGCTTACATTCATTTGATGTCGATCATATGAATAGCATGGAAGATGTGAGGGTTTATGTCATATCGGGATGACAACCTCGGAAACCTAGACG
Organism: Papilionanthe hookeriana x Papilionanthe teres; assembly: GCA_022702705.1. Lineage (NCBI taxonomy): Eukaryota > Viridiplantae > Streptophyta > Magnoliopsida > Asparagales > Orchidaceae > Papilionanthe > Papilionanthe hookeriana x Papilionanthe teres. The sequence goes on along the minus strand of CM040427.1, from coordinate 112,650,576 downwards.
AGTTAGTGCTTATAATGCACCGGGTGCAAAAGCCTAAAAGATGAGATAAGGGTTTACTTTGCACTGGGCAAATACCTCGAAGTCCTATAGCAAGTTGCTTATTTGAACTAAAGAACTGTTTTGCAGTTGTAGACTCGGGTTTTGCTGAAGAAGATGGCCATGCTGCCCACTATGCTCCAAGCTCCTTTGTCGTTGCAGAGGTTCAGTTTTAGAAGGTGAAAATCAGGAGGTGAGATAAGTGTTTTGTTTTAGGAAACTCTTAGAATCCAAGTGTTTTAGTGTTTTAATTAAAATAAATCTTAAAGTTGATTAAACAGAACCGATTAAGATCCCACGGTTCCGTCATCCCGACACTGTTATTTTCATCGGATTCACTTAGTCCAGATGAATTTGCTAAACTCAACTGAATGAGTTCCACACTTTCATTTAGACTGTGGGAAATCCCGTTAGCAACACGTGGGTTACATCATCCGAGGTATTCTCGATCATCCAACGAGACGTTTTAATTTAGTTGTAGTTGTAGTTTTTGTTTTTGTTTGTGATTAAGTTTTGAGTTTTCTTATATTTTGAAATGTTGTAAGTATTTTATGTCGTCCCAAGTAGTTATATTTGTAGTAAAGTGCAGGGGAGTAAAGTATTGTAAGTAAAATACTAAAACTGTAAAAGTGTACCTGGCGAGTCTTCAAGTTCCACCACCTGAAACTTTAGTATTGCATTGCATGTATGTGTTTATAATTTTATAGAAATTAAAGCATGCCAGAAAATAGGAAGAAGTAGGACTAACAAGCAATAACTGCTCAATCCTATGATGTCTATGTTTAGATCCTGGTTGTCTACCAAGTCCTATGATGTCTATGTTAAGATCCTGGTTGTCTACCAAGTCCTATGATGTCTATGCAAATTTCTATGTTGTGTTTCAATGAACTTTGTTAATTTAATTGAGGATGGTTTCATTAAGCAGACATATTAAGTTTAATATACCTCTAGGGTATCCAAAAGATCAGGAGAAGGATGTAGGTCCATGCTTCCCTCTCACAGCCTGGTGAAAAGTCTCGGGCTCATTTAGACTTATTATGTTGCTTAACAACTCATCCTACCTATACCCTTATGCTTAATGAACACAGGTGTTCGGGGTAGGTTGGGGCAGATGGGTTTAGGTGTGGTTTGGATTTGGATTAGTGGCAATTGGTGGTTTGATTTGGACTTATGGGAGTGCTGTGAAGAGTTTGTGATTTTACTTATGGAAGATTCACATGAGTTTGTGTTTGGATTTGGTTTTGGTTTTGGTTTGGGTTTGGTTTTGGTTTATGTTTAAATTTGGTTTGTATTTGGATTTGGTTTGTGTTAGGTTTTGAAACTAGGGATTTTGAGTTTGGAATGTTAATTGGGAAGGTTATGTGGACATCGGGTAAAATTTGGGTTACTCCATGCATTCACTAAGCATAAGGGTATTCTTATTATGTTTTTTTACACCAAGTTGTGATTTCCTAGGGGTCTTTATAAATGGGAAAAATAAACCATGCCTCAGGAGGCCTATCCTAGGTTTGATTATTATCGTGTTGGTATTGTGTTGTAGTCAGGATTGTTGTTGTATATTGTGATTGTTGTGATTTGTGATGCTTGTGTTGTGTTATGATTGTATGTGATTGTATGTGTTATTTATATGTCATTATTGTTATTTATCATTTTATTATTGTTTATTTTGTTATGTGTTATCATTTTATGTTATTATCGTTAATTATTATTTATGTGTCGTTAGTTTTATTATGTGTTATTTAAAGTCATTATCTTTTATTTGTAATTGAAATTATTTATTTAATTAATCATCTTATTTAATTCATTGTGATTTATTTACTTTTATTTGATTGTTATTTATTTCTTTTATTTAATTGATTAATCATCATTTACTTTACTTAATTAGTTGTTATTTATTTATTGTTATTTCTTTATGATTGCTTAATATTTATTTACTTGAATTATTATTTTTATTATTATTTATTTAATTCAATTTAATTTAATTTATTAATTTAATTTATTATTTATTTAATTTAATTCAATTTAACTTAATTTATTTTATTTTATTTTAATTTGTCATTAATTTAATTTAATTTATTATTATTTATTTAATTTATTTTATTTTATTTTATTTTAAATTATCATTTATTTATATTATTATTTAATATAATTTAATTTGTTTAGTTTAATTTAATTTATATTAGTTACAATTATTATTTAATTTCATTTAATTTATTTATTTAATTTAATTTTTATTTATTTTCGGTTTTATGTAATTTTAATTTATTTAATTTTAATTCAATTTATTATTTATTTACATTATTATTCAATTTAATTTAATTTAATATTCAGTTTTGTTAATTTATTTTAATTTAATTTAATTTATTTAATTAATTTAATTTAATTTAAATTACTATTTATTTACATTATTGTTTAACTTAATATAATTTAATTTATTTAATTTATTTAATTTATTTAATCTAATTTAATATTTATTTATATAATTGTTTTCAGTTTATTTAATTAATTATTATTTTATTTAATTATTAAATTTTGTTTTATTTAATTTTAATCTACTTAATTTTAATTTAATTTATTATTTATTTATTTTATTTACAATATTTTCAATTTATGTATATATATATATATATATATATATATATATATATATATATATATATATATATATATATATATATATATATATATATATATATATATATGTTATTTATTTTATTATCCCTTATATTCTTATCATTTAATATATATAAACTATAAGTTATTTTTATTTTAATTTATTATTGTTATTAATTATATGTATACTTCCATTACTTAAATATTATTGATTTATTATTGTTAATATATATTATTAATTTACATTATTTATTATTATCATTTTTATTATTATTTATTTATTTATAAAACTTTTTTAACACTCTCTCTGCTAAATTATTTTTTTATTTATTTTAAGTTATTACCATTTATTTAAAGCTATTACAATTATTTTTTATTTATATATTTACATTTATGTTATTTTAAAAAAAATGACATTTTTTATTTACTTATTTTTGTTATTTATTTATATTTACAATTATTTTCAATTATTATTATTTTTTTATATTTTCAGTTTTCATTATTTTTATTATTTATAAATTATTATTAATTTACATGTATATATTATGATTCATTTATTTACTATAGTTATATTTTAAGTTTAATGTTGTTAGGTATTTAAAATTTAGTATAGTTATTTTATTTAGTAAAGTTATTTTATTTTTTTTAAATTTAGTATGGTTGAATTTTATTTTCATTTAGTATAGTTATTTTAGTAGTTAATTTTAATATAGTTATTTTAAATTTAGTATAGTTATTTTATATAGTTATTTTATTTAGTATAGATATTTTATTTAAAATTTAGTAAAGTTATTATTTAATTTATTTAAATTTACAATTATTATATCACTTATGTTTTTAGATTTATTATTCATTATTTATTTACATTATAATATAATATTTTAGATTTTCATTTCATTTTCTTTTGTTTTATTTTTATTTCCTTTATGTTGTATTATTTCTTTTTAAATTTTAAAATTTACTTTTCAAGGTAATAAAAACAAGGTGGTAGATTTGTAAATATTGAAACTAGTGAACCTCCTTTCTTTTTTTTTTTTTTTTTGAAAATTAAAGACATAAATTTTTGCACAAAAGATATCCTAAAACTAAGCATGAAAAGGTTTAAATAATTTAAATGAAAATAAACTTGTTAGAAAAAAAACTAAATAATTTGCATGCAAGATTTCCTAAGGCTAAACATATAAAGATTTGAACATGTACATGAAAGAAATTTATGCACCTAAAAGAAAAGTTATAAAGCTTGCATAAAAAAATTTTAGAGCTAAGCATGAAGATGGGAAAGAATTTTTTTTTTTAAAGCAAAAGTTTTCATAAAAAGAAGTAAAAGAGAGAGGAAGAAAATTACCTTGCTTTGAAGGAGTTGATGGAAGAACCTCGAAGAATCCCTTGTTGAAGCTCACGGCTAGGAGGATTTGTGTGGGTGTGGCTAGCTTGGAAGGAGGAGAGGAAGAGAGGGTAGGCTCACGGCTAGGAGAGGGATTTGGGGGGGGGGGGGGGGAATGAGATGATGGGGTTTTTTTTTTTTTTTTTGGAAGGGCTCACAGTTTTGGAATTAAGGAGGGAGTAAGGGAGTGGTGAGGAGGAGACATGGTGAAGGTAAGGGGAAGGTAAGGAGGAGGTGAAGTGGGTAGACCTTAGGGTGGCGGGTAGGGTGAGGGAGAGGTGAGGGGAGAAGTGAGGGGAGAGTAATAGAGGAGAAATATTTTTTTTATTTTATTTATTTATTATTAATATTATTTTATTATATTATTATTATATATATATATATATATATATATATATATATTTAATTTAGGGCTGTCATGAGGTTAATTTGGTTAATTTTGGTTTAATTTGGTTTGATTTGAATCATTAGTTCAATTAGGTTCATTTGGGTTTGGGTTGGCTTAACTTGGGTTAGAGCTTGAATAAAGCCCAATTTCCTTGGTCAATATTGTCTACCTGATTGTAATGAAGATCTTTCATGAAGACATAAAGTGGTTTTGAGCTCATTTGGAAGTTCAATTTTGGTATGGATAGGATTTTTGATTATTTTGGACCACATTGGATTTGGGTCAAGTTATCTTGAGTTTGAGTGGGAATGGGATCCAGAAGTCTTCAACAATAGTGTAGATATGGTTGTCTCAAAGATTTTTTATGAAGACATGAAATGGTTATGACAAAGTTTGGAGGGTCAATTTGGTGGATTTAGGACATGTGTTCAATTTGGGTCAAAATTGGGGGTTTTGGTCCAAAATGGATTTGGGTAAGACTTGAGCTCAAATTGAGGAAAATTGATGATTCAATTAAGTTTAATGTGGTGTTATAAAGAGTTTGGGATTGAAATTTGGGAGGAATTGATTGACATTGGGTTTATTTAGGGGATTTGGGTCACTTAGACCAATTTGGGGATTTTGATCAAACAGGGTTAAATTGGTAAAATTTGCTTATGGTGTAGTTGAACAAAATGAAATTTTTGGGAATTTTTTGGGAATTTTTTGGGAATTTTTTGGGAATTTTTGGGAATTTTTTGGGAATTTTTTAGTATTTCTTGGAATTTTTTGGGAATTTTTTGGAATTTTTGGATTTTTGGGCAAAAAGGGTATTTTGGCAATTTTGGGTAATTTTGATCAATTTGAGTGGTAAGGGATATCTTGGAATGACATTTGGTGAATTTTGGTGAATTTGAAGAATTTTGGGTATTTAGGGCATTTTGGGAGGCCAGGGGCCAAAAAATTGAAGTTTTGGAAAATTGAAGCTTGGTTTGAGATGAATGTCATGAGATGGTTTAAATTGAGTTATGGACCAAGGGTCTCTCACATTTGGTCCTCTATGTATTGGTACTAGTCAAACCCTAGCCTGATGCCAAGAGTTAAGAAGAACCATCTACATGAGTTTCCAAAGGTTTTGGGGAATGTGTGCATGTGAGTGGTGAAGTCCAGACCTCCATTAGGGCAAATCCTAAGGTCTTACCACCAATAGGAGACTTCCCCTAGGATTCCTTATGCTTGCCTTTTTTCCTATCAAAAGGTGGAGGTTAGGCCTTAAGCATATCAAAACCCCTAGTGAAGCAAGAAGAGTTTTGAATTTCTATGGGGAGGGTTCCATGACTAGTCTTCTAAGAAAGTTACCAGGAGAGTCCTATGACTAGACCCTAGGCTATTCTAAAGAGATACTAGCACTCAACCAAAAAAGAGGTCAACAAATGGACCCTCAATAGGTGTGGTGTGTTGGGCAAGCACACTGCAAGTATTGGTGTTGACCGACGAGATCAACAAGACCAACACAACTGTCTGAGTGAAAACTCAAGATAGAACGAAGACTTTAGCAAGTGAGTTTCCGTTGGGGATTGTTTGGTTGAAGACCTTCAAATCCAGGGACTCTCGCCGAGGAAAAAGGAGGATGGAATACCTTTCAGCTGGAGCTGTGAATTTCAAGCTCCCAAACTCTGAAGGAATCCAAACCGATTTGATTTGAACAGGGGAACGAAGAATTTGATTCCAAGTTTCTGGTTGAATTTTAGTTTGAAATTTTGTTTTGAATTTGAAGTTTGGAATTTTGTTTTTGAATTCAATTTTAGGATTTGAATTTACGGGAATTTGAAATTTTAAGCGAAATTGGAATTTCGGTACCGCTCGCAAGAGGAGAATCAGAATTTAGGTACTGACTCGGAAGGATGAGTACTGGAATTTAGGTACCGACCTTGGGAATGGAAGTCGAGATTTAGGTACTGACCTCAGCAAGATGAGAATCAGAATATAGGTACTGACCTCAGAGGGAGAGAACTGGATTTTATGTACCAGCCTCATAAATGAGAATCAGAATTTAGGTACCGACCTCAGAAATTCAAGGAAATTTTTCTTTTTTGGGAAATCAGATGACTAAGCTCTGACCCCAGAATTTCATGGAAGGAAGAAAAATATCTCGGAAGGAAGATGAAAATTTAGGGAATTTTTGGGAAATCGGACGACTAAGCTCCGACCCCAGAATTTCATGGAAGGTGGAAAAATATCTCGGAAGGGAGATGGAAATTTAGGGAATTTTTTGGGAAATCGGACGACTAAGCTCCAAGCCCAGAATTTCATGGAAGGCGAAAAAACATCTCGAAGAAAGATGGAAATTTTAGGGAATTTTTGGGAAATCGGACGACTAAGCTCTGACCCCAGAATTTCATGTAAGGCGGAAAAATATCTCGGAAGGAGATGAAAATTTTAGGGGATTTTTGAAAAATCGGACGACTGAGCTCCGACCCCTGAATTTCATGGAAGGCAAAAAAATATCTCGGAAGGAAAATGGAAATTTAGGGAATTTTTGGGAAATCACACGACTAAGCTCCGACCCCAGAATTTCATGGAAAGCGGAAAAAATATCTTGGATGGGAGATGGAAATTTAGAGATTTTTTTTATTACAAAATTTTGGACCCAGTCACAAACACTAGCCCTACAACTATATTGGAACGAATATCATTTTTTTTAGTCTTTTCATGTCGCGTAATATTTCTTTAAATATCGTCCATTGATAGGCAACATGGGTCTATCCCCTTGAGAATCCACCAACTGGTAAGATCCTCCTGTGTCGACCTTCTCCACCACGAATGGTCATTCCCAGGTCGGTTCGAATTTTCCACCTATTTTGCGGTGTGCAAGAATAGGCCTTCTAAGAACGAGCATGAGGTCACCAACTTTGAACGACCTCGGGCGGACCAATTTAATGGGCTTGAATCATCTTCGTTTGGAAGAGTTCCAAGTTCTGATGTGCGAGCAATCTTTTTCCTTCAAGGCTTTCCAATTCTGCAAGTCGTAACTTGGCATTCTCTTCTGTTGTAATTCGATTGGCAATGGCGACTCGGAGCGACGGTAGATGAACTTCTAGCGGAAGAACTGCCTCGGACCCGTACACAAGAGCGTAAGGTGTAGACTGTGTCGGCATCTTGACTATCGTCCTGTAGGCCTACAAAGCTTCTAGTAGCTTCTTGTGTCATCCTCTTTTATTATCGTCGAGCATCTTCTTCAGAATCTGAACAAGCGTTTTATTGAAGGCTTCTGCCAAGCCATTTGCTTTAGGGTAGTAGATTGTCGAGTATCTTCAATCTATCCCGTGTCTTCTGACTGAGTTGTTGATTTTCGTGCTCTTGAAAGTGGACCCATTGTCGGAGATGCCATCGATGACATGGAATTTTGCAGTTGTTACTAGATTTCTGACTTTCATTTGTAGTGTTATAGATCTGAGGGCTCTTTCTCCTTTCTGATTAAAACCTCTTAACATCATTTTATCCTTTGAAAGTTCTCGGGTGTCGATGTCCAAGTAAGCTAACGTCTGTAGACTCTTTTTATTGAGCGATGCTCCAGGATCTACTCAGACTGCGAAAGCACGAATCTGCTGATGATGACAGAAATGTAGAGTGGACGATTATGATCGGCTGTACAGAGTAGCAAATCTTCGTCTGTGAAAGTTACGTCAGGCTGTTCCTTTATGGTGCAAACTCCAACTGAGGATGTGCTAGCTAACTCCGCTAAGCAAATGTCGGGATCAAGTAGAGCCTTAATCAAACTTTCTCTTATCTCCTTTGATAGGATCAGAGCATCGTAAATACTTAGTTTGGCCGGCAACTTTCTGAGATGAGCTAACACGTTGTAATCCACTTTATTTGGGTTTTCAACTTCATTTCGAACTTGTATCTCTTCACTAGATGGAGGTATTTCTTCTTGAGTGACTATCTGCTTTCCTTTGTCCACTGGAGTTGTTCTCAGAGTTAGCACATTGTCACTCCCTAAATGCACTTCCGTTATTTCTTCTTCTTCTGGAACCAGAGGTCCTTTTGTATCTGAGAAGTCCAAACTGATGTCAAGTGGAGCTCCTTTGCGCTCGAGGACTGGCTCCTCACTTCTCGTACTGTCATAGCCGATGTTGTCGATGTCTTCTTTATCTTTGTTGGAAGTTAATATGATTTGAGGATCATTTTGGGAATCGAAATAGGGGTTAGATATGTTGTGATTAGTTACGTCATCACTAGAGACAGTAAGAACGTAGCCAACATCATTCATATCATTATTACGAGACCCCGAAGGGGTATAAAGATAATGATACAAAGTCAGGGGTTCAAGGGATTTCACCCCTGAATCTGCTATTCATAATATTGAGAATTAGATGGGTCTGTTGGCGTATAAAAAGATTTATATATATGTTTTTTAGTTGGGGTTACCCATTAGAAGCTGTCAGTCGCTGGAATCGAAGTCTCATCGCCCACTTCAGAAGGACAATTTTAATTTAATTATAATTTAGTTTAGAAAAATATGGATTCAAACTGATCTCATATTTTTCAAAGTTTGAATGAAAGACCACTATACCTCGAGCTTTGTATTTATCTCGAAGGATGAACACGAAACTTGAGGATGAGGCTCAATCAAATGAACTAAAGAAAAATATGACATCCGTTTGGTCTGCGAAACCTGTATGTTTGCCGACAATTTCCCCCATTTAATATAAGAGGATTAAATGGGGTTTATATTAACTTGGGGTCTTTTAGGTTTCCTATAAGGGCAAGCCCCTATAGTTAATTACATCTTAGACAACTAAAGTCACCTAAGAAAACTCTTGATAAAGATCAGGAAATAATTAGATTCATGACTTCCAAAGGTAAGGATTTCTTTCAACAAAATGTGATTAGCAGAATTCAATAGGTGAATGGTTCAAATTTCAGAACATTTCATTTTATCAGAGTCCAAAGGAAGAGAAGACTAGGGGAAGAACACAGATTCGAGAAGAATCTCGGTGTTTTCCCAAGCTATCCTATTGTTTGGTTCAGTTAAGGAAAAGATTTAATTTATATTTCATCCTGCCAATTTTATTATTTGGGGCTTACATTCATTTGATGTCAATCATATGAATAGCCTGGAAGATGTGAAGGTTTATGTCATATCGGGATGACAACCTCGGAAACCTAGATGAGTTAAGGCTTATAAAGCACCAGGTGCTAAAGCCTAAAAGATGAGGTAAGGGTTTACTTTGCACTGGGCAAATACCTCGAAGTCCTATAGCTAGTTGCTTATTTGAACTAAGGAACTGTTTTGCTGTTGTAGACTCAGGTTTTGCTGAAGAAGATGGCCGTGCTGCCCACTATGCTCCAAGCTCCTTTGTCGTTGCAGAGGTTCAGTTTTAGAAGGTGAAAATCAGGAGGTGAGAGAAGTGTTTTGTTTTAGAAAAGTCTTAGAATCCAAGTGTTTTAGTGTTTTAATTAAAACAAATCTTAAATTTGATTAAACAGAACCGATTAAGATCCCACGGTTCCGTCATCCCAGCACCGTTATTTTCATCAGATTCACTTAGTCCGTATGAATTTGTTAAACTCAACTGAATGAGTTCCACACTTTCATTTAGACCGTGGGAAATCTCGTTAGCAACAGGTGGGTTACATCATCTGAGGTATTCCCGATCATCCAACGAGACGTTTTAATTTAATTGTTGTTGTAGTTTTTGTTTTTGTTTGTGATTAAGTTTTGAGTTTTCTTATATTTTGAAATGTTGTGGGGTATTTTATGTCATCCTAAGCAGTTATATTTGTAGTAATGTGCAATGGAGTAAAGTACTGTAAGTAAAATACTAAAACTGTAAAAGTGTACCTAGCGAGTCTTAAAGTTCCACCACCTGAAACTTTAGTATTGCATTGCATTTATGTGTTTATAATTTTATAGAAATTAAAGCATGCCAGAAAACAAGAAGAAGTAGGACTAACAAGCAGTAACTACTCAATTCTATGATGTCTGGTTGTCTACCAAGTCCAATAATGTCTATCTTAAGATCCTGGTTGTCCACCAAGTCCAATAATGTTTATCTTAAGATCCTGGTTGTCCACCAAGTCCTATGATGTCTATGCGAATTTCTATGTTGTGTTTCAATGAACTTTGTTAATTTAATTGAGGATGGTTTCGTTAAGCAGACATATTAAGTTTAATAGACCTCTAGGGTATCCAAAAGATTAGGAGAAGGATGAAGGTCCATGCTTCCCTCTCACAGCCTGGTGAAAAGTCTCGGGCTCATTTAGACTTATTATGTTGCTTAACAACTCATCCTACCTATACCCTTATGCTTAATGAACACAGTGTTCGGGGTAGGTTGGGGAAGATAGGTTTAGGTGTGGTTTGGATTTGGATTGGTGGCAATTGGTAGTTTGATTTGGACTTATAGGAGTGCTGTGAAGAGTTTGTGATTTTATTTGTGAAAGATTTGCTTGAGTTTGTGTTTGGATTTGGTTTTGGTTTTGGTTTGGGTTTGGTTTTGGTTTATGTTTAAATTTATTTTGTGTTTGGATTTGGTTTGTGTTAGGTTTTGAAACTATGGATTTTGAGTTTGGAATGTTAATTGGGAAGGTTATGTGGACATCGGGTAAAATTTGGGTTACTCCATGCATTCACTAAGCATAAGGGTATTCTTCTTATGTTTTTTTACACCAAGTTGTGATTTCCTAGGGGTTTTTATAAAGGGAAAAATAAACCATGCCTTAGGAGGCCTATCCTAGGTTTAATTGTTATCGTGTTGGTATTGTATTGTGGTCGGGATTGTTGTTGTATGTTGTGATTGTTGTGATTTATGATGGTTGTGTTGTGTTATGATTGTATGTGATTGTATGTGATTGTATGTGTTATTTAAATGTCATTATTGTTATTTATCATTTTATTATTGTTTATTTTATTATGTGTTATCATTTTATGTTATTATCATTAATTATTATTTATGTGTCGTTAGTTTATTATGTGTTATTTAAAGTCATTATCTTTTATTTGTAATTGAAATTATCTATTTAATTTATCATCTTATTTAATTCATTGTGATTTATTTACTTTTATTTGATTGTTATTTATTTCTTTTATTTAATTGATTGATCATCATTTACTTTACTTAATTAGTTGTTATTTATTTATTGTTATTTTGTTTATGATTGCTTAATATTTATTTATTTGAATTATTATTTTTATTATTATTTATTTAATTCAATTTAATTTAATTTATTAATTTATTTATTATTTATTTAATTTATTTAACTTAACTTAATTTAGCTTATTTTATTTTAATTTGTCATTTATTTATATTATTATTTAATTTAATTTAATTTATTATTATTTATTTATTTTATTTTATTTTATTTTATTTTATTTTATTTTAATTTATCATTTATTTATATTATTAATTAATTTAATTTAATTCGTTTAGTTTAATTTAATTTATATTAGTTACAATTATTATATAATTTAATTTAATTTATTTATTTAATTTAATTATTATTTATTTTAGGTTTTATGTAATTTTAATCTATTTAATTTTAATTTAATTTATTATTTATTTACATTATTATTCAATTTAATTTAATTTAATATTCAGTTTTGTTAATTCAATTCAATTTAATTTATTTAATTTATTTAATTTTATTTAAATTACTATTTATTTACATTATTGTTTAATTTTAATATAATTTTATTTATTTAATTAATTTAATTAATTTAATTAATTTAAATTAATTTAATATTTATTTATATAATTGTTTTTGGTTTATTTAATTAATTATTATTTAATTTAATTATTATTTTTTGTTTTATTTAATTTTAATCTACTTAATTTTAATTTAATTTATTATTTATTTAAATTATTTAAATTATTTTTAATTTATATATATATATATATATATATGTGCTATTTATTTTATTATCCCTTATATTCTTATCATTTAATGTATATAAACTATAAGTTATTTTTATTTTAATTTATTGTTGTTATTAATTATATGTATATTTCTATTACTTAAATATTATTGATTTATTATTGTTAATTTATATTATTAATTTACATTATTTATTATTATCATTTTTATTATTATTTATTTACTTATAAAGCTTTTTTAACACTCTCTCTCCTAAATTATTCTTTTATTTATTTTAAGTTTTTACCATTTATTTAAAGCTATTACAATTATTATTTATTTATATATTTACATTTATATTATTTTAAAAAGAATGAAATTTTTATTTACTTATTTTTTTTTAATTTATTTATATTTACAATTATTTTCAATTACTATTATTATTATTATTATTTTATATTTTCAGTTTTCATTTTTTTATTATTTATAAATTATTATTAATTTACATGTATATATTATGATTCATTTATTTAGTGTAGTTATATTCTATGTTTAATGTTTTTAGGTATTTAAAATTTAGTATAGTTATTTTATTTAGTAAAGTTATTTTATTTTTTTAAATTTAGTATGGTTGAATTTTATTTACATTTAGTATAGTTATTTTAGTAGTTAATTTTAATATAGTTATTTTAAATTTAGTATAGTTGTTTTATATAGTTATTTTATTTTATTTATTCATTGTGTTCCGAAGAAATGAGGAGTATCTGTCATTGTTAATGAAAAAAATGAATTAATCCCAACAAGACAAGTTACTGGATGGCATATTTGCATTGACTATCAAAAATTAAACAACGCCACCAGAAAGGATCACTTTCCTTTACCTTTCTTGGATCAAATGTTGGATAAACTAGCTGGACACTCATATTTCTGTTTTCTGGATGGATATTCTTGTTATCATCAATTATCCGTTGCTCCTAAGGATCAATATAAGACAACATTTACAAGTCCTTATGGAACATTTGCCTTTAGAAGAATGTCTTTAGGTTTATGCAATGCACCTACAATTTTTAAAGATGTATGACGTCAATATTCTATGATTTGATTGATAAAGGAATTGAAGTATTTATGGATGATTTTTCAATTTTTGGAACTTCTTTTGAATCTTGCTTGGAAAATATAACGAAAGTTTTAAACAGATGTGAAGAAACAAATTTTGTTCTAAACTGGGAAAAATGTCAATCTATGGTCACAGAAGGAATTGTACTTGGACATAAAGTTTCACAAATAAGGATGGAAGTTGATCAGGCAAAAGTAAAAATTATTGCTGAACTTCAACCACCTAATACCGTTACTGATGTGAGAAGTTTTCTGGATCATGCTGGATTTTATAGGAGATATATAAAGGATTTTTCTAAAATTGCTAAACCTCTTTGCCATTTATTAGAAAAAGAAGCTAAGTTTGAATTTAATGAAGATTGTCTAAATGCATTCAATATTTTAAAAGAAAAATTAATCACTGCACCTATCATTATTGCTCCTGATTGGAATAAACTTTTTGAATTAATGTGTGATCCAAGTGATTTTGCAATCGGAGCTGAATTAGGACAAAAATATGAGAAAATTTTTAAAGTTATATGCTATGCTAGCAAAACTCTTAATGAAACTCAAATAAGTTACACTACTACTGAAAAAGTGATGTTATAAATAGTATATGCCTTTGATAAATTTAGATCATATTTTCTTGGAACAAAATATGTCATACATAATGATCATTATGTTATTAAGTATTTAATGTCTAAAAAAGATGCTAAACCTAGATTGATCATATGGGTTTTACTTTTACAAGAATTTGATTTTGAAATTGTGAACAGAAAAGGAACTGACAACTAAATTGCTAATCATTTATCAAGAATAAAAAATAAGAATAAGAAGATTTATGAAGAAAATATAAATGAGAAATTCTCAGATGAACAATTATATGTTATTCAAGGATTACAAATGTCTTGGTATGCAGATATAGTTAACTATTTGGTTAGCAATATTTTACCATATGGGTTGAATAACAAATACATTAAGAAATTCAAGAATGATTGTAAATCATATATTTAGGAAGATCCTTATTTATTTAAAATAGGAAGAGAATCTGTGATTCGAAGATGTGTACCTTATGAAGAAACATTTGCAATTATTCAAACATTTCACGATTCTGAATTTGGAGGACACTTTGGAGTAGATAAAACTGCATTTAAAATTTTAAATTATGGATTTTATTGGCGTACTTTATTTAAAGAAGTTGGACATTATGTGAAAAATTGTGATCGATATCAAAGAATGGGAAATATATCCAGAAAAGATGAAATGCCTCTAAACTTTATATTAGAAATTGAAATTTTCGATGTATGGGTTTTAGACTTTATGGGACCTTTCGTACCATCATCTGGAAAAATTTATATTTTATTAGCAGCTGATCATGTTTCAAAGTAGATCAAAGCTGTAGCTTTACCTAACTGTGATTCCAAAAGTGTTTCGAAATTTTTAAAGAAAATGATTTTTACAAGATTTGGAATGTCCAGGATAATTATCACAGATGGGGGAAGTCATTTCAGAAATATAAGAATTCAATCATTGCTGAAAAAATTTGGAATTAAACATAAAATTGCAACTGCTGATCATCCTCAAACAAGTGCAATGGCTGAAGTATCAAACATAGAAATCAAAAGAATATTAGAAAATACTGTTAATCCTAAAAGAACTGACTGGGTTGATAGACTTGATTCTGCATTATGGGCTTATAGAACAACTTATAAGACACCTATCGGAATGTCACCTTTCTCGGTTAATTTATGGTAAACATTGTTACTTACCTGTTGAACTTGAACATAAAGCTTATTGGGCGATAAAGAAGTTAAATTATAATTTGAATACTGCAGGAGAAAAATGATTATTACAACTGAATAAAATGGAAGAGATAAGAAACGAGTCTTATGAAAATGCAAGAATTTATAAGGAAAGAATGAAGAAATTGCATGACAAAATGATTTCAAGGAAAATATTCGAGTCTGGACAAGAAGTATTATTATTTAATGTTCGTTTAAAACTTTTTCTAGAAAATTAAAATCTAAATTGATGGGACCATTTATAGTTGAGAAAGTATACCCTTATGAAGCTGTGGATATTAAAGATCCCAACACTGGAAAAGTATTTAAAGTTAACGGATTAAGACTGAAGCCTTATATGAGAGAAATAAAACTAAATTACAAAGAGGCTTATGAGCTGAGTCTACCCGATTAATTTAATTGATTAGGTCGGGCTGACGATGTTAAAACAAGCGCCTTGTGGGAGGCAACCCATATTTATTAGTGTGAGTTAAATTATTGTTGTAAGGTTATGTCTTGGTCTTGACTAAATTTGCATATAACTTCTGGAAATAGAAGGCTAACAAGTCTGTATTAGCTTAAGCTAAACATTATCTTGAAGTATATAGAATTTGGACTTGGACCACTCCATGTCGAATGTGAGTAAAAAGGAGATCAAGTTAACCTTCGTTTGTGATTGTTTGTGAATTGAATTTTTTGTAATTGTGTTTGTGTGTTGATCATACCGGTTTGTTAGACCTATTTTTACAACCGAAACTTAAAAAATTTGACAATAGGCGAATCGGAGTTGATCAAGGTTCCGATACCTAGGATCCAAAAGTTGGCGCCTAAGCGCCATAATGGCCTGCGTATCGATGATCCAGCGCCTAGGCGCCATATTTTGGAGCCTAAGCGCCACGGTTACAAATCGTGTAAAAACTAAAAATCTTTAGTTTTTCACACGAATCTCTTTATATATTGCCTTATCTTCATCCCCAATCCCATAGAAACCTTAATTTCGACCAGAGCAATCCATTTTGGAGGAGTTAAGAAGGATTTGGAGGCAATGGATACAGATAATCATGGAAATGAGGTAAGCGACAAATCTCCTAAAGATCCTCAGCCTTATTTTAATGGTTTTATTATTGTTAGTATGGAGAAATTGTCTAGTCGATTGGAGAAGATTGAAGAGGAACTTCAAAGTATTGGTAATCGTCTCCATGAGATGTACCACCAATACGAACACTTGGAATGACAAACCAAACTTCAATCAGATCATATGGCGGCCTATCATGACGCTCAAGTAGAAATGTACGCGAAGAACAAGTGTATCGATGAAAAGACGGCATTGGAATTTCCAAGGGCGTTGGTGTTATATTCCTTCGGTCCTAGCGAACTTCATTACAAAAGAGATGGTAATTGAAGATCGGTGTTAAATAGATCTTATATGTGTTTTAGGTGTGATCGAGTCATGAGTTAGTGTGTTTAATATCGAATTTGAGTGTTTGCTTAATTGTTCAATGTGTGTTGTAGGATTTGAATATTTGCTTTGAATATATTTTTGTTTGTGTTATTTATAAAACTATGAACCTTGATACAGTTTTGTACTGAAATTTATTGAATTTGGAATAGAAGTTATGGATTGGAATTGAAGAATTTGGATACATTTTTTTGGATCTAAACTATCATTTTAAATAGATTGTGAAAATGTTAGGAGGATATAAATTAGATTAATACTCTCATAAGAGTAATTAGGAGTCAAATTTGATAAGATTTGGTGGAAAATATAAAATTTAAATTGAATTTTTGGAAAGGCGTGCCTAGGCACCGGTTCAGCCTGAACCAGAAAACTCATCTTCTTATAAACCCCCCACGCCATTTTTGACGCCTAAGCTTTCTTCTGTACTGTTTTTCACAAAAATACTCTCTATAGATCCCATTTAAAGCCGGATTTTCAAGTTTCTGAGCTTGAAATTGCCCGATTTCTTCATCCCGAGCTCAGATCTACATTCTAAACTCATTATTTTCGATTTTCACCATGGATTTTGATCTCATTGAGAAAAACCAAAATTTTTAGAAAAATTTTGATTTTTAAGGTTAAATCCATGAAAATTTTAAGCTCTTTCAAGTTTGAAAAGCTTAAATTAGTTTATTTTCCTAGATCCGTTGAATTTATTTCACGTTTTTATTTTACGTTTAGATGGCACCCAAATCTAAGTGAGGAAAGGAACAAGAAAATTATGATCGTAGCAAGTTCGTCACTGCTGCTGCACACTTTCGATACAATGATTTTTCTACTAATCATAAATTTATCTCGGAGCAAAGTTTTTACAATCCTGGAGGAAGAATTGAGAATATAATCGTTGCGCTTAACTGGCAACGATTCTGCTATTTCACTGTTGTTGCCGTTATCCCGGTTGTTAGAGAGTTTTATGCTAATTTCGTGGATGCTAAAGAATACGAGATTTTTGTTCGAGGAGTTGGAGTAGGATTCACTCCTGAACGTATCAATATTTTATATGGCATGCCGCTAAACATTGAGTGTTATTACTCTGGATTATCTTCATCTGAGGGAGATTTAGATATGATCATTGCCTACCAGACTGATAGTACTGGAGCCTAGAAGATTCGGAACGGAAAAAGGATAAATTTTCCATCTTCTAAGCTTAATGGTGTTTCAAAGGCATGACACTACTTTATTTTTGCTCGTACTCTTCCATCCATTCATTTGAACGAGGTTACCAAACATAAAGCTAACCTTAACTACTGCATTCAAGAGAGGAAGCCTATTGATGTAGGGAGCATTATTTATGACTCTATAGAGGCTACTGTTTGTTCTAGCACTTCTATTGGACTTGGTTTTCCATCTCTGATATATTCTCTATGTCAAAGTGCTAGAATAGTTGCTGAACTATGTGACGAAAAGCTCAAGTCGACAAAGCCTATAGGAAAAGAAAGAGTCAGTATCTAGGATCGAGTTCGAGGTAAGAGTTCTACTGCACCTTCTGGTTCATTACCTACTTCAGGTAGAGCTTATACTTCTAGACCATCTACTTCTGCTGAGCCACCATCTACTTTTTGGGAGACCATGCTTGATCAGTTTATAAAGCAGCAGAATGAGTTATTCTGAACACATTGTAGAGTAGATACGATCGATAAGAAGATCGATCATCTTTCTGAGTATACACAAAGAAAGAGTGATTACGATGATGAGTATTCTGAGTCTTTAATAAGATTTCTGAAGGGTGAGCATGATGGCCAGTTCCCTACTTGTCCCAGATATTCACCATATGTTGATCCAAAGGATATGGAGTTTTCTTTTGGTGATGACAATGATGAAGCTACAGATAGTGATTAGTAGCTTGACTTACCTCTAGAGATGTATTGATTCTGTTTTTAGTTTGTTTTTTTTTTTGTTTCTTGTGTTGTTTAATTTGATGTTATTTGTTAGTATTGATGTGAACTTTTTATGTTGAAACTGTCTTTAGATTATCTGATGTGTGTTTGAGACTGAAATATGAATGAATTTTTACAAAAGTTTATTTCTGTTTCAGCCAATTGTTTAGTATTCATGAATATTTAGTAAGTTTGCATGTTCAAAAATAAAAAAAGAGAGATTTTTTAAAAAAAAATTAATTAACACCTGCTCTGCAAAACTTTTCTATATAAGCTTAATCATTTCTATTATATTTATATTAAAGCATGTGTAGAAGTAGAAGTTAGTTTTTCCTTACTACATCATTATTGTATTTAGATTAATTCATGTTTATTTCTTTTATATTATATTTATATTAAAGCATGTGTAGAAGTAGAAGTTAGTTTTTCCTTACTACATCATTATTGTATTTAGATTAATTCTTGTTTATTTCTTTCTCTCATGCTTTAGAAAATTTCATGATTTATATTTATACTAAAGCTGAAGTTTGGGGGAAGGGAAAACATTTATCAAATTTAAACATTATTTGTCCTTAATGAACTAATATTTTCTTTAAAAATATATTAACATAACATAAGGAATGAAAAATCTGTTTAAGATTACCTAAATTTTTAAATTTATAAATAATTTAGTAAACTTAACTAAAATTTCAAAAATTTTGATTAATTTTAAGAATAGAATTATTTAACTTAAAGAATAATAAGATCAAAAATTTTCTATTTATAGTAAAGAGAATTGTATTTTTGAAATACTAAGGAACCAAGATTATTGCTTGAAAAAGAAAAGATTGAAATAAGTTTTGAAAAATAATAAATTATTAAAAATATCATATTTATTAAGTAAGAATGTATAAGTTTTTGAAAATAAGTTAAGGATAGTGAAGTTCATAATCATTAACAGGCTATCCAAAAATAGTAATCCTCACTTGAAAAAAAAAAGGATTGAAAAACAATCAAAAAGAAAAAAAAAGAAGAAAAAAAAAGAGAATGTGAGGAGAAGCTTGAGGAAATGCCTAATCAAAAATTTGATTCACTTGAATTACCTTATAGGAAGAAAACTGATTACATTTTTAACTTAATTTCTATGTATAAATATATTTACTAGAAAAATGTTTCATGAAAGTCTTTTTCTTGTAAATAATCTATGTGACCTTAATATAATGAACTATAATTATTCTTGAAATAAATGAAAAATTGGAAGTCTTATGATTTGGTAGTTAAATGTTCTTTAATTCTTAAAATTAAACTTAATTAGTGAAATTTAGTTAATGATTTGCTAAAGCATTTATAAAACCAAAAATTATAAGGAATCTTAAATATTTTAACTTCTTTCCAAATATTATTTATTTTATGTAATTAAAAGGGTTACTTGAGGACAAGTAACGTTTAAGTTTGGGGGAATTTGATCTACCTAAAAAATACCCATTTTTATGCCTTAGTTATGATTCAATTCTTAAGGATATTATGCTTTAATAAAAGGTATTTTCATGTTTTTGGATGTAGATGATTAAAAAAGAGTCCAAGGAAGAAAAAGAAGGAAAAAGGAGGAAAATGGAGCGAAAATGGAGCTTATGGAGCAAAATATTGGAATTATTGGCCTGGCGCCTAGGCGCCAAAATCCGATGCCTAAGCGCCAGTTCGATACAGATGCAGAAAAGATTTTTGACGACTTTGGGCAGTTATTTTGAAGGTGTTAAGCGGTTATTAGAGCTTTTAGAAGACTGGAAGTAACTCCTAATATATAGGACATGTGATACAATGCATCTGGACGCAGGGAAACAGTTTTAATCGCGAAGAGGTGCGACCCAAAGTGAAGAGGTGTGAAGACCTGGTCACGGAGTCTGGCGCCTAGGCACCAGATCCCGACGCCTAGGCACCAGATCCCGAAGCCTAGGTGCAACAGTTACCATCTAGAAGATGTATTGAATTTGGACGAATTTTGAAGAGGTGTCTTAAGCAACCCTTGGTCAATTTCAGAGCTCTATAAATAGGAGCCCATTTTACAGAGAAAATCGCACCCCCACCCCCTTAGGCACCACATAGTCCCTAAGCACCCCCTCTAATTTTACTTAGTCTCTTCCACACTTAGAGTGCCACTTTACTTTGTATCTAGTTAGTTTATTTTGAGTATTTATTGTGTGTTATTGTTGTTGGAGTCTTTCATCATTACTTTGGAGTCAGTAGAGGTCAGCGGATCACTTGAAGGAACACTTCAGATAAGTATTTGTACCTTGGTTCAAAGGTTTATAAATATGTTTTGTTGTGTGTTTTCAATGTGTTCTGAGTAGTTAGTTATCTTTCTCCTTTCAACTATGAAAAGATAATAAATTAATTACATTTTGTAAGGGAATTAAATTTAAAATATTTTAAACATTGTGATGATATTAATACATGATCTTAGTTTACTTTTTAAATTGGCCATTTAAATTGTTAAAACCAGTTGAAGAATTTTGAGACCTATCCGGAGATAAACTCTTAACTAGTAGATATCACATGAATCCTTGTGTAGTCGAAGGCTTTATGCGGGTTATTCAAGGTGAAGTGCAAATAAATAGGAAGATATTATTTATTGGGTGTAAAATTAATTAGTTTTTAGAGTGAAAGACTAAATTCTAATAATTTGGTTTATAGAAAGGGAACGGTTCACTGGTAGGGCCGACCATAGCCACTCTTGGACATCTAATAGTGTGAGCCTAGATTAACCCATTCTACTAATAAAACATCCTGAACCGATCTATAAATTAGCCAATGTTCTTTGCACCTGGACCAAAAGGTAAAGAATAGAAATGTTTTTATTTGGCACAATACCATAATCTAAATTCCCCACAAAAGATAATTATTCTAAAAATCTTGGATTTGAAAAGGAGAAAGTCGTTTTCATACTTGCATTGAATTTTAATTACTGCTCACTTTACTTTACTACTGCTTACTGTTTACTTGCTTATAGTAAAAATTGTTAGTAAATTAAAGTTGAATATATATATATATATATATATATATATATATATATATATATATATATATATATATATATATATATATATATCTATATATAAATTACTTTTAATTTGATAAATTCCAAAATTTTTTTATTATTATTTCTTTCTATTTATAAAAACACTATCCCTGTGGGATCGATAACCAGGACTCCACTAAAGTCCTGTATTACTTGAACAATACGTATACTTGCGTTTAAAATTGTAACTTTTATAATAATTATTATAAATTCTAATTATAAATTTATAAGTAAAAGTAAACCTCGCACATCAAGTTTTTGAAGCCATTTGCCAGGAATTAAACATTTTAAAAAATAGTATCAAATTCTTGTATTTAAAAGCATATATAAAGTCGCATCTCATCAATTACTATAAATTTTTAACTAAATTCTTTTATTCATTTCTATATTCAAAATTTTTGTTCCCCTAATATAACTTCATATAAATAATTGTTTTAAATCAAGAAATAAGATTTATTTTAAGTATTCTTGAGAAAAAATAAAATTTTAGGTTTTTGAAAAATTTTTGTTTTTAAAATTCCCCCCCCCCAAACTTTAATTTTTAGTTAGGATAAAACATTTAAGCATAAGAAATGATACATGGGTGAGAATTAAAGACTAGCATAACATGCTTGCAAGAATTTAAATATCCTAAATATGTAAGTATAATAATTTAAACAACGAGAGTAAAATGAAATCAAATTCAGTTTTTTAAAACATTTTCTTTTTATAACAATAAAAGTAAAAATTTCAAAAGACTTCTACAGTAGTGGAGGTTTTCAAAGAAAATACACACCCAACATAAATCACACTGAAACTAGATAGCAAATGGTAGTGGTAGATTTTTGTAAAGTTTTTAAGCATGCAATTTCCTAAATAGTAGTTTCTATAGTGTTCTCTAATCTCCTAACAGTTTTAGAATTAAAGTACACCCTAAAAAAAACTCTATTACAACATACACATTAAAACAATTACTATCACACACACTACACTCAAAACAACATAAAAAACATCATCCAACAACAATACATTTGAATATGCATAACAGATAAATAGTACAACTACAATCTGCATACTATCAGAGTTCACATCACAACATATTCATCAAACAAAATACTTGACAAAGTTCACAATGACACAGCACAACAACACAACAACTAAAACAAACAACATACATCTACTCTTCATCCTCATCATCATCATCCTGCTCGTTCCAATCCCTGGATGGACATAAGGTATGTAGAATGGATGAGGGGGCATCTCAAAGACTCTGATCACCTCTAATCAGTCTATCCAAATAATGCTGATATTTCTACTCATACTCATCATGTTTAACAATATATCTCTCCACATTATCCATCTTACCATTCATATCTTTCATATGCTCTCGAGTAAGACTCACTTTCTTCAAAATTTTTCTTAATAAACCAGTCTGTGAATCAGTAGATGATGAAACACGTGAAGTAGTGGCACGAGAAGTAGATTCAGCAGAAGCAGAAGCAGTAGAAGCCTTACCAAATCCTCCTCTCCTTCGCTGATTCTAGAGTTCTTCACAAAGCTGGTAAAAGGGCACCCTGTGAAGCACCTTTCTAATCCTCTTAAAAAGCTCATTGTCTTGGGATAGCTACCCGTCAGATTACGATAATATGCCCCCTACCTAACGGTCCAAGTTCACCCCAACAACGAAAGAACCTCTACAAAGGATTTCATTGAGAGGATTGATTAATTTTCTCTCAAATGATTGAAGATATGTCATCCAACCGAATGATAAAATTAACTAGTCATGAAATGCCCTACTTCAAGAGTTAATAGTATGAAATAGTGTCATTATCAACTATGAATATTAAAGGGTCCCAGAGTCGATTACAAACATGAAAAGAAGTAATAATAACTTGTAATGTCTCTATTAAAACAGAGATAAATATAAATTTTACTAGACACCCATTTAACCTATAAATAGAGGGTCACTTCTTTAATAAATGATTACTAAACTTACTGTTTCAAAACTTACATTAGTGTGCACTCTATTTATTCTTTTAATTCTCGTTATCTTTATTCCTCTCATCCACCCAATTCTCTATACTTGGTGTGATCCACTAAACATATTTGAATTCAACCAATGTGTTGTTGTTTAGTGCACTTATGTCACCTCACAAAAGATTTCAAAGAATTCATTTAGGATATCTTGATAAATTTTTGTAAGAATATAGTCAATTTCTTACACATGCGTATGATTTAATGTGGTTTATTTTTTCGTATATATTTGTCCTTTTTTTCTCAAAATTATATTTGTGAATATGTAATAGATATTTCTATTTGACTTTTGACTTGCAGACATTAAATTTATCTCTTGTAGTTATTTTGAAGCATACGGATGTAATATAAAAATTTCATCCAAAAATTTCAATCCTCCTCTTTTTTTTCTGTCATTATACTATTTATGAATATTTCATTTGAACTTTTATTTTTGTTAAAAAGTTTTGTTTCTACTTTTTGAAAAAAGAAGTTTATTCAAATTAAATAAATCGACTTAATTTTAATAACAGCTATTGTTTATTTAGGTTTTTTCCTAATTGACAGATTAATTTTTGGGTGATATTGTAGAAAATTTCTTTGTTCCAAAATTATTATTTAATTTTCTTGATAATGTAAATAATGAATTAGTGAAAGCATTAGGGGGAGATACTTAACCAGAAAATTTGTCAATCAAGCTTGAATTCACTCTAATTCAATACAGTATTAAGATTTTATTTGAGGGCTCAAAATAAATTCTTTTTTATCCAAATTTTGGGGATAGGAGAATATCTTTAGGATCATATATAAAGTTTAATTGAATTTATTTCTTTATAGATGAACATTTTATTAAATAATATTATTATTTTTAAGATGCTATATCATTCTCCATTAGTAATGTTAATCTATATTTAAATTTCACCAAGGATGCAACTACGACGCTCTACATCTTTGTCTTCTTCAGGATGTGTGGATTATCCTCCTAATTTGTTGAAGATTATATGATGAAATGGGCGAGCTTCTAATAATCACCTAACAATTTTATGGATATTTTTCAGCTTGGGTGCTTGAGTCCTACATCAAGAATGGAACGATCAGCCTTGAATAAATTATCTTCCTCTACACATCAACCAGTGTAGTGTAACTCATAAAGAAGTCTTTACGACGTTCACGAGGACCTCGGTAGCCCTAAGGTTAATTAAAGGAAACTCTATCCTATTAATATCGACTGGAGCTCCAAGCAGTGAGACTTATATCCACTGAAATGGCAGGGATGCCTCAGATAAAGGAAGAGAAGTGGATGTTCATCTACGAAGTTGGAAACATTACCAACAAAAGACTTACACATCGTCTAGGTCGGGGAGCCTTTTAACACCCTAAGTGTGCTGGACAACCACCTAAGCAGAAATCTAAGATTTATCAGTCGGGTTAAAGAAGCACGGGGGCTTCTTCTCGAGATATGTAGAAATGAGGCAACCCTATTAAATATAACTGGGTTATGGCATGCATGCAGCTCGTTTTAAAACTGGACCAAAGGCTATACCATAAAGTAAAGGACAGGTTTTGAAAAGTTTTGAATCTTTTAATCATAAAATTTTAATTATGTTAATATTTTATTTTAGGATCTCGTGTAGAAATTTAGTAATTTTAAAAACCTTAATAAGCCTTTATTATTATTTTTTATGATGTTCTGGATGCACAGAAATAGACAATAAAAGTAAAACAGGCATGCAAGCACTCAAGAAAAGAGTAAAGCACTCCAAAATATATAAGGAGGTCAAATGTTGCTGGATCGGCAACATGTCTTAGGAAAGCAGAAAAAGCGGCTGGACTTTGCATATACATGCCCAGTTCTAAATCTACACAAATTAGAATTTAGTCTTGTCGAAAGGCGTGCCAACGAGGTAGTTGATCAGGCATGCCACATCAGATGGCAGTTAGATAAATAAATAAATCTAATAGATTTAATAAAAATAAGAAAAATACAATGAACTTTAAAAATTCCTAACTAAGGGTCTGTTTGGCGCAGCTGCAGATTATCCAGATTATCAGGATAAGCAGATTATCCTGATAATCTGCTGATCTGGATAATCTGTCTGTCTGTTTGGTTTGAGTGTTTGGAAAACAGCTGAATCGCATCTGTTTGTGGATAAATACAATTCTGCCCCTTTTCTGAATAATATGTTTAGCTGTTTGGTTTTAGCGGTTTGAGACCAACTGATTTGCAACAGTTTGTGAAAAAAATATGAATTTCAATATTTGAAATATAAAATCGATTGGAAGATTTATGTTGCTTCAACGAACTCCTACAAAATATTGAAAGATTTATGTTCATACCACTTAATTTTATTGTATTTACAAATTACCCGCCCAAGTGATTTTTATGAACAATTGAACCAATGTATTTACACATGAAACGATAAAACTGTTCAGAATTTGATAAAAAAATGGAAAATATGGGTTCAGATTTAATAATGAATTTTTATATTGGAGTGAGAACTTGAAAAATGGCAATTTTTACAACCTGAAAGAGCAATTAAATATCTAAATCCTAAACGTAAAAAACTTCCATCCCACAAAAAATAATTACAAGGAAATACAACTTCAAGTGTATAAATACCACGAATGAAAATTGCAATAAAAAAATCAAACATTTTCTACAGACAAGAACAAATAAGGTTGAAAAGATAATTCAGTGATGCTGATTAACATAATCATCCTTGATAAGAAACCTAAAATGAAATCATATATAATAGCTTCAGTAACAATATGATAAACACAATACGAAATAAAGAAGCGTAAATAAATTATATAAGGAAGAAATAATAACTCTAAGAGACTGCTAAACATAATTAACCTCTAAAAGGAACCAATATTCGGTGCTGGTCCTTCGCAACAATCTTCGGTGCTCTCGCTGCCCCTTTTCTTCCCGGATCGAGTGTGTTCTTCACTACATGGGGAGGCATCTCTGGATCTAGCGAAAGGAAATGGAAGGATGAATCGACAACCTGGCACTGAAGCGAAACCCTAGCCCGGCGCCGCAAGAGAACCCTAGTTCCGTACTGAAACCCTGCCTTCGGGTTGCGATGCTGTTAAGAAGTAACAAAGGACGTAGGGCGTGAAGTTTATCTGGCTTAAGGAGGAGCAGCCGGGCGTCACCACCTTCTGAACGTGGGAGTTTCGGTGTCTCCGTAACGAGCAATCCGCCATCGCGATTTCCATCGCGGGACAGAAGGGATCGCGAGAGATTCGTGTGAGAAGAGGCAGAGAGGAGAAGACGAGGGCGAGAGCTGTCTTTCGCTCGAATCGAACACGGATCGCGGGGTACTGCCCGCGATTTGCGTCTAATGTAAAATTGAGAACGACTTATTTAGAAACGCTCCTAAATTTTTTTTCCAAACAATTGGTGGTGTTTTTTAAAACGTCACCGCTGCGAATAAGCTCTCCCAAACGCACCCTAAAATAACACTATAATAGGACTCGAATAACACCAGTCAAATAACACTACAGAGCCGCCATAATACTACTAAAATAACACCACAATGAAACATAAATAACAATGAATAACATCACAATAATACATGAATAACACCACAATAATACCAAAATAACACTATAACATGACTCGAATGTGACTAGTTGAATACCACCACAGAGCTGTCACATTACCACTAAAATAACACCACAATAAAATCTCAATAATACTTAAATAACATCATAATAATACCGTAATAACACCATAATAACATCTTGATAACACCAACCGAAAAACACCGCAGAACCCCCATAATACCACCAAATAACACAACAATAACACTCAAAAAATTAATGTTGGCATTTCAAACGCAACTAAACTATATTTCAAACTTCTCGCCATTATTCTCAAAACTCATCACCTCCATTTTAAACAATTCGTCATTATTTTCAGAATTCATCACCTCCATTTCAAACTTTTCACGGTTTCTTACTGAATGCATCATCGATACTTTTCATCTAGTGAGAGAAAGGGAAAACAAAAATCGCTATTCAAAACCCTGCAAGATTATGTGAGACAAAACATGCAGATTTATTCAACGTGTAGAATTTAACATTCAAAGAAATGAACTTGGCCCGGCTCGGTCATGAATTAAACTATATAGTTTTTCACGTATTATTTAGTGGGTCCACCACTTACACTAGAGAATTTCGTTGAAGTTTGATAAAAAAAAAAAAAGAAGAAGAAAAGAATCCTTTTAAAAAAATTATTATATTAATATAAATTGCTTTAATTTGGAAATCATTAATTTTCTTTCAAGTTCTAAACATTAGCAAAATCTTCATGATTATTCATGCACGGCTAAATTATACTTGGGTGCCTGTCGCAAGTTTAAATTTTGAATTGGCTTCCGTTAGCATAAATATCCTCCTATAGGCCATCCTAGGTTTTGATTTCGCTTATCAAAAAAGCTTCGCCAAAATGTTCAAAAGAGAGCATTTTTAAGATATGATATATTGATCTTTCCTTGCATGGATCCTTCATTGTCGGACAAAATATTTCTAATTGAAGCCCTGGAAAATCCTCTAGCGTCCTAATAAGAACTGCATCTAACATTCAGCTTTAAAATTAAGCGATGTGGCTATTGCCATTGAATTTCCTTTCTAAATGAGGTTACAACCTCCCTTTATCATCTCATGTTAATGGAGTAAATTCAATGTTGCCTTGACTTCCATTGTTAAATTTGTTCGATTGATTGTGCCATCAATCTGAATTTTTTTAAAAAATTCAGTGTAATAATTAAAAAAACTTACTTTGATATTAATTGCAAGTAGATAGTAATTGCAAGTAATATATGAAAACGTATATATGATGACACATAATAATGAAAAAATTTTGACTTTAGTATGTTTAATTGATGAAATGAATATACTAAAAATATGATTATTATTGTGAGCCCATACTGCATCAACCATCCCCATCAATATGTAAGTTATCATCTCCTAGAGTGAGCGATCAATCGACATTAGTAAGAACAAGAATAGTTGCTTTAAGAGTTTCCTCTTTATAGTCAATTCAGGTTACATTTTTTTTTTAATGCTGTAATTTAAAAACAAACTTACTTCAATATTAGAATGTTTCATCACTACTAATATGCATTTCAAAAATTTTAGCATTAAGCTTATTAGGATTAAATCGTGTTTGCCTAAAAAGGCTTTCTAAGAAATTTAATAAAATGCTAGCAAAATAGAACGTTAAAAAAATATTTTTTTTTATATTAATAATGTTATGAATTTAATGCTTTATAAGAGAATTTTTATAAATGCAAATTATTTATTATAATTAACCTTTTAATCTAAAAGAGATTTAAATTAAGTTTTAATGTTACAAGGCATTCTAAAAAATATTTGAACAGTCGAGCACTACTTTTCAAGCTGCGCTCAAGTTTCGATAGATCTAATAGTGAAACAAAGGTCTTCGTGCTTTGATGGCGGCTCAAGATCAGCCACACTCAAACCTTCTATTTCTTGAGGAGGTTCTACCCCACGGAAACACTCTTCACTCACCTGACCCCTTCAAGGCTTTAAAAATGTCGGGTAGAATTGACTGGATTGTATGCAAAATTTTTATGACATACTAATACTCGCATATAAAAGCCAACTTTATTTAAAATGTAATAGAAATAAAATGAATTGTGCATTCAATTTTGAGCAAACCTTCACCAATATAGTAGAATTAATAGTTCAAGAAACTTTGGACCACTTCCACATAATATCCAATCGAAGCTCAACTGCCAAACGATAATGTATGTTATAACTTATAGAGCTGTGAAATATTTATTAAATATATATGAAAGTTAAAGAAGTTGACGAAAGGCTGCTGCAAGACGTAGCTAAAAATTTGAAAGTAGACTATAGTAAATTAAATGAATGGAAGTGGAAAAAACTTCACAAATAATCAAATTTTTCTAAGCCAATATGGATGAAAAATGTTGCTCAAAGTGCAAATGCTGATTCTTCTCAAGCTAATTGAACCTCACTAAGGAAATCATAACTTGAAGATATATAATCTGAAGGTTAATTTTGAGGAAGGAGTGCAAAATGTTTAGTTCCTATGGCCGACTCCAAAATGGAACCTCCTGGCAAATTTGTCATTAAGGGCATATTCAAGGCGGAGGGGCCCCAAAGGAGAGTCCACACGAATGCCCACACCGTACCCATGGCCATAGCCAGGCTTTCCCCTTGCTCCAGCAGGATCACCTGATCATGAAACAAATAATTATTAGGTTACTGACAATTTCAACTATTCTTAGTACTTTTATGAGTAATTTATTATTAAAGTTCAATGCAAGGATAGGAGTGTATTTGCGCAAGAAGAAAGGGCTTTACAGCCATAAATAAAATTGTACTGCAACAACAGTGTTTAATGGAGGTGGTTTGATTATTTAGCACAGATTGGTGTGCCATCAAAACTAGATCAGAGCATCCTCCTATCCTTATCAAATCAGAGCAGATCTTATGTCTAAATTAAGTCATGAGAAGCTTAGTGATATCAAGGCAGTTGCTGCGAAAGAACAGTGGAGTCCTATGTCGTGTCTGTACTTTCAGAACCCCCGCTGGAGGTGGAAGATGGGAGTAGTAGAGTAAAAAGTAATTAAAGTTGGGGTTAGATAGAGAAAAAGAAAAAGGAGTTTGACAGTAAGAAAATTTACTTAAATACCACACAATGCTTATGTATTTACATACTAACACCTGAAGTTTCACATTTACATTAATAACATTTTAGTGCAATAAATTTATGCATGAAAAGATATGTTCCGCTTTTAAAGAGATGGTAGAGCGATACTTTTGATGTGATGTTAAAGTTCGAAGTGTTACAAAATTAAATAGAAATTTATTTTTAGTTTTTTGTTATAGCCAAAACAGATCCTTAAAAGCAAAAAATTAACATAATATGTTTTTAACAAAAATAAAACATATTTTGTATTTTGTTTTTTACTCTATTTTTTCAAAGAAAAGTAACATGACACCCAAGGAAGCCTTAGCTTTGTTTGGGATCACTTTTATTGTTACTAATTTATTTATTTTGCTTTGTTTTCAAAAATATTTTTTATATGTTTTTATTTTTCAAAAACTATCTTAAAAATCAGTTCTCCAAACATAACTATGATGGCGATCTGAAAATTAAAGCTGGCAAAAAACTGTCCCAAACAGCAGTGCAATTTTCAAGTAAATGAAGAGTATAGTTTATCTGCTTAAACTCAACCTTGTGAAAACCAAAGAACCCAAAAAGATTAATAAATGGTTATAAAATCTACCAATCCATATCAACTTTTTGTGATAGCGATCGCTAAATATTCAATATCACCCAAGGAATTTGAGAGATATACAAGAGAAATTGCCTTATTTGATGAGCAAATTCTAATGGAAATCTTAGATAAAATAAGGGGAAAAAAATAATACATAATTTAACTAAGTGAATAAATAATATCCTGGACGGTACATAGTTGGAAGTATATGTATTTTGTAGAAGTATCATCGTATTTCAAGGAAGCATGTCTATTTTGAGCACAAAATGGATTTCCTGTCGAATACATCTTTGAACTTTGTATATGCTGAGCGTAGCTAGATTTGAACAAAAGTTTTGTAAAAAAAAGTCTCAAGCATCTATCTTTCCATGGTTCAAAATTTTAGTTTTAAGTAAAAATTGTGTTAAAGAAATCGCTTGGTAGTACTAACCTTGATTCCATTTTTGTTTCTAAAAAGTTTTGAATTGACTCGTTAGTTTTCAGCAAGAAACAGTGAAACATTACTGTAAACTTCAAAATTTATTATGTATAGCAGCAACTATTAAGCTAAACATAATTTACCCAATTTAAAAAACATATGCCCACTTTCAAAATAAGTACTAACATTGCATCTTTTTACGTAATATGTATGCTTACTGAAGTGAGAGTGAGATAAATCAAAATGATAAACAGAATGTATGGCAGAAACACTCATGCAATGCTGTCAATTGCTGTTGCTTTTTGGTTTCTTTAATGGGTAAATCACCACTTTCTACAAATTCTTACAATCACCACATATAAATTGGATTGGTAGAACACATTAAGGGTACATGTAATACCTGGAACAGTTGAGCCTGAACCAAAATCACTACCATAGTCACCGAACAAAACAACTTCTACCGGACCAACCTACAGAAAAGAGTAGTAAGAATTAAAATGCTTCGGTAAAATTCAATGTCATGATGACAAATCCATATGCTTCATAAATATATCTGGAAGTTACTAGAAAAGTGGGGATAATAAATAGTCTCATCAACAAATTTAAAAATTGGATACAAATTTGCTAAAATAAAAGTTATCCACAAGAAATAAAGCACCATAAAATTCTGCTGCTCTGGAGCCAATAAGCAAATATTAATGTTTGCTCATTTTCAAGGAAATAACTTACATAATTACTTAAATATCACGGCAATAATGTTTGTACTTTCTGATCAAAGTGGCAAACAGTATTTCAATATTGAAAACCAAAGCCCCAGACTGGTTTAATCTTAAAATTGTTAGGCATTACCCCATGGTTTTGAGCAGAAACTACCAAATGGAACAGATTGAAATAATCAGTTTTGTGAAATTTAGTAACAATTTTGATGATTTAAAATGCGCCTTAAATTTCATATTCCTCAGATTTCGACTGAAGCAATTTTATAAAATTCTACGCATCAAAATAATTAATTTGATATATAATACAATCAATTTAATACTAATTGTTTAAAGGTTATCGGTGAAAAGTCAAAAGCATGAAAAAGAGAATTTTGATGCAAGAAGGAATTCAAGTAGGATGCTTAATTTAAATGTTTAATTACTCCTCATGAAATTAGGTTTACAAACCAATTTATAGGCTTTTAAGTTGAGCATTATAAAATTTTAGGAAATAAATTATTTAAATGCAATATAATATATAGTAATACAAATATATGAGGTAGCGTAATATTAAAATAAAAACTTTGGCTAAATTAATTAGTTATAGGATTCATGAAAAGATAAAAGAAATTGGAAGACTATAGTTATATGGGAATATTTAAACGTTATATAATTAAAATAATAAATTAGTTATTTTTTATACATACCCATGTTTATGTTAGATTTCAAATTGTAGAAGAGTAGACGTTAAGCCTAATGTGAGTACATATTCTTTTGCTATAATAATATTTTGTTTCTCATCGACCGAATGAATTTATTGCTACTATTATAGTACTGCATACTCATGATTTATGGTCTAATGAATTTTGTTCGTATTTTAAGAATGACTGTGTGCTAAGCTTTGCTTAATTTATTGTTAAACCTTATACTAGAATATTGACTGCGGTACAAATGAGATAAAATATTATTATATGTTTGTATGTCCATGATTGATTATGATTGACTCACTCATTTATGATATTATTGTGGAAGCTAAGGTACACGTGCACGTATATGAAAAAGAATATTGATATTGAATTACCTTAATTTATGCAAATTTTAAGATTGCACGTCTATGAAAGTTATACTTATATATAATGATACAAATATATTACTAATATAGTAAGACTCATGGAATAACATCTCAAATTTTAATATTGATTAACATTCATTTTACTTTCTAATTCTTTATATTAGTAGTTTAGAAATATAAGTATTTATTAGCTTTTTTAGCTCACTGTTATTTGTAAATTAATTTTTTATGTGAATTCAAGTGATTAAAAGATGAGCAATGGAATAAATAATATCTATAGAAAACGTGGACAACCAGTAACGATATAAATTTAAATATATTATTTTAATATAATTAGTATAGTGACTTTTTCATAGTAAATGAATATAAAAAACTTAGTTTCCACTGTCAGAGCGTCTATTCAAACATTGGTTAATTTCAAGTCCTAGGCCGGATCGTGACATTTTGCTGAGAGGGCAAGAGTTTATTTAAAAAAAATAAACTGAACAAGATAATAAAAGTTCTATAAGCAGATCTCGGAGGAGCAGTAAGTTTACGCGAGCCTCACTTTTCTTCAAGTAATTCAATTTTTGTTTTCTTTCAGCAGCTCTCTTGAGCCTTTTGCATGAAAGATAGATTTACATACATAACACTCAATTTCTATGTATTTGCATATCCAATATTTAGTTTTAATATATAAAGATATACCAATCTTAAAAATTTACTAAAAATACTACATTCACTAAATTTAAAACTTTTCTACGTTACAACACGGTTTGATTTTTATTTGTATCGATCATGACCCTTATTGATACCAAAGGAAAATCAAACCATAATAGAAAGATATAAATGTTATTGGTGAAATTCAAAACGGTACAATAGTGACACTTCAAACAGAAAATACACAATAGCAACTGTAAAACGACGCCCTAGGGTAACGACAATGGTGCGGGGTGGTGGTTGGACAGTGAAGAAAGGGGTGCTGGAATAGTTGAGCAGCAATGGTTTAGGAGACAAGCGGCCTGAAGTGGTGTGGGGTTTGTTGTACGGATTAAAGAGTTGGGGAAAGATCTCAGATTACAGTAGTGGGATGAGGGCTTTAGAGTGGTAGCAGGTTGGAGTAGGGACAGAGTGTGCTGGAAGCGGCCAGCTAGAAGAAGGAATTCTGTGGTTGGGGGGGAAGAGGTACATGATTGTAGCAAACAACGGTAAGGGAAGAAAGGAGGGTGTTGGACTGTGGCTATGGCGGAAGGCAGGTGGGGCGTCTTAAGGTTAGGAATGAAAAGGGTGGCGTGGGATGGCTGCGAAGAGCAGGTCACGGTAAAGCCAGAAGCAGGGGGGTCATGGGAGAGAGCTGCAGAAGGGAGAAGAATGGAGGTGGACGCCAGAAAAGATAATCACCACCGGAGAGAGGGATACAGCCGGAGCACCATCCTTATCATCATATACAACCCTCAAGGAAAAAATAGGACACCGACGACTATCCTCACAACTCTAAAATCAGAAAACACAACATAAACTAAAAACCTTAACAGCAAATACACATATAAATAGGAGATAGATAGGCGACGAATGAAAACAGAAAGGGGGAGAGGGCTGGGGGGTGTGGATTTCCCCTAAATGAAAAGAGGAAGGAGGTGGTTGGTTCATCCCTCTCTCTCAACTGAACCAGTTTGGGCCAAACCGGTTCAGCTTTTGGAGAAAAACCCCGGTGTCATTCTCCAGGTGTTGGGGGAGTTTTAACATCATTTGTCGGAGCTTCAGGGTCCTCATAATATGCTAAATTATTCTCTACTAGGTCGATCATGTCTTTATAGTCATTCCACAACACATTCTAGTAGAATAAGTAGTCATCCTCTTTTGGCACATCTTGGGTGAGAGCCGCATATAAAGGTGGGTTCCCACAATGCAACTCTCAAGCCCTTACAATTGAATCTTCTCATTCTATTTCTTGTGCCTAGCATGCAGTGGTTCGATAACAAATTTGTGAGAAGAACTCAATTCAGGGATGAAATATGTGGCAAGCTGCATCACTCTCACTGGCATTTTCTCGGCAGAGACCTCCTCCCCACAAATAGAACCTGGAGCCCGTTGCAAAATTTTCCTCCCCGTCAAGCAAATCAGGCCCACTACAAAGTTGGGATTCCTCTCTCATGTCAGGACATCTGAAAGGTATCCCATGCTGATATGAAAGTAACTTCTGAATATCTTCATGTAATGTTCTCAACAAGGCACACGCCTCATTTCTGATATTTTAGACCTCCCTCCATCGGAGCAACTCAGGTGGGAGTCTATACATCTGAAAAATCTGCAACTCGCTTATCTAGGGTAGACTTGTAGTTGATGTCTGCTTCTCAAACTCACAACCCTTGTAAACATCCAAAGTCGTTCTTGTTGATGTTCCTCTCACCGTCAGCAAGATGCTAGCTCAAGGCACCATAATCTCAGGCTCTAATAGGCTACCTATTACCTCAAAATTACTACCTTCTAAAGCAGTGTCTATTACCTCAGCTGGAATCTCTATTTCAGGATCAACAGGATTTGGTGGCATCTTCCTCGTCGGCTGAAATATGTGAATCCCCTCTGAAATCTGTATCTTCTTCTTGATCATTGTACACATCTTTCACAGGAAGCGGGTTCTTCTAATTTATGTCCTCAATGTCATTAGTCATTACGGTATCTTTATCCAACTTTCCAATGACACCCTGCTAGGTGAATTAGATCACTCCCCTGGTTGTGCATTCTGCATCAAAATGTCCTAATCCATGGCACTTGCCACATTTTCTGACTGTGACTGACTTGTGAATTGATTTAGTTGGACAGTACCCAGAGGATCGCTGGCGATGTGGTCTCTCCACTTTGAAAGTTAGAGCCTGCAACTTTTTGTGGTAGTAAGTAGGTAGAAAATGATGTTATATTTCCCACTTCATCTTCATATCATCTCGTTCTTCTCTTCAACTCTCCCAATCAGGATCTAGGGTAACCTCCAATCAAATTTTCTCATCAATGCCCGCAAGCCTCAGCTGAAGTTGGCAGATCACTTGTCGTATCTCTTCCCGAGTAGGCTCGAGCATGTATCTCCTCAGTGGCATTGCTACAGTTTACACTTGGGAGGTAAAACATGGTAGATGAGACTAATTGAAGGTGTAGAAAATTTGATTTGAGATAGTTGATTTTGAAAATCAGCAAAAGAGAATTTAGGGACTGGTTTTGGAATGGGTGGTTCATGGTAGGAAGGAAAATTTTCCGATGAGGGGTAAGGCGGATGCTAGGAACCCTAAGATAGGACCAGGGTGTGGCTAGTACTAATACCCAAATTATACCGAAGGGCTTTGGGGTGGTAACAGGTTGGAGTAGGGAGGGTTCAGGATGCTGGAAGCGACCAGCTGAAGGAATTCTATGGTTGGAGCGGCAGGGTTGGCTAAGGGTAGATGGGCTTCGGTTGTAGCAAACAACGATCAAGAAAGAGGATGGTGGGGCGTCTGCAAGTTAGGAAGGAAAGGAGTAGTGTGGGATGGCTGCAGGGAGCAAGTCATGGTAAAGCTTGCAGCAGGGGGGAGGGGGGTCACAGTAAAAAGCTGCAGCAGGAGGAACAGTAGGGAGAGGGATGGAGGTGGATGTCAGAGAAGATAATCAAGACCGAGAAGAGGCATACAGCTGGAGTATCACCCTAACCATCGTATGCAGCCCTTAAGGAGAAAGTAGGACGTAGACGGCTACCCTCTCAACTCTGAAATCAGAAAACACAACAAACTGAAAATCCAAATAGCAAACAGACATATAAATAAAGAGATAGATAGGCATGAAACGAAAACAGAAAGGGGGAAATTTTCCGCCTAATAAAAAGAGGAAGGAGGCGGTCAGTTCAGCTCTTC
The DNA here is from genome assembly GCA_022702705.1 of Papilionanthe hookeriana x Papilionanthe teres. Taxonomy (NCBI): domain Eukaryota; kingdom Viridiplantae; phylum Streptophyta; class Magnoliopsida; order Asparagales; family Orchidaceae; genus Papilionanthe; species Papilionanthe hookeriana x Papilionanthe teres. Next base: position 112,613,693 of record CM040427.1, on the reverse strand, counting down.
AGCCCTCTCTCTCAACTGAACAGGTATGGACCAAGTTGGTTTAGCTTTTCGAGGAAAAACCCTGTGTCACTTATAGTCCTACATATTATAGCCATTTGCTATTTGCAAATAGCTTCATGTCCTTGGTGCACTTCTTGAACACTTATGTTGCTTATCATGATAGTGTAATACAATATTCAAATCTTTGATAAAATTATAGCCTTTTGAAAGCTATCAAATCTTAATGGATAAGAAAGCATTATTCATATCAAATACTGCATGAACCATCCAAACATAAAGGGAAGAAAATTTAAAATGCAAATATTAATTCTTTGGAACAAAGACTAAATATTTCTTAATAATCAATGTCATAAGATAAAGTATATCTTTTCATAACCAATCTTACTTTTTATTGCTGTGCGCTTCCTTCCGTGCTTTATTTTAATCAAAAAAATCATTTGTATTCTACAACATTTTATCTTTGGAAACTCAACAATATGCCAAATATGATTTTTTCAAGGCATTCTTCTATTCTATCATGGCATCATTCCAATTCACTTTTTCTAGTACCTCAAAATAGTATTGACGTATATTAATGAAGTTGGAGCTGATATTTGTAAGGAAGGCTTTATGTGAAGAATAAACTTTTTGAAGACATGCATTGAGATATGGGATATAGTAGTGAATGTGTGTTGATTAGTTCATTTTTTGTTGCCTAATGATGATTTTGATACCTGAGCTTGTTGGAGATTTTAGTTGGGCTTATTCCTCCTTGTATATACCTAAAAGGGCACAACAATTAAGTTTGTATAATTTGAATGCCAAGATGGAAGAGCAAGGTTTCAGAATGGTTTTTTCTTGTTACTTATTCTCTCTCTAAAGATAGGTTTGATTGAAGCAACTTCATTTTTCACCAAAGAAGATATCCTTTGAAGTGAAAAATCTTTTGGTGGTTACATGATAAGGCATACCCTTTTAGTGGAGAAGTATCCTACAAAGACACATAGGAGTGTTTCGAAATTATTTAGTGTTGAGAATAGTAATCAAGTACATGAAAAGTGATTTGTCATAAAATAGGATAATCCATCCTTTTTCTAGCTTGGTTAGTCATTATCTTCATAGTGAGATCTAAAAATACACAATAATTTGTGAAAAATATTACGTTGTAATTATGTTATTTAATGATTTTATAGATTGACAAGAAGATTTACTGCAATATGAGGGACATGTAGAACATTATTAAAGGAAAATATACAAGAAATATAAATACCCTTTTGACATGCCAAGATCAATAGGAAAACATGAGCTATGTTAATTTTTTTTATTACAGGGACAGGATCTATATATTTGAAAAAAGACGGAAATATTTGTCATATGGCTCGTAACTCCTGAATCTAAGATGCAAATTTTAAGGAATTACAAACACAATAACTAGAATAAAAAGAGCAAAACTCAGCAAAAAAAGTTTCTAGAAAGTTAACCAAATTCTAATTTTGTTGATTTCCTTTGAGTTGAACTTTCAAATTACAAAAGGCAAGTTCGTTCTTTTGAGTTACCTTTGTTTTCACATAATTTGGGGCTTACATAGAGTTTATAACATTTTCTTCTAATTCCAAATCAAATGACAAAGACAACATGATATTCAAGGATATCCAAGCGTTTAACATGGCATCGCAACCATCCTGAATTGTTCATGCAACAAGAGATGACATGAAATTTGCATTTCCCATCCAGTGACATCTAGCAACCTAAGGAATCAGGCTTGTTGTATGTGTTTTGAGAAGGAGAGAAGAGAGAGAGGGGGGGGGGGTGGGGTGGGGTGGCTAACTAGAAAAAGGGCAGTCACCAAAAAACCCACTTGGGAATTCAACAAATCTGGAATTTGTCAAGCTCACCTTTTAGAAAGAGGAAACTGTCAGTTATAGTGAGTTCCACAGCTTATAGCTTATTTATGTTGCTTTTAAACCTTCACTCTCAATGGAATGCTCCAGCAAGCTTCATGGTAGGTAAGTTTGTTTAGAGAGTGCAGCAGAGCATATAAAAAGAAAGGGTGTGTAGAAAAGAAATTCAACAAACTTTCCAGTTACGCACGGCACAAAAGATAATTGGAGTGAAATAGGTATTCTTGATGTCATGTAGCCAAACAATCTAAAAAGGAAGATTTATCTGTTTTTTCTATTCTTTTATAAGCAAAACCTAATTTGACCAACAAAAAAAAAGGAAAAAAAGTTGCCAATCAAACAGAATCCATATAAATGACCATCATTTGGATTATCCATGCATAAAATATCTTCCCAGAATGAAACTAATTTGACAATTTCTTTCATTAAGAGATTTTAGAAATTTATAATAGCAAAGAGAACTAATATAATCATAAACGTAGGTAGTGTTTACAAACAAAACCTTCAGTTTGCATCTGCCACAAAAGCTACAGATAAAAAAATATATACATAAACAGAAAACATCAAAAACACCTACCAAGCGGGAAGACATCTCTGCACTGCCAACAGCATATGATCGTCCAGAACCCACGGCACCTTCTTCGTATCCTCTTACACTGTTGGTTCCTCCTATTGCAAACGCTTCATGAGGAAAGAAGTTTCCCACTACATGACCGCCAGATAAGCTGAAACGTAATCATTATTCAAATAAAATTTCCAACTAGCATAAAAGAGTTCCGCAAGCAGTAATGTTGATGTGGTCATCAAACGATGTTCATGATAAACTAATAGGATATTAGTAATAAACTAAACCAAAATTCAATTTTGACTCTGGTAGCCAAATATGAAAATAAGTTAAGAATTAGAATAGTACTGCAATATATGTTCAATAAATCCAACCGCAATATTTCTTTCACGAAAGTAAATAAAAACTACATAAATCATGTGAGACATCGGTGATCTCTTAATATTATTTGGTCTAGTTGCTAGCAAAACTAAATAGTTATGATCAGTAGCATACTCCATGTCACACCATAACTTCAAAATACAGATCAATTTAAGAATGTTACTCTACGCTCTCCTCCATAATCTTCATAAATACAGGAGAGATTCATTTGGATATGCTATAATAAAGCACAAAAAGGTCCCTTGAACAAAATAACGACAAAATGCACATAAGTATGGATGGTTATATATAATTAAATATGAAACAAAAAACCATGTGAGATGCCCATGCACATTCTGCATGTGCATTTAACGAAGTTAAGTAAAGAGAAAAAACCTTATTATGGAATATTTTCTACAAATCTAAAGATATAGCCATGTATATTTTAAATAGGAATCCAATTGTGGTGAAAATTAAACAAGAGTGGGCTGAGATATAATCTTTAATTGATGCACGATAAATTAACAAAGTCGATAAGTGAAATTTGACCAGGTGAAAGTCTAATATTATATTTCCACCAAAAATTTTGGAAAATTAAAGAAGAATACAAAATTGGTGGACTCTATGATACGATGAAGAATAAATACTATTTGTTTATAGAAACCTAGGAGAGAAGAAAATAACTCAGCTTACTGGAGAAGTTTATAAAGTCTAGAACGCTAAAACAGTTAGCAAATGAAATACATTTGGGCCATTAAAAGATAAAGATTTGAAATATAAATTGTAAGTTATTAGCGATAGGTTGTTTGTAGCTTAAATAGTAATCGGTGAGAAAATTATAAATTTGATCAGCATTTAGGTTCCTCAAATTGGATTAGAAGAAAAATTTAAGAAATTTAACAAAACAACCAACATAAATCTACAATAAAAAAGATAGTTATTGGAGGTGATTTAAATGGACATATAAATTTTGATAGGATGAGCAATAGATATTGCAAGTAAACTCAAACTTTAAGATACAAGGAGTCTTGGTTACTATAGGTCTTTCTTTGAATGAAAAAAAAATTCCTTTTAGAGAAAACAATAAGATGATTCGATGAGGAAATTTGGCCACATGAGATTAAATAACAGTTAAGAATTTAGATCTTAAAAGTCTAAAAAAGATATAATCAAGAGAAAATATGACCCTATGGTAAGATGGTAGAAATTGAGAAGTGAAAAATCATCGATCTTTCAATATTTGGTTATCTAGTTAAACTAAACCTGAATTGGGATAGATTGCTAATTTAATTAAGAAAATTGTTGCAAAAAATTAAGATACTATATGTCATACATTGATAATGAGACATGATGGGGTGAGGTACAAATGGGTATCAAGGAAAATAAATGTGACTAAAATAGTTCTAAAATTTGAATAACAATGAGATTTATAATTATTAAAAAAAATTAAAAGTCTTATGCTTGGGTCAGCACTAATGTTAGTTTTTCTTCTCCTCTGTTTCTCGCTTCTTGCTCATCCCTTGACAAGGAACTTGAATGCTTTTCTTCTGATCTTTCGGAAGGAGCAACAAGAAAGGCTCAATGTGGTCAATGTTGGTAGAAAAGCATAATTAACTATTCAACAAAAAGTTCTACATGTAGACCAATTCAATTTCAATGACTTGTTCCGCCTTTTCTTCCTATTTTATCCATATTACCAAGTGCCATCTCCACTGAAACCCGATTCAATGTATGGAGCAAACATTTAGTCAATTGGGAGATTAAAGTCAAAATTGGCCGACTCCTCCTAAAGGTGTAAAGCTCATTGGTAACGGAGTCTATTGGAGGACTCTCCGAAGAGTAGATCATCACAAGGTTCGTTAAAATGGGTTTTTTTCTTTGGAACTCATTATTGACAAATCATGTTAGTAGCGAATCTATAGTGGTGCAAACCAAATACGAAGCATCTTCCTATCTCAGTAACTTCTTCCTCAGGATGCTTCAACTTCCAATTCTTTTTCTTTTTTTAGGACAATTCAATGGTAAATTCTTGTACTTAGGTCGAAGTGTCACCCTAATGTTCATCTTCATAAGCTTCCTTGGATTAGTGTTGTCAACACAACAAATGTTAACCTAAAAATTGGTTCTTCAATGACCACAATCACAATAGTCTTTTCGTACATTTTCTTCAATAAGAACTTTTCTTCTACAACCATCAAACTTTTGTGTACACTAGCAATGATGGTTTTAGGTCACTTTATTTTAGTGGCAGGGATCAAAAGTTATTGGGCCCATAAATATTACTTTCTATAACTAGTAGAGTTATTCCTTTTTATCTATTTAAGATTCTCAAATTTATTCACAGCTCAACAAGGCCAAGCTATTAAGAAACAACCAAGAGTTGACCGTGACTTATTATAATGGCACTATTTTGTAGTGACCCACCAAACCAGAAAAGCTTGGTAATAATCAATCCTTTTTTTGTGTCATTTAGGTGTAAAATAACACATTAGTGGTATCTTTTGAGAGTAATGACAGATACATTTGATATATCATTGATTATCTGTGAACTTAAATCATAAATTTATCACGCTCAATAAATTATTATAGAGGGTGAATGAATTTTGCTCTTAGCTCTAAGAAGTGAATTTCACATAAATGATTTAAATTTCATAATATTCTTGATATTTTTGTACATATAAATTATTGCATACAGATTCGACCCCAAAGCGAGTTGCATAGGACTTGTGGGTTATTTCAACAAAACACTCTCTGATTAGAATCTTTCATTAACACGATCATCATAAGAGTATTTGTTTTTTGTTTTCTTTGCAAATGCAAATTGAAAGCATGGCTCTATAGATGGACACTTGATGCGAATTTATGCCAACACGGTCATCATCTATGTTTTGTATGATAATTTGATTACTATAAAATTTGTTAATTCTATCCAATTTATTATGGACGACCGGGTTCATGGATATTTGTTTGAATATCATCTTAATTCATATAAGCATTTATTGCATTAAAGACATATCGACTCCTTTTTTTCGCATAGAATGACTATAAGTTGAATTTAATATCATTTTGATACCATTCTAGGGCGCCTAAAAGATGTTTTGGAAGCAAGTTTTCTAAGAAAGTGGTTGTGGAATAACAAGGGTGATAATAGAAGTAGTGGCCGAGATTGGGAAGAGTGTAGGAAGTAAAATCTAGAGTTGGATGGCAAATGGAGAGAGTGCGACAACAATTCAAACTAAAAATAACAGTCCAAAGACGAATAGCCGCGGTAAGAGTGACGGGGTAGTGAACCTGAAAGCATAAGATGGAAATTTTCTATTGTGACAGGCAGCTGGAAGCACGTTCGATGGCTACCCGACTAAAAACAGCAAAAAGAGCAGAGAACAGCAAAAGGCGAGATACCCGCAGATGGATCCACCAGCTTTTCCTAGGCAAGTCATAGACACACCTCATGCTAAAGGGAAAATTTGCAGCACTCCGGAAAGCAAAAATAAAAAAATATATATATAATTTAGACAATCCACCACACATATTAAATTCTCCTAATAGGAAATAACCTAATTAAAAAAAATGAAACTAGGAAACAACTAGAAAGAAGAGAAGCAAAGAAAGAAAACTGGTAGAAAATAAAGGAAAGAAAAAAAAGAAGCTTCAGAGTTGGCTCCCGCGATCTCGAAATTCCTACAGTCCCATGTAATACTGCATTTCGCAATATCGCAGACGAGGTAACATATACCCAGCGTCAATCTCCTCGGGTAGGATAGGTTTCTTCTTCTTTTCTGGAAACACCCGGATCCCACTATCTAATGTTATTTCACATAAAACATCAGCAAAATTTCCAAGGTAGCAGTTCACCAATCTATATGACCATCTGTGATGGGTGCACCGTTGAACTGAACTGAAATTTAGCACCCAGCTTACTCCATTAAGCGTTCTAGATATTACTATAAAACTTCAGATTTCTATTTGAAGTGACAACATGCTAGATTGCTCTCAATAGTAGCAACTTAGAGGGTAAATTAAAGGTCAAAAATTCCTGAAATAGTACTGCTGAGATTCAAACTTCCTCAGATACCATCTCTTCCATAGCACTATCTTCTAGCATTACCAAAGCCAATTTCATTGATGCCTCTCATAGCCTGTAGAAATACGGCACGGGCCACTAAAGTTCATATCTTAGTCAGAGAACCTATCATGACAAACGCTTTCAATGACAGAAGTATAATATGTTCCCTATCCTTGATAAATGAGATATATTTATAGTCATCAGGAAGTGCACCCCAGTCATACTACCATGGTAGGCCTAAAAAATGTAACACGCACCCATAGGCTCAACAACACACCAAACCTAATCTTGTTTGCCTCCCATAGAAAATTCTACGAGGCAAATCCTATCACACTGATCTTACTTTCACCGGGTCAAAGAATATTTACTAAGAATACTTTTGAGTAGTGAGGCTCAATTTATCCACTAATTGTGTATGTCATATTTTTACAACTGTCTCTATCAATAATGAGGCTGCACACTTTTCATTATACCAAAATATGCTCCATTTACAAAAATATGCTAAAGTGGAGCTAATGATGCCCTCGTGTGAGCTCAGTCTGAGAGACTCGTTTGATTACAAGCATTTTTCCATCATTTGTGTGACCTATTGTCCCCTCTAGGTCTTCACCATCTGCCTCCTCCAGAGCACCTTACTCAGTGAATAATATCATCCATTTATTTAGGAAATCAAACACAATATGCCCAAAACCATGTCACTTGAAGCACTTCTAGGTTGGGATGAATTCAGGAGTAATCACGATCTCTACTTTTTTCCATTCAATATGAATCTCTCCACTAATAGGGTTGGCTTGGTTGCTCTATTAGATTTATTTTTGTAGTCTAATCCTGTGGCTAGATCCTGTTGAAAAAGGAGGTGTGGACATGATAAAATTATATTGTCTCCCCACCTTCAGAACTAGGGTTTGAACATCCTGTAATGTCCAACAGAGTTGTAATTGGACCATGGTGCTAATGGACATCCTCAAACCCCCAAGATATCGAGCTATGGTCTTTTTCACTGACTACACTAGCTCACACTTCAATAAAAATTGCACGAACTTGGCTACATACTTCTCTATTGAGAGATCTTGTTGTTGTGATTGGTGAAGCCTCAGAAACATGTCTTGTCTATAATGTGATGGGAGGTACTTCAGCTACGTCCCCCTTTTCATCTTAGACCAGGTTGTGATTTTGCTTCTTCTGTATCGATGGCGTAGGTGTTTAAAATTTTTCCACCAGAGCAATGCACACTTTTTAACTTAATAGTGACTAGCTTCACCATTCTGTCTGCTGGAATATCCTTATATTCAAGATTCGTTTCATTGTCTAGTGTCTCGATAAATTCATCTGGATTGATGAGACAATCAAAATTTGGCAAGTCAATCCTCACTCCAAAATCTTAAATTTTGGGGTATTAATTCATCACTACAAACTACATGGTGAAGGGATTCACTTCCTCCTCTCTAGCAAGTCACTTTTATGGCTATGGGTGATCTCATTGGATTGCCTCTATTATAGTTAGAGGATTTTTTGCTACATATCCTCCATAGTAAGTTCTTGGACAGCCCATTAAGGGTTTGTCCTTGCCGACATGATATTCTTTCAACCCAATTAAGTTTTAAGCATGTGTATGATAGCAAATCAAGGTTAATCGAGGGATTAAGTTTAGGTACAAATGCTTTGGTGAAATTTTAGTGGAGATAGGATGGTTGGATTTGAAAATATTGGGTCTAGGGTTTGGAATTGCAAAATTAATAGGTTGGATAGTGTGAGAATTGTTTTTTTACTTTTTATTTTGAACCAGAAAAGACATCCCTAAAAACTTTAGGTTTTGTCGGGCTCTGATAACAAATGATACCGTTCTATAACGCCTAAAAGGTGCTTTGGGAGCAGGTTCTGTTGAGAGGAGGTTGTGGAATAACAAGTGACAATAGGAGTTGTAGGCGACATTAGGAATGATGTAAGAAGCAAAATCTACTGTTGAATAACAGGAAGGGTCTGGACTGAAAAAAGAATCCAATGGCAAATCAGCATGGTACAGGCGGCTAGACAGCAAACCAGAAGTGATAAAATGGCGATTTTGGCAGCTGGCAGCGCCTCTGACGACTATCAGAAAAAAAAAAGCAGCGAGGCGAACAACAAACGGCAAAATATGGGTGAAGTGAGGAATCCATGAAACATTCCTGGGCAAGTTAAGGCACAAAACCTGCAAAACGATTAGGCTAAAGCACTCCAAAGAGAATAAATCATAAAAAAATTCTCTAAATACATACTCAAGAAAAAACTGAAATTCAAATAATTTAACACACATAAATAAAAATATCCCAATAAGAAATAGGCCAACTAAAAAATAGGAAAATAGAGAAGTAGAAAAGAACTAAAAGTAAAAAAGCAAAGAAATGATACTAACTAAAAGTAAATGAAAAAAAAAGAAATAACGGAAAAAGAAGCTAGCAACTCCTGCATGCTGCAAAATTTTGGGAAATAACGTCGCTCCCGCATCACATATTATGGATGTAACAATACCAATAATTTTCAATTTAAAAAAAATAAAAGAAGACAATCTTTATAAAAGGCCTTGAAAAACGTACAAATGAAAAATAAAATAAACTTTATGAAGTTTGTAGAAAAGCATTTCGTTGTATATTCATATCAATATATTCATTGTATCACACTGTAATGCGAGACTTAAATTTCTAATACTCGTGATTTGTGGATCATAATTGCCACTTGCCCAAGGAATAGCGAGCAACATCTTAATGATTCCTTTTATTTCGAAAATAGTGTTAATTTTAAAATGGTTCCACAACTTTCAAAGGAAATGCATTACTTCTTAATTGAGAAGAGATCGAGTATAAATGGCCTTTAGCCCAAGCAACATTCTCAAATGTTTAAATTTATATACTTGGAATATTCATCAGAGCGCATGTGAATGTTTAGTATTTATTGATGTCATGCATCTCTATTCACCCGCAGAGTGCACTCACATGATTTTTGATACATTTGTACAATGCATTTATGCAACTACTGATGCACCTGCATATCACATTTCCACAATTTTTAGTGTATTTACATAATGCATTTGCATGATTTTTGCAATATTTTGATAATTTTTTTGTGATGTGTTTACATGACTTGAACATACTCAGAATTTATAATTTGCACAAGCCTTTTGTATTTTGGTTATGTGCAAACTTTTTAATTTAAAAAGGAATGATTTTCGTTTACCTCCTTATTTGTGTCGAATTCAATAGTGCTATATAAAAAAAATTAGTCATTTAACTACATAAATCCGACCCCACTTAGTGAGATTAAGGATTTACTGTTGTTGTTGTAACTACATAAAATGACATTTTTATTTTTATGCATTTGTATTTTAGAAAATCTATTTTTACACATTAGTTTATTTCGTTATTCAAGCTCAAATCTTTGGTTCTTCAAGAGCATGAGCGCTTACGGAAAGTTTTCCTTGTGTTCCTAGCTAATCTTACACTTCTTTGTAATTCCAAATCTTGTTTAGTTTCATTTTAATTTTTGTCATTTTATATTCATCTTATGACCCTGCAATTTCAAATTATAAAATTGTTGTCATCGTTTATTTTATTTTATGTAGAATTTATTCTGAAGTTTTTATTTTGCACCGCACGAATCACTTATCAGCGTAAAATTTAAACGATCTCATTCGCCCCCCACAACCACAACGAAAAGGCAATGTATAGGTGATGTCCAATAGCACATCATGACTGAATCTTCAACTTCGTGCCAGGAAAAGCGTTACTTATCCTCGTACTGACACAAAAGTTTGCTAAAACATTTTCACGCCGCATCAAGAAAGATGCATCCAAGTGATTCCTTTTGGTATTTACATCATACTAAGAAGCTGCAAACAACATAAAATTTCTACAGCACATTGGGATGATGTGCATGGATTCTTCGGCGTCAGGGCAATTGGCTTGCTTTATACTCACATGTGCATTGTATTTAGCAAATGATGACACATTGGGATGATGTGCCAGGATTCTTCGGCTTCAGGGCAATTGTCTTGCTTTATACTCACATGTGCATTGTATTTAGCAAAAGATGAGGCAATGGAGCAGTTTGCCAGATTTACAAATTTTCTTTTTTTTTTCCTTATTTTTGCCTGCTTCTCTCTTTTTTATTTTTTTTTTTTCCATCTTCTTCTTCCTTTTCATTTTTCTTTCTTCTTTCTCTCCTTTTCCTCCTTTAAGTCTATGTTAAAAGAGAGAGGGATATTCAACATAAACTTTGTCGAGCTGCAAAATCACATACCTTAAATCATTCAGTCCTTAGTCTGATTTCTACTTTATTTCACCTTCCTCTCAAACGCAGCAATCTGGGCTTTGGGAGGATTTAACTTTAATCTGCAAGACTCAAGAACTCCTCTTTCCTCCACACACAGTTTGTCCCGTTAATGCCCTCCAATAAGCTCATGGCATAGCCTACCTTGCTTCTCGCACTGCTGAGATTGTCAATACCTTCTCCAATAAAGCACATGATGTAACCTCTTCAAACAATGTTGATTCGGTTGTGTCTCTTCTTGTTGAGTTCACACATTGCTTCTTAACTTTTTAAGTCGCCAAAGGTTTCGGATATTAGGGAAAAAGCCAAAAAGGAAGAACATAAGGGAGAGAAGAGAGCATTTAGGAGTGACAGCTCAATTTTGTGAGGGCCATACACCCCTCAAATGCGCCTGCAAAAAATGTAGAACCATAGTATGGCACGCAATGCACAGGCAAGAACTTTTTTTTTCTTTTTTCTTTTTTTTTTTTTTTTGCTTTTTTTCTTTACAGATCAACGGAAAATAAATAAGGAAGACACCAAACCTTAAAAGGAATCGTAGTGGGCCCACTTCTAGCCATTGCCTGGCACGAGCAGTGACACGGTTGAAACATAGCCATTCAGAATGTAATGGAAGCCCCTGTTCCACGTTGAAGGAAAACTGCAGGATCAAGAAAGACCTACACTTAGATAATGAAATCGATACTCCTTATGCAATCTATAAAGATGGTAAGATAGTACGTAAGAAATGAAATATAACCATTGAAGATCCATAGTCATTAGAGCCTGTATATACACCTTCAAGTTTTGAAATCAGCATTTGGTCATATGTATTTCCGCTGCATAGAAGAACTAGAAATTCAATGTGATGGATTCCTCACAGGAATGCATAGTTGAATAAAAAATGGATTGGTAAGGCTTCAAGTAAACCATTCATCAACATGAAGCTTAAAAGAAGGTAGGCTACCTGGCAGTTAAAGGGCAATTATAAATATCTCTGATAATAGGATTGCCTTTATCATCACTCGCACCAGCATGCTATAAAAATTCTACACAAAATCAAGATATGAAAAAAAGAAAAAAAAAATAAAGAAAAAAAACACAGCCATATCATAATTAATACATAAAGACAAGCCAAATTCAAGAAATCCAATTAATCAAAATCAATTATTTCTTAAACATGAAATAATGGAGCAATTAGAATTACATGGTCAAAACTATAATTGCTGAGATCTGATTTTCTGGGTTAAAAAATAATATCATGCTTTAGTTAACAAATTTTGTGACATACTAGGACTATCAAATTAGTTAGATTTTTTTTTTGAATTAATTTGGTTAAATCTTCATCCATAGAAGACCAAATTGTAGAAACGTGAAAATCATAGATAAACCATAATCCTTTCCTCTTTGACGAGGAACATAGTAGTTTCTAGAGACTTTCGTGCAGGACATATCATGAAGTGCATGATCAGAGTAATATATGAAATATGAAGGGCCAAAATTTTGCTGAGATTTGATTCTCTTTCCTATAATTATCAATAAGCTACATTTCTAGATTTGAATTATTATCCTTCATCAGATGTGTAATCAGAGACCATCATGGATTATATGTTACCAATCAAGCCATAGTTTACCATTGCTTTGTTTATGTTGTTGTCCATCTTAATGCAATATATAAAATAATGTATGATTAAAGTTGTAGTATATTGTGATATATATTGAAGCTTATTTTGTCAATAAAGATTATGTTATGCCTTGATTATTAAGTATGATTATTAATATGACTACTCTTTAAATCACCTTGTGTACCAATAGAATCATCAACTAAGACCTATAACAAGGAAGTAGAACTAGTTCTTTAAGTATCAAAACACAACACGGGGATATGCAAACAATGCATTCTAGGGTGGGCCTATAAAAAGCGAAGTAGAGTACATTAGCTACAATGTCAGCCTACGAAGCAAACAATTTCGTCAAACATATATGTGATCATGCCATCTAGGTCAATAAGCACAATACGTAGCCTTACCAGTATAGAATAAAAAAGGTTCTTTACGGTAAAAGCACCTAGGAGTGGATATAACTTTGCATTTAAATATTGGATTTTTTATGAATCGAAGGTGGATGTATTCTTTATGATATGTGCAGCAATTGTTAGCAATTATTTACCATAATGATCAGAACATTGAAGACAAAGGGAATAAATAACATGTTATTTATGATCATATTTGAAATAGCTCACTTATGAATTAACCATATGGCATTCACTTATTACATTTGTGCACTGGTTCAAGAAATTAAGTATCAGGACAATTGTAATCATGCCTGCCAAGTTGTGCAAGGAGAAGATTGAATATACTTGACATATGATAGGGCATTGAGTACAAGAAATACTGTATATTTATTTTATGGATGGAAGTCACAATTTAAGTTTGAATCTGTGAAGGAACGAGTCTATCAAAGAGTTAGAGGCGATCAACTCATGATAATGCCACATTTTAATTTTGAAGTTATGATTGGGAGCTAATGCAAGTTATAATATTGTGAATAATTGAACATATAATATTACAAGTGTGAGTATTTAGGTAAGATTAACATCCATTCTAGTTCTATCTTGTTATTTAAAAGCAAGCACAAGCTTGGCACCATGGACTTGATTTTTTGTCTCTATGTAGGGCCCATGGAAACACCTCTGAAAGTGCGGAAAAACCAACAAATCATTAGGATGTAAGAGCCCCATCGTTCCACCAAACTGATGTGAAAGTCCCCTCAAAATATACCCAATTTCCAGCTGTTTAAAAATTTTGAAAACCATGTAAAACAAAGAATCACTGTAAAAATATTTTTGTTGTGAACACCCTATAGTAAGATAATTCTCCCCCCAACAAAAAAAAAAGAAAAGATTATATTATTTTAAATTTTTTTTTCCAATAGCTTTATAGATTAAAGCTCAAATGAATATTAAGTTAATCCTTCTTTTTTTTTTTTTTGGTTTTTTGCTAACATTGTAAAGGTGGCTACGAAAGCGTCCTGTACTTTTTTGGAGATTGCCTAGCAAAGAAATATATGCCTTATGTGGCATAGTTGGGGACAATTGAAGGATACTATAAAGGCTTCTTGTGCTCCACTAGGAGTGTGATAAAGAAATTGTCTCATTCGGGGTGCTACATGTGCCAAAAATGCATGCTTTTAAAAGTGTAACAAACAACTTTTTTTAGGCCACATATGCCTAGCACAATGCCAAACACATTTATGGAGGTGTGGTGGGATGGTATGCCAATTCATTCACTAAGCTTTAAGCAAGGTGATGGAGAAGTGTGGGTAAATATTATTTGGCACTGACAAGCATATTTTGCTTAATTGCTCCACCGTAGTTAACCTTGTAAAAGAATTCTGAAAACCCATGCATGCCTTGGGAGAAATAATGTTTTAGCTTGAAAAAAGGTACGCCGTGCATCACTCGTACGTGCTTTTGGTAGCGTGTTTATAGGCTATGTTATAAATGCAATGCCATGTGCAGCATATCATGTATGATATTGGAAATGTAGTTGGATGGCCTGGTAGACTTTTTACTAGCCCCCCTCGCATATGGGGGAATGCATAGATGTGCTATCAAAAACTCAGATAAAACTATGCAAATAGAACATATGGCACAATCAAACCACAAAGAGACGAAACATTAACAAAATCAAAAATTTACTAGAAGAGTGAAACAAACCACATACATACAAATGCAAACTTTCATTATCTCATTGTAGACTACAGAAAACATAAAATGGACCCCAATTGAATTATAGGCAAGCAAGGTTCCCCAAACCTACTCCCAAAATTTAAATAACCAAATTATTCCAAAACTTATAATATTTATATAACATTTACAAGATGTGCAAAAAATTCTAGAACCTAGGAGCTCACCCAACGTGGTTAAACTAAGAACTAGAGTCTCTGTTAAGCTCCAATTACCTTGAAACGAAAGTAAAAATTACCAAACTATTACAAGTCTAAAATAAAAATACCACTAGAACATCAAAAAACTATGAAACTTGAACCATATTCTCTTCCGATAAATATAAAAGATGCAGACAACTCAAAATTACATAGACCGACTTCCAAACTGAATATCAAATCAAGTTAAAATGATCAAGTACCCAATAGAGCAGCAAGAGATGAAAGAATTTTGCTATATAAGAGATTACCTGATCGTAATCCCTAGACAATGTGCAACTTGTATAATGCACCTTGAGATTGAACAAACCATTTTCAAGCTTTGTCAAGATAATTGACCTTGCTTCTACATAAGGCCTTTAGGGCTATACATGACAAAATTCACCAAACAATCACCTTTCTCTCATCTTTCCAAAGGGTTTTAAGTCATGTCTTGCCCTTGGGTCACTCCACCATTGCAATTGTAAATCCCATCTTGGTGTATCCCTCACCCTCAAAATTGTATGTCATTATGATTGGGTATCATCAAGATAACCTAATACTTAGATCGAAATAGTTCATAGCCAATAAGCCCATCAACTGTGCATTGCACACTATAGAACATCCTAGAACCATAGATCAAAGAGCATTACAGAATGCAAAATATTTAAAAATTATGAATAAAAATTCAAAATAATATGGAAAAACAAAAACAAAATAAATTCTTATGCTCAAGAGCTCGCTATCTTACCCATTTAAATTTCAAAAAATTATATTATTTTCAACCTAAGATTTTTGCTAGAAATTAAATTCATCATCATTACAAGTCAAATAAAAAAACCTCATTTACTTCAACATCATCGTCATCTCCTAAATCATAATGTTCTTTATATCATCCTCATCATCTTCACTTTAATTGCAACAATGTCAAGTCAAAATAAAAATTAATTGTCTTTAACTTTAGATTACTTCCAATTATTGTAACTTTTTCTTGAACAGCAATGGCCTTTGCAGATTGATTATATGTTAAATCATCCTCACAAATAACCAATTCATATCAAACTCATTATCCATTTTTTTTATTAATCAATCATTAGTCTCATCTATCATATTTAAAAAGACAACATCACTAGTGCCACGATAATTATATCTATGAATCAAGGCTTTATTATGTCTCACATAAAAAAAAAAATCATTGATAAAATCATCATCTATTCTACTTCTTCGTTTTCTCAATTAAAACTATTATGTGAAGGGAAATCCTTCTTTTTTCATATTCCTCAATTGAAAGCATAAATTATATATTTATATACACTCCTATCTCTATAGATCATGAATATTTCTAATATAGAAAAGATCTTGTAATTAGATCTACTCTAATTAAGTTACCTAATATCAAACTTCTAACATACAAGCTTTAGATTGAATACTTTCCACGACATTCCTCCTCATGCAGGAGCATAGATACTTATCATGCCAAGTTTGTTACAAATATAAGTGATCCTAGCTCCTTTAAAGGCCTTTGTGAAGGTGTCCCCTAGCTTGTTACAAATATAAGTGATCCTAGCTTGTTTTGTGTCATGTATGTCTAGAAAGGTACATAGAAATATTCCTTGGCATTATCAATTCTCATAATATTAACAAAAATAATGAATTGAGTTTAAATTTTAACACAAAATGATTGCAAATGCGACAATAATTCAAAATGAGATTTTATAAAATAAATTCAAGGGAGAAATATCATCCATAAAAGTCACAGAATATCAAAATTGATTCGATAAAACAGAACATGATCCCCATACATCAGAATAAACCAACACAAATCATGGCTAATTTTTAATGAATTCTGGAAACATATGACAAATGATGGTGTTTAGCAGATTGACACAGCTCACAATCTAAATATGATAATTACTTAAACATAGAGTATAACTTTTTTAGTTTTGGTCGTTATGGATACTCTAATTATCAATAGATTTTAAACAGAGATAAGTTGTTGGAACTGGCTATGGATCAAGGTAGTTTGTCATCCAAAATGGATAGCCCCCTAATTCTCATCATTTACCAATAATCTTCTTTGTCATAAGATCCTGAAAAGGATAATGGTAAGAGAAGAATAATATACAACAATTAAAAGAACATGTGACCTTGCTAATAGAGAGAAAATTAAAAAAAAAAAAAATGAGGTAAACTAAAGATAGACGTTAAAGGTAGTGATGAAACATGAATGTCTATACTAAGAACATTAGAGGTAGATACATCTGCTAAAATGAGAAGAAAGATGTTTATGAAGTATGGAAAAGGGTTTTGGATTACCTCTTATATGATCTCATGGCAACAGAATCAATGATCTATTATGTGATAGAGAACAAAAGACAAGTATAATTTTTATCTGACTCAGCAAAGGTAGTGATAGTGGGAGATTTTTTTACGGCTCCTAAAATTTGATGAATTTAACAAACTCATCTCAGAAATAGAGCTGATTTTGAATGGTATCATTAGTAATGACATTATGAACTGACTGTGATCCAGGACACCTTTGATTTTTTTTAGTAAATAGTGACATGTTTTCTTCGTATGACCAGGTTCATAGCAGTAATAGACTACCCTCGAGCCTTCATTTCTAGAATTAGAGTTCCACTTCCATAATGGTTCTAACACTGAGATTTACTAATCTATGCATTTCTCAAGCTAGCAAGAGCAATAGTAGTTGTATGGATAAAACCTGAAAACTCATAATAGTTCGCAATATTGTACTATAAGTTTCCCAATGAGTAGTAACTATTAGATCAAATAGCATATATGATTTGACACATTCATACTGAAAAAAATTCATAATATTCATTTTTTCTCTTTGGGTCTGTTTGGTTTCGACATCAGTATTAAAAGGTAATATGGCATTCAATTCTGCATAATCATGTTAAAGTGCATGTGATATGTGTTAAGTGATTAACCATGTTGTTCGACTCAAAAAAGTTCCTTGCATACATCCAAAATTAAATAAATATTTTCTCCCAGACACAAACATCAATTCCTTCATCGCAACTTTAATAAAGTCACAATGACTAATATAAAAAAATTGATCAGGTTCGATAGAGTTGCATATTTGTATCAAAAGATAGCATCACCCACTTAGAATATTTCGAATCAGTCACGGTTGGGGGGTTATCAATGAGGTAACTCTGTAGAGTTCTTAAGTAGAGTCTCACAGTAATATTCCAATAAAAATAATTGATGCCATCTAATTTTTCATCCAAAATTCATGGCCACCAATGAGCCCAAACTTGTTTCACCCTATTTATGTTTCACAACCATGATTATCACTAACTATGAGATTAATTACAGATGAGTTAAAGGACGAAACAAACTCCAGATGAAGCAAACGAAGGTGAACAATACAATGAAGTTGAAGGAAGCAACCGACAAAGTAAAATAGTAAGAAGGTGAAGCAGCCAAATGAAAGCAGATGTAGTTGGGCTAAGAAGACAAAGTCGCAGAGAGACTGTGCAGTCGAAGACGAAGCTGACATAGTCAGACAGGAAGAAGACGAGCGAGGTGTAGTCAAAGGTGAAGCAGAACAATCACTTCTAGACAAAGATGGCGCCAAAGGAAGACGAAGCCAAAGCCTAGGTCAATGCAGATGAAGTCGAACAACATAAACGAAGACGTCGTAGGATGACTATGATGTAGTGAAGTCATCTGAGGATGATACGCTCGGGATGCAAATGAAGTCATTTGTGAACTTGTAGACGAAGTCGTTTGAAGCAGATGAAGGCTTAGAGAACAAACCCAAGTTGAAGATGAAAGATTCCCAGAGGCTAACATTGAAAACAAAAAATGCATACGAGAATGATTCAGCAAGTCTCTAATACCATGTGATGAAAATCCTCCCTTCTTTTTAATCCTCAATTGATAGCATATGTTACATATCTATAAGCATTCACGTCTCTATAGATTAGGAATATTTCTAATATACAAAAGATCGTGTAATTAAATATTCTCTTATTAGGTTATCTAATATCAAACTTCCAAATATAAATATTATAGATTTAATACTATCGATAAAATATTAAAATTTTCAGTTATAAAATTTCATGATAATAATCAATGCATCATTTTATTTTATATTTACACGTTCAAACATGCTTAAATTGTGCTCACATCCAAATGAATTATAGGTTAAGCTAAGCACTCTATTGCTAATATTACCTACTTCCCGAGTGATATTGTATCTTGCGGGCAAAGGAAAATCGAATTGTCTTTCATTTCTAATGTATACACGCAACTCATTGTCAATTTCATCTTCTTCAATATCTTTAGCCAATCTACTAAGGCAAACATATAATCCATTGAAGATTTATGATCTTTTTGCAAAATTAAGATTCTTAAAAAATAATTCATAATTTGAAAAATATGCAATCGCAAGCAAAAGTTGATGTAGTTGTTGTTCTCATTTATATCAATAATTTAACAATCTGCTCTTAGTTATCATTGTTGACAAAATTTAGCAGCAATAATTTTGTTGGTCTTATCAATCCAAGAACTTTTGTCGCCATCATCTAATCTAAGGACCTTCAACAAATAATCTACTTTGACGGCATATATCCCCCTATTCTAAAAATATTTCAAATGATTTATCATGCATTATTTACCTTAGCCTCCTTTAATTAAAGACATAACACAACCACCACACAAAAAAATATTTTCTCAAAATACATTTGCTACAAATAAAAATATTACAATGTCAAGAAGGCAGCATAGCCTTGCTGGGTGATTTTTAATCGTAAAATTCTTTACTAAGTAACATAATTAGGACCGTGAATAAATGAACATATGTATCTTCATCACCTTCTCAAATTATCACCGTATTCTTTAATTTCTTCAAATCCATATGATAAGCAGTATAAGCGGTCTAATATAAGTATGGATACTTATCCATCAATAACTTTTACATAATAACATCACAAATCGTTTAAGGAAAAATAGGTGAATTATGCAAAAAATCTTTATTATTTAAACCAAATGAAAGTGAATATTTAAATCATTAACTAGCAAAAACTTCACAAAAGTATTTTTAGTGATCACTTACAACAACACCAACAAGCCCTTATCCTACTAAGTGGGGACGGCTGCATAAATCCTTTTTTCTCTTTTGTATCCTATTGAATGTCACATTTTCATTTAATTCTAATGAATTAAGATCATCTTTTATACAATATGCCCAAGTCTTTTTAGTTCTACCTCTATTAGTGATCACTTGAAAAACAAAAATATGATCCAACTGCCTCGATAAACTTGTGCAACAGTTAAAACATCTTCACTAAAAAATTTAAATAAGAATTGGCATCAAGTGACTATATTTGTTTTCTCTTTGACAATTCACTAAAAGTTAATGAAACTTTTATTTTCATTAGCACATGCCCAACTAGTTGTCATAAGAGAACAACCATATTAGAAATTATCTTCTTTATGGCGTTACAAAAATTGTTGTGTGCGTCTTACTAATTTTTCAAAAATAGAACCAATGTCGTATTATAGGTGATTTCATGTTGCGATCAAATTATACATCTCAACTCTTGCCAACGAATGCCATGCTTAACCACATTAAAAATAATGTCAGCATTATACATACAACTATAAAATTCTTAGATTATTCTATTTCACATTTCCCTCCTAATGGTCATCATTTCTCTCCATTTTTTACCATTTTTTATTGCTTGAACCCTTGCAAGACTTGACGTAAAAATGGTATCTTATGGTCCATTAACATTTAGATACATAGGTATAGAAATCATACAACTTTCTATATCAATTTGATTTTGGTGCAATTTTGTGATAGTTCAGCACAATAAATATCACCATCTATAATCACATCAAAATCATCACTTTAACTAATACTATCATTTTGTATTTCATTGATTTTACATTTCACCTCCATCAAAACCTACTTAGATTCATCTCACATACTCAGGGTGGCTGGTACAATGTTTGGAGCTATTTTGCTGGCTTAATAAGGAGGGTAATGTATATAGAATGCATAGATTTTTGGAATTTTGACTATTTAGTTGGCAAAAAAAAGAAATTCAATGTAAAATAACAGTAAATTTCAAATACAATCAATAGTTCAATTTGAAGTTATTTAAAATTCATAAAATGTGAACATTTTTCAAATGCTTTACAAATAATGGCAGCAGTCGTAGCCATTGCAACCACTACAACCACTCATTCCGCAGCCTTAGATTGTTGGTTGCCACCTGCCGCCACCAAAAACCATCTTTGGCCTACCGTCATCACTGGTCAACCTTTCATAGCCTGCCTAACGGTGGTTGCTGTCATTGACAAAAGACTTCAACTGACCAGCCATCACCGTCGCAGACTGTTGACTGTCATATGCAAGCTGCTACCGATGACCATCAAGGACCAAGAGCCTCAAATCACATAGTTGTCACTGGTCATTCGCTCACTGACCTTCCACACGCTGGAAGACATCCGCCACAAGCTATCAACCAAACATCACATCCTGCCATCCACCAACTATATTTTACATTGATTTCATTATTCTTCGAATTAAACATAAGCGTAAACTCTAATTTATTTTGCACATAACTAAGCACTCTAAAGTATTTCTAATACACTACATTTCAATTATATTGTATTTCTTTTACAGTATATTCATTTTTCAATAAGCCAAACAGTCCCTTAAGCTTTTTAAAAGCTCCAATTGACTGTTCTTGATAATGAATAATTCTTCCTTTTGTGGGATTATCACAAAAAATGCATAACAATTAACATCACTCTCCTTTATCAAGATAACATATTTCAATGCCATACTTTTGTTGTTGAATGAATTAATTTTGAAATTCTCTCTAGTACTCGATAACAATAAAGGTGATAATTTAACATATTATAATCAATATTAAAATGGTACAAGTAAAACTAAACCAACGAAATA
The DNA here is from genome assembly GCA_022702705.1 of Papilionanthe hookeriana x Papilionanthe teres. Taxonomy (NCBI): domain Eukaryota; kingdom Viridiplantae; phylum Streptophyta; class Magnoliopsida; order Asparagales; family Orchidaceae; genus Papilionanthe; species Papilionanthe hookeriana x Papilionanthe teres. The sequence continues at coordinate 112,591,665 of CM040427.1, read as the reverse complement.
AGAGTTTAAATGATAATTTAACGTTACCTTGTGTTTCATGTTTTAGTGTTTTGGCATCTTATGAGTTGCAATGATATCGTTCACCATTTTTCTCCAAGAAATATAGAATCATTTGATGACCTTTTCTAGTATGATGCTATTCAATGATGCGCTTTTGTTTTTAAATTGCATCTTCTTAACTAATTTAACTTTTGCACTTTAGGTCGTATTCTGATGTCATCTAATTGAGAGGAAGAAAACAAATTATGAAATAAATTAAAAATGGTTGGCTACACAAAATTTATATATACTTGAAGGATTTTAAGCCTTGTTCAGTTATTTAAACCTTAGATTAAATGTCCTTGATGAATGGATTCATAACAGTTATATATAGTTGATAGATTGAGGCAACTGTTTAAGGCTTACCGGTGTAAACAAATCGAGCAAATCCTTTTAAGGCCACAGCTTAATGTTTCCTAATGTTTTTCATTTATAGTATTGTCTGAATTGAAAGGAAGCACAGGGAATGAAATAACATTCCAACAGTTGAGATTATTAAAAGCATGCTACTATGCTATTAAAATTTCAACCTGTAGCAAGATGCATCTTGTGGTGGAAAAAAAGACACGAGAAGCAACATTCCTTGCTCAGTATGTGGGAGTTATTCTGTTTGAAACAAAAAAACATTGACACCTACAGCCTCTTCTGTCTGAAGCTGGTGAAGCTGAAGGCAAAAGACAATATAGGCTCAGGCCTATTATACTCGAAGTCGGAGATGCAAAAGATGGAAGATAAGATGCGAGGAGATGACACTAGGAATATAAATCAGTTGAGTCAAGGCTAATTTGAGCTTTGCTTGTGTGTTCAGTGACAGGCTAGAAAAGTCAGTGATGGGTGCTCACAGAAGGATGCAATGATAGCAACTCAGTAAGGATGCAACAATAGGAGCTCGCATGTCACTTATTGGAGGATTCAACAATGGTAGCTTTCTAGAGTGGAAGCTCACATAAGAACGTGCAGGACAACAAAGAAAGTTCACTGGAGAACACCAAAATTTAGGTTTCTAAATATGAATATCTTGCTCGATTTGGCTTGATATATGCCCTAAACTTTATTAGGATAAAAGAAACTAATAAATATATAAATATTAATTTTAGATACTAAACCCAAGAAACAAAAACTTAAAATGTATTATTGGGGAATGTATGATTTTCAATACATTGTGTAAATAATAAGTGCTATTTATTCTCTCACACAAAAGCATATAAAAGACATTGAGAGTGCATTGCGTCAAACAACATTTGGCTCTCTTAACATGTATACTCTTAGGGCACTTCACCTTTTGAGTCACTATGTTTCATCTTTGGGCATCCCCCTTATCTTTAAAGTCCACCCCTAAACCTTTCAATGGATGTAAGCCGTAGCCCCCTAACATAGTTCATTATGACAACACAAATCCATCAAACACTAGTCTTAAAGGTTGAATTTTTCATTTTGAAGTAAAAAATTACCCAAAAAAAAAAAAAAAGAATTGATGTCTCAAAAATTTTTAAGCTCAACTCCCTTGATCTAAAAGCCTAATTAAACCACCTTGATCAACTACCAACTAAAAAGTACTCGCCAAATTCAATCTCCAAGTAGGCTTATAACAGAAGCCTATGCACCTTTTTCAAACCCAATTGGTCATCCTTGGGGATGTAACCTTTAATTTTCAAAGTCAACAAATGCTGTCGCAATTATTGTTTTTAAATTTTTTTGTACGTTAACCTAAGCTTAAAAAAAGTAGCCTTCGCTCAGTTCATGTTGAAAGCATTCCTTTAAAGAACAACAAACTCCAACCATGAACTCAAGCAACTCACAGATATCTATTGAACTTTGCCAAGCAATATAATCACCCTAGAAGTACATAATTACTAAACGAGGATAGTTATCGAGTTAAACAATTTAAAATGGTCACACAGAGTGTCATATTGCAGAGAAATATTTATGTACAAAATACGCACACATAACCTCACAGTAACCCGTTATTGGGGGGTAATTGGGAGGCTATTGGGGTATTAACTTCAATAGACTTCCAATAACCCCCCGATAAACCCCCAATAACTTCTGCAGTTCTACTTTTATACCCCAATAACGCCAACATCACCCCCCATTTCCTCCCGAATAACCTTCGCGGTTCCATTCTAAGTATTAATCGGGATTATTATGAAGTTGATGGAGAGTTACTCAAAGGTTATTGTAGAGTACGTACGCAGAACTACATGCGTAATTCGTACATAAATATTTCTCTATATTGCATGACAGCTACTTAATTGTATGCTTTAAGGCATCATCCCTTCTAAGATAAGGTCAAGCCTCGTGCATGAATGAATTGGATGTATCGTGCCTTTGGGGTGTCTTTGGGCTGCACTAGCATTACTTCATGCCTTAGAGCCAATTTCATTGTGAACAAATAAAGCTAAGTAATTAAACTATCAGTCCATGACCCAATACCACCCCATACTTTATACCTATTGGATCCTTTCAATCAAAAACAAACTGAAGTCCTAAATGTAGTAACTAATTTGTGAAAAATTTGATAAAAAATTTGGCGACTGAAAGTATAGCCCAAATTTCGATGTCTCGGATTTCAATCAAAATAATTTTATAAAATTTTAAACGAAAAATCTATCAATTCAATATATAATCGATATTTAAATTTTGAATGAATTGAAAGTTATAAAAATTAGATGTTGAAAGTTAATTAAACCAAATCCTTAATTAGCTCTCCCTAATCTTCTGCTATTGTACACAAACGACCTATTAAGCCCTTTTTGATCTGTCAAATAGTAGTCCAGAGCTTCGCATAGTTCCCCTCTCTCCTGAATTCCTGCTCCCTCTCAGGATAGCATTCTAGCTGACTGGATATCCCGTGAACTCCCGCACCAAAACCGCACTCTGGCCACTGTAGTAAGAGGCGGACATTAGCGATACCTAGGAATGCCACAACTCAGGATTTAGGGCTCCAGGGCAATTTCCGTAAGTGTGAAACCGTATTTTACGCTATTTCAGACATTCATTTCCTTCTTGTTTTCATTTAGAGATTTGCCTCATTTTCTATGCATTATTTGTTCGCGGTAACCGTCGAAGATGTCAATCTTGTGCAGAATATGTCGAATATGTTTTACGAGCTTCATAAGAGTTTTAGCACAGCATCTGCGAAGAGGAAAGCAGATTTGAAGCGTCAAGAAGAAAAAAAAAGATATTTGGCAGCTTCAAAAGAGCGTACTTGTGTCGAGAAATCTAGTGGAGGTAAGAAAGTTACTCTTTGGATTAAATTACCGAATGAATAAATGTCTTGAATTTCTAAGTTCTTTAATATTGCAGGTTTCTTATCTAAGGCAACAAGTTCGGGGCAAGCGTGTAAAAGATCCTCGTAAGATCTACGTAAATTTCAGGTAACATAATCTTATACTAGTTTAAGAAGAATAATTCAATTTACGGAAATCAATTGAATCAAAAAATTTAATATTATGTTTTATAGGTCAGCTAATTACTCGAGATTGAGAACCTAGCATGATAATCGAGAGTAATTACATTTCTAAATTTCATCAATTTTCTTTATTCCAGATTGTATGTCTAATTCTATGTATGTTCTAGTTCTTTAGATTATTCATATGTTATATAGAAATATATGTATAATAAAAAAGATATGCAAGATATAATATATAAGATATAACTGAAAGATACGTAAGAGATGCATGATATTTATGATACGTATGATAAAAAGTTAGGAAACATATATGTATGATAAGCATGATAGAAAATGATATGGATGACATATATAAGGGGAATGCATGAGATAGAGCATGACATAAGTAAAAGATATACATGAGATAGAAATACATATGATATGAGATTTATGTACGATGAATAGTTGCAAAGCAGAATAATTACGTGTTAGTAGATTGGATAGAGATTTCTCATAATAATATATGCATAATGAATAAAATGACTTATAGGAATGTATGTGTATGTTCAAATGAGGATTTCACCCAATCATAGTACAGGCAGGAGACACCAGTGTACCGCCCATGTAGAGTTTTTCTACCATCCCAGAAAATTGCGATGATTAGATCACTAACTACTATGCCGACGAGATAATATCGGTCAGGGGCAAGTAGACTAGAGCTTACCTCCCAGACAATTGTAATGTTTGCTAACTGCTGTGCCGACGAGATAATATGGTCCATGGGCAAGTAAGGGTTTTTCCACCCTAGACAATTGCAATATGTAGATTGGTAACCGTTGTGCCGACGGAAGCCGACAGAGTAATATCGTTCAAAAGTGTTTTAAGTTTGTTGATGGTGATCCTCATGAAAACAGATATGCATGTGAAGTATAAAATAAAAGTTAAATTGGATATTTATAGAAAATTGAGTAATTTATTTAGAAAAAATCATCGATACATGCATTAACATATTTCAAATTGTTTATATAATTATAAAAAAATCACCATACTATAAGATTTCTTATAGATATGCATGTAGATTGAATTCTTTTTCTTGGATTATTGTAGTATAGAAGTGTGATTATTCTTGGATCATCTTTAGATAACTCCTTATAATGTTTTAATATTATTTTTAGTTTTTAAACAGTTGAACTAGATGAATAGAAGAAATATATATATGAGATGAAAACAAGCCAAAAGGTACATATTTTAAATTATTAATTTTAATTGTTTTCTTTAGTAGCTAATTCATGTATTATTTTAATATTAAACTGTTAGTGATAGAAACGAAATAGCAGAGATTTAGTTTCCACCATCAGACAATCCGTTCCGGTCTTTGTTAACTCCAAGTCCCGAGTCGGGTCATAACACTAAAAATGAGAGGATATGTCCTTTAGCATATCATAGCTTCAGTCAGCTAAGGATGCTCCACTGAAAGTAATCAATGAATACTAATTAACACTCTTGGAAATCACGCCTTTAAGACCTTCAACACTGGTAGGTTGGGCCCAACAAATCAGCCTAGCAAAATAACCAAGGGCTTGATTGGTTTGACCAACCATTCCCCCATGCAAATCTAAATGCAAACAAATTCCTTTCCAGAAGACAGTAGATATCCTCAACTGAGACTGTTCTTTATCTAACATAACATATATAATCAACCTTTATCCGCTTGTTGACCTCATTTTAGTGAGGTCTTAGGATATTCCTCTTAGACCCTAGGATCTAGCTTTAGGAGTTCCTTATTGACCATCCCAGCGGACTAGTCACGGAACTCCACCTCCCATAGAGCTTCGAGCCACTTCTAAACTCGTTTTGTGAAACCTCGCATGAGTAGTCCCAAGCACTCGACTCTACAGTTGCAGGGCTAGGACTACCACGCAGAGGGCTCGAAAAATGAGTTCCCATAGGATCGAACGGCGCTTAGGTGAACCCCAATGATGCTCGACTCGCACACACCACAATTCGACACTTTTGACCCGACCGTCGGCGAACATGTACGGACGACCCCGGATGACGAAACAGACCCCATGGATGCGTCTGGGACGTCGAATTTAGCTAGGAAGGACACCCATATTGATATGGTTCCGTGCACGCACAATCAGCACGAAAATCGATGCACGATTTTTTAAAAAATTGTGTAACGCGGGTCCAGGCTCAATTTGGGTTCGAGCAGGGTTGAATTTGGGCTAATTACATCAGCTCATACATCAGCTCACAGATTTCAAATTTTAAACTTTAAAATTCAGGCGGACTATTTAAAACTGATATTAATTAAAAATATATGCTTGTTATTATTTTTCAATTAAATCGTCCGCAGGAAAGGCAATTATTAATTTCTCCGCGCCAACGTTCTCCTGTAACCGCTCGCTCATATTCAAGTACACTGATTGGCCTCCTTTTCTGGCCCGGCTGGTTCGTGCTCGCGACCTCTCTTCCTCGTTCGACAGAAGCGCTTGCCTCCTCTCTGCGAACTGAGACATCTTCCTCTCCCGCTCCTCTCTGCAAAACTGAAGCCGACCTCTGCTCCTCTGAATCCCGCTCCTCTTCTCTCCCGCAGGACACGCCTCGCCTCTGCACCGAACAGAAGCTGCTCGCCTCGCCACCATCTCCCCTGCACGAAGTCGCTCGTCTCTTCCCTGCTCGACCCGCCTGCACTCTCTCGCACCCGCTCGATCTGCCTCCTTCCTATTCGCATAGAGGAAGCCCCACTCGCCCTGTCTGCGCTGAAGCTCTCCGCCTCCCTCACCCTCGCGCACGAACCCCACCCTGCTCGACAAGCCCTGCTCAACCTCTGTCGCCTGCCTCGTCTGCTTCCCTCTCGTACGCGAACTGCTCCCTCTCTCTCGACCGCTCGCCTGCTTCGCCCTGTCTGCGCCAAAGCGCTCGCCCGTCTCCCTGTACCGAACCAGCGCCCTCTTCCTCTCTCGATCACAGCCCTAACCGAAGCCCTCTACCTCCCGTTCGGTTCGTTTCACTCGAATCGTAAGCATCGCACCGGACTCCCGCACTCTCCTGTTCGTCCCCTTCCGCGCCAAAGACCCGCCTGTTCGTCTTTCCTCACGCACAGCAAGCTTCCCGTTCGGTTCTCTCCCGCATAGCGATTTCCCTCGCCATACCTCTCCTTTTCGCTCCTAACCCCGGCAGCCGGGTAAAATATGAACTTGCTCCCCGATTCGAGGCATATATGGTCGGGTATTTGTTGGTTATAGATGAAAATTTGCTGGTTATCATTCTCGTATATGCTTTTACTGTTCTCTTCTAGCTTCGTCAAAGTGGAGGCACATCTCCATTGTATTTATTGATCCAATTTGAAGTTGAAGGTTTTGCTTGCGCGGTAATTATATGAAGGGATAAAACCTTTTGGCATGTTTCCAAACTTGATTTATTTGTTGCCATGCCTAGTTAATCTACTGTAAGAGGGAGATTTTGATGACTGTTTTAAAATACTTTGGGTATTTATCTTGAGGAATTCTTGGTAACATAGCTTTTAAATCTGAATGTTTCGTATGATCGTCTGTAAATATTTCAAAGCTTTCGTACACTATCCTTTAAAATCCGAAAGTCTCACATGCTAGTGTTAGAAAGCTTGATGGGTTGATTTGAAGCAACATATGCATGATCTAAGGATTATTTTAAACATCATTTCGGGGGCTGCCCTTGCTCGATTCTTCACTATTTTTTTTTTTTTTGAAAGCTTTTTGAACCATTTAAATCTCACTTTGTTCACTGTTTTGGAAAGCTTTGTGCTTCATTCTAAATGTCATTGTGTTCACTGTTTTGAGGAATCTTTGTGCTCCATTTAAACACTAATTTTCTCACTGTTTTGGGGATCTTTAAAACATGTTTTGGCGAGTTAGTTGGGGAGGCGACTGTTTAGTGTCATTTGGGTGCTGTCCAGGCTTTTTGGTGGCTGTCCGGGGTCCTTTAATTGCTGTCCGAAATGACTTAATTGCTGTTTGGGCTCCGTAGTGGCTGTCCGGGGTCATTTAATTGCTGTTTGGAGCCTCATAATCGATGTTTAGAGTCTTATAATTGTTGTTTGGATCTTATAATTGTTGTTTGGAGATGTGTGAACTTCATAATTGTTGTTTGGGTCATTTGGAAGCTGTAGGAGAGTTGGGGGAAGCTTGGAAGTGCTGTCTGGAAGAGTATAAATGTTGTTCGGTGATAAAAAAATTGTTGTTTAGTGCTTAAAACTGCTGTTTGGTGATAATTAAACTGTTGTAAGTGTTGGGAGAGCTTTTGGGATGTTGTGAGAGCTATTTGGTATTATTTGGAACATAGTTATGTTGTTTGGGGCATTGTGTGAGCCAATTTTGACATGGTTTTGTAATACCGTTTGGGCACAATTTTGGCACTGTTTTGGGGCTGATTTTGAGAGTGTTGCCTACTGTTTTGGGGTTAAATTTGATGATTATATTTATTGTTTTGGGCCCGGATTTGGAGAGCCTTATTTACTGTTATGGGTTTCATCTGATTACCATTTCAACGTTTTTTTTTAGGCCGATTCACTTACTGTTTTCCCCCTTTCGGCTTTACCAGTTTTGGGAGTGGGTCGGCCTCCTCTTTCTTTTGTTTTATTTATTTTTAAACGGTTAAGTCACAAAAAAGGGGATTTCTGATTTAGCTTGAGGAAGGGTAAAACACTCTTAGTCACTTCAAGTACATGTTAGAGTATAGGTTTCCTAGACCCTAGGTGCACACCTTAGGTGAATCCCCTTTACCTAACCCACTGTGTAGGCTCCCTGGGTCTTAGACACACACCTTAGGTGAATCCCCTTTACCTAACCCACAGTGTAGGCTCCCTGGGTCTTAGACACACACCTTAGGTGAATCCCCTTTACCTAACCCACGAGCAGGCTCACGGGTCTTAGACACACACATTAGGTGAAGCCCCCTCCAGTACACACCTTAGGTGAATCCCCTTTACCTAACGCACAGTGTAGGCTCCCTGGGTCTTAGATGCACACCTTAGGTGAAGCCCCCTCTACCTAATCCACAACAAGCTTCCTACACCTTAGGAGCACACCCTAGGTGAGAGTCACCCACCTAATCCTCTGCGATAGCCTCCTAGACCCAGGAGCACACCCTGTGTGAGAGTCACCCACCTAATCCTCAACATAGGCTTCCTAGACCTTAGGAGCACACCCCAGTTAAGGGCCCATCCATCTAACCTTCGAATGCACAGCTAAACTAGGCACCGACTCTAATTCACTAACTAATCAAGACACTAGACACAGGAACGCACCGAGACGCGGTTCACCCTTCTTTAATTAAATCAATTGTGGAATTCCCTAAAATGACTTAACCAATAATAAAACCCAATGCACCGGGATTTGAGCTTGAACCTTACGTTCAAATCCTCCTGGCAATTGGGGACATTTGTTTTGCCACATATGGATCATCGGACTGGTGTAAGTCTGAGGTCTAGGTGGCGAGGGCGATGATAATAATGCTTATGTGTGCTATACGAGGGATACGAGAGATTCGAGGGATGATTAGAATAGTATCTCTTACCTCAAGGACCTTCAATAAGGGAGAGGAAATGACCGATGATACTATTCGCCGACTCTTGGTGAGATCGTTTCCCCCGACGATCTTGGGTCGTTAAGTAGTCTCTAAGACGATTAGAGATGAGCACATCGTGACTATTATTTTACCAAAAAAGATAAATAAATAAATAAAACAAAAACCTCTTTCGCTTGTAAAAAAAAAAAAAAGAACTCTGCATAAGAAAGCTTAAACAACAACTTTTGCATGAAAATCAAAGAATTTTTCTTATAAAATATGTAAAGGTCCATGGTTAGTCACTTGGATTGGGTTAAGGACTACCCTCCTTAGATCGTCGGGTTGGTAACTCTTATCCAAGGTCGGATAAGACACGATCCAACTCCGAGCCCCCACCTCTATCGATGTCTTATACCTGGCTCCGATCTTTCATACGTGATTACGAGTTTTGCTTCACGATTTCTACGACTTGTTTTCTTTATTTTCCGACTTTCGTGTCGGTTTTCTTGCTCGCTTACTTCTCTGCAAGTTTTTTTTAAATCCATCGCAAATCATACATGCTTCGTAATACAAATCATACGACTGAGATAGACGCATGCTGCACACATTTACATTTTAAGTCATCGCAATTTCATTTGTCTACTTTATCGCACTTTACTTTCCAAAGACTTTTATTCTGCATAATGATTTACTTTACTTCGCATGCAAACCGAAAACAACAACAAAACCCGAAACATTGAAACACATTTAGCAAAACCGTTTGAACCTTAGACCTATGGATCACTATCTTCAACAAGAAGCTGGAGTCGACTCCGTGGGCAAGACAACGAGTGAGCTTGGATTGAGCAACAAGAGGATCTTCTTCAATGAAACTCATTTCTAGTTTAAATAACAACTTATAGTGACTTCGAGGTAGCTCGTCCATGCGTGACATAAACCCTCACTTTCCTCTTTAGAGCTTCGTGCAACCAGTGTTGCATGGCAGTAGTCCTAACTCGCTTTAGGTTCCGAGGTTGTCGTACGGTACGACGTAAACCCTCTTATCTCTACGGGCTATTTGCATGATTGGGTATTATGCAAGTGTAAGTCCCAAATAATAAAATTGGCAGGATTAAACAATTAAATAATATCTTCTCCAAAACGCAGCCGCACCATAGGATAGTTGGGAAGTCACTGGGGTTTGCCTCAGATCTGTGACATCCCCTACCTTTTCTTTCTTTGGACTCCTGAAAATAACTGTTCCCATTTGAGCCACTCCCACTTGCTTTCCACGTCCTACCGTGAAAACCTAAACCATCGAATCTCGAAGACAGTAACCATCGATCATTATCGAGAGTTTTCTCAAGTCGACACCAATCATTCGAGATGTAATTAACTATAGGGCTTGCTCATAGAAACTTGAACCTGGTAAAATAAACCATACCTAGCTTTTCTATTAGGTGAGGAAGCTTATCGATCACACATAAAAGGTTCGCAGATCAAACGGATGTCACGAGTCTTTTAGTTCAGTATGATTGGTTCTACTGTCGCGAGATACACTAATCTTTCGAAAAGCGTGTATCATTTGTGACACCGAGCACGATTATGCAAATTACTGGACAAATGAGATCCAGGCGGTCTCATTTTTCAAAATTAAAATACACTATTTTCAAAACTATTTTCAAAATCATATATCTTTTATATTAAACTAAATCACTTAAATTTTTATATTCTTTTAAAAGCAAAAAAAATGCCGGCCGACACCGCTGTACTTACCTTTGTCAATTAGCAAATGAACATCTATGAATAACTTAACTCAATCTACCCCTAAAATCCTATGATGTTCTTCTAAGAACTCCGAAGACAAATATAAAAGAAAACAAAAAAAAAACAAAAAAAAGTATTTAAATATGCAAGTCATTCAAAAACCATATAATAGCACTAAGAAACTTTTTGAGGATCAAACAAACGTGATGTTGGTCAGTCCTCGACAATGGATGAAAGTGTTGTAATACCAAATTTTGGATAACTTTAAAACATATTCCATTTTCCGCATTCTCTGATTATCACACAAACTATTTTTATAAAATTCTATATATTATTCAATCAAATTGCTATAAATAAATTATTAATATATGTGATTTTAAAAGAATAACTAATTTAACTATTAAAAAATATCTTAAAAAATATCTTAATCATTAATAAATTTAAGTAATAATTGATTTTTTAATTAGGATACTATAGCAATCTGATTCTACCACTTTACACACACAGATATATATATATATATATATATATATATATATTCCCGCGTCCCAATTTTAGCGTCGCAGTCGCATCCTCGACTGAGTTGAACTGCATTCGAGCCTTCTCTCCTCTGTTCCTTCTCGCACGTGTCATTGGGTCTCCAGTACGCGGGATCTGATCCTGGCACTGTGCGAGAAGAGGGAGACTACTGTTACTGCAGGGGCTGCTCTGTGCTGCTCTTGGAAGTAACGGCAGGGGCTGCTCGATCAGCGAACTGTGTCTGTCTTCATGGCAACTAAGTCATCTTATGCTGGAGCTGTGGGCAGCAATTCTCACAAGAACTTGGATCATCTCTTCTTTCCACAAGAATTTCATGACATCGCGGCCTGGAAAAAGACAAGATGCTTTTATCGGCCTATTGGTGTTAAAGATGGTAAACTCGTCGTTATCTTCATCACCCAAGAAATGAAGATTTTATCCGATGATGTTAAGTTCACTCTAGTCGGAAATTTCAATTCGGTCACCCCAAAATGGATTTAGTCGGAAAATTTTTGAGAGTCCGAAGCTCATCGGAGGTTGGAAGTCGGGAGTTTTGATGGCGACACTTACTTATTAGAATTCGGAGGAAGAAGATTATGCCGGAATCTTGCTCAACAATCTGTTCGATTATTGAACCCACATGAAGCTTATTAAATGGACTCGACTTTGACCCATCTAGCGAACCTCCTATCGTTCCTATGTGGTTCAAACTTCCGGACTCCCATTTCATTTGTACAATCCACGCGCTTTGTACAACATTAGCCAAGCTCTCCGTACACCCTCGCAGTTGATTCACCTACATTTGATAGGGTCTCGCCGGATGGTGCTGGGTTCGGGTAGAGAGAGATTTCAATCTTCCAGATGTGGATCGTTTTTGGATTACAGATGGTCAGGATGGGTTTTGGCAGGAGGCTGCTGTAAACTGTTCGGGCACATCAGGGACACTTGCTATAGACTGCATCCTCCCTCTAGGAAAAGGACTTCTGGGCCTTCTGCTGCTGTTGGGACTTCCCAACAAAGAGTCGATGCTACCCTGGCTCATGAGATTAATGTAGCATCTGATGTTGACAACAGTTTAAACTCGCCGATACAAGGCGCAGAGGCGACTACTGGCCATCGCAAAGAACTTTCTCCCACCGTGGTACAAACCGCCCGGTGGTTATGGAACCTCGCAGAGTTGCACCAATCGTCACCCCGTGGCTACTGTGATTACTGAAGAAGTTGGAAGGGTGGCCCTTCCTCCTGTGGTACAATCCGCCTGGTGGTTATGGAACCTATCATTGCGGCAGCCTCTCCCACTCGTGGATCAGACGGCTCGCACTTCGGAGGATCAGTGGCAAGTGTATACCTCCAGCGCGAAGATACTTTGCTACTTGAAATCTTATGGATGACACCTCGTATCTCCCTGCAATAGTGAATCACTCCGGAGCTCGATTATCGAACGCGCTTCAAGAACCCATGGAAGAGGAAGGCGCTCGCGACCTCGTCCATCGAAAAAATTTTAATTGCAAGTTTATTTTAGTCCCATCTTTTCGTACTTTTTATTTTATTTGCTTTTTATCTCTTATGAGTTGGGCTCCATCATAGGCCCTCTCTTACTACTTGTTTTGTATCCCCTCTTTTATCTTAATGAAAATCGCCCTGTAGCTTTCGTTTAAATATATATATATATATATATATATATATATATATATATTAGAAAACAAGGCCCGAAGGCATATTCATTAATGCAAAAGGAAGACATAGTGGGTTTAGTGAGTTAGTACAAAGTACTCACTCACAGGGTATACAACTCACTCAAAAGCAAGACTTTAAAATCCTCGTATATACCTCAAAAATTAAAATTTCTCCAACAAGATAGTAATTACTCGAAGAGGATATACGAGGTGATGACTCAAAGGCGATGAGGGGTTTTTCCTCTCCCCCTCCCACGGGCTCTAGGAATGGAGTCCTGCAAAAAACTGTAATCTGGGCTTCCACATGAAAAGATCAAACAGTCATCATGTCACTACCGAGGTTGAGGCATTCCTTTTTTCTTCCGCTTATAGGTTTTCGGAGCCTGCCAATCACCTTCCAGATTTTGTCCCTCTTCTTCCACACCTTGCTCTTGGCATTTCTCCAGAACATTAGTATCTTATAGGACAGTAATACGTGGTTCAACCTCGATTGGGTTATCAATTGTTACCAACAACTGAGAGGAAATAAGAGACTCAGTAGACTTGCTGGTGGATGGGTTCCCATCAAGTTCAATGGAAGCAATAGTAGTTTTTGTAGGAATAAATTAGGTGTTAAGGGTGGTGGCAGCAAACATCTCATTAGTCTGGTTGACATTAGTAATAGGATTCTCCAATAAGATTGGAGTATCTAAAGTTGCCTTGTTGATAGCACTGGCAAAAATAATATGTTCAGGGATAGATGGTTCTTTAGCATGATGTTCAGTTATAGAATTATCTATGACCTACTGTCATAGAATATTGGTTTTTAATTTTAGGTGCAATCTGAAGCATTTATCATGTGTGTGACCAAACATCATCCAATGATTACAATAGTAAGGTCTTTGTTCTATAATAATTTGCTATCAGTCACCATTGTGAGAAGTGTCAAGCCAAATTTCTTCTACATCTGGAAGTGTAATATCTCTCACTACTAAGATCCTTACAGCAGAGGGCGTTGACAGATTAAAGGTAGAAATATTTAAGTTCAATGGTTTTCCTAGGATAGCACCAATAGAATATAAAACTTTACAGTTGAAGAAATGAAGTTTGAGTCCAAGTAATTTGAACCATATGGGTGCAATGAGAGATTCTTGACTTGGATCAAATTTAGGGGATCATTTAAGCAATTTCATATGTTTACCTCAATTGATATGTATTTCATAGAGAATATTTTGTCATAGTCTTCTTCCTTACTCAATTGTATCATGACATGTCTCCCTTCAAAAAGATCTACCTTCCAGCCCCCAAGTAGTTTGAAATCTTCAAAAACATTCCTGCTATACTCCATCTTTGAGTGATCCAGTTGGAACTTTCCAAATCAGTGTAAACTTATGATTTTCAACAAGTTTCGACACTTTGTTTCGGAAAAGGTTATTGCTGGTTTGCAGTCCTTCTTTCCTGCTTTCTTTAGGAAAATACGATCTCCCTGCTCCACAAATGAATCATGATACTTTTGAGGAAAAACCAGACTATCTCCAAGATGAAATGGATCACTGCCTCTACGCATACGAGGGTTTGTCCACATTCGGAGTCGGATCAGTCACCAAATAAGAGGGGAGAGCTGCCATGAAAACAGTAACGAAAACCTTCTAACCAAACAAGCAGGAGCCAATGAGGAGAAAATAGGAAACCAAAGACTGCGAAAAACTTCTGACCAATAACAAAAACGTGCACGCAAGAAAGATAAGCTGCGATCAGAGTCTACAACGACGCAACCCCCCTGTCAGGGTGTCGAATGACAAGAAATGTTAGGCCCAAAGAAATAGCGACGTCTTCAGACGATGAGGTTTTTGTCGAGCAAGGAGGAGGAATAGGAAGGTTGCAGCGGTGAATTTGTTGCAACCTGAGGAAGAGGTAGGAAGACTACATGCGAGACAGTTTCAGACTGCAATGGAAGAAAAAGCTCTCCCTTGCATTAACGCCGACGAAGCGACAAAGCCGATGAAGGCTGGAGGCGTGAAACCCTTCATCGTCAAGCACGACGAAGCCAATGGAGGCGATGAAGCTGAAAGACGGAGGTGATTAGATGTAGGGAATCTTCATCGCGTGAAACCCTAACAGAGCCTCCCGCCGTGATAAACATTTCCTCAACCATAAAGTCCTATGTGAAGCTAAGCCTTAAAATATGAAATTTATATTGTTTACACTAGGTGATAAGCTCGATGAGATATTGGGAAAACTTGTCGTATGGTTATTCTGTCAATTCAGGTGAAATAATCTCATGCTAACCTAAGAATAATAAATCTGTAAATTGTCATGTGATCAAGTTAATGACATTATCGTATTTAAATATTTTATATATCGTGGATGGATACATGCATAGACTGTATGAAAGCAAATTTAACTTATCTCTTATGATTCATAATTTACTATGTTATGAATCTAATAAACATGATTATAAAATCATTACTCACATGTATTCATTTACTATGATTCATGCTTATGATACATGAAATGTCTATGATGAATGTTTCTTACAAGAATTATGATTTACCATAATTTTACAAGTGATGTTATAGGCGGACTATTACATGAATACTTGCAAGAAAAAATGATAAGAAATGATGAGATTCCTAACTCTTGGTATCCAGTTGGTGACGAAACTTTGATAATTGTTGGGATCATATGATAATATAATGTAAGGAGTCGTTGATACCAAGGGGGTCGTGATAAACATTTCCTCAACCATAAAGTCCTATGTGAAGCTAAGCCTTAAAATATGAAGCATTAAAATCCTAAATTGCTAAAAGAATTATGATTTTATGTTGTTTACACTAGGTAACAAGCTCGACGAGATATTGGGAAAACTTGTCATATGGTTGTTTTGTCAATTCAGATGAAATAATCTCATGTTAATCTAAGAATGGTAAATCCGTAAATTTTCATGTGATTAAGTTATGACATTATCGTATTTAAATATTTTATAAATTGTGGATGGATATCTGCATAGACTGTATGAAAGCAAATTTGACTTATCGCTTACGATTCATGATTTTACTATGTTATGAATCTAATAAACATGATTATAAAAGCATTACTAACATGTATTCATTTACTATGATTCATGCTTATGATACATGAAATGTCTATGATGAATGTTTCTTACATGAATTATGATTTACCATAATTTCACAAGTGATGTTATAGGCAGACTATTACATGAATACTTGCAAGAAAGAATGATAAGAAATGATTAGATTCCTAACTCCTGGTATTCAAATGGTGACGAAACTTTGATAATTGTTGGGATCATATGACAATAGAATGTTAGGAGTCGTTGGTACCAAGGGGGTCATTAATAATTGCTACATTGGTTTTTGGGGGGCGGTGCTCAACCTTAATCAATAGCTAATATGATCTTCAGGCTAGATGACAACCCAATGATATAAGATGACATAAAAATAATTGAGGTCTATATAATTACAAATGAAATTCATATAATTAGATTGATTACTCTTATGAGCATGCTTATGATTACATGTTTATGAATTGATGAAATACATTTTTTATAAAGCAGTCATGATTCTCTGCATTACATGTATTTTCATTCCATATTTTATATCTTTATAGTATGTAGTGACATATATTGTGGACAATACATAGATTGCATATGAGCATGCACGTTGTTACTTTTCTGTGTACAAAATCTTATTTTAGTCTTGATTATTTTGTTGAGCTAGTTGTTGCTCACTTTACATTATTAATATTTTGGTATGAATAAGGAGCATCGGGGCAAATAAACAAGCGTGACTCGTACAACTTTTTCATTTCATAATATTTGAAGCTTTTACTGACTTTTTGTGCATACTTTTATTATATTAGGTTTCTCTCGCTCTCTCTCTCTCTCTCTCTCTCTCTCTCTCTCTCTATATATATATATATATATATATATATATATACATACATATATTAATGATATGATTTTTCACTCTTCCAAATATATGTGAATAAGAATGAGAAATAAGGTGTATCAAGTATATTTACAATGATTTAATTAGACTAGTTCATCATCCACTGAGCCCTAATTCTGCAAGTCAGGATAAGTGATAGTGAGAATTTAATCGGACCGAATCGTCCACCTCTGTTGCATCACGGTTGACCATTTAGGGTGGCAAGTTGAGGTGTGACGGCAGAAATTCTTTTTAATAATAAAGAAAAAAATTCTTTTTAATAATAAAGAAAATTTAGTTCAATAAGAAGCAAATAAGAGGATGTGACATAAATAAAGGTAAATATAACACATACCTCACATAAGAACTTCCGAAAATTCTAGACTACTCATTTGTTGATTGATTTATTAACTTGTTTGTATGTTAGTATGGAGGTGACTGATATCATTAATGACACAAGTAATTATGTTATCCATGGAGAAAAAGAAAGATCATGCACCTTTAATCTTAGTGGAAGGAAAATTCATTTGCAATTGTCCTACAAATGCGTCATGTTGATTTAAGGCGTATTATTCAAGTTAAATCACCATTAAAAATATCATCACATATTTTATATATGTTAATTACCAATACAAATAAATTAGTAAAAGTTGAGTGATATACAATATCCTTGTACGAGTATTCAAAATTGAAATAGTTCCCACAAAAAGTTGTGGTTAGCTCACCCTTCAGACTACTTTTGAATGTTTAAGGTAACTTCTGTTGAGCAGGATTTTGAGTGACAATTTCATAACAAAGTTGTATGGCAAGAACATACAGTCTATGTTATTGTTTGTTGTTAGGTATGCCCTAAAAGGTTGGTTTTTTAGGCTACATTGGTGTTCAAAAGATAATCTTATGGTGTAAGTAAATTTATGACCCGTAATGCATTAACAGAATTTGCTGCAGGAAAATTTCTTAACAGATGAAAGATCTACCACATAATATGCTCAGCAGAAATTTGAAGAATTCGCCAAATAGCTCTACAAAAATGATAGAGGTAAGCGCTACCTTAGAATGTCTGTAACATAAGAAATAAAAAAAAGACAGTTACCTGAAATATTATACCAACTGTTCCACTCCATTGGGGTCTAACTGGGCGACTTAATTCAATTCCAGCAGTAACTCGTCTTATCGTCAAGCCGCTATGACCTGATTGTTGACCCCCATGGACAATAGTTCCTGGAGTCCTTGAATTCTGGTAAAAATAAAAGGTTATTTTAACGAGAAAAGAAAGGCATCACTATCAAATAATTGAGATGGAAAGCATCCACAGATTACCTGAATCATTATAGTTTTAGAGGTTCTTTTGTCATCTCCTTCAATCCATGGATCACTATAATTTATACGAAAGATAGAATCAATTTGCCCCCTTTCTAATGAAAGATTGAGCTTCTGATTTCTCCCAAAAACATTCCTATGAGAATAAGCAAAGCTGCAACAAAAATTCAATAATGAGCATCCAAAAGATGACAGACTTTAATTGCTGAAGATAAACATATATTAGATCCAAAATATATAAGATCATATTTAGACACGACATCAATAAGACTAACCCAAATGAAACAAATAATCACACCAGCACACGACCATATAAAATAACAACTAGAGATGGAACGCTATCTGAAATGAAAGCCCTTTAAGCAAAATGGAACACAGACCGACAAATTTAGTCAATAGAGAAATGTTTTACTTCAAAATTATCAAATCAGCAATACTGGTGTTAACCAAGAATGATGATATGAAAAAGTTAATTTCCAAACCAAAACAATATGATTTCTGGAACATATACGTAAATACCACCAATATCAAGAGCTATTGGTCAGAATGAACAATCAAATCTTGTATATTAATGCTTGTTTGGGTTGTTCATCACTGAACAACTCGAAAGTAGAAACAGAAGAAAAAAAAACTTTTGGTAAGGATTCAAAGTCGAGTTGATGGAGAATAAAACTTGTGAAGCCCATTATCTAGGTATATACTAGATCTAAAAATATAGTTGCTCATATATGTGCTCAAAATGCTATACTTGATAGTTTTTTGTTAAGAGTGTGGATAGTTCTCACTTCCTTTTTCCTTCCAACTCTTTTGACCATGCCCATAGGCGCGGCTCATTTTGTAAATGTTGTGATCTTTTGATATATAAATGCAATATGCACATTTCAAGGTATGTACTAGAACTAAGAATTAACTTCAACAACGCAAGATAATGTATCATGTACTAAGCTTAAAGATCTTGAATTTTTATAGATAGATTTAAATGCCCCATGGATAAGTCATACCGTTATTTATTTCAAAATAAATATGCAGAATTTAATAAGCATTCTAAAAACAGGATTTTCTATACATTTTACTAAACTGTAAGAGAATTTAACAAGCGCAGGCTTTTCCATTCTATAGTTTAACTCAATAGAATGTAAGCAAATATATTAAAACTCTAAGATAAATCTTTAGAAGCACAAAAAAGAAGTGGTTAAACAACAGAAGTCGATAAATTGCCACCTTTTAAAATAAGAATATAATTTCTGAAATTCTTTCAATATATAAAATGAACAAAACAAGCTAGGAAGAAACAAACATTTTTCTTAATTCATCAAAAAATTTATAATAACATTTTATACAGAAAAACTAATCACAGAAGAAACTGAAACAAAATAAAATAAAATCAATCATAATTTACATAATGATTGCTAGTTATAGCCTTCCATATTCCTAAAGCCAATAATCATTTCTTCCTAAAGAAAAGAAATGATCGTTAAAATGATACAGGGAAAATTGAGAAAACTTAAGAGACTTGAATGCATTATTTTTTTTTTGCTTCAAACAGCTCATGCAGCCATAACACCTTTCTTCTTCGTATTATTTGAACTTACTCCACATTAATACTAAGAATCCCTTCCAAATCTGCTAGCACATCCTCTCAAGCATAAGAGTAGAAATTTATCATTCCAATCTTTTCAATCATACCTTCAAAAAAAAGGCTTGTTTAGTATGTTGGTAAAGATATCAGCTTGTTGAGAATGGGTGGGGTTAAAATTCAAATGAGATCCTCCTTCATCGATCTCACATTTATAAAGCAATGGTGAATACCTGCTTCATCACATCATGCTAGATAGAATTATTTTACAATATTAATTATTCTCACTATCACTGCAGATAACCTAAGTAGAAGAATTTGAATTTGAAGATATTCAATTGACCTTTATAACCAAATAACCTCACAAACTCCATCAGAAATAGATTGAAATTTATTCTAAACATGACAAGCAACCACAGTGTCCTTTACTTTGCCATGTCATTAGTTTACCTAATAATTTTGTGTATTAACCGGAGATAGATTTTCTATCTTCAATCTGCATCAAAAAAACCTTCAATAATTTTTCTCATTCGTAATTTTTCTCATTCGTATATAATCTATTCCTAGGCAGTGTTAAAGGTGCCTTGGTATGTGATTTACAATCCTTAGGTGTCATTGATTCGGAAAGTGCAAATACTAGCTTGTCACAATTATTATTTGCAATTGTAGTCTATTTAAATAAGAATATATGGGTTGTCTTAAAAAACGTTCCTATCTTTCTTTTTCTACAAAAGAAATATCATTGTTCTTCTTTTAAATAATATTTTTTTTCGAGTGGTGTTCAACACTGGTTTAAACACAAGTTATCTTTTAATCCAACTAGTAGATCAAGAGTATTATTGTTGAAAAGTAAAAAATATTTTTTTTACTCCAAAGAATCTCCATCTCAAGTACATAGTTTAAAGTACCTAGGTTGTTTACCTTAAATTTCTTACTTATCTTTCTTTTTAACTTATACATCTACTCATGATCATCTCTTAAAAACACAATATCATCAATATATATAATTAATATTGATGTCTGTCCTCTTTTTAAAATTTTAAGAGAACTGTGTGATCATGTTTCCTAGTTTCTATCCTAACCAATTTAGAGTGAAACTGAATCTGATCAACCAAGCAGCATTGGTTGAGATTTAAAGTTGGATTTGATTGGATTTAAGGAAAACAGCGTAGGTATGAGAATGGGAGGATTGGATAATGGCTGGGCCACACGCAAGGAAGATAGAATTCAAATCAATTAAGAAACCAGAAGAAGGAAAGGTGGCATCAGGACCAAAACAAAAATTAATGCAGATCTCTTTGTATGCAGGTCCTTAATTTCAGGACTTTGACACTGGTAACATTTTATGACAAGCAGGTGATGGAAACACTGCGATGTACATAGTTATCTTTATTTACAAAAAAAGCAAGCTACAATAAACAGAAATAAGTTAACATAGAAAGACAGATTGAAAGGATCAAGAGAGTGAATGTTTAATGGAAGCGAGACAAGAGGTAGGGTAAGAAAAGGCCTCACAACTGGATGAAGAAGCAATAGAATGCCTCAGGTTTCATGAAAAAACAAGTTAGGAATAGAGAAAACTCCAAGCGGAAGCCATTCCTTTTCAATAATTAACGCCAACTTCAAAACAAAAATCAATGCATGCTACACAAATAACATCAATAATGGCATAGATTATTTAATCCTAGAAGCATTCACAAAATGGCATGCTGTACAAATAAAAAATATCAATCTTCCCGCAGACAATCAATAAAAACACGAGCATGTGTGAAAGCCTATACAAGACATAAAAAATAAAAACTGTCACTAAAGAGTACAGTCATGATAAAACTTAACAAACTTGCCAAGACTAGAATTATTTCAATGTTAAAGTAGGTATGCAGCACGACATCAATTTCTCATTCTTTTATTTTTCGCTGATCAACATGTCATTTAAAATTTATCGTCCTCTTTTGTCTTTTATCATCATAAAATTAGTTTTTATCATTGGAAGTACATTCAACGTTATTTTTTATTATTTATTTGGGTAGCTCCATGAATTGCAGCTTATTTATGTTATTGAATACGGTTCAATGCATTGTTCTTTTCCGCTCTCTGCTTCCCCTCACTGGTTTGGTTTCTATTCTCCCATTCACTAAACTATCTACTTTCCCTTTCCTGACCAAACTTCTCTCTATACAGCTGATCTGAACCTCACTTCTCTTTGCTCCGAATCTCTCTCACAAACCAACCATCTCTAGAAGTTCTCATGCTGCTGCGCTTGCATCAAATTATAAGTTCAAACCTTGATGTGTTACTTAAGAAAATAAATATGGTAATATAGATATCCAATCAACATGCCTAATATTTACCATGTTTATAATTGAACAATATAAGTCCTGCCTCAATGTTGTTTTTAAAATTTCCCAATGATTCTTCATCCTCATTGGGTATTGCATGAGGCTTACACCTCACATAATGTGAGGCCCGGTGCACCTCATCTCAATACTGATGAGGTCTACAAAATTAGATATATGAGTTTTCCTAAAAATATATATAAAGATAATAATCTTAAGAAACATTCCTTACTTGCCCATATAATAGATAACTAAGGATATAATTAAATTTGCTACTCTTAATATAGTTATTAATTTAAAATCTAATAAATATTCTGATTAATTAAAATTGACTAAATAACTGACATTTAAAATGAAAAGAAATAACAGAAGATAGATACAATTGAGAATGAGAATAAGGGAGAAAGTAAATTGTTATATTGATGATCCTAATGAAAATTCTTTAAGTGCTAAGAGTGATCGGGACATTTGAATTTAGAAATTCCAACTTAAGATATCTTAAATTGATAAATGACAATAGGGGTGTGAGAAAAACTAAAATATATCAAACTTATTTTGATATTATATTACTATGTCTCCCTTTGATGTTCATATAGTACTTCATATTTTATAATTTAAACTTTGAATATTGATATGTTATTTTTACTGAAAATTTTATTATTTTTATCATATTAAGATGTTAATATTTAGGTTGGTATCTTAATATGTTACTTCTCAATAAATCATTTGAACTTAAAACAATCTTTTGTGCCCTATACAATTTTTTGATTTTTAGACTTACGCCTCAAAATGTCTTTTTCACATGGACAAAAGAAGCGTCAATACTTAAATTGTTCGATTTTAACTGACGCGGGTGCTAAAATCAGCGCCCGAGTACAGGCGCTAAATGAACCCCGATACGAGGCGCTTCGATCCCACAAGCAAGAAGACCCATGAAGTCTCTCAAGAATTGTAGGCGAGGCGGGATCGCGATTCTCACGCGATGTCCCGCGATACTTCGCGAACCAAGGGGGCGACACTTTTAGGAATTTCAAGAAGGGTTTTTCTGGATCGTTCTCACCAGTAGGAGAGACAGCTCGTGATTCGACGAATCATGCAGACTAAGGACACTAGGAATTCGCAGTGGTTTTGCCACAATAAATTCTACACCCGCTGCACAACTAACAAAAAAGTATGTAGTCTAATCATCGACAGAGGAAGCAAACAAGAACGTGGCATCGACACAGATGATAGAAGGATTGGGATTTGTGACGCAGAGGCATTCCCAGTCGTATTCATTATATGGCAAAAAGACAAACAGGTTAACATCAACCGAAGATGTTTGGTAGAGTTTTCGATTAGAGGCTAACTATAGGACCAGGTTTAGCGTGACGTGGTTCTCATAGATGTCTGCCAAATTTTGTTCAGGCAACCGTAACAGTTTGACCGGAGGACTCAGTACGAAAGATATAGAAACATGTATTCTCTCACCAAGGATGGGAAGCGCATCACCCACCTTCCTTTGACGAAGTCCAAGTTCACGGGATCCCATATCAACAGAGTAGTGTCAGTGGAACCAATTTTAGTAATGACACCGGACGAGAATACCGAGACACCAAACCCAAATACAGGACAAAAAAGACCAAGGTTATATCAGGTCAATGTCGTACCAACAGCACCACCGCCGTGCGAGAAGGTCAAATTCCTCTCACTGCATGACCATTTGAGCCAATCGTGGGTTACTTTGGGAAAATTCAACAATGTAAGTGTGGTCCATAACCTTAGGAGGATAGATCAATATGGAAATTGGCTCGCAAGCTGGGGAAGAACCACAAATATCTCGAGCGACAATGCAGTCGCCAGTGGGATCCAGGGTGGCTGACGACGAAACAGAAGCTTCAACCTATGAAGTTGAAGCTCCCCAAACCATAGGAGACTAACACGGGTGCTGAAATCAGCGCCTGAGAGTAAGGGTGCTAAATGCACCCCGAAACGGGGCGCTTCGATCCCACAAGCCAAAAGACCAACAAAGTTTCGCGGGAACTGTAAGCTGGGCAAGATCGTGATTCTCACGCGATGTCCCGGGATCCTTCGCAAACCAGGTGGGCGAAACCTATAGGAATTTCGGGAAGGTTTTTTCTGGGTCTTTCTCACAATCCCACCTTTTCTCTAGTGTAGAAGTTTCTTGGGAATCTATAAATTATTGGCCTTGTGTGTGTGTGAGCCAGTAGTGTTTGTGTATATTTTCAGATTCCTGTGTGGAGTTCTTTTCCCAATTATGGGTTATATCCGAGGAGGTGGTGGTATTTCGATTGTATCCTCTCTAAGATGGTGATTGCATCCTCCCATTTTTACCTTTGCCAAACATTCTCCTCCCCACTCTTCTGCCGTCGAATTCTCCCTCCATCACCTCGACACCTAGCCATTCCCCCTTTCTGCAGGTTATTACTGATATCCCGCCTCCCTAACTCCTTTCAGATACTCCCAACCACCACACTACCGCTATCGACAACTACAACCCTTCCCATTTGTTGTCCATACAATTTTGCACCTCTCTTTGCAATTATAAACCTCTTGTGGCTGTCGTCAACCCTCCCAATCATCCATATAACTCTAGCCAACCTCCACCACTCATTTGGACACATTTAGGAGAGTTTGCTTGTGCCAATTTTGTGTTTCGTTATTTCCATTCAAGTTATGATTGTAAGTCAATTTTAATATTAATGAATGTTTGCTTTTATGTTTTCATTATTTTTCCTACTAGTTTTAGTATCATTAACTTTGATATTTATATAACAAATTCAAACATTATCCTTTATTCAAGCATAGATTGGCAAACCCAAATTGGCTATTTGAAATGCTATATGGCACATATAATAACCCTACCTCAGCAATGAATTTTCACCCAAATGATTGTGCAATGAGAAATAATAATAACATTATACTAAAAAAAAAAACTAAAAACATAACAGATAGCATGAGAAAGATTATATTCGTGTGTTTGCCAAAGCTGCAAAAAAATGTTGATTATAAAAACAAGGCTGTTAAAAAAATACCTCCCAATGAGTCCTGAAAGAGGGCCACTTGTAATCCTGCATTCCATACCAACTCATTACTTAAGAAGCAAGTTGTAAGAGAATCAAGAAAATGATGCATATATGCTAAAATAATACTTTGTAGCCATGACTTACCCGCTTGATATTCCCCCACCAGCAGAGAAACCACCACTTGGGCGCTCAACCAGGTTCATCACCAAATCCACCTTACGTCCATCTAGAATAACACTCAAGCTCATAAATTAAGTTTATAACGAAAATAAATGGAAGCACAAAAGGCAGAAAATGATACGACCATTAGCTATGGGCATATTTGGTTAAATGTAATGGGAAATGGGAGGTGAGAAGTGAGAAGTGAGGGAAGTAGAAAAACTTTCACTTCATTGGTGATACTGGAAGTGAGAGGTGACACCTCGCTAAAAAAAGAAAAGTATATTTCTTGGCCGTTTAACTTCGGATTTATGCACTTAAGTCATCTTCAGAAAGGGTTGAGTATTTGCAAGAATTTAGAATTCCAAAGTACTTAAATATAAAATAAAGTAGTATATTTCAAAACTTTGTTGGTATTTGATTTTTACAAAAAAAAATGTACATGTTTTAGTATTCAGCTGCTTGTAATGTGTTTTAAATACTTGTGGTGACAGCCGTGGGGAGCAGCAGCCGGCGTGCAGCAGCTGCCAGTGAAAGGCAGCAAGCCACGGTAGGTGACAACTCATAGCTAGCCGCCACCAATAACAAGCGATTGTAGCGCGAGATGGTGGCACAAAGATGACCAGATGGACAAAGCTTCATATTTTCAATGTAATTGGGCATAATACAAATACATTGAGCATAACCCAAGAAAAGCATTTTGAATATCTAAAAATATTACATTGCGGTAGTCTTTCTTCAAACCAAACACTTGAAAATGCAAAACCAAGCAATTGTTTTACTAGATACTAAAACTGTAAACAATTACATAGCCCCTAATGTTATACTTTCTCTTAATAAATTTGTAAATTCGCTCATATATGCACATATGCACATAAAACTAGAACAAGCTACTAAAAAGTATATTAAAACATGCAATGTAGTTACATAATTAAAAAAAAAAATGTACAACTTATTAGTATAAAACATTAAATAATATATTGTAATGTGTATTATAATATAATAAATAGTTATTCATTTTTTTCTTGCATGCCCATAATAATCATATTATACTATAATAAAATTATCTAAAATAATACAAAGGAATAAAAAATTAGTGAATTATTATTAAAATTTAATAGTATAATATCTCATCAAAATATAGTGTTATGTACATATTATTTTTTTTATATTATAAAAGTTTCATTAGTTTCTATATTTTTAATTATGTTATAAGTATGCATGTGAGTTCATACATGCATGTATGCACATGTATAGAAATAAAAATAAAAATAACATAATATGTTCACCAGAATGTATACATACACACATCGTTTTTAATTTAATATGATAAAAGACCAAGGAAGATCATGGAGACCATGGGATCTTCCTTTACAAAAACTATAACGATTTGTTTATATTAAAATTATTGAATAAAAAATAATTTACTATTGTAAGTTATATATCATTCATCATTATTAATAGTATTTAGCCACTTAGACCGGTATGAATAAACCATTATTTTCTAGGTCAAGGAAGAACAACCCAATGCCAACATTATATTTTAACTTTGCCTCCCATGTCAGATATCTCTCTTTTGTTTTTATTCCCCAACCCCCAAAACACACAAACCTTTAATCACCCAAAAAAAAAAAAAAAAACTGATACAAGATATTTACCCGTACTGGAACAAAAAATGAAAAAAAAGATGTGATATTTTCAGTAGAAGAGCATTTCAACACTCTAATATCTATACTGCATCAATTCAAACATCATCTCATTATAAGTATTTTTTCCTTCACTGTTACTCTCTTTGATTGATGCTTCATTATCAGTGATCACTACTTACCTTGATTTGACTTACGATGGAACTTCGCATTTGTGGAATCAATTGGGTATCAGGAATGAAATGAGTTCAACATTTTTAACGTACATATATAAGAAGACATTAGAGATCCAACCAAGAGGGATTGTAGCCTGCTCAAGGCTATGCCAATCGACAAGGCTTTGAAGCCTTGAATACATTTCCCCTTCCAAATGGAAGGGTCCACTATGGGCTAGACTTGTGTGTGCATTTTTAAGGAAGCATGCCCCCCTGCTTCACAAGAGCATTAGGGAGAAGTATGGTACGAATCTTGGAGATCGTAGAAACCATACAGAATCCATCACTTGGAATGCTTGCAGGATGGAGCAACAAGTTTAAAAAACGTCATTAGATGGAAGGTGACGAATGGGGCCAACAACCGAGTTATCAAGCAAACATGGATTGATGTGGGGTGCTATGGGCGCTAGACGATTGAATCAGCTGGCAATAATTCCCGCAGGAAATAGCCAATGAGTGGACCGAGCGTTATTCATGAATTTTGTATGAAACGGGACTACCGCCCCTCCTATCCCCTTCCTAGTGTGCTATTCTCCGTACGGGAAGCCTTTAATTGCTATTTTCCGTATTACTTTTTGTTGTGTTCAGATTTCTTCTTTAGAGTCTTTTCTCCCTTGCTAGGGTTATATCCGACAAAAGGTGGAGCTTCGACTATATCCCGCTTCAAGGTGATTTTTCTATCTTCCCTTACCTCCCTCCCTCCCCAATATGTTCCATGCATCCCCATAGGCCGCCAGCAACCTCCTCTCCATACCCAGCCCCCTTCTGCCCATCTCTTGTCGTTGTCCTTGCGGTCTAGGTCACTTCCTAGCTTGTAGAACCCTTATCACGGCCTTCCTACCTGCTTTCCACCACTCCCAACCCTTCTCCACATTAGGCTGCCCCATTAAAGTCATTAGTCGGGCTGTCCCAGCCCTCCAGATTAGCTACCAGTCCCCGTCAACCCTTCCCATGCAGCCACCTTTGTTGTCCAGCACAACTATCGGCCGCCATACTCCTCCCTAACCTACCTCACAACTGATAACCCTTCAACCATACCTATCACATTGACGACGCAACCAACACCGGCAAATCATCTTCTCTAATCCTAGCCAGAGATTGGCTTGTCTATTCCTTTTCCGTTAGTGCCGTGTTGTACCTAATCTAGTGCTAATAAAGTTTTCTTTTTATTTCAGATAACTTTTGAACTAGTTCCGATATTATTTGGTATCCGAGCTAGCCCAACTCTAATCACATCCTAAGATTCCCTAGAATCCACCCCTCCCCAAGCCACATCCACCAAAAATTTTTTCTTTCAATTCCTAACCCTAGCCATGCCATCACGAAGAGATACACCTGACTCTACCTGAGAAGAGATTCAAGGAAAAATTCAACATCTGCAATAAAGGCTAGCAGAGTTGGATGACGAGACCCAGGAAGAGATCAACTTCGACCGTAATCTTGAGAGTCAAAGAGGAGGCAGAGACACAGATCTAAATCCATTCCACAAGAAAGATCACATTGACGAAGAATATGGACCGCACCAATGTGGTATCCAATATCAAAGTAGGCCGAGAGAAGATCCCACCTATGGAGACCAATGAGACATTGATATCAAGATGGACCTCCCAGAATTTGAAGGAGGTATGAACTCTGATGCGTTTATCAACTGACTGCAGTCAGTTGAATAGATTTATGAGTATAAGAATGTACCAGAATAAAAAAGAGTTAAGCTAGCTGCCATTAAATTGAAGAGAAATGCTTTCTTATGATGGGAAAACCTACATAGGAAAAGGAAAAGAGAAGGCAATGAGAAGATAACTAAGTGGAAATAAGATGAAGGTGATGCAAAAGAAATAACTCTCATATCACTATCACCAAGACATGTTTCTAAAACTTCATAACTTACAGCAGCGGGATATTTTAGTTATAAGGACTTCATAGCCCTGTTTGACCACTTGCAACTGAAGTGCGAGCTGACGGAGCCAGAGCAGCATATGATAGTCAAATACCACAGGGACTTGAAGCCCACCATTAGCAATACGGTGTTGTTACAACTATACTGGATGCTGGGAGATGTCCAGGCACTAGTCTTGAAGGTGGAAAGGCAAGGAAGTAAAACAGACAACAGCCGTCCTTCAGACAACCACCTTCAACTAAGCAGTCACATGCAACTTCTACAACCGAGAAAGTTACATTGAGAAGAAAAAATAAAACCGGACAGGGAAATCATAAGGCATACCATAGTGAGAAGAAGCGGGAGAGAAGTGGTTCCCCCAATACAATGTTGGCCAGGAAGTGTTTCAAGTGCCACGGTTATGATCATATAAACTTCAGTTGCCCTGCGAGCTGAGTCGTCCCACTCACAGATGAGGCCATCGTTGAAGAGGTCAACGAGGAGTCAGAAGATAGTCCAAAAGATGAGCTTCAGCTCCACAGAGACGAGAGTTAAGCATTAGTCATTCGACAAGTGTTGTTGTCAACCAATCTTGGCTAAGGCATAGTATTTTTCAAATCAAGTGCACCATCAAGGGCAAGGTTTGCAACTTAATCATCGAAAATGGGAGTTGTAGGAATGTGGTGTTCACGCTTATGGTGAATAAGTTGGTATTAATATGCAGAAGCGTCCCAGTTGTATTCACTTGGTTGAAAAAGAAAAATCAGATACGTGTAGATCAGTGGTTCCTAATTGATTTTTCCATCAAGACTCAGCTACAAAAACAAGTATGGTGTGATGTAGTCCATACGGATGCCTGTCACATTATGTTGGGTATGCTTTGGCAGTTCAACCGCAAGACTCAGCACAACTGCTTCAAAAACACTTATTCCCTTCAAGAAAGAAGTGAAACGTGTCATTTTGTCACCAGTTAAGTATATGAAAGGCAGGAGCGATACAGAGGCAGTATTTGCAGTCAGTTAGAGATGTCTTCGTAGTATTAGCTTTAGTCCTCCTGAAGGGAATAGAGGAAAGTGAGGTACCAACACTATTGCGACCACTACTACAAAAATTCTAGGATTTTATGACCAACAGTCTAAAGGGGTTACCAACACTGAGAGACATCCAACACACCGTAGACTTTATACCAGGATCAGCATTGTCAAACCAACCCGCCTACAGATTTATACCTGGTGAATACGAGGAGCTAAAGCGTAGGTGCAGGATCTCATCGCGATGGGACTAGCCAGAGAAAACACTAGTCAGTGTGTTGTTCCTACTCTGAAAGGATAGACCGTGACAGATGTTAATCGATAGTCTGACCATTAACAAAATCACCATCAAATACCGACTTCCCATAACTCTCTTGGATGATCTCTTAGACCAGTTACACGGAGTCACTATCTTCTTCAAGATCGATTTGGGCAGCAGAAATCACCAGATACGGATGAGACTTAGAGACAAGTGGAAGTCCGCCTTGAAACGGGATGGGCGTTATGAGTGGACCGTTAAGCCTTTCATCTTGTCAAAGGCTACCAGCACTTTCATGAGATTTATGAACCAGATATTTTGGATTTGCATTGGGAAGTTGGTTGTGGTCTACTATGACAAAATTCTAGTATACAGCTAATCGAAGGAAGATCACTTGTGTCGCCTAAAGGCAGTATTTGATGTCCTGCGAGCTGAGCAACTATACGCTCATCCGAGGAAATGTTACTTAATGACAAGTCAGGTACGTTTGCTAGATTACATTGTATCAAGTGCAAACATTAAGATGGACCTCGCAAACATAGAAGCCATTATCACTTGGGTCAAGACAAGAAGTCATTAATGGCTATTTTCTAGATTATTCCTATTGCCCCACCTCTTTTCTTTTGTGTGAGAGTTTCATTTCCTATTTCTTTACTTTTCTTCTCAATGTGAGTCTATAAATTGTTGTTTTCTAGTTGTGGGGTTCAATTTTTGCTTGCTATTATGTTTAGATTTTTTTCTTTGGAGTTACTTCTCCCTTGGTAAGGACCAACAGCGGGTGATGATTCAAATATGTCCTGCTCCGATGTGGTGATTTATCTTCCCTTACCTTCCTCTCCAACTTGTTCCCTGCATACCCATAGGTCATCAACCACCTCCTCTCCATCCCTAGCCTCCTCGCCACCCATCTCTTGTCGTTGTCCCTGCTATCCAGTCATTATCTAGCCTGCTAAATTCCTATCCCAGCCTTCATACATGCTATCCACCACTCCCGACCCTTCTCCACATCAGTCCGCCCCATTACAGTTGTTAGTCGTGTATCCCGGCCCTCCAGGTCCTCCAGGTTACCTACAAGCCCATTTCAACTCTTACCCTATAGGCACCTTTGCTATCCAACACACCTACTGGCCACCACACTCCTCCTTAATCTACCTCGCAGCCGACAACTCTTCCCCCATATCCGTACCACGTTGTCGATTCCACCACCACCTACGGATCATCTCCTCCAGTTCTAGTTGGAGATTGGTTGGTCCTTTCATTTCCCATTTGTGTTGTGTTGTAACTCTAATTTAGTGCTATTAAAGGTTTGTTTTTCGTTTCTGATACCTTTTGAACAAATTCGATATCATAAATAATGGACATTTATTTCTCCAAATGGCCAACTTTTGTAAATATTGATGTGACAGAATAATTGACGTCTCAGATTTATTGGGCAATGCTAATTAGAATCATGAAAAGTTATGACAATGTTTGAACAAGAGCTAGCCGAACATATCATTCATATACATCAACACTCAGCTTCCAAATGACAGGCCCAAACTCATCCACAAAATCTTGGGACGGACCATTACAGCTCGCACTTATGAGAGCACCATATCTACCCCAAAGCAGTGTTATATTGGCTTAAAAAACTTCATCTCTACCAATGAGAGCATCTGTTTTGTGGAAGGCTTATAGTGGACGCCAACCCAACTAATTATTGGCTCAAAGAGAGATCACTGACACAATAAATTACCAAGTGTCAAGTGAAGATAGGTCACATAATGTAGCCAAGTGTAGACTGCTATTGTAAATTATTCATATCTTGAAGAAGAGGGGAATTACGTGCCTTCATTTGATAGCATTAAAAAGACATTAAAGAGATATCTAGGGTTAGAGACAGGAACATTGTTAGCATCTTTAGCATGGAAAGTAAACCACGTTGAAGAGTTCGCAATACTAAAACAGGAAAGAACCTTTGGCGCTCTAACCACATGGCAACTTGCGTGCTTTGAGTCCTTCACACTAACAAATGACCACCCTCTTCGGGAGCGAATCACTAGGACACAAGTCAACCACCACAACTGCCTAAATACCACTTCTGATGTCCCCTCCTCTAGGTGGATAAATGTGAACGTTAATGGAGCTGTTCTCCCCACCCATTTGGCTAACATGAGAGTTATATTGTGTGTGTGATATCGATTATGATTGTACTGTATTGATTGGATATAACAGAGTAATAAAAATGGCTTAAAAACTTTTCATTCCATGCTTGTGATAATATGCATGAAAGAATATACCATCAAATATATGTCGTAGAGCAAATTTCACATATGAATTCTATAAAACATTTTATAGGTTTAAAATAAATAAACCTTCCTTTTTAAAAGGATATTGTCATAATTAAATGCTCTAAGCTAATATGGCTGCTAATTTAGATGATTTTGCAAATGGTGTTTTGACACAATCAACTTCCTAATTAATTAGACATATTTTAAAGACTGATGTAAGGGATATATATATAGATATGACTTAAGATATTTTTCATTCTTTTAATCGCTCTCTTTATTATTATTACTATTATTATTATTATTATTATTATTATTATTATTATTATTATTATTACTTTAACATCAAAAATTATTTGAGACCTTTGTAATCACAAAACTTCATTATCATAAGCAATCTTAACAACGAATTTAACATTTAAAAATAAGGAAAATACTGAATCTTTAACAAGTTCGAAATTTAAAATCATATTACAATCTTGAATGCTTGAGATTTTTGCATGAAGGCAACCATACCCAGTAGATATACCGAATGTGGTGGTGACAACAAGATCGTGAAAGTTGTTGAATTTTAAAGGTATATTGCAATCTTGAATGCTTGACAACTTTGCATGAAGGCAACCATACCCAATAGATATTCTGAATGAGGTGATGACAACAAGCTCACAAGGGTATCATGAAAGTTGTTGCTCGACCACTACCTGTTGACCTCGGTCAAAAATTAGCCTTGCATGATCCTTAGTATTCTCTCTTAACCTGGATCAAAGATCGTCAGAGGGATGTTCTGGTAGGAACAAAGATACTATAGTCACAGAGGAATAATATTTTTTAACTTCAGGCAGGATCAACGACACGATTGATCTGGGTCTTCATATTAATTGAAAAGCTTGGGATTCTACCTACAATTTTCTTCACTTTTCTTCACTACAATTTTGTTGCACTTTGTGTCTTTGTTTTTCTTGTCTTTCCCCCTCTATGTTCTGTATTCTTCCCATTTTTTTCACTAACTACATGGTTGGATTCATATACATGTTACTGGAGTTTTGAGTTGTCACGAGACACTTTATTAGAGAGTTAAAACAAAATTTGAATGTTCATGCTTGCTCCATCACTTATGGTTGATGGCTTTAAACTCATTTGTACGTCGCCCGATGATAATTTACTATCTCAAAGCTTAGAAATGAAAATTACTAACTCCATTATAAAAGGAAGAGCACATGTTTTACCATCTAAAGCTGATTATCAAACTACTACAAAATATATTATTAGCATGAGAACAAGCCCGCTTTGTTATCGACGATATGATCCAGTTATTTTTAGAGGAATACAATCCAAATAAAGCTACTAAAAAATTTAGATTTACTCAGGCTACTTTTCATGATAGGTTACCAAAGATTCATTTCCTAAATTTTTGCATTTGGGTTCAGCTCCATTATCATCTCCTCCTGAAGTAACTTTTACTACATGCTCTTTTCTTCTTGGCTTTGAGATCGGTGCCCACTTTTATATTTACCCTCAAGATGCTCTGATTGGTATTGGGCATTTACATCTATCTACCTTGAGACAAGTGCTCGTTTTTATATTGCTCCTATAGAAGCTCCAATTGGTATTAGGCATTAGCATAGTCTTGGTTTTATTGCAATCTCTTTTTTTTTTTTTTTTTGAGTTGGGCTTTAGAACACATTAAAAGAGTTAAATGTTCAAAACAGCTACTGCATTCTCATATGTATCGAGGTTCTATCTCTGATGTCACACACACACACACACACACACACACACACACACATATATATTAATTTATTTAAAAGGAATCGGTATTTAGGACGGACTATTTTGTCCCTTAAATACTGGTTCCTCATATGTGTTAATTCGACCCTAAGGAGATTTGAACCCATGACAAATGGGACTTACGCCTAGACCGCCTTCCAACAGACCATGGTTGCGCGCGCGCGCGCGCGCGCACACACACACACACACACACACACACACACACACACACACACACACACACACACATATATATATATATATATATATATATATATATATATATATATATATATATTTTAACCGACCATATTGGGTAGGTGATTTGATTTTAAATTAATTTATATAAAAATTATTTCTCGTCTTGCAAAGGATTGTTTATATAGCAATTGAATTTATCTTTATAAGTTAATGGACTCAAAATATTTTTATGAGACTTACCCTTGAGGATACTAGTTTGATAGTTGACTTGAGCAAAATTTTAGTTCATACATATATTATGACTTAGATGCTAACACATAATAGGATATTGATGCTCGCCCAAATTTATATTGGCAAAACAAATTTTCATGATAGTATGGTTAAAAGAATAATAATTCTTGAGATATTGGTAATTTATGGAAGGCATGGGACATGCAACTTCCATATTGATAAGTTGATAAACCCTCTATATATTTTCTCGATAGTAAAGGTTCTCAATTTGAGTTGAGCATTCCATCAATGCAACAATGAGGGATTACAAGTCATTGACGAAAAAAAACTAATTCGCCCGCTATAAAGCTTCTGTGAAAAATTATGCGATCGTGAGACCTAGTCATTTGGCTCTATAGATTTCTCCTTTTTTTTTTTTTTTTTTATTTGAAGCTGATCTCATTTAGAGCTTCGAGTTGTTCTAATTGGAAGTGGGTATTTTCTTCACTAGTGAGTCCATATTGAATGACAATACTAAGTGAGGGTAATTCAACTTTAAGAGGGAGCATTGCTTCCACACCAAATACTAGTGAATACATAGTAGTTTATAAGTTTTACAATATGTCCACAAAGGTTCCATCAATTTATTATGTCGTTCTTTATTATTTTTAGAATGCATTTTCATATAACTTCACCAAGGTTTTATTACTACATGATTGGCTTTTGGGTTATATATTGAGGAATAATGCCAATCTATCTTATATTGCCTATAAAATAATTAATTTTTTCACTTTTAAAAGTTGTCATTATCGGATAAAATTTGTTGTGGCACACCAAATCGATAAGACAACAAGATCTTGAAATAGTTTCATAACATTATTTCTTTTAACTTCTCTCAAAGGAATCACTTTAGCAGATTTCAACAAATTATCTGTGGCAACGACAATTAATCAATGTCCAAAAGAAGATGGAGGTTCTATATGACAAATTATATATGTGCCCCAAACTTTTAATGGTCAATGAGCTACAGGATGTAGTAGATTTGGTAACTGATATAAGATGTTCACGTTAATTTGACATTACTGACACTACCTAGCATAATAAATACAATCCTTAACCATATTATGCCAAATAATATCCTATGCATTTTTTTTTTTTTGTGTCAAACTGGTGAGCACTACACAATCATTTATAAATTTCGTTCATAACTATCTTGACACCATGAAGCCCTAAATATCATAACCACATTCGGTCAAACAAACGATGATAAAATGTCATTTATGAAGGCATACTTTAGTACACTCAGGGATATTTGAAGAGCAATATACTTATCACTAGACAATCTGCCTTATTTGAAGTAGGTAAAAAGATTCGCTTGAATCAACCCCATCAGTAACTACAAAGGTATCTTGAATTTCCTTTTGACAAGTTTGAACGAGAGCTAGGGCTAACGCATGTAAACTTTGGATTATTACAATGAATGAATCCTCTTGAGACTATGTTATTTGTTTTAGCTAATTTAGCTACTAAATCAGCTTTTGCCATTCTCACTGTGTGAAACTCTTGTGAAGGTTACATTTGAAATTTGTTGTAATAGTCGTATAGCATGCTTATGGTATAGAGCTAATTCAGGTTTATTAATTTTGAAGGTACTTGCTAATTTGCTCGATTATATGATGATAATATCCATATGTAAAGCCTATGAAAAATCATACTAATTGCAAGCTCAACGAGTGTTATTAAAGCCTTGTATTTAGCTTCGTTATTTGTTTGAGATTCCGATAGACCATAAGAGTATCGACGTATGCATCCTTGCGGCATAATTAATGTAGGATCTATCCCAACTTATACGATTAGGAGGCCCGGTGATTTGGTTGGATGTATGTATGAAGCTCCATGATATGGGGCGTCTCTAACTTTCGAAGCAGACGCAAGGCATCTCCCGCTTACCAAGCAAAGCGAGATGATGCAATCCCATGACCGCACGTGCGTCCGGTTCACACGAACAACCCAGTGTCAAACAGAGCACCCCATTTTTTAATCATTTTCAATTTTTAGCATGTTCCCTCCTTTCCTTTAATTTCTTTCTAATACTATCATATAAATATGTTGCATTATGGTTAGTATTCAGTTTTGGCATATCTTTTTTATCGAGACAGTCGTCGGCGTACTCTTTCTCTCTTCTAGGGTTGTATCAAGTGACAGGGGGTGCTCCGACTATAGCTCGTTCCCGGTGGGATATTTATCGCTGATGTTCCATCTTCCACATTTTTTGTTGTCGTTCCCGACCTTCCGCTTCACTAACATCACTAACCCGCCACTCCACCTTCGTTGTTGCATCCTCACCAATCTTTCTTGTTGTTATTTACCACTATTCGGCCGCCCTCAATCGCTACAGCCACCCCTGAACAGCCTCTCGGTTGTTCTTTTCTACAAATCCAACTACCGTCAATGTCTTCCCCTCCACCCTCTTTGTTTTCATCGTAGTTCCAACCCTCTATCTATTGTTGCCACCACCCATAAATCCCTCGCCTTTTTTGCTTTACCGTTGTCCGACATTTTAAATCACTGCCACATCCCAAAAAACAGCACTTCCCTGTTGTTCACCCATTATTCAGCCCCTCGCCCTTGTGCCACCCCCAAGGCAGCCCGCCATCTCGTTGCTACCTCTCCAAAGTTCCAAACCCTCGTCAATCACCACCTCCACCTAAGATCCACCCAAGTCGTGTGTTGTGAGTCGTGTTATTGCTATTTCATATTTCAGTGCGTCGCATATCATGTTTGTAGTTGTTAAACATATATTTATTTTCAGGAATAATATTTGATTTTCTTATTGTTATTGCTATTTCATATTTCAGTGTGTCGCATATCATATTTGTAGTTGTTAAACATCTATTTATTTTCAGTAATAATATTTGATTTTCTTATTGTGGTTTAGGTACTTTGGTATCACTCAATCAAAATAGAGTTCCCAATTTATAGCTTGTAATTTCAATTGCATTGAAGATTTGTTCATCAAATAATTCATCATTAAGTGGGGAATTATCGTGTAAAGGATAAGAACTAGAAAATCAACTAAAAATATATTCCTCATTTATAAGTCTTGAAAATAACTTCCAAGGGACAAGTATCCTCACACCACTATGAGGCTTGATCATCAAATTGGTGAATCCTATTATTCATTCTTCTTCAATATTGTTTAGTAATTTGTGCACAAAATTTATACCAAATTTAATGAGGCAGTTTTTTTTTTGTATAAATTTTATTTAGCTATATAGAACTCTTGTGGAATAAATTTATTTACCTTATAGCTTTATATTAGTTCGTAGAATTCTTGTGGAATATCATATTTTGGTGAAATTAAAATTATCATCTACAATTAATAAAATGAGTTTTTTGATTGGAATTAAAAAAATATGAGAAAAATGGAGAGAATTGTGTTAGGTAGTTAAATGCTAGCGTAAAATTGTCAAAAAAAACTGACATGAATCCATTACATTGTGTAAATGTTGGGGAGTCCTCCGAAACCGACGCTTTGTATTGCATGAATAAAGTAAAAAAGGTTTACAAATGCCGCCGAACCGATACCCAAGTATAATCTTGAATAAACAAACGTTCTCACATTAGAGATGAGTGGGGACAAACAAGTTAGTCCATAAAATTTATATTACAATAAGAACTT
Organism: Papilionanthe hookeriana x Papilionanthe teres; assembly: GCA_022702705.1. Lineage (NCBI taxonomy): Eukaryota > Viridiplantae > Streptophyta > Magnoliopsida > Asparagales > Orchidaceae > Papilionanthe > Papilionanthe hookeriana x Papilionanthe teres. The sequence continues at coordinate 112,553,244 of CM040427.1, read as the reverse complement.
ATTTATACTCTCATTAGTAAATTTATAGAATTAGTAAATATTATGGTCCATGAAAAGATAAATATCTTATACATTCAAAAAACTAAACGGGTTGGATAAAAGGCAAAGGAATTTGATAACTTAGTTTTAAATTTTAGAATTCAATTAGGGGTTATAATAGAAATGGTGCGAGTGTAACTATAGATAAGAGTTTGAAAGATAATGTTGAAAGAATTTAAAATAGAATATAGCTTCAGAAATTATTATTGATACTAACATTTTTAACATTATAAGTGTTTATGTTCTTCAAATAGAATTTGATATATGCACACAAAAAAAAATTTAGAAATGACCTAAAAGAATTAATATAAATGATACTGTCGGCCACATTTTTGAAAGATGAAATTAATGATTTAGTTTAATATAACAAGTATATGATTTTTGAAAGTAGTTTTAAAAGAAGTGTTTTTTATTTTCAAAAATGAGATCACCTGGATCTCATTTGTCCAGTAATTTGCATAATCGTGCTCGTTGCCACAAAGGATATACCTTCTCGAAAGGTAAATGTATCCCGCCGCGATGGACACAATCATACAAACTATGAGATTTGTGACATCTGTTTGGCCTGCGAACCTTTTATATGTGACCGACAAGTCCCCTACCTAATATAAGGACTAGATAGAGTTTATTTTATCTAGGTTCCAAGTTCTCTATAGAGGCAAACCCCTATAATTAATTACATCTCGAATGTCTGAGGTCACTTGAGAAAACTCTCGATAATGATCGGTGGTTCTGTCTTCAAGAATCTCAAAGTTCAGGTTTTCATGGTAGGACGTGGAAAAGCAAGTGAGTGTGGCTCAAATGAGAACAGTTATTTTTAGGAGTTCAAAGGAAGAAAAAGGTACGAGACATCACAGATCTGAGGCAAGCCCCAGTGACTTCCTAACTATCCTACTGTGTGACTGCGTTTTAGAGAAATGCTTATTTAAGTATTTCAATCCTACCGATTTTACTATTTGGAACTTACACTTGCATAATACCTGATTATACAAGTAGCCCGCTGAGGAAAGAAGGTTTACTTCATACCGTACGACAACCTCGGTACCTAGTACGGGTTAGGATTTACGCCGCGCAACACGGTTGCAGAGAAGCCAAAGGGGAAAGTGAACCTCGAAACCCTATAGATTGTAATTCAAACTAAGAGAGAGTTCTGCTGAAGAAGATCCTCTTGCTGCTCGTTCCAAGCTCGTCGCTGTGCTGCCCAAGTAGTCAGCTCTAAGCTTCTTACTGAAGTAGCAGCCCTAATGTCTAAGGTTTAAATAGTTTTGTCAAGTGTGTTTCAATGTTTCTGTGTTAAAGTTTGATTTTGTTTTGTTCTTTTGGTTTTGGTTTCGATTTCAGTTCTAGTTTTGCATGCAGAATAGACAAATTGCAGGTATATAAAAAGTACATGAAAAATAAATTGCACTAAAGTAAATTGCAATAAATAAACTGCAAAAGTGTACCTGGACATCTGCTACTGCCGCTTGATTTGTATTGCAAGCATAGTATGATTCGCAAAAAATTTAAATAAACTTGCAGAAAATTTAATAAAAAAAAAGAAAATCCAAAGACAAAAATCAGAAGAACGAGTCGTAGAAAGCACAAGTAAAACTTCTAGTCACGAATGGAAAATCGAACTGGGTGTGAGACGTCAGCAAAGGTGGGGGGCTCGAAGTCTGCCATGTGCTTCGGACCTCGGACAAGAAGTTACCGACTCGACGATCTCACTTGAGTACGATCCTTAGCCTCAATCCAAATGACTAACCATGGACCTTTATAAATTTTATAAAAAAGAATTCTTTGATTTTCATGTAAAATTTGTTGTTTAAGTTTTTATGCAGAATTTTTGTTAACAGGTAAAAGAGATTTTTTTTTATTTTTGTAAGTACTTTATAAAGTAATAAAGTCCACAGGCTAGTCTCTCTAATCGTGCTAAGACTACTGACAACCTAAGATCGTCAGGGGAAACGATCTTGACACGCCTAAAAAATGCTTGATTTTTCATATACATTTTATGTTTAATTTTAATGATATTACACTTTAAAGGAAGATATTTTATATGTTTTTTGTTTTAGATACAAGAAATAGTGATTGGAGCAAAAGAAAGCAAAAACGGTGCAATTTGGAGCAAAAACAAGCAAGAAATAAAATTTTGCTCTTACACCTTTCGATAAGTCTTTATATGATTAATCTTTTTTACACTTCTTGCATATTTTTGAATGAAATTACACTTTAAAGAAATGTTTTTACTCTTATATTGTAGAGTTATCTGTTAGGAACGCAACACAACTGAAACGGGGCGAATCGGAGCTGAAACGGAGCCAAACGGAGCGAAATGGTGGAGCTGCGCAATCTGCTCGCCGAAAGCGTCCTCGAGGGCGCCGACAGAAAGATTTTCCTGAGAAGGCCCAAAAATAACAGAAAAGCTCGCCGACAGCACCCTCGAGCCCGCCGACAGCGCCCGGGACGACTATGAACCGACTTTTAGCGGTTATGAGCCGAAATTCAACGTATTTGGATGCTTTTTTAAAGGTTTCTTGTGACAACTCTTCAAACTTCGTCCCTACACTTTAAAAGAACGAATTTTAGGTTAGAAAAAAAGAGAGGAATGTTAGGAAAAACTTGAAGAATGTTTAGGGTTCCTATATTAGGAGTTGAAATGTAGATTTCTACCCTTTTTGGAGAGATTGGAGAGGAGATTTAAAGAGAATTTGTAAAGAGATATTCTAGCATTGCATGGATCGGCGGGAGAATTTACTGAAAGAAATTAAGTATTTCTTTCAAAAGGAAAAAGTCTAAGCATTATTCTTCATTATCTTACGATTTCGTAGAACACTTACCTAGATGGATTTACTTTGGTTAAACGAAGCTCCATCGTGCTTTCTTCGTGCTTTGTAACGTATCTCTCTTACTCTTTCTTCTTTTTGAAATTAAGTGGCATTAGAAGATTATGTCATTATTTTCGTTTTACTTTTCTTTTAGTAATGAGTAGAATTCATGTGTAGGATATCGAGATACATGCTTGTAAGAAGTTTTATATATAAATGTGACGGTTTTTACTCGCACATCATTTACATCGCAATTAAAGTCCATTGTAATGTTAAAATTCGTTGTGAAAACATACGATTCGAGAGGGTTATGTTTTCTACAACTAAGTACGAACCACATTCAAATTCAATCGATGGCGAAGTTCACAGTGATTAAACGCAAATAAATAGTGAAATATAATTATTGGACGTAGAAGTGGAGAATTTAGAGTGACGTACTAAAATCCCGATTCGGTCCTATTGTTCGAGTATCGAAGCGGAGATGTTAGCCTTCGGCGAGGGAACGTGGAGCTCCGAAGTCGAGAGCTAGTATCCTCCCAAATTTACCAACGCGATTCGCAAACAAGCATAGTGATTAGTCAACGTTCTTTATGCCTCGAACAAAGCGGTAAAGAATAGGATTGCTCCTATTTAGCACATACAATATTTAATGCATCTCATTCCTATACATTATCCATTTTATTACATTAGAATAGTAGTTATTAGTATCTCAAAATTCTCCAAACTAATTCATTCAAAAAGGGTTATCTTTAGAATTAACACTTGCATTTAGGAGTAGTTGCTAGATAAAACATCGTTTCAATCAACATTCCAAACTAAGGAGTAATTGTAGTAGACTAGAATTTGACTAAGGACCTTTTATCTCGCTTCCCTATGGGATCGATAACCATGACTCCACTAGAGCCCTGTATAACTTGAGCGATACTTATACTTACGTTGATGTAAGTGACTTTATTATCAATCAATTGCACTCTTTTTTTATCACCGCAAAAAGTCGCGGTCAAATCTCACCAAGAGTCGGCGAATAGCATCATCGATCATTACCTCTCCTTTATCAAAGGTCATTAAGGTTGGAGATGAAATTTTTAAAAATTCTCACATCGTATCCCTTCTTTCACACATATTAGCATTATTATCATCGCCCTCGCCACCTAGACATCAGACTCACACCGGTCCGATGATCTATATGCGGCATAAAAAAAATATTCCCAATTGCTAAGAGGATTTGAGTGTAATGTTCAAATTCAAATCCCGGTGCAACGGGTTTCATTATTGGTTAAGTTAATTTGGGAAATTTCATTATTTGATTTAAATAAGAAAGGGTGAACCACATTTCGATGTGTCCTCGTGTCAAGTGTCTCGATCAGTATGTGAATTAGGGTCAGGTACCTAGTTTCACTATGCATTCAAGGATTAGGTGAATAGGCTCTCACCTAAGGTGTGCTCCTACAGGCTGCAGGAGTCTATACTCGTAGGTTAGGTAGATGGGCTCTCGCCTAAGGTGTGCACCCAAAATCCAGGGAACCTACACAGCGGGTTAGGTTGACGGGTTCTCACTTAAGGTGTGCTCCTAAATCTAGGAAGCTTACACTGTGGGTTACGTAGATGGGTTCTCGACTAAGGTGTGCACCTAAAATCCAAGAAACCTACACTGTGGGTTAGGTTGACGGGTTCTCGTCTAAGGTGTGTTTCTAAAATCTAGGAAGTTTACACTGTGGATTAGGCTGACGGGTCCTCGCCTAAGGTATGCTCTTAAGATCCATGAAGCTTACACTGTGGGTTAGGTCAACAAGTTCTCACCTAGGGTGTGCACCCTAAATCCTAGGAAGTTTACACTAACTCGTGCCTGGAGTGATTTAAAGTGTTCTAAACACACTTAAGTGTCTTCTAACTATACCTCAAATCACTTAAATGTTTCCCAATTAAATCGGAAATTCCCCATTTTTTTTGACATAACCGTTTAAAAAGAAAAATAAATCAAGAGAACAAAGGAGGCTGAACACACTCCCAAAAACTAGTGAAGCCAAAAAGGGGGAAAAGGCGAGTGGACCGGCCCAAGGAACGATGGTTAAAACGACTTCAAAACGGGGCATAAAATCGACCGAAATTGATCAATAAACACCCCAAAGCAGTGGGCAAAACGGTTTCTACAACTCCAGGCAGCGACTAGCAAGTTTCAAACAGTCTGTTCCGGCACTACACAGCTCACCTAAGCCTCCTACGACTTTATAATGGCCTTCTACAGCAGTGGGCAACAAACCTATTGATCACAGAAAAATTCATTAAGAAATTCATATCTATTTTTGATGAAATTGCACTTTAAAGAAAGGTATTTTCTTTATTTTATCAGTAGAAACGAAGATTTATAAGTGATTGAAGAAAAATACGAAATGGAGCGAATTGGATCAAAAAGAGGAAATTCATGCAAATATAACTACTTCGCCGACGTGCGAATAGAGGCCACCGACTGACGAAGATCGCGAGGAGAACTTCGAAGGAATTATAACCACTCGCTGACAATGAGCTCGAGCCCGTCGACAGCTGAGATCGCGCGGTTCGAAGACCTTCTAGAAGTCTCGCCGACGGCGAGGTCGTTTCACTGACGGCGAGCCAATTCAAAATACAAATACATTGAACCCGGACACTTTTCAAGAGATGTTTAAGCACCCTCGGACCTTCGCCTACCCTCTATAAATAGAGGCCGAATTCTAAGATGTCTGTGTGTGTCTTTCGAGTCTTCAAAAAGTTTCTGAAGTCTTTTATGTGTCTATTTTAGTAAGTCCGAGTGTGTTTAGTGAGTTTCTTTAGTTTATTCGAGTGTTATTTAGTTCATTGTACTTGAAGTGAAAAGTCAAAGTGAACTTCGATGAGTACTGTTGGATGAAATTAAGATAAAGATCTTTATTTATCGTTGTTAACTTTAATCCATGCTTTGCTTTATTCCTACGCATTCTGAGATAGCTTTTTACTCTTTCTCCTCGTTTTACGAAAATTATACTGGATCGATGAAATTAAATAAGACCTTAATATATTAAAATAAATCGTGATAATTTTTACTTAAAACTTAATTTACTTTCAATCCTGCTAATCGAGTTAGTTAAAATATGTTGAATTATCAACTATAGTAAAAATTACATCCAATATTCAGGAAAGTCAAAAGCCTTTGAAGGCGGGTGCAAATAAATAGGGAAATATTAATTATCTGACGTAGAAATGGATATTTTAGTGTGACTGATTAAAATATTCAATCTCGATCCCACTGCTTGAGAGTCGAAGTGTAGATGTTAGCCTCGATGTGAGGGAACGTGAGCTTCAAGTGGCACCAAGTATCCTCCCGCAAATCAACAGATAGATTCAATAATCAAACATGTGATTACTAACGTTCTTCAGACCTTAGACTAAAGCGGTAAAGAATAGGAATGCTCCTATTCATCACAATACAATATAAAAATTCTATTTAAATTCATCATTCACTTAATTTTCTAAAAACAAGGAGAAGGATACTTTTTCCGAATTATTTAAATCAACTTATTTCAAGCATTAGCTTACTTTAGTTTGCAATAGCTTACTTTTAATTTCCGTTTACTATATTAGCAAGTAATTCCTTTTAATTTAACCGATAACAAATCGTTAAAAACTTCCCTCATGGATCGATAACCGTGACTCCACTAGTAGCCCCGTATTACTTGATACGATACGTATACTCGCGTAGAATCCACATTATACATTAAATCATAAATTTATATTTAAAGCGGGATCAAGTTTTAGTGTCGTTGCTATAAACATAAATTACATACATATTAAAAGTGGGTCAAGTTTTTGGCGCCGTTATCGGAGAGGTAAAGAAGTTATTTACTAGAGTAACGGACTAATTTATTTTATAAAATTGTATGCAAAAATTTAGAAACGAAAATTTAATATCTTACGATTCAGAATTAGAGCGTACAATTAAAAGAATTAGAAAACAAAAAAAAAGAAATTATAAATTTAACACAAATGGCAAATATTCCTAAAAATGAAAATATCAATCAACCAAGACCATTACGAGATTATGTCAACCCTATATTAGATGAAATTCATTTAACTATTCAAAACTCTTATGTAGCAGCTAATTCATTTGAATTTAAACCTGCAATTATCCAAATTGGTACAAAATAATCAATTTAGTGGTTCACTCTATCGAAGATTTTAATTTACATCTGCTAGCTTTTTAGAACTATGTGCTTACTTTCAAATATGAAGGAAGTATCTAACGACGCTATTAGACTTGACTTTTTCCTTTTTCTAGCGATAAGCGCTAAAATGTAGTAAATTTATTAAGACTCTGGATCTATTAAAACTCGTGATAATTATCACAAAAATTTTTATCCAAATATTTTCCACCATCTAAAACTCGCTGAGTCTTAAATGATATAACTTTTTTAATCAGTTTGATGGAGAGTCTATATACGAGCTTCGGAGAGATTTAAAGAACTTAGGAAATGCCCACATCATGCGTTACTGACGATTGGTTAATTATTCAAACTTTCTATAATGGATTAAGTAGGATCTTTAAGATCAATCATCGATGCATGAATTTGGAGGATCATTAATGTCAAAACCATTCGACGACGCCTATGCACTAATCGAAGAAATGACAACAAATAATTTTCGACTAGTTCATTGATAGAATAAATCCGAAGAAAATGATTAAGTATTCACGATAATAATGCAATATCTATGTTAGCCTCACAAATCGTCGCGGTATCTAAAAAATTATATCATTTCGGAATGAATTACTCTCCAACTATATCGAAGAAAATTCATCCGGACAACTTATGAATCTCAATCTCAATACGAAACTATTAATGCAATTAACAATGCATCCAATAATCCTTACGCAAATTATTATAATTCTGGATGGAAAAATCATCCTAATTTTAATCGGAATAAAAACACAACTAATCAACCATGGATGAATAATATAACACAACCATTAGAAATCTATCTAATCAAGGAAATCCTAATTATAAATCTAATTATCCACTCTGAATTTAATAACCCACAATTTAAAGATAAGAAATTATTTATAGAAGAATTAATATTAAATATGGGTCAACATTTACAAAATCAAGGAAATCAATTACAAATACAAGAAACCAATCGCAAAATCAGAACAATCTATCAAAAATATCGAAACTCAATTCGGACATATCATTCTATCGCACTTAATAATAGAATACCCGAACATTTCCTAAGAATGTGAAATAAATCCCAAAGACAAGAAAAATGAACAAATTAAAGCGATACAATTACGAAGTGGAAAAGAATTAGAACCTCAAATTCAGAAAAAACTTGAAAGTCAAAAAGAGGAAGTGGAAATTGAAAAGGAAAAGAATCAACAAGATCCAAACTTAGAAAATCCTTCAATACCTATAAAAATTTCTATTAAAACCTCCACCACCATTTCCTCAACGACTAATGCAACATAAAAAAGATAAACAATTTGCTAAATTCCTTGAAATTTTAAAGAAATTAACAATAAATATTCCTTTCGTAGAAGCTTTAAATGAATTGGAAGAATTAAGAAACGAATCATATAATAATGATAGGATTTATAAAGAAAGAATGAAATTATGGCATGATCGCAAGATTAATCGAGAAATTTTCAACTGGACGATAAGTTTTGCTTTATAATACTAGATTGAAATTATTTCCCGAGAAATTGAAATCTCGATAATTAGGACCTTTCACCATAACTCAAATATTTTCATATGAACTATAGAAATCAAGCATCCAAAAACATGACATAGATTTAAGGTAAACTGACATAGATTAAAACCATATTTCGAAGGTAGAAGACCAAATTTTAAAGAGGTTTTAATGTTTAGTCGACTCGAACACTAATTAAATTAGGCTCAGCCGACGACGTTAAACCAAGCGCTTATGAGAGGCAACCCATAATAGTCTTTTATTTTAATTATCCGCAAATTAGTGAGTCTATATTATTAAAACAAATCTTACAACTCAATTTTTTTATTAGAATCACCACAAAGTCGAACTTATACGATGAGATCGAAAATATTCGACTGCGAGCGAAATCGGCGATTTTTACGAATCTCGCCGACAGCGAGCTCGAGCCCGCTGACAGCGAGATCATGTGCCATGACCTGAGTCAGTTTTATAACTAAGTCGCCGACGGCGAGGAACTTCCCGCCGACGGCGAGACAGTTGAAAATTTAGTTTCTTAAAGATTTTTCGTGCGGTTTTTTACGGATCTAAGCCATTCTTTCGTAAGAAATTATTCCAAAACCGATTTTACACCATTTTCTTTCTTAGGAACGACTAGAGACCAATCTTTTCCATCCAAAATGGCCACCAAATTCTTAGAAATCACAAAAACTGAAGTTTTCAACTGAAGAAAATTCGTCAGTTCGGAGGCGCAGCGTATCTTCAACAAAAGTTTGATGAAGAAAAGACTTATTAAAGAAAGAGGATTTGTCAACAGAGTAGAGAATTCCACTACAAAATCGAAGAAATGATCGCACAAGCAGACGTTGGGAGGTATTTTGTTATACGACATCCGTTGTAGTTATTCCAGTAGTTAAAGAGTTTTACTCTAATTTACATGCGATCAACAATGGAAATGTGTACGTCAGGGGAAGATGGGTAACATTTACTCCTTCAAGGGTAAATGAACTATTTTCTATAGAAAATACATCTGTTTGTCATTATTTCAACTTTGTGCCTTCAAGATACAATATGAACGAGATCTACAGATACCTGACCGACGAACCAGATGATTGAGAGTTACGAGAAGACGGGTATGTCAGTTTTTCTGCATCACTTCTAAACTCTGTCTCGAAGCACTGGCATTTCTTTATTTCATCAAAATTATTACTTACCATGAGAGTAAATAAAGTTTCAAAGGAATGCGCTATTTTAAACTATTGTATTCAAATTGGATTGCCTATCGATGTTGAATCAATAATAGTAAAGTCTGCGTTGGGATTAATTGTGCATGGGTCAGTACATGGACATGGACACCCATCTACTATATTTGTTTTATACAGTCAGTACCAAGTTTCTTATGAAGCTTGGGAAAAAGTACTTCTACCATGGAAACCACTGGATCCTACTGATATGTTTCCCACTTTGGATAACAATGATGAAATTATCATTATTTCTAACAGAGCATCACAGAACAATCCTTTAGCAAGACCCTTAACTGATAAGACTAATTTCATTCTGAAGAAGATTAAAGGATTGGAGAAAGAGTTGCAAAATGTGATGAATTCCATAGACAATATCTCTGATATGTTTGATCATATTGATTGGAGAATGAAGGAGCACTTTGATCATACCGGACATCCGTGAGACCGCTTTTATTCATCTACTAAGACAGAAAGGATGGATTAATGAAGAATCTATCGTAGAATTCCCTTCGTGTCTTTCTACAATTTATTTGTGCACTCGCGTCGCATCGGAAATATCAGAGAAAATGTTAGTACAGACACTGAAGAGTAGGAAAGATTTTTATGTTTATGTCATATATTTATGTATATATGTGTTGATTTGGATTTAGATTTTATTATGAGTCGAAGTTTGATTTGATCATCTCAGATTTGATGAGATTTTATGTAAATTGTTATGTCTCAACATTTAGAGTGTTGTGGTGTGGATTGCGATGCTGAGTATTATGGATTTGAACATGTAGGTTAAGTATGCGTTAAAGTTGTTAGTGTGAAAATTGTAAGTTTCATGGATTTCATATATAAAGTTATATTGTTTGTGTTGTGTGACTTTTTGTGAGTATAAGTATCTAATCTTCGTATTATTATTAAATTAAGTGATCGGATGATTGATTAAAGGCAATTCGAGGTTGAAAATGATCGACGAATTTCAAAAATTTAAAATTTTTTGGGATCTCGCCGACGGCGAGAATTATCTCCTCACGCCGAGAAAACCCGCCGACGCCGAGACCGAGCTTCGCCGACGGCGGATTTTTCCCGAAACTTTTGCCTTATGAAATTAATTAGCTCGCCGACGGCGAGAAAAACCTCGCCGACAACGAGATCGCGAAAAGACCTATATTCGACTAGCTCAACCGACACTATTCATCATCCCCTTCCTCAAAACTTCGAAAAAACCGACCTGTAGGCTCGAGAGATCTCCGATTCGAGGCGATTTCAACACTTTTCGACACCGGATTTCATCTTCCCTAGTAAAAGCTTCACTCCTATGAAAAATTTTTGATTTTCACCATGGATTTCTTCTACATTGGGGAATTTTGAAAAAATCTGAAATGTGGAGAAAATACTTGGAAGAATTTCATGGAAGTTAATTTAAATGGATTTTAGATGTTGTAGGAAGCCATCTTAGTAATATCTTAGAGTTTAGTTAAGATTTTTGCAAATTTCACAGATCGAGAAATGGCTCCACGACAAAAGCGACGATTGTATTACGATGAAACTCGTTTCGTGAATGCAAGGGCACAATCCAAATATTTCCACAACATTCAAGCAAGAAATTGCATACAAGATCGAGTTTTCAAGAATCCAGGAGGAGAAGTGGAGCGAGTTATAAAGGAGCGAGGATGGGAAAACTTCTGTTACGTGACCAACAGTAGCATTGTAGAAGTAGTAAAGGAATTTTATGCAAATTTAACACAGTCGAAGATGCCCGTTAAGGTTAGAGGATTTTTGTAGATTTCAATGCCGCTAGAATAAACGCTTATTATGAAGTACGAGACACCTACACCAGACGAGTATGAAACTTTTGGAACTATGGAAGGACCACCTGAAGAGGTGATCGACTTTCTCACCGATGGGAAAGGAGTCCGGAAGATAAAGCAACGAGAACGGTAAACTTCCCTCTTTCTATGCTAAATGCAACATCTAAAGCCTCGGCATTATTTTATTTGTTCTACTTTGTTACCTACCTACCACCATAGTGAGGTAACAAGAGATGAAGCGAGTCTGAATTTCTGTATTCAGAACCAGAAGAGTATTAATATGGGAAATGTTATTTATAAAAACATATTAGTCACTGCTAGAAATGAAAGTGGAGGAGGACTAGAACATCCTGGTCATATCTATGCACTTTGTCAATTATCTGGGGTAGAGGCAAGAGATATGAAGAATGGATTGAACCTATGAAACCCCTTACTCAGGCTAATATAAAGAAATATGAATCCCACGAAGGATGGAGATCTGGAACAAGGGATTATGTACCTTCTTCAAGTAGAGATATACCCTCTACTAGTTATGATCAACCCCTCGCACACCACTCCTACCCTTCAAGATCCGATGAATGAATTAACCCCGAGTAGAAAGAGTTTTGAATTATTTGGAGAAAATATGGAAAGAAGATTTCGAGCATATAGATCAAAGGATCGGATGCTCGGAAAGAAGACACGATTATGATAACGAATATCTCCGACGACATTCGGAGTACGAAATTGCATACTATGAAGCTAAACGTCGATATAGGAGTGGTGATTTAGATGTTGTCTTTCCCGAGTGCCCCTGATATTCACAAGATCTGACACTGCTCAGCTCTTCTCACTGGAGATCGTGGAGATGACATAGCTTGGGATTTTGATGCGTAAGATTAGAATCTTTGTTCAGTTTATTTAGTTTGTTTAGATTTATTGTTTTGCAAACTTTATTATTTTGTGTGTAATATTTCAGTACTCTCTGTGGACTTTGGACTTGGTATATTTATTTGTTTGCTTGAGATGTGATATTAGATTTCTTATGTGTGTTAAATTAGTTTGCAAATTTTTATATATATAGGATGTTAGTTTAAAGTTTTTATAAGTTATGAATGTTAAACATTATTTAGGGTGTTTTAATATGTTTTAAAGTAGATTAGTTGATTAGTATGTGTAGTAATAGATTAAGTTTTCAATTGTTATGTTTGATACTTATTTTAAAATTTTCATCCCCGCACTTTCTTTTAAATATTATATATGTATATAAGAATACTAACAAGATACGTTACGTAAGTAATGAAAAAGCTCGCAAAAATTTCAAAGAAAAGAAATACCTAAAGCTCAAAGGTACGATGAATTTTATTTATATATTTTCCCTTTTTCACTATATAGTATAGATAGAAAAATTTAAGTTTGGGAGAGGGTAAAAAAACAAATTTAATTATTAAAATTGTTCTCAATTTCTATTTTCAAAAATTATTATTAAATGATTTTCTATCGTAGTTTTTCAATTCAATAAACATGAGTTAGTTTATTTAATTATTATATAAAGTTAAAGAAAATATTTCTAGTAATTCAATTAATTAATGGAATAAGATATTTGGTTAAAAGGAATAAGAATATAGTAAATTATTTAAAGTAAGGGAAACTATATTCTAAAAATCGAAAATTCTTAAGTATTTAAGTGAAAAAGAAAGGATAGAAACTCAATGAAGTAAAGGCTATAAAATATATATAAGCAAAGAAATATTTTAAGTTTCGAAATTTAGGAAGAGAAATTGAAGTTCAAAATTATTAACAGGCTATCCAGATACAGTAATCCTCACTTGAAAAAGAAAAGAAAAGAGAAGAAAAGAAAAGAAAAGAAAAGAAAAATATAAGTGAGGAGAAGCTTCGAGGAGACGCCTTATCAAAATCGGCTTCAATGGAATCAACCTAAAGAGTAAAACTTAATATATTTCTAAACTTATATTTATGGATTGATACTTTACTAAATAAGTATTTTCGAACTTCTTATCATCTAAATATCTTAAGTAATTTACTATTTTAAATATAGTCATTCCCGAAATAAATAGAAAGCTAGAAATCTTGAACTCGATAACTAAATAATCTTATATCTATAAAGTTAATTTAATCACTCGTAAATATTTATATTTAACTTTATTATAATGTTATTTAAATTTAATTCATATTATCCGAATTGAAAAATTCTATTATAGAAATCATTATTTTTATTTAGTATCAAAATTACTTGAGGACAAGTAATAATTAAGTTTGGAGGATTTTGATCACAGAAAAATTCATTAAGAAATTCATATTTATTTTTAATGAAATTGCACTTTAAAGAAAGCGTATTTTCTTTATTTTATCGTGTGAATGAAGATTTATAAGTGATGGAAGCAAAAAGCATGAAATGGAACGAATTTGGATCAAAAAGGAGGAAATTCATGCAAATATAACTACTTCGCCGACGCGCGAGATAGATGAGTAAGAATTTCGAAGGAATTATAACTACCTCGCTGACAACGAGCCCGAGCCCGCCGACAACGAGATCGCGCAGGCTCAAGACCTTCTAGGCTCTCGCCGACGGCGAGGTCGTTTCCGCCGACGGCGAGCCGGGCTCAGAATACAAATACATTGAACCCGGACACTTTTCGAAGAGATGTTTAAGCACCCTTCGACCTTTCGCCTACCTCTATAAATAGAGGCCAAATTCTAGTGTCTCTGTGTGTCTTTCGAGTCTTCAAAAATTTCTCAGTAGTCTTTTATGTGTCTATTTTAGTAAGTCCGAGTGTGTTTAGTGAGTTTCTTTAGTTTATTTGAGTGTTATTTAGTTTATCGTACTGAATGAAAAGTCAAATGAACTTCAAGTAACTGCTTGTGAGGAAATTAAGATAAGTATCTTTGTTTATTGTTGTTAACTTTAATCCATGTTTTGTTTTATTCTCATGCATTCTGAGTAGTTTTCTTAGTTTTTCTTCTTGTTTATGAAAATCATACGGATCGATGAAATTATATAGAAGCACCTAATATATTAAAATAAATTGTGATAATTTTTACTTAAAACTTAATTTACTTTCAATCTGCCAATCGAGTAGTTAAAATATGTCGAATTATCAACTATAGTAAAAATTACATCCAATATTCAGGGAAGTCAAAAGCCTTCGAAGGCAGGTGCAAATAACATAGGAAATATTAATTATCGGACGTAGAATCGACATTTTAGTGTGACAGACTAAAATATTCAATTTGGTCCTACCGTTTCGAGAGTCGAAGTGTAGATGTTAGCTTTCGAAGTGAGGGAACGTGAGCTCAAGTGGCATCAAGTATCCTCCCAACCTACCTGCAGATTCAATAATCAAACATGTGATTAGTCAATGTTCTTCGCACTCTGACCAAAGCGGTAAAGAATAGGAATGCTCTTATTTGTCACAATACAATATAAAAATTCTATTTAAATTCATCATTCACTTAATTTTCTAAAAACAAGGAGAATGATACTTTTTCTCGAATTATTTAAATCAACTTATTTCAAGCATTAGTTTACTTTAGTTTGCAATAGTTACTTTTAATTTCCGTTTACTATATTAAGTAAGTAATTCCTTTAATTTAGCTCGATAACAAATCGTTAAAAACTTCCCCGTGGATCGATAACTGTGACTCCACTAGAGCCCCGTATTACTTCGATACGATACGTATATTTGCGTAGAATCCACATTATACATTAAATCATAAATCTATATTTAAAGCGGGATCAAGTTTTTGGTGTCGTTGCTATAAACATAAATTACATACATATTAAAAGTGGGTCACCTACAGCAGCTAGGCAGCAAACCGCAGCCCTCCTATGCTTCAAACCCCTCTCCTACAAAGAAGCTAACAACGACTCTACAAGAAGCTTAGACAAGCAAACCACAAACCATCCTATGCTTCAAACAACTCCCCAAAAGACAAATTTAAAGCCCGAGCAGCGGCTAACAGCAATTATAAGCTCCCCCACAGCATCTCCAAACCACTAGAAAGCAATTATACCCTTCCTACAGTGTTCCTATGCATCAAACAGCACTTTCTAACCTTCTAATATCATCCTACAGCTTTCCTATGCCTCCAAACAGCAATTCCAAGCTTCTCCCAACTCTCCTACAGCTTCCAAATGATCCAAACAGCAATTCCAAGCATTAAAAAGCACTCCTACAGCAAATAACAGCAGCTTTCGGAGCCAAACAGCAGCTTACAACAGCTTACAGCAACACATACAGCACCCTAACAGCAATTCCAAACACAGACAGCAGCTTAAAAGCTCTCACAGCACTCTCAAATGGTCAAACAGCACTTTCCAGCAGCTTCTTACAGCCCTTACAACACTCACACAGCACTCCCAAATACTGGACAGCACCCTAACAGCAATTTAAAAGTTCTCAAACAGCAGCTTTTAAGAGCTCTAAACAACAAATTTAAATCTCCAAACAACTTTAAATAACAAAAAAAAGGATGGAGCAACAATTAATATGCTGACTGCAGATAGAAAGCTCAAGAGGTTTCCAACAGATACTAAATGGGCTCAAACGGTGCCAAAACAACCAAATTAGTGCCACACAAAAGAAAGGTTGGCTCGAAATCAACCCTCAAAATGCCCTAAAACTGTGGATATGCACGGGTAGGGCGGCATTCAAAACCTCCCCAAGAAGGCAAATATAAATAGCTAAAGCATCATAAATAACTTTCCAAAATAGTGGATATGCATATCTAGGGCATCATAGAAAATGTCCTAAAGAAAGTGAACATAGATAGTTGAAGCTTCATGTAAAACCATGTAAGAAAATGGATACACATAACTAGGGCAGCATAGAAAAAAAAATATATTTAATAGCAAGAATATAGGAAACACAATAACGTCAATCACTCTCTCTAAGAAACATAGCAAGAGATGTTTAACTTCCCGCCTGTAGGAATAAAAGATATAAATTAAAGCAATGAATCTCAACCTTATCACATAAGTTTCTAAAACACGTCAAGAAAATATGGCTAAATCCAAGTGTAACAGGGGTTTGAGTAGGAAATTCATAAGAACATTGTCATAAATAAATTCACACGTCATTAGCATTTTGAAGACACCTATCTTATCAATTACTGGAAGTTTAATGGTTAATGGTAGATGTAAAAATTGGACAGTGGATAAAAGGCACACTGTAAAACTAAAGATCAAGATGCAATATATTCTTTGCAGACCACAAGCAATTACTTGAATTATATTTTCTTTACCAACAAATTCAATCTCACAATAGTGCAAAAGGAAGCCACCAAAAACTGAGTTTCAGGTCATACAAGTTTCAGAATATCCTTTGATTAGCAATGAAACGTAATTTACCTGAAATAACTCTGCGTGGGAGTGTTGAATAATGGTTGGAATGTACCCAGATCCCGCTTGAAATCACAGCTCACAACCTCCCAAATGAAGAAGCGGGGAAGATGAATGAGATCAAGATGAAGGCTCGGCTAAGAGCTGTTGGGCCGACGAGGAAGAATCCAGTGAGAGGCGAGCAGCTTCGATCGAGCAGGAGATGACGCAACAGCGAGTTCAGTATTTCGATGTGGGGAAGAGGCGAGCGGCTTAGAGAGGCGGACACGAAAGGACCAGCGACTGTTTGGCGCAGAAAGACTAGTGGTTGTTTGGCGTGGGAAGGAGGAGAAGGCGAGTGCTTCGGTTCGGCACCTGAGAGAGGCGAGCCGAGTGAGGGCTGGGGTGAGCGGGGAAGAGCAGGAGAACGGGAGGGCCTTCGAGCAGAGAGGAGACGAGGGCGAGGTCGAGCGTGCGGAGGATGGCGAGGGTTCGAGCGGGAGAGGGAACCGAGTCACGAGGGAAGCCGAGAGGGAGGCGAGGGTTTCTGTCGCGAGTGAGGGGAAGGAAGAGCAGGGCTAATGTCGAAAATCCACGGGCCGAAAGAAGTTAGCGGGATTTGTATCCCGCACCATTCAATGGCCGTTACAGTGCATTGGGCGGGCTATTAATTACCTTCCATCCTCAGAGGTGCTTTAATTGAAAAAAAATTAACACCTGGTTATATTTAATTGATATGAAATTAAATGGTAAATTTGAATTTTAAATTTTGAAATTCAAAATCAGGTAGGCTAAGGGTAATTAGCACCGAGTCTAGTCCGGATCGAGCCCAAGTTGGCTAGGTGGAATCCGAACTTACGCCCCGCCAAAAAAAGAAAAAATTGTGCATCGATTTTTGTGCTAGTCGCTCGCACGTGAAACAATAATAATATTGGTGTCATTCGTAGCTAAAGTCGGCATCTCTGAATCATCTGTGTGATCTGTTTCGTCATCCAGGGACCTCCAAACAAATTCGTCAGCGATCGACCCGAATCAACTCCGAACAAATTCGTCACCGATCGACCCGAATCAAGCCAAAATTGTGCATGGTTCGATTGATGTGCGAAATGTGGTGTCCGCGAGTGCGTGAGGTACGAAAGGTTCCCCTAGGGGCTGCTCCTATTCATGTAGGAACTTAACTTTGAATTTCACATGTCGATCATAATCAACTTAGCAAAATGTCGAGGATTTGGGACCGTCCGTGCGAGACTCAAAAGAGTAAAGAAGTGGCTCGAATTTTCTAAGCAATGTGGGGTCTCAATTCTAGTCCTCTAAGAGAGTCAGACGGGGGAAGCCTAAAGCTAGACCCTAGGTATTATAGAGAGAAATAAAGACCTCATCCAGAAATGAGGTCAACAAATGGACCCCCAATAGGTGTGGTGTGCGAGACACGCACACCGCGCGTACTGGTGTTGACCGAAGCGATCAACAAACCCAAAGAGTCTGCTTAAGTGGATTTACTTAGAATAGACTGAACGTCGAACCGGATTTGCCAATTGAATTTGAGTTGAGGTTTCCACTTGGGAAATCCAGTTCAAGAGAAGCTTTGAGTTAAGAATTTAAGAGTATCCGCTGGGTATTAGCAGGTGCACTTTCAGATTGTGATTGCGAGTTTGAGTTTTCAAGATTTGAATGTCGATTTGGTTCGTTTTGATTTTAGTGGATTTGGAGGTCATGTCATGCAGGAAGGCACAAGAGTGCGCATCCAGTCTAAAGTGTCAATGGCAAAAATAATTATCGTATTGAGAAGGAAGACACAGGGATTCATATCCAACCCAAGTGAGTGTCAAAGAAATGTCTGCTAAGGTGGGGTGGAAAGCACGGGGTCTCACATCCGGCCCTAGCGGTAGCGAAGGTATTGGAAAAGATGCTGTGAAAATTTGTGGAGTATTTGTGGAAAATATTTGTAGGAATCAGGTTGTGCAGGAAAGCACAAGGGTGCACATCCATCCTAAGAGCTGATCGAGAAATGTCTGCTATGCTAGGGAGGAAAGCGCTAGACTTATATCCGACCCAAGGGGTAGCTGAAATGTCTGCTACGCTGTGGAAGAAAGCATTTGGACTTATATCTAGCCCCAAAGGGGTAGCGAAGGAATCAAAATTTGATTCTTGAATTTGCGAAAGATTTGCAAAGTTTGTGTGAGTTATGGGATATTTGTGGGAGTTTATAGATTTTGTGTGATTTTTTAGAATTGATGGAGAATGTGTAAACCTTTGTATGCAATAATCAGATCGAGTAGGAATGTCGAGGAATTCATATCCAACTCGAAAGCTGATTGAGGAACGTCTACTACGTTAGGGAGGAAGGCGTTGGGACTGATTGCCAACTCTAGAACTGAAGATGTCTGCTACATCAGGGAGGAAGGCGCTGGGACTAATTTCCAACCCTAGAAGTAACGAAAATGCCTATCACATTAGGAAGAAATGCACTGGGACTAACATCCAACCTGAGCGGTGACGAAATGATCAGAATGGGGGAATGCACTGGGACTGACTTCCAACTCATAGACTGATCAGGAGAAGATGTCTGCTATTCTGGAGAGGAAGGCGCTGGGACTAATTTTCAACCCAAGAAGTAGCGAAAATGTCTATCACGATAGTAAGGAATGCACTGGGACTAAGATCCAACCTAAGCGGTGACGAAATGATCAGGATAAGGGAATGCACTGATACTGACTTCCAACTCATAGACTGATCAGGAGAATATGTCTGCTACTCCGGGGAGGAAGGCGCTGTGACTAATTTCCAACCCTAAATAGAAAAGAATGCATTGAGACTAACATCCAACCTAAGCGGTGACGAAATGATCAGGATGAGGGAATGCACTGGGACTGACTTCCAACTCATAGACTGATCAGGAGAAGATATCTGCTATTCTGAGAAGGAAGGCGATGGGACTATTTTTCAACCCTAGAAGTAGCGAAAATGTCTATCACGTTAGGAAAGAATGCACTGGGACTGACATCAAACCTAAGCGGTGACGAAATGATCAGGATAAGAAGAATGCATTGGGACTGACTTCCAACTCATAGACTCATCAGGAGAAGGTGTCTGCTATTCCAGGGAGGAAGGCGCTGAGACTAATTTCCAACCCTAGAAATAGCGAAAATGTCTATCATTTTAGGAAGGAATGCACTGAGACTTGACATCCAACCTAAGCGGTGACTAAATGATCAGGATAAGTGAGAATGCATTGGGACTGACTTCCAACTCATAGACTGATCAGGAGAAGGTGTCTGCTATTCCGAGGAAAGTGTCGAGACTAATTTCCAACCCTAGAAGTAGCAAAAATGACCATCACGTTAAGAAGGAATGCACTGGGACTGACATCCAACCTAAGTGCTGACGAGATGATCAGGATGAGTGGGAATGCACTGGGATTGACTTCCAACTCATAGACTGATCAGGAGGTATCTGCTATTCCGGGGAGGAAGGTGCTGGGACTAATTTCCAGCCCTAGAAGTAGCGAAAATGTCCATCACATTAGGAAGGAATGCACTAGGACTAAGATCCAACCTAAGTGGTGACGAAATGATCAGGATGAGAGAATTTTCGAACTGACTTCCAACTTATAGACTGATTAGGAGGTGTCTGCTATTCCGGGGAGAAAGGTGCTGGGACTAATTTATAATCCGAGAAGTAGCGAAAATGTCTATCACATTAGGAAGGATTGCAATAGGATTAATATCCAACCTAAGCGGTAACGAAATGATCAGGATGAGTAGGAAAGCACTGGGCCTGACTTCCAACTCATAGACTAATCAGGAGGTGTCTGCTATTCCGATGAGGAGGGCGCTGGGACTAATTTACAACCCTAGAAATAGCGAAAATGTCTATCACGTTAGAAAGGAATGCACTAGGACTAACATCCAACATAAGCGGTGACAAAATGATCAGGATGAGTGGGAATGCACTAGGACTGACTTCCAACTCATAGACTGATCAGGAAAATGAGTCCATAGTGCAGGACATCTATGGGTAGGAGGTAAAAAATTGTGGAACTGTGAGAATTTGTGCAAACTTATAATGATTATAGTCTGTCCGACAATGAACAACAAGACAAAACAAAAGTGCGGTTCTGTAGATTAGAACCGTCGAACCCTTTCCGCAAGAGGGTGTAGATTAGGAGTTTCATGGAAACTCCATGAGAAACAATATGAGTGCAGGACTCAGTGTTTCTATGGAAGAAGACTTTGTCGAGGGAGATGACACTAGCGATGGGTCGAGGAGGCTTAACCTAACCAGTCAGAATTGGAACGTGGTTCCAAATTTGAAATGTTTTGATTTGATTTGATTTGATTTGTCATTGTTGTTTTGTATGGTTCAGAAGATTTGTTTTAAGTTATTAACTTATTTTTGTTCAAATTGTTTTTGTTACCTCACAGTTTTGTTCAAAACTGGGGCAAGCTCATTTTTTTATTGGCTTTTAAATCAATCGCACTGAGTGGCAGTTATGACAACATTTTGATCTTCAGTTAGTCGTAGGAGGTAAAATCAAACTCTGTTAGATTTGTTGAAACTGAATATAGTGATACATGGTCTGATAACATCATCTGTGTCGTAAACATCAAAACATTAATAGTAATATTTGCTGGTTGGTAACATCAACTGCGTCGTAAACATCAAAACATAAATAGTAGTATCTGCTTGCACACCTTTGGAGTTAGGCAGGTCCTAACCCTTCCCCCTAAGACACACTCTAGACCCGGAGTCGCTTCATGTATTCTTAGAGGCGTGTCGTCCTTAGGTGGTCATAACTCCAAAGGTCGTAAGCCCTCCAGATCTGGATCAAGACAATATCCAAAAGGTTACTATCATCTATTTTTTTGAAAGTTATTGAGACCCTTCTGCGCGGAACTCCCGAAATGCAGTGTTTGGCTAAATCTGCTCCATTTCCTTTGAGTACTAGGACTGATCCAAGGGGCAAAAGAATCTTATATCGACCTCGAAACTCTCCTTGGCCAACTATTCGTAAGTCTCTGCCAAGGAAAATGTCGCATTCACTGATGAACGACACGGTGTTGAACGACCTCAGAAAATCATGGTGATCAATATGAGGAGGGATGCAGTCCCCTTCTTCGTATATGTTTATTATGCAGCTATTAGGTATGCAGTCTGCAGGTAAGACGTGTCACGATACCATTTTCTTGATCATCCTCTTTATAATTGGTGGCAGCGGGTCCACATCGTCATGTCTTATAATCCTTGGGGGATTACCTTCCTTATCGTATGCAAAGTTGTAACAGCAGCCATACTAAATGGTGATCCGTCATTTTCCTCTCTTCCACTTTTGGGGCTCGAAATAGATCCTTCATCTTAAACGACCTGCTCGGCCCAAGTCTCTGGGGTGGAAGACATAGTCCACTATCTTCCTTTGTTCATTATTAGAAAATACATTGGTATGTAATTCAAGTCCTTCCAGAATGTTGATGTATTTTCCCCGTATCCTTTCAAAGTGTTCAAAGTTTTGCTTTCGGACCCTCTGGAATCTTTCCAACTCATCTTCTGAGATTATCTGCAGCTGTCTTGGCCTACTAAGTTGTGAGACATATGGCTCATTTTCTGGTGCAGTGGGGAGAGCTCCTTAAACTGTATATGATGTGCGCGACCCGAAGATGTCTTTGGAAAGTGTATGAACCCTGTCGGCATCTGAGTTTGGCGGTTTCATTGCCAGACGGGCTAAAGCACCCTCGACTGATTGCTCTGGTAATTCTTTCTTCTGCATGGTTGGGAGTTGTTCTGCAACTGGCTCACTTAATTGCCCTTCTTCCAGACGGGCGAGTATCCTGTGCTTCCGACGAGCGAGGTTCCTCCGCTGTGTACGTGTCATGGGGGTTTTCCTCGGAGGAGCATTAATGAGCTCACCCCCTGCTGTCATGGCCATGGACCTTATCTGATTAGCTCCTTGTGCTTGACCATCGTTGGTTTAAGCTCCTTTGTTGACTTCTTCAAGTTTCCTCTTCTTTGTGGATATATTTTTCTGCTTGCTTCGAAACTCTAGCACAGGCTTCAGATCTTGTACTTCTGTTTGATTAACCACCTCAAGTAGAGGCCCCTCGTATACCATTTCAACTTTCTCAAAGTCCATGTCGAAATGGATGATGGCTCCCTCTCTCAATTTTTGTTCATTAAGTGCGAAATTAATGTCGTTTTTGAAAGAGAAAATCAGCTTATTGCCCGA
The DNA here is from genome assembly GCA_022702705.1 of Papilionanthe hookeriana x Papilionanthe teres. Taxonomy (NCBI): domain Eukaryota; kingdom Viridiplantae; phylum Streptophyta; class Magnoliopsida; order Asparagales; family Orchidaceae; genus Papilionanthe; species Papilionanthe hookeriana x Papilionanthe teres. Next base: position 112,530,142 of record CM040427.1, on the reverse strand, counting down.
CATTTTCCTGCAAAAACAGGCAGTAACATAACAGAGAAAATATTTGTTACTATTTTTTATTCGATTTTTTTTTATTAAGATTCAGAGCCTAAGTGAAAGATTTCAGGAAAATTCATTTTATGCATTTAGATTTATTGCATAAATTTTATTATTGGACCCAGTTAGAGACAACTATCACATCCATGCTTCTAAGAACAAAGTTCGATCTTTGAAACATCAAGATGTGTAATATTTCTTTAAATATCGTCCGTTTATTGGAGGCATAGGCCTGTCACCCTGACAATCTACCAACTGGTAGGATCCTCCGTAGTAAATCTTTTCAACCACGAACGGTCCCTCCCATGTCGGTTCGAATTTACTTCCTATCTTGCGGTGTGCAGAAATAAGTAGTCTGAGTACGAGAACCAAATCAACGGCTTTAAAAGTCCTTGGGCAAACCAGTTTGTCGTAGGCTTGCATCATCTTTGCTTGGTATAACTCCATATTTTGTTGGCTGACAATATTTTCCCTTCGAGATTTTCCATGGCGGCCATCATTTCCTCCATTCTCTTTTCCATTTACCTGATTTGTTCATCTCTTTTTTGAACAGTTTGTCGCCACTCATTAGCGGTGTTCTCAACGGGTGATGAGGCTTTGGTTTCAACAACGAGGATTTCTGCAAATTGTTCGTTCATGTAATCCATCAGATCATGATCTTCGTTGTTGTCATTCTATCTTTGTTCTTTTGACAATTCTGTCATATCAGCTCTGAGCTTTTCCAATGCGTCCTCGATAGATCTTCCTCTTGTCATCTTAAGATCCATCGGAGATTCCTGACAAACATTTATCACTGTGTCAAGTCCTGGTGGGCTTGTGACAGTTGGGATTTCGGACTTGGAATCCATCTCGAGGTGGCGGTTTACTGATTCTTCCGGCAGTATCGGTCCGGTGACCCTAAGTCTTCGCGACTTCTGTTTTGATGCTGATGCTTCACGGCGGGATATCCCACTAGTAGCATCAGTTGGTCGGGCAGAATTGCAGTCCTTAGTTCGGGGACCAGATATAGCATCGGGTAGTCTCTTGCCACTACTCATCTTTGGGGGTTTTTTATAGGCGGCGACAAGCGGTACTCTTGGACCAAGACGAGACTTGACTGATCTGCGCTCTGTAGATCATAAGAAAACAGAAGCAGTATCTGTAACGACAACAACTGTGTCCATGCGGTCTCCAAGACGAAGTTTAGCAGAAATGCGGGGTGGCGGCGTTTCCTAAAACTGGATGGCAGGTTCATCGCTCTTCAAAATCTCGGCTCGAACTCGAGGTGAAATGACGCACCCCATCCTTCTTATTAGCTTGGCAACAGGACAGTGCTCTTTCCGAGCCAATCTTTCGAAAACCAAATGAGTTTCGACAAAGGGCGCAGGCCTCTTTCTCTTCTCATTCTGACGGTGGGACGATGACGGCAATGAAGCAGCAATCTCAAGACTATTTCCTTTTTCGAGAGTGATGGACAACGGGTGAAACCTACTCCCTCTAAGAAAAGGTGAGATCTAAGAAGGCCCTGTCCCCTCCAGGAGAGGAGCTGTCTCCATGAGAGCTAGCTTTGCAGCTTGTGCTTTCTTAGCCTTTAACTCCCGCCGATTACGGTTTCTCCTTTGTGATCGGGTTAGTGGCACGGACTTCAAATTGAACCCAATCACAAACACAGACGGTGGCGGGACAAAAGTATCAATCGAGCTGTCTTCGTACAGAACTTCTTTCTCCTTAGACAGCATCAGGGCAACTGGCGTAGTAATTGCAGAGCTGGTGACAGCGGTGGTGGCAATCTTGTCCTTCACAGGGTTGACAGGCTTGGCGGGAACCTTCTCAACCTGAATCTTCTTAAGCGGCGGGAAGTCAAACTTGCAATTCAGATTGTACTCAGCAGGAGGTTCAACTACCTCTGTCGGGGTAGACTTTATGAAAGCATAGGGTGCTTTTCCAAATATGATTTCGACCTCATCGAAGCCAGTTCCAAACTTGGATCTTCGAGCCTTGGTAAAGAGCAACCTTGTCACGGGGCAGGTCAAGGCAGTTGGGGAATGAGATCAGCTTTAGCGACAATATTGCCTCTGTCATTCAAAAATTTCTGAATGTCAGTCAACGACCTATGCATTGTAATTCTAGTACAAGTACTAAAATCGGCAAAAACAAGTTATATGAACTGGGCATTTCATTTCGCATTTTGTTTATTCACAATCTTTCATTTCGTTTATAGTTTGAACGGGGAATTGTGAGAATGAAATTTCAACTTGACTTATTCATGACGAGTCAAACTTAAAAGAAAATGAAGTGTAGAACCCGATCCAAAATTCGGAGGGGTGACTTAGTATCAAACTTGATTCGATAAATCGCTCGCAACCTACCACACCTATTAGGGGTCCAACCCACACTAAACCCTAGAGATCCTAGAACCCTTCTGTTTAAGAATGATTAAACAGACGGCTCCAGAATCCAAAGGAGTTGACTATACCCGCTCAAGAAAGAAATGAGCAAGGCATGCCAACGAAAGAATGGTAGTCTGACCCATGAGGGACATAGACACACTACCGATGTATGAAGACAAAAGTTTTTGATTAGAATGGAGAGGTATTAGTCCCCAGCGGAGTCGTCATAATTTGTCGGCCACAATTTTTAAAAGATAGCAAAATTTTTCGAGATCGTATAAGCAGACTATTTGGGATTGTTGATCGCTTCGATCAACACCAATACGCGCGGTGTGCCTAGGGTCTAGCTTTAGGCTTTCCCTGTCTGACTCTCTTAGATGACTAGAATTGTGACCCACATTGCTTAGAAAATTCGAGCCACTTCTTTACTCCTTCGAGTCTCGCACGGACGGTCCCAAATCCTCGCCATTTTGCTAAGTTGATTAGGATTGACATGTGAAAATTGAGTTCCTACATGAATAGAAGCGGCCCCTGAGGGAACCTTTTGAACCTCACGCACTCGCGGACACCACATTTCGCACATCGATCGAACCACGCACAATTTTGGCTTGAATCGGGTTGGCCGCCGACGAATTCGTCTGAATGACCCCAGATGATGAAACGGACCACACGGATGCTTCCGGGACGTCGACTTTAATTATGAATGACACCCATATTATTATTGTTTCACGCACGAGCCGCTAGCACGAAAATCGATGCACCATTTTTTTCTTTTTTTGGCAAGGCTCAAGTTCGGGTTCGACCCAGCCAACTCGAGCTCAATCCAGACTAGACTCGGGGCTAATTACCCTTAGCCTACCTTATTTTGAATTTCAAATTTTAAAATTCAAATTTACCATTTAATTTCATATCAATTAAATATAATCAGGTGTTATTTTTTTCCAATAAAAACACTTCTGCGGATGGAAGGTAATTAATAGCCCGCCCAATGCACCGTAACGGCTATTGGGAGGCGCGGCATACAAATCCCGCTAACTTCTTTCGGTCTGCGAATTTTCGACATTAGCCCTACTCTTCCTTCGCCCCGCTCGCGACAGAAACCACGGCCTCCCACTCGGCTTCCCTCCTCACTCTGTTCCCTCTCCCGCTCAAACCCTCGCCATCCTCCACAAGCTCGACCTCGCCCTCGTCTCCTCTCTGCTCGAAGGCCCTCCCGCTCTTCTGCTCTTCCCCGCTCGCCCCAGCCTCGCTCGCTCGAGAACACTCACTCGGCTCGCCTCTCTCAGGCGCCGAACCGAAGCACTCGCCTACTCCTTCCCGCGCCAAACAGTCGCTGGCCCTTTCGTGCCCACCTCTCGAAGCCGCCTGCCTATTCCCTGCATCAAAATACCGAACTCCTTGTTGCATCATCTCACGCTCGATCGAAGCCGCTAGCCTCTCCCTCTCGCTGGATTCTTCCTCACCGGCCCAACAGCTCTTAGCCGAGCCTTCCTCTTGATCTCATTCATCTTCCCCGCTTCTTCAGTTGGGAGGCTATGAGCTGTGATTTCAAGCGGGATCTGGGTACGTTCCAACCATTATTCAACACTCCCACGCAGAGTTTTTTCAGGTAAATTACGTTTCATTGCTAATCAAAGGATATTCTGAAACTTGTATGCCCCTAAAACTCAGTTGTTGGTGGCTTCCTTTTGCCCTGTTGTGAGATTGAATTTGTTGGTAAAGAAAATATAATTCAAGTAATTGTTTGTGGTCTGCAAAGAATATATTACATAAAGATCTTTATTTTTGCAGTGTGCCTCTTATCCACTGTCAAACTTTTGCATCTATCATTAACCATTAAACTTCCAGTAATTGATAGGATAGGTGTCTTCAAAATGCTAATGGTGCGAAAATTTTTTATGGCAGTTTTCTTATGAATTTGCTATTCAAACCCCTGTTACACTTTGATTCAGCCATACTTTCTTGCTGTGTTTTGGAAACTTATGTAACAATGTTGAGATTCATTGCTTTAATTTATATCTTTTTTTCATACAAGCGAGAAGTTAAACTTCTCTTGCTATGTTTCTTGGAAAGAGTAACTGACGTTATTGTGTTTCATATAGTCTTACTATTAAATATTTTTTTTTCCATGCTGCCCTAGCTATGTGTATCCATTGTTTTGCAAGGTTTTACATGATGCTTCAGCTATCTATGTTCACTTTCTTTAGAATATTTTCTATGATGCCCTAGATATGCATATCCACTATTTTGGAGAGTTTTACATGATGCTTTTGCTATCTATATTTGCCTTCTTGGGGAGGTTTTGAATACCTCCCTACCCGTGCATATCCACTATTTAGGGCGTTTTGGGGATTGATTTCGAACCAACCTTTCTTTTGTGTGGCACTGATTTAGTTGTTTTGGCACCGTTTGGGCCCATTTAGTAGCTGTTGGAAATCTCTTGAGCTTTCTATCTGCAATCAGCATATTAATTGCTGCTCTATCCTTTTTTTTATTGTTATTTAAAGTTGTTGTTTGAAGATTTAAAATTGTTGTTTAGAGCTCTAAAAAGCTGTTGTTTGAGAACTTTTAAATTGCTGTTAGAGTGTTGTCTAGTGTTTGGGAGTGTTGTGTCAGTGCTGTAAGAAGCTGCTGGAAAGTGTTGTTTGACCATTTGAGAGTGCTGTGAGAGCTGTTAAGCTGCTGTTTGTATTTGGAATTGTTGTTAGGGTGTTGTAAGTGTTGCTGTAAGCTGCTGTTTGGCTCTAAAAGCTGTTGTTTGGCTCCAAAAGCTGTTGTTTGAATCCAAAAGCTGTTGTTTGGCTCCAAAAGCTGTTGTTATTTGTTGTAGGAGTGCTTTATAATACTTGGAATTGCTGTTTGGATCATTTGGAAACTGTAGGAGAGTTGGGAGAAGCTTGGAATTGCTGTTTGAATTATTTGGAAGCTGTAGGAGAGTTGGGGGAAGCTTGGAATTGCTGTTTGGAGGCATAGGAAAGTTGTAGGATGATATTGGAAGGTTAGAAAGTATTGTTTGATGCTTGGGAACGGTGTAGGAAGGGTAGAATTGTTGTCTAGTGGTTTAGAGGTGTTGTAGGGGAGCTTTTAAGTGTTTCTAGCCATTGCCCGGGCTTTAAAATTGCCTTTTGGGGAGTTGTTTCAAGCGTAGGATGGTTGTGGTTTGTTGTCTAGCTGCTGTAGGGTGTTGTCAGCTGCTGTAGGAGAGCGGTTTGAAGCATAGGAGGGCTATGGTTTGTTGCCTAGCTGTTGTAGGTTTGCTGCCCACAGCTGTAGAAGGCCATTATAAAGTCGTAGAAGGCTTAGGTGAGCTGCCTAGCGCCGGAACGGGCTGTTTAGAACTTGCTAGTCGCTGCCCGAAGTTGTAGAAACTCTTTTGCCCACTGCTTTGGGGTGTCTTTATTGATCGATTTGGGCCGATTTTATGCCCCGTTTTGAAGTCATTTTAACCGTCGTTTCTTAGGCCGGTCCACTCGCCTTTTCCCCCTTTTTTGCTTCACTAGTTTTTGGGTGTGTGTTCGGCCTCCTTTGTTCTCTTGATTTATTTTTCTTTTTAAACGGTTATGTCAAACAAAACGGGAATTTTCCGATTTAATTGGGAAACATTTAAGAGATATTTGAGGTCTAGTTAGAAAACACTTAAGCTGAGTTTAGAACACCTTAAATCACTCGGGCACAAGTCACAGTGTAGACTTCCCAGGATTTGAGGTGCACACCTGAGGTGAGAACCCGTTGACCTAACCCACAGTGTAAGTTTCCTAGATCTTATGAGCATACCTTAGGCGAGGACCCGTCAATCTAACCCACAGTGTAAGCTTCCTAGATTTTAGGAACACACCTTAGATGAGAACCCGTCAACCTAACCCACAGTGTAGGTTCCTGCAGATTTTAGGTGCACACCTTAGGCGAGAACTCATCTACTTAACCGACAAGTGTAAGTTTCCTGGATTTTAGTGAACGCACCTGTGTGAGAACCCGTCAACCTAACCCACGATGATAGTTCCTCGGATTTTAGCGCACACCTTATGCGAGAACCCATCTACTTAACCCACAGTGTAGGCATCCTAGACCTTAGGAGCACACCCTGGGTGAGAGCCTATTCACCTAATCCTCGAATGCACAGTGAAACTAGGTACCTGACTCTAATTCACAAACTGATAGAGACACTAGACACGAGGACACACCGAAAAGTGGTTCACCCTTAAATAAATCAAATAATGGAATTCCTCAAAATGACTTAACCAATAATGAAACCCATTGCACCGGGATTTGAATTTGAAAATTATACTCAAATCCTCCTAACAATTGGGGATATTTTTTATGCCACATATGGATCATCGGACCGGTGTGAGTCTGAGATCTGGATGGTTAGGGCGATGATAATAATGCTAATGTGTGTGAAACGAGGGATACGATGTGGGAATTTTTAAGAATAACATCTCCAACCTCAATGACCTTTGATAAAGGAGAGGAAATGATCGATGATGCTTTTCGCTAACTCTTGGTGCGATCATTTCTCCCGACGATCTTAGGTCGTCAGTAGTCCTAGCACGATTACAGTGACTAGTTTGTGAACTCTATTACTTTACAAAATACATACAAAAATAAAATAAAATAAAATCTTTGTTGCCTGTTAACAAAAATTCTGTATAAAAATTTAAACAACTTTTGCATGAAAATCAAAGAATATTTTTTATAAAATTTATAAAAGTCCATGGTTAGTCACTTGGATTGAGGTTAAAGACTGTCCTCCGAAGATCGTCGGGTTGGCAACTCTTCTCTAAGGTCGGGAAACACACAGCCCAGCTCTGAGCCCCTACCTTTACTAACGTCTCACACACAGTTCCGGTTTTCCATACGTGACTACAAGTTTTACTTGTGATTTCTACGACTCGTTCTTATGACTTTTGTGCTGGATTCTCTCGTTTTAATTAATTTTCTTGCAAGTTTATTCAAATTTCCTCTGAATCATACTATGTTTGCAATACAAATCAGACGGCAATAGCAGATACCCAGGTACACTTTTACAATTTATTTATTGCAATTTACTTTACTGCAATTTACTTTATTACAATTTACTTTTCAAGTACCTTTTATATACCTGCAATTTGTCAATTCCACGTGCAAAACCAGAATTGAAATCGAAACCAATACAAAACCAAACTTTAACACCAAAATAGATACCTCTTAAAGAAAGAATTTTTATTGGATGAGATTTAAATGTAAATATCAGTAGAGTGGTAGGTTTTAAAAGTATTCATGACGGCTATGATTTTAGATGACTAATAAAGAAAATAATCATATTAAATTTTGTTTTAGTTGATACCTTTGTTATCGCTAAAATTCTATATAATTAAAGAGAAGCATATTATCACCTAAAAGAAATGGATCGAATAAAATGCAAATTAGAAAAATCAATCGTTAAGTTTATAAGATCGTTCCAAATGAAAATTTAAGTACTTAACATCAATTCTTCGATTAAAATTTTAAAACGAATGGTTAGAAGATGAAAAATACAACAAAATATTATCGGTGAATAAGATGGGGCATTTAAAAGATAATTAAAATTATTTTCAAGAGTGCTAAAATCTTAATAATTGGAATGTCAATACAAAAGCAACACTTTGTGGGATAAAATAACAAGTATTATTAAGCAAGTTGCAAAAGATGTGCTTGAAGAATTAGAAAAACTCCTATGAACACAAATAATTTGAGGTGAAATAATAATATGCAATAAAAAATAAAGAATGAAAAGTTACGTTATAAAAAGTAGTTTAGATGTAAAATGTTGAAGAATTAGAAAAAAATAAAATGACTAGTAAGAAGTCTAAGAAAATAATTTGTTATGCTAAGAATTATATTTTTAATAATCTTTATAATATATTAGACGCTAAAAAAAGTGAAAGATATATGTGTAAACTCGCCAAACAAAAAAATAAAAAAAAGTAAAAGATTACTAAAATTTAAATGTATTTTGTATGAAAATCAAGAAATATTTTTCTTAGATAAGGATACTCAACATAAGTTTGTGAGATTTTTGATAAATTTCTCAATGAACATTGTGAAAATATGATGAACTTTAGTGATCTTAATATCGTAAAATAAAAAAAAGTATTTTCACAATGCACAACTAAAACAGGAGTTAAAAAGGCTTTAATGGAAAAGATGAGTGAAAAAATAGTAGGACCTGATAGTATTTAAGAGATCTAGGAATTTCTTAGCTTACAGAACGTTTTAATATTATTTTAAAAACTAAAAAGATATCTGATGAGTAGAGAATGAGCATATTAGTTCCTATTTTTAAGAATAAAGGAGATGCACATGATTGTAAAAATTATAGAGGACCTGAGTTGATCTCATATACATTAAAGTTATGAAAGAGAATAATTGGACATAGGTTTCGATTTGATACAAAAATTTCTCAAAATCAACTTGGATTCGTGTTAGGCAGTTCTACTATGAAAGTTATAGATTATTGAGAGGTTGATGAAGAAGTACAGAGAGAGTAAGGAGGATTTACATTTAACTTTAGTTGATTTAGAAAAAGGGTATGATAAGTACTTCGGAGAGTTCTACAAAAGAAAGATGTTGACATTGCTTATATTCAAGTCATTAAAGATATGTATACTAGAATTGTTTCTTGTGTTCGAACATAAGGAGGAATAACAAAGTATTTTCCTATTTCAATTGGATCACACCATAGATCTTCTTTAAGCTCATATCCTTTTTCTTTAGTAATGAATATTCTTACTAGACATTTACAAGAGTACCTTGGTGTATGCTTTTCATTGACGATATCCTTCTTGTGGATAAGACTTGAGAGAATTCAAGAAAAACTTAATTTATAGATGTCAACTTTAGAATATAAAGGCTTTCATTTGAGTAGATCAAAATTGAATACAGTGAATGAAATTTTTAATAGTAGTAGTCTAGTAGATCAAGTAGAAGGTTTGTAACAATTGGTGATCGAGTTATTTAAATGAGTGAACTATCAGATATCTCGAGTCTATTGTTCAAAGTGATAATGATAAAGATGAGAATGTTATTAGTAGAATTCAAGTTGGATGGTTGAAGTGGAGGAATGCATCAAGCCTATTGTGTGATAGAAAAGAACCGCATAGACTTAAAGGAAATTTGATAGGATGGTGGAAAGAAACGTAATGCTTTATAGTGCAAAATGTAGGCCTGTAAAAGAGGACGATAAAATTAATTTAGGTGTTGTTGAGATGAGAATGCTCAAGTGGATGAGTGGCTTTACACTTAAAGACAAAATATAAAATGAATATGTTCGTGGATGGGTTGGATTAGCTCCAGTTATAGACAACAAAATAAGAGTCGCCTTAGATGGATTGATTATGTTAAGCGCCGACATTTGATGACCTTGTTAGGAGGGTAGATGTTTTTAAATTTGACTTATGTTAAGAAAGAGAGAGGTGGACCAAAAAAGATTTGGCCAAGTTGTATAAAGAATGATCTTAATTTATTAGAACTAAAAGAAAATATGACACTCAATAGGACAATAAGGAGAAAAATGATTCATGTAGCCTAACCCATTTAGTGGGACAAAGGCTTGTTGTTGCTGAAGTTGTTAATTTGAATTAAAAATAATTAACCTTAGTTTAAATTAAAATTTTGAAATCTATGAATTTATATATTTATATGATTCTTTGTGCATTTTATCCTACACGTATTTTAGAAACCCTCAATACTAAACAGACAACTTATCCAAAAAGGTTCATTGAAAAAAATTCAGAAATAGAAAAAAGCCACTTGATTCATATAGGAAAAGCAATTGACTAGCATAAAGATAGTGGTAACACCTGAGCTCGGTTGTGGAATAATTGTCACATCTTCCATTATTCCCATAGTTAAAATTGTTTCTACATCTCTTCTTCCTTGAAGTAAACTATAAACCTAGAAAACATAATTAACAGAACAAGATGTAAAATAAAATGGCATAGACAACAAGATAAAACAAAATTGTAAACACCAAAGATAGCCCATCTTGACCGAGCATAATATAACGAAACCAGATTAGCTCCAATAAGAAAAGCAAATAACAATTATAAATTACTGAACTCTTCTGGAAAACAAAAACAAATTTTATTTATATATATATATATATATATATATATATAGCATTAAGGTTATTATGCCAACTATCTAAACGACATATTCAACTCCAACTTGTTTAAAAAATTCCCTGGAGCTATTAATCTCTGAAAGTAATAAGAAAAACATATTGCCTGGTTTCCTACAAAGAGTTCATAGGAGAACTTGTCAATAACCACACAACCTTTAGTTTGTTTCTCAAAAAAATTAAAAACAAGAGAAAATTATTTAATTGAAACGCTTTCTTTAAGAGCAAAAAATTATGATGCGCTACTCAACTAAAAATTAGCCATAGCATCATGCTGATATCACTAACCAGGAAGAATAGGTAATTGATGCAGGACATCGTAAAAATTTACAATTACTTGCTGACTTGTTCATGGTTTAAATTTCTCGTTGATCTCTTTGAATTAATTGATCTCTGTATTTTCGTGTTGCTTCAGCTTTCACATATTTTAGAGTAAACAATTGTAGAAAATTGATTTTTGTGTGATTAGAGGAGTTTGATCTTGTGAACATATTTCCTGTGTGATCTACTTAATTACATCACTCTAGTTGCACTAAAAGCAAAAGTACCTACAACATCTTGTATCAATCTGCATTACAGCTTACGGTTGCATGATCATGTCAAACTAAAAAAATGACAATCTTTAGATCAAATTAAAAAAATAGATTGAATTCAAATGAATACTCGTAAGTTATGCTTCTAGACAAATACAACATGATGATTATCATAAGATTAAAATACTATTTTTTTATATTCGATGGGAAAATGATCAAAGAAAAATTTCAAATCAGATCGACCACTTGAAGATTTTTTAAGAAAATATAATTTGATTGAGTTCTAAAGAGTTAAAAGTGACAAACCAAAAATAATGGGACAATTATTTTGGCAATGTGTTGCCACTAAGTCATCGTCGGCTGATAAGAAATATAAACTTGAAAAGCAACAATTATATATATAATTATCAATTGCTTGGAAAAGTAAATGATTGTAAGCAAAGTAAATATGACTTGATTGAGTATAATAGCAGGTTTGCAAGGATATGGCTAAAAATTTTTCTTTAATTAATTATATTACTAATAGCTTTTTCACTAAATGCTTCAATCAAGAAGTTGGGGAGGAAAAAAGCTACAACTCCCCAATAATATTGCATAAGTCAATATACATACGCTTGAAAGTTGAAGAATAATTTCTTGTCATCATAAAACTAGCACACTTACGATTAATGTCCCTAAAGAACAAATGATAACATCTCTTAGCCTATCATGCACACATCAATACAAGAGCCATGTCATGCTAAATTTGAACTTGTTAAATTTGATCTACATGAAGAGACAAAAGTTTATCAATGTTTTTTAAGATTTTTTTTAATGGCGTTGGTGAGTACTTGAGGATGAGAAAAAATGCCCTGCTATTAGGCAATCATCTCAACCGCCCTTAAGGATGCTTTAGATATAAAAAATGATTTGTAGCTATAATATGAATTTACATATAATAATTTACATCTATATATACTCCTACATTAGATCATATTCATGAACATGAATCTATACTTGATCAAAAGTGACAATTGGAGTGAAAATAAAATTGAGCATGAAATTGTCTTTGAACTTGAACTTCTAATAGAAATGTAGTTTATTGTCCAGCTTGAAATAGAACCAACCATATATATTAGCCAAAGGATGGTAAATCTATATTACATGATACATGTAATTAATTAGGTTTTAACTTAACAAAATTCCAATTTTTCTTTTTCAATTTTTTGTCCATGTTGTATTTGGGATTTTTATAAGCCTATTACATGTGTGATAAACAATTTTTGCGGGAAATATCTACTTATACCAAATCAACAACAACAACAAAGCCTTAATCCCACTACGTGGGGTCGGTTACATGAATCCTTTTTCTCCATTCCGTCCTATTTACTGTCATATTTTCATTTAGTTCTAATAAATTAAGATCATTTTTTTTACAATAAGCCCAAGTCTTCCTAGGCCTACCCCTGCCTTTCTTAACGTAAGTCGAATCTAAAATATTTACTCTCTTAATCATGACCTGAATCCTTTTGATTTGCTTATATCAAAACGAAGCCCAAAATTTATTCAATTTGGTGATATCTTTCCTTAAACTTTTTTTCTTTTTAATTATTTTGAAGTTGGAATTACTAGAGTTTTGTCTCTCATTTTTTTTAAACTTTTTGCTAGTCTTTATTTAGTAAGTTCTGCTATAGTTAGGATTTCAATTGCATCATACTTTACAAATATTAGTTGTTTTTTTTTTTTTTATGGTTTTAATTTCTCATTAATCCCTTGAATAAATGAATCATTGCTAACTTTGTTGCTATACTTTCACATATTTTGAAGTTACATGTGTTGACCTCATTTTTATAATGAGTCAATCCCTTTTGACCTAAAAAGTCAACTTTGGTCAAAAAGGTCAAACTGAATCTAACGACCAACTCTGTTGCTCCCATAGTCACCCTTTCGACCTAAAAAGTCAACTTTGGTCAAAATGGTCAAACTGCACCCAATGATCAACCCCGTTGACCCATACAGTCAACTATTCGACCTAAAAGTCAACTTTGGTCAAAATGGTCAATAGCACCAACCGATAATCAACATCGTTAATCTCATAAGTCAACCTTTCGACCTAAATAATCAACTTTGGTCAAAATGGTCAAACCGAACCCAATGACCAACCCTATCGGCTCATAAGTCACCCTTTGACCTAAAAATCAACTTTGGTCAAAATGACTAGATAGACCCAATGACCAAACTAGATTGACCCCATAGGTCAACACTTGATCTAATGACATGTTTAAACCCCACAATGATAAAATCACAAATATTGTGATCAAATCAACCATGACAAAGTTGAAAAAATTCACATTGGACATCTTGAAATTAAATTGATCAATTTAGGCTTACTTGGGTCAACCTAAATCAAAATTGGTCAACACTTATCTATTTTAATCAAAATAGGTAAAAAATGAAATAAAAACAATAAAATTTATCAAATAATTAATTTCAAAATTATTTTGATTAATTAAATTAATTAATAATTTAATTTTCAGTATTTTAATTAAATGACATAATTAATTAAAATGAAAATTAAATTAAAATCATAAAATGACAAAATTAAATAAAAATGATAAAATTAATCAATTAATTAATTTGAAATTTTCAATTAATAAATTGATTAATGAAATAATTTCCAACAATTTTTAATAACATAATTAATTAAAATGGAAATGACACATGGCCTTCCCATAATTAATTAAAGTTAAAACTAAATTAAACCCATCATAAGACATAATTAACACATAAAGCTTAGCTTAAATTTTGGCTAACCATAGGTTAACTCCCATCATGGTGAATAAAATGAGGTGGCTCTTTCTCCTTCATTCTAAGTCATGACTCACCTCTACAACAATGAGGTGGCCGCCAACACTAAGGCATATTTCACCTCCTAAACTAACCAATGGGAAGGGAACAAAGCTTAAACTCCACTCCTCACCATGGTTAAATGAAATCATGAGGGGGAAACATATGTGTCACCATTTGCCAAAGCTAATGGGTGACTTATAAGCTCATGAAGAAGAGAAATTACAGCTCATTTCAAAGAGCTAAACCAACTCATGCATGATCCAATGGAAATGAGCCAAAACAATGAGCTCATGATGGAGAACTTTAGAAAGACAACCATAGTTATCCCCTCAACGAAATTTTATCTTCAATTCATTAATAGGGAAGATAACAACTACCCTAGTACGACCTAAGCCAAGCCATGGCGTCCTCATGGCTATAAATAAGGTCATACCGAGCCTTACTAAGAAGAAGAAAAATTTAGTGAGACCTATAGACTGCTCAAATCTTCGGCTCCCAACACAAAAACTTTTCCCAAGAGTCTTAGCAATCCATTTTGATCAAACTCGAGCCATAGATTGAGCCTAATCGAGCCAATTTGATCAAAATTCAAAAAGCTCAAACCAGACCACCTTCTTAAAATTCTCCTCGAGGCCGACTTTTGAACCAAATTGGTACGACAACAATCTTCTACGGAGTCTTAGAAGACAACTACAAGGTTTGATCGAGTTCGATTTACTTGTAGGCAAAGGTATGAAATTATTTTTCTTAAAATAATTCATATTTTTTAAACATCATGTGTTATACTAGCCCAGAAATGTTGCATCACCGTATGGATATATCCTACATGTTTAGATGATTCTATAAGTTCAAAAATCACTCAATTTCGTTGAGAAATGAGTGAGATATTAATGTTTGAAGTTTAACGGTTCGGAATTTTTTCGAATTAATGGAGGATTTAATTCGAAAAAATTCCGAACCGTTAAACTTCAAACATTAATATCTCACTCATTTTTCAACGAAATTAAGTGATTTTTGAACCTATGGAATCATCTAAACATGTGTGATGCAACACTTCTGGGCTAGTATAACACATGATATTTAAAAATATGAATTATTTTAAGAAAAATAATTTTATACCTTTGCCACAAGTAAATCAAGTTTGATCGGACTCAGTAGTTGTCTTCTAAGACTCCGGAGGAAGATTGTTGTTGCACCAATTGGTTCAAAAGTCGGTCTCGTAGGAGAATTTTAATAAGGTGGTCGGTTCGGGTTGTTGAATTTTGATCAAATTGGCTCGATAGGGCTCAATCTATGGCTTGGGTTTGATCATAATGGATTGCTAAGACTCTTGGAAAGAGTTTTTGTGTTGGGAGCCGAAGATTTGAGCGTACTTATGTGTCTCACTAAATTTTTTCTTCTTCTTAGTAAGGCTCGGGTATGGCCTTATTTATAGTCATGGGGAGGCCATGGCTTGGCTTAGGCTGTACTAGGGGAGTTGTTATCTTCCCTATTAATGAATTGAAGATAAAATTTCGGCTGAGGGGATAACTATGGTTGTCTTTCCAAAGTTCTCCATCATGAGCTCATTGTTTTGGCTTATTTCCACTGGATCATGGATGAGGTGGTTTAGCTCTTTGAAATGAGCTGTAATTTCTCTTTTTCATGAGCTTACAAATCACTCATTAGCTTTGGCAAATGGTGACACATATGTTTCCCTCTCATGATTTCATTTAACCATGGTGAGGAGTGGAGTTTAAGCTTTGTTCTCTTCCCATTGATTAGTTTAGGTGGGAAATATGCCTTAGTGTTGGCCGGCCACCTCATTGTTGAGTAGAGGTGAGTCATGGCTTAGAATGAAGGAGAAAGAGCCACCTCATTTTATTCACCATGATGAGAGTTAACCCATGGTTAGCCAAAATTTAAGCTAAGCTTTGTCATGTGTTAATTATGTCTTATGATGGATTTAATTTAGTTTTAACTTTAATTAATTATGGGAAGGTCATGTGTTAATTCCATTTTAATTAATTATGTTATTAAAAATTGTTGGAAATTATTTCATTAATCAATTTATTAATTGAAAATAATTTCAAATTAATTAATTGATTAATTTTATCATTTTTATTTAATTTTTTCATTTTATGATTTTAATTTAATTTTCATTTTAATTAATTATGTCATTTAATTAAAATACTGAAAATTAAATCATTAATTAATTTAATTAATCAAAATATTTTTTAAATTAATTATTTGATTAATTTTGTTGTTTTTATTTCATTTTTTACCTATTTTGATTAAAATAGATAAGTCGTTGATCAATTTTGATGTTAAGTTGACCCAAGTAGTTCTAAATTGATTAATTTAATTTCAAGATGTTCATCGTGAACTTTTTCAACTTTGTCATGTGTTGATTTGATCACAATATTTGTGATTTTACCATCGTGGGGTTTTAAACATGTCATTAAGTCAAAGCGGTTGACTTATGGGTCAATCAAGTATTGATCGTGTCGTCTAGTTTGACCATTTTGACTAAAGTTGACTTTTTAGGCTAAAAGTGTGACCTATGGGTTCAACGAGATTAGCCATCGGGTCCGATTTGACCATTTTGATCAAAGTTGACTTTTTAGTCAAAAGGCTGACCTATGGGATCAACGAGTGTTGATCATTGGTTCGGTTTGACCATTTTGACTGAAGTTGAATTTTTAGGTCAAAAGGTTGATCTATGGGGTCAACAGGATTGGTCATCAGGTCCAGTTTGACCATTTTGACCAAAGTTGACTTTTTAAGTCAAAAAGGTGACCTATGGAGTCAATGGGGTTGGTCATCGGGTCTCAGTTTGACCATTTTGACCAAAGTTGACTTTTTAGGTCAAAAGTGGCTGATCTGACGGGATTAGTCATTAGATTACTATCGGTTCTGGTCAATCATTTTGACCAAAATTGACTTTTTAGATCAAAAGGGATTGACTCATTATAAAAATGAGGTCAACAACATGTAAAGAAAGTTGATTTTCGTGTAATTATTGTCCTCTAGCTATAAATCCTATTGTCTTCTGCATCATCAACATCTAATCTAATTGTTATAGAAACTGTGTGGTTTCAAAAATTCATGCCCAATTTTTTTATGAGATTTTTAACTATAGATTAAATACCAGAACGACAACAACAACAACAAGCTTTTATCCCACTAAGTGGGGTAGGCTACATGAATCATTTTTCTCCATTACTTCTTATTACGTGTCATATTTTCATTTAATTCTAATAGACTAAACTCATTTTTTATAAAATATGCCCGTCTTTTAGGTCTACCTCTACCTTTCTCAACATAAGCCGCATCTAAAACAACTACTCTCCTAAATCGAATTATCAGATGGTCGACGTTTAATGTGACAAAACCATCAAACATGACTCTCTCTAATATTGTCTAGCACTGGAGCTACACAAACCCTATCACGAATATATTCATTAAGCATTTTGTCTCTTAAGTGTCAAGCCACTCATCCACCTAAGCATTCTCATCTCAGCAACACTTAATTTGTTTTATAATTCTCTTTAAAAGCCAATATTCTGCTCCATAGAGCATTGCTGGTCTCACCACCATCTTATAAAAATTTCCTTTCAGCCTAGGAGGTACATTTTTATCAAAATAGGCCTGAAGCATTCCTCCACTTTAACAAACCAACTTGAATTTTATTAATAACAACCCCATCTATATCACTTTGAAAAAAAGACCTGTCATATCTAAAACGTTCACACCTTTTAATGATTTGATCACTCATAGTTACAAGTCTGTCACTAGAGCTACTACTACTAAAATTGCATTGCATATATTCAATTTGGTTCTACTCAAACGAATGCCTTTAGAATTCAATGTAGACCTCCATAATTCAATTATTTCCTGAACTTTTTATCTAATATTATCCATAAGAAGGATACCATCAGCGAAAAGCATACGCCAGGGAACATCCTCCAATAAATGTCTGGTAAGAGAAACGATAACTATAGATCAATTTCTAAAATAGCAAATTAGAGGACGTTTTGAGTCTTATTTTGTGAGAACTTTTTGACCTAATTTTGGGTTTCCAATAAGCACAAAGCCTTATAACTGATTGCCGCTCCTTGTGACGAGAGAAAACCTTTAATTTACGCTAGTTTGTAGGTGATGAATACTTAATAGATGATAACAAAAGTTAGTTTTTATGGAATGAATAACTCACCACCATCAATTTGAGCATAAGATGATAAAAATGAACAAAATTATGTGATTTCGTCATCCCGAGTTATTGTAAATTTAGTCAACAAATTTAAAGAATAAAACTGATCCAACCTGACCTAAGGATCAGTATAAGTAGTAATAAATTGTGTCGTCCAAATAGAGCTTCTAGGCCTACATATATATTCACCAAAGAAGAAAATTTCAGGTTGTCATTAACTAACAAAGGACTTCGTGCCATAACAATCGCACTCTATAATTCACCACTCAAATGATTGAGCAATTGAGGAACTATTAGGCATAGTCATAATTTTGATTTAGTGGTATAATTTTATGGCAAAGGATCACATTAGAGGGCGTCAAACATAATCGTTCTTTTATGAAGTCAATTTAGGAAAAATCATCTACGAAGAAACGTAATATGTAATTATCAACATGATATCTTTGAAATTATCATAAAAATAAATCTAATGAATTTTTAGGAATTTAAATTATCTTAAACTTAAATTATCTTAAATTTGTCATCATCGTTAAACTATTGTAAAGAATGAATAGGCATTGTTTAAAGCTTTAAGCTTTACGAAAAGAAAAATTCACTTAAATTTTTTATATCTTTGAGGCTAAAATAATTTGTATTTAAATTTGATAAAATTTATTAATTTAGATCTTTGAGATTTTTCATCAACACAGCTAGAGCTATAATCAAGTTGAGTCAAGTCGAGTCGAGTCCTAACATGAATTGGACTTAGCTTGATCAAATCATAATTCGTTCATGTTCAGTTCAAGCTTGAGCCGAGCATTCACATATATATTCATACTTTATTTGCTTAAATTTTTTAATGATCATTCTTGATTAATACTCATCTTATTTATATTAATCGAAAAAACTAAAAATTTAAATAAGTATTAGATATTTCATATAAAATTTAAGTTTTAATTTATACTTAACTTTTCATATAAAGCTGCTAAACAAGCTAAAAAGTTCAGATAAAGCACACAAAAAAATAAAAGAAAGCTCATTTTTGTCCGCGCCTCAAAAAGCATGCAACTACTCTAAAGAGCATGAATAGATCTACAAAAATCAAAAAAGTTTCAAAATCCAAACTCAACTTTTATACATACTGCAAGTTTGAACATTAGCATCACAAGCATCAAAATTACTAAACATGCATTAAAGAATGTTGCTTAAACTCATATCATCAGTTTAATACAACTAGCTCGCCATCAATGAGTAAAAATTATATGCTCTCCTACGTTTCTGACAAAATTTAATTTTTGGTCTAATAACATACGATTTTCATGCCCTAAAGAAATAGTTTTAAAATGAAAATTTTCAATGCTATTATGCTAACAAAAAATGCGATAATGAATTTGACCTACCGATCAAATCTTTAACGTACAATGATAGAGTAGATAGGTCTATAATAAGATGAATTTCAACCAATTTAAAACCGTATGTAAATCATCAATTTGATCATGGACAAGCAAAACAGGCATAGGTCAACACGAATCAAAATAAAAAATTAAAAATATCCATATACCATGATAATGGTCAGTTGAACAAAATCTCGATTAAAGAGATCTGATCCAATCTGATCATCAGATCATCAAAAATGCCCGAAATCCTATTTAAATCGCTTATGAAATCTAAGTTCAAAAAACTAATACACACACATAAGCATAAAACTCAAAGCATCAAATTGAAATTTATTGCTCCTGTGCTTAAAGCAATAATTCATCCACATTTTATACCAATTTGTTTAGGTTTACAAATTCAAAATTAACATCAACTTAAAAAATAAATATCATATCAATAATATAATATAATTACTCACCAGATCTCACGACAGTAAATGACACTTTTCTCTAACCATGTGATTTATTCATCAAATAGCACCACAAAAGGATCAGTTAATATCAAAGTCCTTTGACTGAGTGGTTCGCTACAAAAAGGTACCATTATATTATAATCACAACCAAAACCCAAATGCTCCCTAATGGCTTATCCCCTTCAGTTGTAAATCATTGGATGCAAATAATAAGTCACAACGTTCTCTGCTAGCTATAATTAGTATAAATTATTTTCTTAGACAAAAATCCATTTCAGGTCTAAAAGATTCTCTTCGATGAGGGAATCATAACTGCTTGGGTTGATTACCTCCACTGGTTATAGAAACCAATGTTCATGATAATCCAGGACAGCAAAATCATATAATCTTGATCAAGTTCGTAATTATTCACCTACTATCAGCTCTAAGCTAAAAACAATAATTTTTCTTAAACATAAAATCAAGATTGTTGCTACAATGCATAAAGCATTTAGCATCTTAAAACAAGTATTAATCGAAAATTCTCTCTTGCTATCAGAAAAGAAAATCAACTTAGATTCTTGTGTATAAGAAACCTAAACCAAATCTTAAAGTACTAAAAGAATGAGAGTAGAACCTCTGGATAGAGTCTTATCTAAATATGCCTTCTAAAAATTTATCCAAGAAAAACACTCTTAGAAGATCCAAACGCAAATGTTTGAAGCACACATCTATAAATTAGAAAAAAGAAAGAATATGATATATTACTTGGACAATCCTTCAGATTGGTATGAATAAACTATTATAAACACAATGGTTTATAAGGCCGATATCAGAAGATGCTCAATGATGTAGAGTTGGAACCAACCTATGACTGGAACCTAGATTAAGGTTGCTTCACTGAAATTCTCCATCATGCTGAGCTGGACCCTTAAAGAAAACCCCTTGACCAAGTTTCTCCTTTCTAAGCTGGAACCCAACCAAATAAGAAAGATGGGAAGCCCAAACAAAGCCAATTTCTGGGTTGATAGCAGTAAATTTTTACTGGCTGTCAATGCAGCCAGAAATTAGCAAACCAACCACGACACAACAACATCATCGAACCACCCATCATCATCATTATTCTCATTCCATCATCATATACCTTCACCTCGGGCATGCAAAACACTAACCCCGAGAACAGCCATATTGCCTGACAAATATAACAACCCTAGAAGAAATCATATGTAGAACAAATTATATAGTTGGCAATGTTTCTACCTGTCCTTTCTTGGTTGTGAGTTGTCGAAGTATAGTCTCAGGTTTGGTCTTCCCTTCTGTTGGCTCACCACTTCATAAATAATAAGCATTAATAAAGGTGCTGAGGAACAGGACAATTAAAATTTTACCATTCAGGATGTGATAGATAGAGTTCTCACGTTTTTCTATCAAGAAAGCGTAAGTTGATATTATTGACCTCAGCTTCAGAGACTTGTAGCTTGAGTATTCCGCCAGAAAGAATCTCAACATCTGAAACCTGAAATAATAGAAAAACTAATAGCTAAGGCATGCAGGCGAGCCATTATTTCATACGGATAAACTATTAACAATCAATTCCAGCAATAATAATAATAACTATATATTCACGCCACAAATAATTAAGTAATGCAAATAAATGAGGGAGAAATAACCATTCCAAACAATCCACGCTCAATATACCAGCCATTGATGGACTTGATAATTTTGTCCAAATGTCGTATATTGACTATTTTTCCTGCATAACTTGACACCAAAAGCTTAGATCAGCAACAGTCTATATTATTACTACAATACTTAGGCTTTGAAAATAAAAGAAGAAAAATATTTTATGTTCCTACAATATCACAATAATGCCGCTCATATTTAATTTCTATTCCTTTTCTTCTTAAATTTCAAAAGCAGCCCCCCAAGAATAATAGGATTTATAGCAATCCAAAAACTAGCAAGTAAACGAGTTTAATAAGAATAGGTAGCAAACCTTAAAGTTGACCTCAGCTTTACTCTTATACAATTAATAAAGAGAATTTTACATAAATACCACAAAATTCCGATTTTTCTACATATCTAAAAAATAAACTTTCATATTTACGTTCATAACACTTTGGTATCACAAAAGGTGTATTTAACTTTTCAAGAGTTGGCAATAGCGGTATTTTTCATGCAATATTAAAGTTTTTGTGTTATGAAAGTTTACATGTTAAGATATGTAAATACATAAGAATTGCGTGGAATATACGTAAATATCCCTCAAATAAATCATAAACTACAATTGATGCATGTCAAGAGATTCCTGTAAAGTTAGGCACAAGAAGGCCACGGTTCTCTTGATATCCATAATATACATTCAGACTCCATAATTAGAACATATTGTAGATTCTGCCTGAACCAATTTTACATGTTGAAGTAAGTGCATTAGAAGACCATATAAAAGTAAGAAAAATAAAACTTCAAGGCGTCAAGCAATAAATATCATCAACAGGCCTACCATATCCATCACAAAATGCATCCTCCAAGAACTTTGAGGGAAGAACATTTGCTCCTTCACATACTAAACCATGAAACTCTTGATTAGGTTCAACCTAAAAAATAGCAAATAAACCATATTAAATATTTATGATCCGAAAGTTCATCCTAGAATAATACTAGACAATGTAATACCAAAATACAATCAGAAAAAAGGTACGATAACTACTATAGCTGGCACAATACCTATAAGTGTAGCTATAATAGCTAAAAATGATCCTTTTTTTATTTTGGATTTATATTTATTTGTATTCAAATGTCGATTAAGGCTTATTCTTTTCGGTCGGAAAAGTAAGGAGGTTCCAAGATTAAGGCAAACAAAAACCACAACCGATAAAATAACAGACTTTCAAACTAGAGAAAAAAAGATACGAGAGAACTGACAACAAAAACAACAAGCCTTTATCCCACTAAGTAGGGTCGGCTACATGAATCATTTTGCTCCATTATGTCCTAATGAGTGTCATATTTTCATTTAATTCTAATAAATTAGGATCATTTCTAGTACAACATGCCCAGGTCTTTTTATGTCAACCTCTACCTTTGTTAACATTAATTGCATCTAGAACAACTAATCTCCTAAAAGAGTCATCAGATGGTCACAAATAAAAGTAACAGCAGAAGCCAAACCAAAATTGCAAGAACCCATTAATAAATAAGCAACACTGCATGAAGTGTTGTAAGCAGAATCATATTAGTTCACAGGCAATTTTTAAAATTTCTTTATTCTTCTCTTTTGTGCAAATAGAGAAGTTTTTACATCCACAGTATGAAAGAGCATAACGAAAATATATAGAACGGAAGAAGGCCAAATAAAGTTAAGTTTACAAAACAAAGACAAGCAAATAAGTAAGAGTTTTATAGGTGAATTTAAATAATACTGCAAGTAGAAAAGCTCAATTCACGTACTATAGTAGAAGGTTAATGCAACACTTTTACAGTGTCTGACAAGCCAGCTAGTAGCAATATTCCCAACATTATGGCAGGTAAATGATCCTGGAAAATTTCATGGACAAGATTTCAAAACAACCTCATATTATCCTCTCTCATCACAAGCATAGGAGGGCAATTTACTTCTCGCAACTAGAAGAGGGAGCATTAAAATGGCATTGCCGAGTCAAAGACCCACGAACCCAGTAATGTGCTTGTTGAAGTGGTAGAAGGGTTGAGTTCAACTTGACCACACACATGACCAAGAATCTCGCTCACAAAATGGTACTCTACAATCACGTAAGTGAAAAAATGGGCCAAAAAAAAAATTTCGTGCCCTGCATTCAAACACAATTCTCTCATTAGTCAGTCCTTCCACGTATAGGGTGCTTGGCAAATGTCAAATTAGTTTTATTCATCATTAGTTACATCTGATATGTATAATTCAACAAATACTAATCTTGACCATTACTATTTTTAAGTGGCATTTTGAAGAAAGAGGATTACTAATAAGTGCAATTAATAAGTAAATAATTGACTCAATATTTACCACAATTTTCTTCATTATGTCTAAACTTTCTGAAAATAATAAATAATAAAATATTTTAATTAAAATAAGTTCTTACATCTTCAAAACATGATCAACATTACAAAAATATAAAACATTATATATACATTTTTTATTATAATTCAAAAACTGTCTGCCGACATTAATTATTGCCCTTTTGGTAGTTGCTTTAGATATGCTTTAACATAAGCAATAAAAGTTGCAACTTTTTGTGAAATTTAGTAAAACTTTTCTCATAATCATGTGATAAATTAAGAAGTTTGATTAAATGAATTTATTAATTTAAAAACAAAAAAAATTGTGATGCTTGAGAAACTAATAAGTATTTCTATAACTATATATATGCCTAGACTATCATTTGGTTCATGTATGAACTTCTACAATAACAAATATGGATTGCTACCATATTGATGGTGCATAAGCAGCTTGGTCTTAAATTCAATCGTGGTTAATTTCTATGATATGTTTGTTCATAGTAATCTATAAGCTAATTATTATTATTTAATGTATTTAACCACTTAATAATTAAATCGGTATCTCTGAAAGGTAATCCTATCATTTTTTAGTAAGGATTAATGATATATTTTGAATTATGGTTCAATGGAGTTTTACCCTCTCATGGATGTATGGGTATTTGTATCACTTTCGTCATGCTTAGAGGAGTCAATGCCTTTCCAAGCTTCAATAGCCTGATTTTCTTAAGAATCAAGATCGACATTTTTTAGATTCATTGTGTATCTTTCTTTTTTCCTAACCTTTACTCTCTTCCCTCATAATTTCCTATGGTATCATTTTTCTGTGGCCCACCTTTATTCCATAGCTAAAATCAAACATTTTAGAACTTAATTTAAGCACTTTAATGCAATCATTCAGTTACATTCATCAATTTCAAGTAATTGTGTATAAACATCATTTTTTTTTATTACCCTCGTAGATCCTGAATCCCTCCTAATTATTTTGCCCTCACCATCTAGTGCAAACAGGAAAAAAAAATGAAAAGAAAAGAAGAAGAAACACCTATCATAGTCTAGCTGCCACCACATTTCCCTTCTTTCTTCCACCTCTTCTCATTAAATTCCTAAAATAATTAAAAAAATCTAAATTTAAATTGAAAAATCAAATACAATCAAATACATAAAAAATTCCTTAAATTTATCCGCTAACTTAGTCACCTAATTTAATTACAAATCATCCTAATCCTATATTTTTTTATACCATAACATCCCCAAAACAAATCTTCCACAAATTCATTGCACAACCTCAAACCAAAATAACTTTTTAATAATCCTTAGCTTGGTTGTAATTGTTCGAGTGAGAAGCTAGGCCCCCCCCAAATTATGCATAGTTTGGTGTGAACTCCGAGAAGACGTATGCTCTTCCCACCACAAATTATGGAATATGATCTCTGCTCTTCACTTTCTATAGCAACCATGAGATTATATATTAAAAAGTGAATAAAATTAAAAACAAGAAAAGTAGATAAAAATAAGTTTCTTTCAAGTCAATATGACAGAAATAAAAAAAGAAACTGATTCTCTGACAATGTGCATAAAACATTCAAAACATCAAATTATATTCCGATATTTATTAATAGTCAGAAGAATCATGGTGAGAACATTTTATCGATATTGTTGCAGATAAAATATTTATTTTCTTTTGCATCTCATAATGGGAAAGATTTTCCATTGATATCTCATATTTTCTTCAACAGAATAAATTTTCCATTCAGATTGCCAAGCTTCTCCATTACAAAAAGTTGGAGGAACTAGAACACATGGGATCCCGATTGATTCTAGGAAGCTCACTAAAAATGACTTCTACAGCCTTCTTCAATGAGCCATCAACAAACTAAATTGATAGGGAATTAGATAGCTTTCTTTTGTAGATCAGATTACACATCAACACCTCCCTCCTAGCTTTATATGTTTACTTCGTTACACATAGGGTTATAAATGAACCAATGCAATCAAGAACTACTCGAATTGGGCTCAATTAATGGTTGATCATGTTTATTTAAATTAATAAATAAATAAGCTTGAACGTTTTCTTTAAAACTCATGTTAAGTTAATTAAACATCAACATAATATAACTTTTTTATTTATGTTCGCAAACAAACTCATTTGTTATTCAACAAGTAACTTATTAAATGCTCATTATTAACTTTGAGGATAATCCATATTATATATGATATATAATTTGAATAAAATTTAATTAGTTAAAACGTATTTAATAATAGATTTCACAGTAACATATATTATATCAACAATATTTTAGGATTAATTATTAACTGTGTATTTATTTTATTAATATCTATGTATTCTTTAACCCAATTTAATAATTAACAAATCATTGTCCAACATATTCAATCGTCACACTTTTAATATTTATTAATTAATAACTATATAAATATATAATATTTATTATGAATCATATAATTTACAGCAATCATAAAATATAAATATAGTTAATATTTCTCTCATCTATAAATCACGATTTGCTCAGTAGTGAGTAGCCTCAAGCTCTCAACCCGTCTTTTCTCTTTTCCACAGTTCTACCTTGTTCACACTCATTTTTCTCATTCGCACGAAAAACTTCTTATCCAGTTAGGTATTCATAATTTTTTAGTTTTTTTATGTTTTAAAAATTATTTAAAATGTAAATAATTAATAAGTTAATTAATTTAATGCAATTCATTCTTTTTTATTTTAAAGAATTAATTAATTAACACTTATTTATATTATTTGATTGCAACAAAATTTACTAGCAACGTATATATTTTTTTATTTAAATTGTGAGAAATAATTAGTTACTCAAAATTAATTCAATTGTTTACTTTTAAAACTTATAGATCATTTGTTAAAAATTTTATATGAAAATTCAGATACTCGATTGAATTTTCAGCTTATTTTTTAAATCATTTAAATGCTCATTCAATTAACATAAAAAAAAATCAAGTTCAATTATTAAAAAATTTAAACGAGCTAATTTTGAATGTACAAGTGAAAGTTGGCTCAAATTTGAGCCAAACATGAACAATTTAAAATATTACCAAGCCAAGTCTAATCTACACTATACTCAACTCGACTCAGCCCAATTAAAGCTTAGTTAACAAAATCAAAAAGATACTCAAACGATTTCTCTGGCATAAGAGTCCAAATAGCAAGAGGCTGCATTACTAGTCTGGGACAACCTTTACCGACCTACAAAATATGGGGGCTCGGGTTCCATGCCCCCTCAAGGTGGAGAGGGCTATTAAGTGCCAAGTCTTCTTCACAGATTTTTGGAAGGCAAGTTTGATGAAAATTTAGAGCCTCGGCACTACAATTGAACGGATTTACCGAGAAAGTTTTGCAAGGAGCAGCCAGCATGCTTAACATCACCGGGTGGAGGGTTTTGCTAAAGGGAAGGAAATCAACATTCAAAACCAAACCTGGGTGCTTGATACCGCTCTTACCAAGTGGCCAATGTACCTTAATATTCAAGAAGTGCATAGGAAAAACTTGGTGATTACTTCAAGAAGGAGCTAGCAGATCGTATAGCCAAACATTCCTATTAATACCGCGCTACCAACTAACCAGTTGAAACTCACTCACAAGCTTGACAAACATCACACCTTTGGCAAACAATGCAAGGTTCCTGAGTCAACCCAAAAGCTATTGACTCATGGAAATCCATGAACACATTCTTTGGTGGAGACCCCTTAAAGATGCCTACTCTCACTAATAGTAGGCTTCACATTATAGGGCTTGGTGGCTTGGTGAGACAACTTCTTGCCCTTGGGATTCTCCATATGTGGTGGATAGATCCAATGTTACCCCTAACTATTTGCTATTTGAAGTAGTTACAGACCCTAAAGGAGCAGGGCTTTAACATCCCACAATTTCACAGCCTTGAAGAGGCAACCAACTATCTTGCCAAATTAAAATCAAGCAACTCGGTCTTTGCCCGCATTTATGGCCATGTTGTGCACCATGTTGGTGTGCTAGGAATGCAAATAAACATGGGCATCCACACAATGCTCCTACTAGCATTGCATCAACTTTTATCGAAGCTCTCACCCACGCCCAAATATTTCCCACTCTAGTGCACTAGGATACTAGCCAGCCAAATAGGTTGTCAAGTTCAACTCTCTAGCACCTCAACCACACCTCCTGTGCCAGGACCAGGCCAACATTGGAGCTATCATTAGAACTTGAAATAAAAGACCTTTCTATGGGTATGAGACTCAAGTGAAGATTCAGGTCATTCTTTTCATACAACAAAGCAACAAACCATGGATGATAAAGAGCAAAAGTATCATTAGCAAGGGGGGCTAATGTGAATGTTATAAACTTCTTGATAGAGTCTATGCATGAAAGATCATGGCAAGCTCATCAATATTGCCCAAATTTTGCATTCAGTTCAAACAAGTTATATTTCAATACATAGCTAGAGGAAATAAAGCAGCACATTATTGTACCCACATAGACCTTCAAAGGGAGCTTGTTTTGAAAGATGTAAATGAGCAACATGCTTTTTTTATCTTATTTCAAAAGATAGGTCTCATTTTTAAAGGCTTAAGACAAAATTTTGTACACATTTTGTTCTTTGATATAGTAATGCAAATGCAACATTTCAAGGATGAATTTTATATTCATTTACGCATCTTCATTTGAATGGATTGCCTATAAATGAATTTTGCCTGCTAAAAAATACAATAGATCTCTAATTTTTTCTTCAACAATAGTCCATGACCTAGGGGCTAGAAAAGAGGTTTGGAAGATCTATAAAACAAGTAATATCTGGGAAAAGGGATTAGTATTCTATGAAAATTTCTGAAAATAATAGGAATGCTCTTTTCCTGAAATGAGAGAGAAAGTCAGTAACCTACTGCTTGAAAATTTATGCATTAAAAATTTGACATACGATGGATGGCCTATAAAGGAAAAGGAAAGAAAAAAATTTGAGAAAAAGCCTAAACTAAAAAATTTTAAAGGGTTAGGAGAATTCGCAAAAAGATTAGTGTTAATCATTTCAAGAAAGAAAAAAAAAAACAATATAAGACCTATTTATAGGAAAATAAGAGTCAATTCATATCTATCAACAGTTCAATTAAATTCATTTGTTTTAGTAAACCATAACATAAAAGATTGGTAAAAGCCTCGAATGAGATGTTGGTGAGGGAGAAGGAATGAGAAATAGTTAATTCTAATCATTTCAAACTTAAAAAATAGCATCTTAAGGCCTCATATTTACATAAAATTAGTAGTCATTTCATAATCTATAATTTAATAAAATATGCCAATTCAAGAAACCATATCCAAAATATCATACATTCACTAAATATATGAATAGCCTTGATAATTAATTAAGCTAACAGAAAAACCACAAAAAAAATACTTATAATAAGGAATATTTATAATAAGGAAACGAAAATAGCTATAGCTTCAAAATCATATTTGCTCCGATAGAGATGGTCAATGAATTAATACTAAGAGAGGTGCGTAGAGTAAATTTAGGGTAGTTCCCTTAATTTCCTCCACACAAACCTCCCTCTCAATCCTCTTCTTTAATAAGCCTTCCTTTTAATTTTAAAATGCAACTTCATAATTTAGTCCCTTAATTAATATTTAAAAATTTATCCTTGTAAACTTAGTTTTGCCTATTTTACTAAAAGCCACGTAGATAACTTCAACTCTCCCGAGTACAATTTTTTTTCAGCTCATGGGAATAGACAACAAAAGATAGTTACACTTAAATGTCGATCATTGGGTTATCAACCAAATAAACATCACGATTTGTGCTTTCAAGCTAATTATTAATGGATAGTGCCATCTATAATTTGATATTAGTTTTAGATTTTTTTAATTGTTCAAAAAAATGGTTGTAATTTTGAGAAAGGCCAATAATTGTAAATAATGCCTAATGTTATGTAATTTAAAATGATGATAAAAAAACATTATGAGTGGTTAATTAAGCATTTCATGCCATGAATGCATAATGATTCGCTTTTCCATCTCAGTTGGATATCCAATAATACGGGTCTCTAAGTAGTATACCTTCAAAATATCTAACCTCTGTTTCCTCTCTGCTCTTTCATTTCACTCATTCATAAATCAAAATAAAAAGAAAATTGAAAGTATTGCATTTGTTGAATAAAATCGACCAAAGCTACCGCATGCACAGTTACATGCAAACCGTTCTCTCCCAAATTAGCACTGAGAGAATCAAGCAAAAGAAACAACACTTCTCATCGAACTCCCACGCAATCCCAAATTCAGACAAAAAACAATTAGGAGATACCGAAATTTTTACTCTTTTAAACACCCGAAATTCCATTTCTATGAGCAGAAAATACCTACCTGGAAAACCAACCGAATCCCATCTCGCGTGTCAACGGCAACTGGCATACAGGAACAAAAGACGCCGCTGTCAATGATACGGTGCACGTCCTCCTGTACTTCTCGCACCGTTAGAGCAGAATTAGGGCGGCTAAACCTGACCGCGCCAGCGGCCGCAACCTCGAGGTCTGCACGTTCAAGCGCCTCCCCGTCCTTGTTCCGAATCAGAACCTCGCTAATGAGTACTCGCTCCTCGTCCTCCTTACCGTGCTGTGGCCGCCGCGGGTTCTGCTCCTGCTCAGGCCGAGTTAAGGCGAGCGAAGACGAGCAAAGAAGATCTGGCTTCCCCCAAGGCCGAATGAGCGACGTAGCCAATCGATGAATGGATTCTTTGGCTTTTTGAAGGTGACATGAGAAGTCATGGGGGGCGAAGGGCAGGGCAGAGCGTTTGAGAATAGGTTGATATTCAAGCAAAGCAGGGACTTTGATGGAGGCCAGGATGAAACGAAAATCATCCTTTTTTTCCATTCCCACGACACGAACACTAAGGGGAAGGAGTGTTATGGGAGCTACGCAGCTAGGGTTGAAGAGGTTTTAGGCATGCAGCTTAAGACGAAGAAGAAAAACTTGAAAGATATGCACCTGCAAATGGATAAGTTTTTTTTTTCTCATTTTTTTCTCATTTTGACTCAATGGCTATACATATAATTGAGAAATTTACATGCATACCACATATTTTTTATATATTTACATATCTAAATGTTAAACTTTGATATTATATCTATGAATTTTTTTGTGCATAATACACAAAATCTTTTTATTTACATATCCCGCACCAGAAAGTTTAGTATTACGGATACCTCACACTAAACTCTCAAAAATCTCAAAATTAGCCAAAACCCCTAAATATCTCAAAATTAGCTTCTAATTAATGTCTTTGTCACCTGTTAGAGACATGTGGAACTTATAATAACATTTTTCTCCACATTTTTAGCAATCCCTCCTCTCATAAAAGTCTCTCACAATTCACAAAACAGATGAAACTTTCATTCTACAAGTTTTCCACCAAAAGAGAAAGAAGACCTTGAGGAATGCTCTCAAATTTTTTTCCAACTCTTACATCCAGCAGCCTCCAATGACTCTCTGATGCATAAATCCTTTCCAAGTATCTAGTAGGCTAAGAAGTCAATAACAATTTCTCTCACGACATAAACAAGTTTTTATAGTTAGGTTTTACATTATGGATCCAAAAATATATTCAAACTCTCCAAATCTGTCAATGGGTTCAAATAAGCAAAAATCATGCAAATCTAAGTTTTGGATGTCCGATTGTGTGGTCATGCACGAAGCTAGTGTGTTCAGGCCCAGTTATGGTGTGATTGTGTTATAGAGCACTATATCGCGTGTTTTGACTCTATTTTACGTGTTTGACACATATAATCTGCACAACATTAACAAAAATCTTTCTCAAGTGCAAAAATCATAATAAATAAGGAAAATTTGTATGTAAAAATGAATGTTAAAAAATAGGTGAAATCATGTAAATTTGATGCATGTCAATACCCCCAAAGTTACATTCTTACTTGCCCTCGAGTAAGCACATAACTCAGTTGGAATTTCATAAAGATTATTGTTATTCATGTGGGTTTCTAATCTTCCATATGTTTATCTAGCTAAATAAAAGTTTTTAAATGTCATTGTAGATCAATTATCTTTAATGGTTAATAATTTGATATTTCCTTAGTTCCCTCATTCTTTTCTTTAAGAAAATCCTATAGATCATTAGATTGATGTATTTTAAGCCTCTTTCACTAACCTTGAATGTCTTTAATGCAATTTTATTGGATTTTTGCTAACTCAACATAACTTAACTCTTTTCTTTTAAGATGACTATAAAGGTGTTTTATTAAAGGATTATGGAAAAGTTTTATCACTTAAGTCATACTAAGCACCCCTCTGATTCTATTTCTTTGAATAATTTTGTGTCAACCTTAGCTTCTTCTCATGAGTTTTTCACTTTTATTTTTCCTTTTCTTCGTTTTTTTTCTTTTTTTTTCTCCTAAGAATTACTATATCTGGTTAAAGATTTTTTTTCTTTTTTATTTTAATGAAAGTGAAGGGTAATGTTTCTTAAGTAGTAAAATACAACACTTGATATTTTAATGCCACATCTTTTAGGTAATTGATCAGCCTAAAAAATGCTTGATTGTACATATACATTTTATGCTTAATTTTAATAATATTGCACTTTAAAGGAAGGTATTTTGTTTGGTTTTTGTGTTAGGTATAAGAAATTCACTTTTGGAGAAAAAGAATAAAAAACGATGCAATATGGAGAAAAAACGAGCAAGAAATCAAATTCTGGCCTGACATGTTTCGATAAGTTTTTCTATGTTTAATCTTCTTTATACTTGTTGCATATTTTTGAATGAGATTACACTTTAAATAAAATATTGTTTTTATACTTATTTTGTAGGGTTATCTATTAGGAACGTAATACAACTGAAATGGGGCGAAATAGAGCTAATACAGAGTCGAACGAAGCAAAATGGTGGAGCTACACATAGTAGGGCGCCGGCCGCGCCAAAAACCCAAGAGCATGAAATTTGGGAGTCAGCAGCGCTAGGAACAGTTATTGGCAATATACATTGAACTTGGACGCTTTTTCGAGGGTTTCTTGAAGCACCTCATGGGAAATTCATCCCTATACTATATTAGAATGATTTTTATGTCATTAAAGTGATAGGAATCTTATAAAAACGTGGAGAATGTTTAAAGATCATAGAATAGAAGTAAAAATGTAGATAGATTGGTGAGGGGATTTTGAGAGAATCTGTAAGGGTTTGTACTAGCATTGCATGGATCAGCGGGAGATTTTATGGGATAGATCTTCATCTTTCATTCAAGGGGAAAAAGCTAAGTATTGTGTTCTTCATTATCTTATGATTTTGTAAACACTTATGTAGTAGATTTGCTTTGATGAAATAAAGCTTTCCGTTATGTTTTCTTCGTACTTTTGCATGAAAAAATGTTGTGAAAAAACTATTTGTGTGCAAAACAAGGTGTTTGTGCCAATGTTTTGTTGTGTTGAATATATTTTTTATTTTATTTGTTTTATTTTTAATTTATTATTTGTTGTGTTACGTATACAAAATAAAGGATCCGTAAGACTTGTGTCTTATGGTCCCGAGTTAGAAAAATGGAAGAAAACTAAAAAACATAAATGACTTGAAAAACTAGAAATGAAAATGGAAAACATTCAAAATAATAACTTGGAAAATCATCATAAATCATTGAGGGATTATGTAAATTCTACGACAGATGAAATTCACTCAAGTATACAAAACTCTGTCGTAGAAACTGACTCGTTTGAACTGAATCCAGTGATTATTCAACTGATGCAGAATAATCAGTTTGGGGGAACTCATTCGGAGGATCCCTATTTACATTTTCTAGTTTTTTAGAACTTTGTGTTACTTTTCGTTATAACAGAATGCCAGATGATGTTGCTAGGCTAAGGCTTTTTTCTTTTTAACTAAAG
Organism: Papilionanthe hookeriana x Papilionanthe teres; assembly: GCA_022702705.1. NCBI lineage: Eukaryota > Viridiplantae > Streptophyta > Magnoliopsida > Asparagales > Orchidaceae > Papilionanthe > Papilionanthe hookeriana x Papilionanthe teres. Next base: position 112,496,338 of record CM040427.1, on the reverse strand, counting down.
GACAAGACTAAAATGTGGTTATACTCATTAGAACCTGGTTCTATTAAAAATTGGGAGGGGTTAACTCAGAAATTTTTAGCTAAGTATTTTTCACCTTCAAGGACTACTAAACATAGAAATGATATTTTCTCATTTTGTCTGTATGAAGAGGAATCAATATACGAAACTTGTGAAAGATTTAATGAACTCCTAAGAAAGTGTCCACATCATGCTTTGTCATATTGGCTAATCATTCAAACTTTTTATAACGGGTTAGTAAGATCCTTTACGTCTATTATTGATGTTGCAGCTGGTGGTTCATTAATGTCAAAATCATTTGATGAAGCGTATGCATTAATTGAAGAAATGACTATAAATGAATTTCAATGGCCCCCTACAAGGGTAAATCCTAAAAAGGTAGCTAATGTTCATGATACAGATGAGATTGCAACTCTTGCATCTCAGGTTGCTGCATTATCAAGGAAGTTGGACCAATTTGGAATGAATCGGCCTCAATTTACTCCTATAAGTGAGGAAAGTTTATTAGGTCATATGATTGATTCCAACTTATTATATGAGACTTTAAATACCATAAACAACCCATATTCTAACTTGTACAACCCAGGTTGGAAGAACTATCCTAATTTTAACTGGAATTATACTACTGACAATATAAACCAACAATGGGAAAATAATCATTCAAATCATAATGGAAGTTGGAATAATTAGGGTAACACAAACTATAGACCTCTATATCCACCAGACTCTAACATAGATCAACAATTTGAGGATAAGAAGATATCTATAAAAGAAGTGGTATCGCAAATGGAAAATCAATTGCAAAGTCAAAATGCTGCGATTAGAAACATAGAGAATCGACTGGGATAAATTGCTAATTCACTTAGCAATAGACCCCATGAAACACTTCCTAGCAACACTGAGATCAAACCTAAAAAGAACAATAATGAACAGGTATAAGCTATCCAATTAAAAAATGGAAGAGAGATAGAGGATGTGGTAGAAAAGAGAAAGAAATTATGTGAGAAACAAAAGAAATAAAAAGACCTGAAGAACATGTTTCTAAGGGTCTAGAAAAATTAATATCTCCAACTAAAATCAATTTGGAAAGACCATCACCTCCATTTCCTCAAAGACTTAAAGATCATAAGTTGGATAAAATATTTTCAAAGTTCTTAGAAGTACTTGGTCTGACTTTTTTAAATGTCGAAATTTATGAACTCATATATATATATATATATATATGTGTATATATATATATATGTATATATATATATATATTAATTTAGATTTCTAGTGAGTCACACATTCAAAATGCAAGTATATGTATCGCTCAAGTAATACATGGCTCTAGTGTAATCCTAGTTATCAATTCCACGAGAAGATTTGTAAACTCTATAATGTAGCACAGAAATCACTACTCAAATCACAGCACAATTACATCAATTACATATAATATAAGGATGTTCAGACAATAGTAGTTACTAATTCTACCAAAGTACGTTCTACTCTTCTAACACAATTAACAAACACAAGACTAAACTTTATAACAAAAGTTCAAATTTCAAGTAAAAATCCTCATCCTTTACAATGATAATGTGATGATTTGGTGACATAGACCAGTGATACAACTGTATTATGTCAAATAGGAGCATTCTTATTCTTTACTCTTTTCTGAGCAATATAAAGAACAATGGCTAATCCTAGGTTTAGTTCCTAAATCTATGGTTAGGCTTGGAGGATACCGGCTGTCGCTACGGAGCTCCCACTTCCCTTTGCTTGAAAAAACGTGATAGGAATAAAGTGATATGAATGTTAGAAAAAAAGTGGAGAATGTTTAAAGATCATAGAATAGAAGTAAAAAATGTAGATTTCTACCTTTTGGAGAGATTGGTGAGGGGATTTTGAGAGAATATGTAAGGATTTGTACTAGCATTGCTTGGATCAACGGGAGATTTTATGGGATAGATCTTCATCTTTCATTCAAGGGGAAAAAGCTAAGTATTGAGTTCTTCATTATCTTATGATTTTGTAAACACTTATGTAGTAGATTTGCTTTGATGAAATAAAGCTTTCCGTTGTGTTTTCTTCGTGCTTTGTGATGCCTTTCTCTTACTTTTTCTTCTTATTTAGAAATAGTGGCATAAGAAGATTATGTCATTATTTTTCATTTACTTTTCTTTTGCAATAAGTAAGATTCTTGTTTAGGATATTGGATGCATGCTAGAAGAACTTTTAATTATATATGTGATGTTTTTTACTTGCACTTCATTTACATTACAAAAAGAACTCGTTGTAGTGTTAAAATTCATTGTAACTGCATTAAGATCTAAGAGAGCGGTGTATTCTCAATAAAGTGGAACCACATTCAAACTCCATGGATGATGAAGTTCATGGGAGTTGATTGCAAATAAATAGGGAAATATAAATTGATGGACGTAGAATTGGAGATTTTAGGGTGACAGACTGAAATCCCTAATTCGGTCCTAGTGTTTAGAAACTAAAGCAGGAGTTAGCCTTCAGGCGAAGGGATGTGGAAGCTCAAGAGTGAGAGCCAATATCCTCCTAGCCAACCACGAATTAAGGGACTAAACCTAGGATTAGCCAATGTTCTTTATGCACTTGGAAGTGGGTAAAGAATAGGATTTCTCCTTTTTAGCACATACAATATTTAATGCATCTCATTCATTTACATTATCCAATTCACTACATAAGAATAATAGATTTTATTATCTCAAAATTTACCAAACCAATTTATCCAGAAATGGTTATCTTTATAAGTAATATTTGTATTTATGAATAGTTATTATCCTTACATATAATCATCTGCATTTAGGAGTAATTGCTATATAAAACTACTTATATCGCATTATGAACTAAAGTCTGATAGTAGTATATTAGAATTTGACTAAGAACCTCTTACCTCGCTTCCCTGTGGGATCGATAAACGAGACTCCACTAGAGTCCTGTATTACTTAAACGATACGTATACTTGCATATAACCTTTAGTGAGTGCACATACTTATAAACATAAAAACACGCAGAAAAATAGCACACGGCGGGGCGCATCAAGTTTTTGGCGCCATTACCGGAGAAGCTTCGGTAAAAATTTTAAGAGAATTTTAGTTGAAGAAATTAGGCTTAGAATTGGAAACCTTTAGTGTCGTAAAATTATTTTTGTGTGAAAATTTTTTTTGCATGAAAAAGTGTTGTGAAAAAACTATTTGTGTGAAAAACAAGGTGTTTGTGTAAATATTTTATTGTGTTGAATATATTTTTTATTTTATTTATTTTATTTCTAATTTATTATTTGTTGTGTTACGTATACAAAATAAAGGATCTGTAAGACTTATGTCTTATGGTCCCGAGTTAGAAAAATGGAAGAAAACTAAAAAACATAAATGACTTGAAAAACAAGAAATGAAAATGGAAAACATTCAAAATCATAACTTGGAAAATCATCATAAATCTTTGAGAGATTATGTAAATTCTATGACAGATGAAATTCACTCAAGTATACAAAACCCTGTCGTAGATGCATACTTGTTTGAATTGAATCCAGTGATTATTCAACTGATGCAGAATAATCAGTTTGGGGGAACTCATTCGGAGGATCCCTATTTACATTTTCTAGTTTTTTAGAACTTTGTGTTACATTTCGTTATAACAGAATGCCAGATGATGTTGCTAGGCTAAGGCTTTTTTCTTTCTCACTAAAGGATAAGACTAAAATGTGGTATACTCATTAGCACCTGGTTCTATTAAAAATTGGGATGAGTTAACTCAGAAATTTTTAGCTAAGTATTTTCCACATTCAAGGACACTAAACTTAGAAATGATATTTTCTCATTTTGTCTGTATGAAGGGGAATCAATATACGAAACTTGTGAAAGATTTAATGAACTCCTAAGAAAGTATCCACATCATGCTTTGCCATATTGGCTAATCATTCAAACTTTTTATAACGGGTTAGTAGGATCATTTACGTCCATTATTGATGTTGTAGCTGGTGGTTCATTAATGTCAAAATCATTTGATGAAGCGTATGCATTAATTGAAGAAATGACTATAAATGAATTTCAATGGCCCTCTACAAGGGTAAATCCTAAAAAGGTAGTCAGTGTTCATGATACAGATGCGATTGCAACTATTGCATCTCAGGTTGCTGCATTATCAAGGAAGTTGGACCAATTTGGAATGAACCGACCTCAATTTACTCCTATAAGTGAGGAAAGTTTATTAGGTCATATGATTGATTCCAACTTATTATATGAGACTTTAAATACCATAAACAACCCATATTCTAACTTGCACAACCCAGGTTGGAAGAACCATCCTAATTTTAACTGGAATTAAACTACTGACAATAGAAACCAACAATGAGAAAGTAATCATGCAAATCCTAGTGGAATTTGGAATAATCAGGGGAACACAAACTATAGACCTCCATATCCACCGGACTCTAACATAGATTAACAATTTGAGGATAAGAAGATATCTATAGAAGAAGTGTTATTGCAAATGGGAAATCAATTGCAAAGTCAAAATGCTGCGATTAGAAACATAGAGAATCAACTGGGATAAATTGCTAATTCACTTAGCAATATACCCCATGGAACACTTCCTAGCAACACTGAGATCAAACCTAAAAAGAACAATAATGAACAAGTAGAAGCTATCCAATTAAAAAGTGGAAGAGAGATAGAGGATGTGGTAGAAAAGAGAAAGAAGTTGTGAGAGAAACTAAAGAAATAAAAAGACCTGAATACCATGTTTCTAAGGGTCTAGAAAAATTAATATCTCCAACTAAAAGCAATTTAGAAAGACCATCACCTCCATTTCCTCAAAGACTTAAACATCATAAGTTGGATAAAATATTTTCAAAGTTCTTAGAAGTACTTGGTGTGACTTTTTTAAATGTCAGAATTTTATGAACTCATATATATATATATATATATAGATTTCTAGTGAGTCACACATTCAAAATGTAAGTATATGTATCGCTCAAGTAATACATGGTTCTAGTGTAATCCTAGTTATCAATCCCACGAGAAGATTTGCAAACTCTATAATGTTGCGCAGAAATCACTACTCAAATTACAACACAATTACATCAATTACTTATAATATAAGGATGTTCAGACAATAGTAGTTACTAATTCTATCAAAGTACGTTCTACTCTTCTAACACAATTAACAAACACAAGACTAAACTTTATAACAAAAGTTCAAATTTCAAGTAAAAATCCTCATCCTTTCCATTGATGATGTGATGATTTAGTGACATAGATCAGTGATACAATTGTATTGTGATAAATAGAAGCATTCTTATTCTTTACTCTCTTCCGAGCAATATAAAGAACATCAGCTAATCCTAGGTTTAGTCCCTAAATCCGTGGTTAGGCTTGGAGGATACCGGCTGTCGCTACGGAGCTCCCACTTCCCTTCGCTTGAAGGCTAACTCTAGTTTTAGTTTTCAAACCCTAGAACCAAATTAGGGATTTTAGTCTGTCACTCTTAAATCTCCAATTCTACGCCCATCAAAATATATTTCCTAACTACGCCACTCATTCATAGACATTGAATGTGACCTTCACTTTTGTAGTAGAACTCATAGTCCTTTTGGAAAGTATGTCTCACAATAAGTTTGGCCAGATCAAAAAGTAAATGAAGTACGAAGTGAAAAGGTCATCACAAATTTTTCATATTAAATCAGCACATCATTTCTATATCACGACATCAACAAACATAAAAATGAGGAAGACACAGAAATCTATTCAAGACTCATGAGGAAAGTACGATGAAAGATGGATTTTATATAAAAAAGCAACGTCATACAAACAAAGAAAAGTAAATATAACTTATCTCATATATTCCCCAAGCAAATCTCTTGAAATTCCTTTGACTTCTCTTCTTTCTCCACAATAGCACACAATTCTATCTTAAGATGAGTAAAGAAAAAGAAATCTCTCACTTTTCCTCTCCTCCTACACCCTTAGTAGAGAACACACACTAAACACCAAACCCTAGACTCTCTTTAATGGACTCTCCACTCAAGAACTATGAAAAGACTCTGAGAAACACTGAAGAGACTCTCTATCTAAATCAGTTTAAATTCTGGTAGAGCCGACTTTCCCAAGAGTTCACTCAAGCACCCGTCCAAAATCCAGCTAAATACATTAAATCTGGTTGAATTCGCGATAGGGCACGGTCCGACACACAATAGGGCACTGTCCGGTGCCATTTTCAGTCTTCCATCTAAACCCTCTGGATTTAGGCGCGGTCTGGCGTTCGATAGGGCGCTGTCCGAGGCTCCAGGTCAAAATGTCCAATTGGCCTCATTTTGCTCTGAATTCACTCCTTTTTTTCTTCATTTTTCTCCAAAGGCCCGATATCATCGTACTTGCATGAAATCATAAAACATACCCTTCTTTAAAGTGCAATATTATAAAAAACAGGTATGAAATAGGCATTAAAAAGCTATCAAATTTTAAGTGGATCAGTACTTAAGAAGGTAATGATAAATATTCCTTTCATAGACGCTTTAGAATAGATGTCAAGTTATGTAAAGTTTATGAAGGAGATATTAAGCAAGAAAATTTTTTTGGGGATTACGAGACGTTGCACTAAGTGAGGAGTGTAGCGCTGTACATCAGAAAAAGTTTCATTGGAAACTTAAAGATCCTTATAGCTTTACAATTTCTTATTTTACTGGAGAAAAAGTATGTGGAAAAGCTTTATGTGATTTAGGAGCGAGCATTAATGTGATGCCTCTATCTATATTTAGTTAGGTTTAGCTGATATTTCTCCCACTCTTGTAACCCTTCAATTAGTTGATCGATCTATCATTTATCCAAAAGAGGTTATAGAAGACATGCTTGTTAAAGTGGATACATTTATCTTTCTTATAGAATTTATTGTATTAGATATAGAGGAAGATAAAAGAAATTCCAATTAGTTTTAGGAGACCTTTCCTTGTTACTGGACAAGTTATGATAGATGTGCAAAAATGAGAGTTAATTATGAATATTAATGACCACGAAGTCAATTTGATGTCTTAAAGACTATGAAATATCCAACTGAGAGAAAAGATGATGATTATTTTTGGATGGATGAAATTGATTATCTAGGTAAAGACCATTTCTAAAAAGTTTTGAAAGTAAGTTACCAGATGTGATCAAAATGGACTTTCATGATGAGTTGAAAACTTTGTTTAAAGAAGACTGTATGTATGTTCAGGAGAGGTGTGAAATGATGGACGCTACCAAAAATTGTAAACTTTTAGTTCCATTTGTTGAAAAATCTCATGAACTTAAGTTGGATGTACCCCATACATATTTAAAGCCTACCCACTTAGGGAATTCATCTACACTACCAGTATTTATATCTTCAGATTCGACTCAATCATAAGAAAAACCTGAATTGAATTATGAACAAGATAAAGTTATTAAACTAAGACTTGGAAGAGAGTTTGAGGATATATTTCAAAAGAACTTTGAGTTGAGAGATGAGGATAAGGATATTGAAAGATCAATGGAAGAAACTCCTATGAAATTGGAAAAACCTATTTCCTTAACTAAGATAGATATAGAGAGACCACTGATACACCTAAATTATATAGTATTTTTATGCACATTTTTATACCTATTTTTAATGATATTGCACTTTAATGGAAGGTATTTTGTGTTTTTCTTGCAGGTATGATGAAAATGGATGATCATGATGAAAGAAGCAAAATTGGATCAAATCTGGAGCAAAAAAATGAAAAATCAAAATTTTGGCACTGGCGGCTAAGCGCTGCTGGGCCGGCGCTTAGCCGCCACAGTTAAAAATTGAGATTAAATTGAATTTAGCGTCATTTTCAAAGGGGATGGGATGCAACTCTTGGTGGTAACTTCCATAACTTCCTTTGAGCGGCAAGTTTGAATGAAGGGGTGCATTCTCTGGTAGATACATTAAATCTGGACACATTTTAAAGAGACACCAAGACACCTTTTGGTTTAATATTTAAAGAGAGTCTTAGGAAAGATTAGGGGGCTCTTCCACTGCATTTTGAAGGGTCCTTTTATTGTTCTTCCACTGCTCTTCCTTTGCATTTTGAAGAGAGTTTTTGTTAAGAGTAGAAGTAGAGATTAGAAAGGAGAAAAGGGTCGGAGTGAAGTATTCTTCTTCCCACTTATTTTCTTTCTTTTAGTTTAGTTTCTATTAAAGTCTGAAGTTTATTCTGAGTCATCGAAGTTGGGAGATCCGCTCTGAGGAGTAGTTTAGTGAAGAGTTAAAGTTTCAGAGGAACTTCCTGACTCTTGTGGAGAGAATTTTTAGATAAGTATTTACTTTTGTTCTTACATTTAGTTTTTTTTAATTAATACTTGTTTTTGTTTGTTGTTTTTCTTATGGTTTTTAATTTCAAATCAATGTGTTTTGTATTTTCTCAATGCATTCTGAGTAGTTTACTTTATCTTTTTCTTTCTTAAATGGAGAATTAATTAGTTTATGAAGAATTGTTGTGGGAAGTATAAGTATTTAAAGTTGGAAGAAGTTGTGAAGATTGATTCTGAAAACTTTGTTTACTTCTTAATTTAGCCTATTAAGTTGTAGAATTTCTTGAGATTATGTAATATCCAATGTGGTATTATCTCATAAAAGTTAGTAAGAATTACATGCAATTATATGGGTGAGAATTGTAGTCCATATAATTGAATGTAATATTAGAAGATGTTTTTATGGAAGGGAGTAAAATTAGAGGATTTTAGAGTGACATGCTTAAACCCTCTAATTTGGTTTGAAGTTTTGAGTTTTGTTATGAGAAGTTAGCCCCCAGTTGGTGGGAATCGAGGGAACTCTGGAGTGAGAGACTGGTATCTTCCCTGCCTAACCATGTTCAAAATGATAAAAATTTCAAATTAACCTATGTTCTTTATAGAACCAAGTAAGGGTAAGAACACATTTGCTTCTATTTGTCACAACAAATTTAAATACTTCCACAACAATACTTTAATAATTATTACTACTTCATAAAAGGAAAAAAAAGGATATTCTAGTTAATAGTGTTTTACATACAGTGTTATTAGTTATTATAATTTTAATTTCTTGCTTAACATTTTATTAAGGAAATTTTAAAAGACTAATCAACTTTCAAAACTTTTCAAAATCAAGACATACTTTTCAAAAACCATTAAAAAAAGTAAAAAGATAATTTTCTAATTCCTTTAAAGATTTTCATCCTTTCCCTGTAGGTTCGATATCTCGGGGCTTAATCAAAAAGTCATATATTACTTTATAAATGATACGTATACTTGCGTAGTATCCACATTATAAATCAAAATCATCGGTATATATATATCCCGCGGGTTCAAGTTTTTGGTGTCGTTGCCAATTTTCATATCATATACGAAAGTATAAATATCGGTGTGGAATCAAGTTTTTGGTGTTGTTGTCAATTTTCATATCATATTTGTAAGTATAAATATTGGTGTGGAATCAAGTTTTTGGTGTCGTTGCCAATTTTCATATCATATTTGTAAGTATAAATATCAGGTGGATCAAGTTTTTAGCACCGTTGCCTAGGAAAAAATAATTAAATTGCATTTTAAAGAGAATTAAGAAATTTAAAACTTTTACTTTTCTTTGTTTTTGTTAGTGTGTTGTGTTTTGTTTTGTTTTAGTGTTGTATGTGTAGCTCAGGTTCTGAGGGACTTGTGCCTTACAATTCTGAATTAGAAAGAACTATCAAAAAAATCAAAAAAATAAAAAATACAGAAAAAGATAAAAATATTCAAGAAATGGCAAATCATCAAGATCAAAATGTTGGCATCCATCAAGAATTAAGACCTTTAAGAGATTATGTTAACCCTACAGTAGATGAACTTCGTGGTAGTATTCAAAACCCTGCTGTAGTTGCTAATTCTTTTGAGCTTAAACCTGCTATTATCCAAATGATGTCTAATAATTAGTTTGGGGGAGCAACAACTGAAGATCCTAATTTGCATCTTGCTAATTTTCTAGAGTTGTGTGCTACTTTTAAATATGATGGTGTTTCAGATGATGCTATTAGACTTAGACTTTTTCCTTTCTCACTAAGGGATAAAGCTAAAATATGGTTAAATTCGTTACCACTTGGATCAATAAGAAATTGGGGTGAACTCGTCACAAAAATTCCTTGCTAAATATTTTCCACCATCTAAGACTCGCTAAGTTGAGAAATGATATAACATCTTTTTGTCAGTTTGAAGGGGAATCAATATATGAAGCATGGGAAAGATTTAAAGATCTCCTCACGAAATGTCCACATCATGCGATACCAGATTAGTTAATAATTCAAACTTTTTATAATGGATTAGTTGGATCTCTTATATCAATCATCGATGCTGCTACTGGTGGATCATTAATGTCTAAACCATTTTCTGATGCTTATGCTTTAATTGAAGAAATGGCCACTAATAATTTTCAATGGCCTCTTGAAAAATTAAATCCTAAAAAGGTAGCCAGTGTTTATGAAAATGATGCTTTTACAATGTTAACAAATCAAGTTGCTGCTGTATCAAGAAAGATAGACCAATTTGGGATGAATTTTTCTCAGCCAAATCTCATGATTGAAGAAAATTCATTAGGCCAAATGGTTGATTCTTATTCTTCACCAGAAACTGTGAGTGTTATAATCAAACCTAACAACCCATATTCCAATTATTATGACCCAGGTTGGAAGAATCATCCAAAATTTAACTAGAATAACAATAATCAGGGTGGTGTTAATCAACAATGGGGGAACCACCAAGTAAACCCATTGGGGAATTGGAACAACCAAGGTAATAATAATAATAGATTAACTTATCCTTCAGGTGTATGACTTATTTTTAGATTATGTGTTGTATTTTTTAGAAAGGGTCGCCTAAAGAAATTGTCGGCAAATTTTAGATTTAATTTAAATAAATAATTTGAAAAGTAGTATTTTATTTTGAAAATAATTTTAAATTTGAAAAATTTTAAGATATGAAATCAAACTGATCTCACATCCTGAATAGTTTATATAAATGAGCACCGCACCACAAACTGTATATCTATCCCGGAGACTAGACATACTGCTTGATGATGGGGCTCGGTTAAATAAACTAGAAGATTTGTGACATCCATTTGGTCTACGAACCAATTTTATAAGCCGACAAGTTCCCCTGCTTAATATAAATGAATTAAGCAAGGTTTATATTACCTGGGTTCTTAAAGTTCCCTATAAGGGCAAGCCCCTATAGTTAATTACATCTTAAATGACGGGAGTCATCTAAGAAAACTCTCGATATTAATCAGTAGTTCTGCTCTCAAGAATCTCAAAGTTTAAGTTTTCAAGGGATTGAATTTTAGAATTTCAATAGGGAATGGATCAAATTTGGAACATTTTGTTTTGGGAATTCAAAGGAAGAAAGGTAGGAGAAATTACAGATTCGAAGCGAACTTCGGTAATTTCCCGACTATCCTATTGTTTGGCTTAAATTTAGGAAAGTCCTAATGTTTGTTTAATTTTTAGATCTTGCCAATTTTAATTAATTAGAACTTATATTCGTATGACACGATCATACAAATAGCCTCGAAGATGTGAGGGTTTATGTCGGGCCGGACGACGACCTCGGAATCCTAAGACTGGTTAGGGCTTAATTTGCAATGCAAATGCCTAATAAAAAGATTGAGGATTTATGTTGCACCAGACAAACTACCTCGAAATCCTATGGCTTGGTTATTTAATTCTAAGAAAGTTTTGCTGAAGTAGACTCAGGTTTTGCTGATGACGATGGCCGTGCTGCCCACCATGCTCCGAGCTCCTTGTTGTTGCAGAGGGTTTAGTTTTAGAAGATTGTAATCAAAAGAGAAGAGAAGAGTTTGGTTTTAGAAATCTTAAAGTCCAAGTATTTTTTATGTTTTAATTAAAACAAATCTTAAAGTTGATTATAACAACAACGGTTAAGATCCCACGTTTCCATCCTTCAGGCATCATTATTTTTATCGGATTCACTTAGTCCAAATGAATTTGCTAAACTCAATTAAATGAGTTCCACACTTTCATTTAGACCGTGGGAAATCCCGTTAGCAACACGTAGGTTACATCATCCGAGGTATTCCCGATCATCCAACAAGACGTTTTAATTTAGTTATAATTGCAGTTTTGTATTCTGTTTGTGATTAAATTTTGAGTTGTTTTATATTTTAAAATGTTGTGGTGGTGAATTTTATCTTGTAATGACTTTTAATTTAGTTTTGGTTTCAGTTTTAGGGACTATCCTAAAAGTGTGGGTTTTTATGCAACAGTTGTTTATCATGCAAGAAAAGTAAAGTGCATTTGCAATAAGGTAAATTGCAAGAAGGTAAATTGCAATAAAATAAAAGTGTAACTGGACGGTCTTCCCGTCATCCCAGGCTACACTTAAACACAATTTAGAATATTTAAGCATTTAAAGCAAGTTCCTAGGAAAAGCTAAGGGAAGGGTTATGGTTTTCTACCAAATTCCTAATCCTATAGCTAGTCATCTCCTATGACGTCTGTGTTCTTGTGTTTTGGTTTGAGGATGATTTTCTTCATCAAAGAACAATTGAGTTCAGTTGTTCTTATAAACATCCTATCGTACTGAGGAAGTGCTTAAGACGAATCTTAAACATCTTTTCAATACTTTTAGGATTATGTTAAGTTCAAGAGAATTTAATTATACAATGAATCAATCATCCAGGAGTTCAAGTTTTATTATCTTACTCAGTGAACTAGGACATTTGAATATCCTATGAGTGAAGTAACACTTCACTTAACACTCCATTTAGGAGTTATGACAACAAGAGCTTTTGAGGGCAAATCGATGTTTAAGTGATTTGTGATTCAATTTAATTTCAATTAATGGGTTTAAGTTTGGAGTAGTGTTCAAGTTGTTTTAGATTTATTTTTGAATTCTTTATGTCCTAAGTGATGTTATATTCAATTCAATTTAATTTAATTTAATTTAATTTTAATTCAATTTGGTTTGGTTTTAATTTTAATTTAATTTTATTTATTTAATTTTAATTTTATTTTAACTTGATTTTATTTTTTTTATTTAATTTAATTTAATTTAATATGTTTTAATTTAATTTAATTTATTGTGATTTAATTTAATTTAATTTAATTTAATTTAAATTTTATTTTAAATTCTAATTTGGTTTTATCTCTTTTTTTTAATTTTAATTTAATTTAAATTTTAATTTAATTTAAATTTTAATTTAATTTAAATTTTAATTTAATTTAAATTTTAATTTAATTTAAATTTTAATTTAATTTTATTATTTTTCTTTTAATTTTAATTTAATATTTTATTTTTTATGCTTTAGGGATGATTTAATTTTAATTGTTATAGTATTAATTTAATTGAAATTTTGAAAAGGATTTAATTTAAATGTTTTAATTTTAATTTAATTTAATGATTAAGCATTTTAAGTTTTGAATTTGGATTATCTTTTTAATTAGGAATTGAATATTATTGCGGTGATTAATTTAGGGATTCTTAGATTAAAGAATAAATTTCTTCCTAATAATATCTCTATTTTAATAATTCTAATTTTTTTATTATTCTTCCAAATTTAATTAATTATTTAATTAAGGTTTATTTTGATTACTTTCAAATTACTTGGTAGGTTTCTACCCTTTAAATACCTAAGTTTCAAACATCCAAAATCAACTTAACATCAAATATTTTACCCATCCTTTTAATTAAACCTAAAATTTTTAATTATAGGTTAAAATTTTAATTACCATTTTGCCCCTTTATGCTTACTAATTCCATAACTCACTAAATTGAGCTTAAATGAATTTGAAATTTTTATGTAACTTCACTCATATGTCAATCAAGACATTAGAGGAAAAAATGTGATTTTTCTGTATTTAATTTATTTATGTAATTATTTTTGGTGGAAAATAAGAATTTTCAAGGAAAATTTATTAACATGACCAAGGGAAAGTTTCTGTTCTTAAAAAAATTATGGGACATTCCTAATGACTAGAGGACCGCTTAGACCAATTTTGGTGATTTTTTGAGTTATATTATTTTTATTATAATTATTTTGAGTTTTAGAGTATTAATTAATTTTAAAATAAAATAAAGGTTGAAAAATGAATTTTATATTTTTCAAAAATCTCTCTGATACCAAGAAAACCAAAGAATGAATTTTTATAATTTTCTGATTTTTCTTTGATTTATTAGAATTATTTTAGTGGAAATGCTAGAAAATACATTTTTTAATTTTAAAATTACCTTAGGGCTTTAAAATTTAATATCTCATCATAGAGACTTAAGAAAAATATGGGGTTAGTTCCTAAGTAATTAAAATTCAAAATGTGACATTTTGGTGAATTTTATTATTTTTGTGATTTTTATTATTTTTTAATTATTAAAAATATTAAAATAATGTAAAAATCAACTTTTTTGGAAAATTGTAATTTTATTTTTCTTAAATTGCCCTGATATTAGAGAGGCTCCAAAACTAATTTGGTGAATTTTTGAAAAGGATTTTGAAAGTTATGAATTTTTAAAGTTTAAATTTGGCTAAATGGCTTAATCAACCAATTTGATAGGGCTAACCAAATCCAATCGACTTCAAACTTTTATGGTGGGTTCCTTTGATCCTAAAGGTCAGTGGAGAATTGATTTCAAGTCAATTTGATTTATGATTAGCTCTAATTAATTAAAGCTCCATTTTGGGTGTTTAAGCCAATTAGGGTTACTACAAGTGAGTTAATTCAAAAAACATTTTTTCCTAGGGTCCTCTGGTCATAAGAAACATTACCAAATTTTCCTAGAATTTATTTCACAACATGCTAATTATTAGATTTAAAATACTCAGAATAGTAACCTAGAATTGAAAAATCAATAACTCTTCATAGGGTGGCCTCTCGACTTTGGAAAATTCAGGAATGTTCCCAAATTCAGAGGTTTCAAGAGCCCTATGGTCTCATGCCATGGTGAATTGTATACATGCATGGAGAATTGAAAATGTGCAGAGAGTAAATAAATTATTAAAAATCAAATACTCAATGAAATTAAATGATTTCTTTTCCACATTATTCTCCTCTGTTCATCGAGTAAGAGGGTATTTTTATTTTATTTTTCTGATTTTGCTACACAAAGTTATGCATTTTTGAAGTTTAGGGAATTAAATAAATCAAAAAATACCCTAATTTCCTACTTATCCACGCGGCGCCAGCTCAACCTAGGCATCTCCGAAACGCCGCGTGTAGTCTTCTGATTCAGCGCCGCCATCCGACTTAGCGCTCTAGAGCCCCGCGGTTCACATACCATCGAGCTGTCCGGCTCAATCCAGACCGTCCGCTCGATACACGCTTGATCCGACGGCTCCCAGTCATCGCCTACGACTGGTGTGCACCCGTGACCGTCAACCTTCTAACCCTAATTTCTCACTCGATTCTCAATAGATTTTCGTGTTCTTATGCTCTATGGATTCGTCTCGAGGAGACGAACACATCCATACGGTAAACATGTATTGAAATCGACTCAAATTAAATAGAGAATCTCTCGTAAGCTCGGGAAGAAGAGTGAGTCCATACCTTTGCTCGCAGAAGTGAAGCTTCGATCCGAGAGTCGTGTCACCTTCGATTGGGTCCAAGCAAGCTACGGATGAAGTCCCTCGGCCCGGTGAATTGTTTAGGTATGATTTCGACCAAGCCCGATCACAAAGCTTCGAGGCCGGAAGCAATGGTCGGCCTCGGTGAGGGGGCTTTTGCCGGTAAACTTCTTCTCTTGGTCCGGTGAAGGTGTAAGACCAATCAATTTGGGGATTGACTCACCGTGAAGAAGTGTCCTGGTTTTTATGCTGAAATTCGAACTCAAAATCGAGCTCAACCGGAGGGAATCGAGGCCGGAATCCAGTGGGAATCAAATGCTCTATGTGTGGAGAGTGGTCCGGAATGATTTTGACGAGTTTCCTTAAGGTTGGCTCAACACCTCTTCCATGGCCGAGAGAGGTGGGGTTTAAATAGGAGAGGCTGGAGGGCCTCCCAGGGGGAGTTAGGGCTTGGGATCAGCTGCTTAGGTCAAGGGAAGAACAACCATGGCAGCCACTGGACTTGGGGCAGCTCAGCAAGGGAGAATTTCAATGTTGGCTCACATGTGAGCTCTCAGGTGTGGTGTTTTCCGGCGATCCAGGCGGCTGGCCAGGCAGCATGGGTCACCCTCGTGTCCAGTGGGTCGTGGCTGGAGGTTTGTGCAGTCAATCGGCCATGGACATGTGTAAAGGGCTTGGATTAAAATGGTATGGGGGAGAGGCTCATTTTGGGTTGATTTTGGTCAACTCATGTAATTGGGCTTGGTGCACCCACCAAGGGATTGATTTGGGCTGAGGGAGGTCAAATGAGTCAGCTAGAAAAGGGTAGTGAAGTCACCATCCATGAATATTTGGATTAATCATGGATTAAGGTGAAGAATTAAAAGGGTTAAAAACTTTTTAAGGGGGTTTAAAAAGAGGCTCCTCCTTTTGCAATTAATGGTATGATGATGTGTAAAGTGAATCCCATGGCTTCATGTGGCTTGTGCATGGCTTCAAGGCTTGCTCATGGCTTGGGAATGACTTGGCTTACTTGCATGAGAAAGGGATTTTGGGATTTTTGGCATTTAGGGGTGATTTGTCATGAGTCTTGATTTGGAATCATTTGATGATTGATTTGGGACTTAAGGGATGATATCAATTAATGGGGTGATGAAAAGAATGTCATATGGGCTTTAGCATGAAGTTTGGGCCTTTGAAATTTAGTAAAGATGGGCTTTTAAAATGGTTTAGGGAAGTGGGCTTTTAGATTTTAAAATGCATTTTAGGATGAAAGTTTGGTAAAGGCTTGGGCCAAATAATTGTTGGGTTTGGTTTAGGGGTATGTCATGAATGATTTGAAATGAGTTTGGAATGATTTGGGTTTGAATTGGGTTGGATTTGGACCTCTTTGGTAAATGGGCCAATGTAGGTCAAATTGGGCTAACTTGGGCCAATGTTGGGATAAATTAGAAATTGATGTAAAATTAATGTTGGGAAATGTTTATGAGAATGTTTCAAAGAGGTTTTGGCTTTGGTTGGGTTTTGATTTTGGGGTTTGGATCAAAATTGGGCCTTTTAGCTTTGGGTTGAATTTGAGTGAGGTTTGGGTCTAAATTTTGGGCAAATCATGTTAGTGTTTTGTTTGTGAGGATGTTAAGGAAGGTTTAGAAAAGGTTTGGGGTTAATTGGAGTTGAATTGAGTTAGTTTGGGCTAAGTTTGGGTCATGGGTCCAAATTGGGCTTTAAGGTCCAAAATGAAATTGGGTTCAAATGCCAATCAAATTGGACTTAGATTTGGTCTAGATTGGTGTTGGGGATGTTGAATTGAAGTTTAGAATTGAATTAAACCAGAATTTGGGTCAATTGGGTAGGTTTGGTTTGACATTGGGTTTATTTTGGGTTAAAATGGGTCAAATTGGGGATTTTGACAAAAGTGGGGTAAATTGACAAAATTGGCCCATGGTTTAGTTTAACAAAATGAAATTGGGAATATTTGGGATTTTCTGGAATTTTCTAAGAATTTTCTGAATTTTTGGAGTTTTTGGATAAGAGGGGCTTTTTGGGTATTTGGAGAGTATTGGGGGGTATTTTTGGAATTTTTGGTATTTTTGGCTATGGATGATCAATTTGAGTGGAGGGAAATGTTTAGGAATGATTTTGGGGAATTTTGGGTAATTTGGGTGATTTTGGTGAATTTTGGGTAGTTTCAAGGGCATTTGGTAGGTTTGGTGGGTCTGGGGTCCCGTGGGTCAAAAATTGAAAATTTAGAAAATTGAAGATTGAGTAAATGTAAGTGGAATGAAATCATTTTGGTTGAGCCATGAAGCCATATCAATCCCACATGAGCCATGAAGGGACTCATTTGAGGCATTCACTATGCTGTTCCTAACCGTCTTAGCCAAGGGCTTAGGGGTTAAGGACCATCCATGTGAATCACCTATATGAGTCAGGAGGTCAAGTTGGGTATGGGTGTGGTTTTAGGAGGTGTGTGAAAGTGTAGTGTATAAGTGTAGTGTGTGTGTAAGTCAGCCCTTCACCAGACCAAGCCACCCAGGGCAGTCCTAAGGCCAAAGAGTCCTATAGGAACTCATCCTTTAAACTTCCACATTTGATTTCAACCCTCTAGGTGATTAGGGGTTTACAATCAAGTTAGTGGAGTTTGTAGGGAGTTAAGAAGTGGTTTGAATTTCTAAGTGGTGGGTCTCAATTCTAATCCTCTAGGATAAGCAAAGGAAAAGCCTAAGGCTAGATCCTAAGTACTAAAAAGAAGAAGAGAAGACCTCATCAAAAATGAGGTCAACAAATGGACCCCCCAATATGTGTGGTGTGCTAACCAAACACACCGCGCGTATTAGCGTTGACCGAAAAGATCAGCGAAACCAACACAGATGTCCAAGTGACAAACTTAGGATGAAATTAAAGAATTTCCGCTGGGGAGTGTCAAGTATATCTCTGAGACTGGAGATTCCTGAACTCTCGCTGGGGAAAGGGAAAGGAGGTGAATCCCAAATCACATGATCTGGAGGAATTTAGATTTAGATTTTATTTTGTTTCAGTTTAATTTTTGATGTGTGAGCTCAGATTTTAGTTTGAGTTTCAATTTAGATTGACGTTTGTCAAAATTAATTTTAAGGGATTTGAACTTCAAATGAAAATTGGAACTTCGTGGTTTTAGATGTAACATCTTCAACCTCAAAAGAAAATTGAATTGATTGGATTGAATCATTGCAATGAGGAGAGATCTCAGAGCAATGTGGTATTGGATGTAAAATCCTCAACCTCAAGAGTTTGATTTTGATGTATTTCATTGCGATAGGGAAAGAATCCTAAATCAATGCAGTCTCGGATGTAAAATCCTCAACCCCAAAAGTTTGATTTTGATGTGTTTCATTGCGATAGGGAAAGAACCTAAAGCAATGCGGTCTCGGATGTAAAATCCTCAACCCCAAGAATTTGAATTTTGATGTGTTTCATTGCGATAGGGAAAGAATCCTAAAGCGATGCGGTCTCGGATGTAAAATCCTCGACCCCAAAAATTTGATTTTGATATATTTCATTGCGATAGGGAAAGAATCCTAAAGCAATGCGATCTCGGATGTAAAATCCTCAACCCCAAGAATTTGAATTTTGATGTGTTTCATTGCGATAGGGAAAGAATCCTAAAGCAATGCAGTCTCGGATGTAAAATCCTCAACCCAAGAATTTGAGTTTTGATGTGTTTCATTGCGATAGGGAAAGAATCCTGAAGCAATGCAGTCTCGGATGTAAAATCCTCAACCCCAAAAGTTTGATTTTGATGCGTTTCATTGCGATAGAGAAAGAATCCTAAAGCAATGCAGTCTCGGATGTAAAATCCTCAACCCCAAAAGTTTGATTTTGATGTGTTTCATTGCGATAGGGAAAGAACCTAAAGCAATGCAGTCTCGGATGTAAAATCCTCAACCCCAAGAATTTGAATTTTGATGTGTTTCATTGCGATAGGGAAAGAATCCTAAAGCTATGCAGTCTCGGATGTAAAATCATCAACCCCAAAAGTTTGAATTTGATGTGTTTCATTGCGATAGGGAAATAATCCTAAAGCAATGTAGTCTCGGATGTAAAATCCTCAACCCCAAGAATTTGAGTTTTGATGTATTTCATTGGATAGGGAAAGAATCCTAAAGCAATGCAGTCTCGGATGTAAAATCCTCAACCCCAAAAGTTTGATTTTGAATGGTAACTGATTTTGCAAAGATTTGTAATGTTGATTTGAAAAGTGTGGAATTTTGGTGTTTCGAGAATTTCATGAAAGTTGTAAAAGATTTTTTTTTTGGAAAGAAACAGATTAGGAGGGAATATGTAGATGCTACATATCCCACTCAAAAGAGTTGATCGAAAGTTGCTAGTTTGGATTGGATACAATTCTTTACCATCAGATTCGAATCGAAAACCTCATGGCTCCGTGTCAATGGAATCAACCGCTTCCATCCCAGACAAGGGAGAGAGTAGAACGAATTGGATTTCAGATTTGGAAGATTGAGTTTGAATTTGATTGACATTTGATTTGAGATCTTGAAGGTCGAATTTGAATTTGATTGAGATTTGATTTGAGATCTGGAAGATTGAATTTGAAATTCGATTGAGATTTGATTTAAAATTTGTGTTCATTTTGTTTGTCCTTTAACAATTCAAATTTGCCTTATCGTTCATTTAATGTTCATGTGAATTTGGCGTTCATCATTATTTTTAGATTTTTTAAGGAAAGTTTTCTTTTATTCTTTTTGTTTCTTTTCTGTTCTTTGTTTGAAGTTCATTTAACTTTAATGGTGTTTCCCAGTCAATTTGCACAAAAGAGGTGAAGGCCAACATGTGACATGGTCACTTTCATTCCAATCATGTCGAAGATACATCATACAACTCGATCTGGAATACATCTCATACAATCCATGTAGACTCAAAACGGACTATGTATGATCTTTGTCGATCCATCCAAAAAGGCATCTGTCAAAAATCCATGTCTGAATAGTGAGGTGCATGGTCAATAACATCTCCTTCCAAGCCATCCTTGGCAAGGATGTCGTATGGATGTACGTTGGAGGTGTGATATTTTCCATGTAACTCACAGCTCGTAAGGTCGGAGGCTCTCTAGCTGCGGGTCCAGCTGGAAGTGGTAAGGTGCTTTCCGTCATCCATCCTTCGAAAGTAGCCGAGATTCGCTTCATTGGTACTCCCGGTATGCAATGTTTAGCGACATCTGCTCCGTTGCCCTTTAGTATCATGACGGAACCTACCGGTAATGGTATCTTTACTGGCCCTCAGAACTCACCTGGGCTTGCTATCCGGAGGTCAGATCCGAACATGATATTACATTCGTTCGTAAAAGAAACTGTGCGGAAAGGTCCGATAAAGTCGTGGTGATCTATGTGCGGGGGTATGCGATCACCCTGCTTGTAAATGTTAATAATGCAATCGTTGGGTATGTAATCTGCCAGCGTACCCTCCATGTTATCATTCTCTTTACCATCCTTTTGATGACTAATGGCATTGGATCTACCTTGCCATGATCGAGTATCCCGGTGGGTTTCCCTTCCTGTCTTCTGCGAAGTTGTAGCAGCATCCACATTGTATTGTAATTCTCCCTTTTCCTGGCATCCATCTCCGGGGTTCCGAGTAAGTGTTTTCTCTTAGGTGGCCTGCTCGACCCATTCTTTTCAAATCCCGGATGCAGTCCACAATTTGTTGTTGTTCGTATTCTGAGAACATGTTTGTATGTAGCTCTAGGCCTTCTAATATATTGATCCTCCCGCCTCTGATTCTCTCGAAATATTCAAAAGTTTGCTTCTCGACATTCTGCATTCTTTCTAGCTCGTATTCTGGAATAATTTGCAAATGGCGAGGCCTGGTGACGTACTGTGGGATATATGGCTCAATCCCTTCGCGTTCTCCTGCATACCTCGGCTCCTCAGGGATGGTCTCCGTCGGGACATCCTCCGGGGTTGCTTCTGCAACAAGGTCATGCATTACTGGTGGCTTTATCTGGTGGCGTGGTAGCCTTCCTTCTTTTGATCTTCTTGAGATTTCTCTGGCCTCTTCTGTTATCCTCGGAGCTGGCCTCCTTTCTTCAGGTTCCTGGCGAACAGTTATCCTTGAAGTATATGCGCTGGTAGTAGCGACTAACTCGTCGCACTGGTCCGCTGCTAGTTTAGTTAACATCTTGCGGATACGGCGATTTTATTTCTTCGCTGAGTTGCTGTGAGAGTAGCTCTTCGTACTTCCTGAATCTACGTGGGCGCGGCGCCGACAAGCCCGCCCTCTGCCGTAGCGACCACGGACTTGATTCTCTTGTCCTCCTCGGTGTTTGTTTTCCTTTTCTTCGTCGACGGGTTGGTGGCTTAGGCCACCCACTTTCATTCTTGTCCCGATCGGGCGGTTCCTCTCGGTCAGCCGTGTCCCGATCACTTTCCTCGTATTGCGGGCCTGCTGGTGCGAAGTCTGAGTCGATCTCTATTATCGCTCCATCTTTCACCCTCTTTTCGTCGAGTGCAAGGCTTACGCCATTTCTAAAGTTCAGGACCAACCGCCCGTTCGACATTTCCCTGCGAAAAGACAAGGAAAAGGATCAGGGGCTGTACTAAGAACAAGAACATTAAGAAAAAGTTTATTAGAGACAAAATTTTCTTTCTTCTTTTATTTATTTATTTATTCCTTTTATATTTTTAAATTCAACAGGAATGAAGTGGGAAAAGATCGGAAAAAAGATTTTGATTTGGAAGAGAGAACAAGGAAAACTTTATTATCATGATTTTATTTATTTTAACACATTTTTTATTATTTTTGGGTTTGGACCCAGTCATAAGTAATTTCCTCGCCCGTGCTTCTAGGGATGAAGAATTCATTCCTTTGAAACATCAGGTAGCGTAATACTTCTCAAGTACCATCCGTTGATCAGAAGCATATGTCGTTCTCCTTGGCAATTCACTAGCTGGTAAGAGCCTCTTGAGTATACTGCTTCAACCACAAACGGTCCTTCCCAAGTGGGTTCAAATTTTCCTCCTATCTTGCGGTGTGCAAGAATAGGTCTCTTGAGAAGGAGAACTAAGTCACCAACTTTGAAGGTTCTTGGGCGGACTAGTCTGTCATGGGCTTGAACCATCTTAGCTTGGTATAGTTCTAAATTCTGCTGCGCTGCAAGTCTTTTATCTTCTAGGCTTTCTAATTCCTCTAGTCATAATTTGGCATTCTCTTCTGTCGTGATTTTGTTTGCAACTGCAATTCCGAGTGAAGGAAGCTCGGACCTCTAAGGGTAACACTCGCCTCGGACCCATACACCGGAGCGTAAGGTGTAGCTTGAGTAGGAGTTACGAAGGTTGTCCGGTAGGCCCATAAGGCTTCTAATAACTTCTCGTGCCAATTTCTCTTATTATCGTCCAAAGTTTTCTTTAAAATTTGAACGAGAGTTTTATTAAAAGCCTCAGTCAGGCCGTTTGCTCTTGGATATTAAATTGTTGAATACCGCCAGTCGATTCCGTGTCTCCTGACAAAATTTTTGATTTGCGTGCTTCTGAATGCTGATTCATTATCTGAGATGATCCTGCGCGGCACTCCGAATCGGTAAACAACTTGGTTCTTGAAAAACTGTAGTATGTGGTGTGCTTTCACTTCTCTGAGTGGAACTGTCTCTGCCCACTTGGAAAAGTAATCTGTAGCCGCAAGAATGAAGCGATGTCCTTTTGAAGACGGTGGTTCTATTGGACCCACTATATCTGTGCCCCAACATTCAAATGGCCATGACGCAATTGTCGGATGTAGCACATTTGGAGGTTGGTGTAGAACCACTCCGTGCACTTGGCATTGGTGACAGCTCTTGGCGATTTTCATGCAGTCGGTCATCATCGATGGCCAATAGTATCCTAGTCTTTTAATTTTCATTTTCATCTTCGGACCCGACTGGTGAGCGCCACAGAGTCCTGAATGCACCTCTTTAACAATTTCACGGGCCTCAGACCCGCTTAAGCACCTTAGCCACATTTGATCGAAAGACCTTCTGTATAACGTGCTGTTCATTAATGCATAGGACATAGTTCTTTTCTTGATCTGATGGGCTAAAGACCAATCGTCTGGTAGTTTTCCTGTTTGCAGGTAGTCTATTAATGGTCGTCACAAATCTTCCGTGTTTTACGTCACTGCTCGCAATTGATTCTTTTTCTTTTTCGATTTGTGTATTGTGTCTATGTCGAGTCGTGATAGGACTCGACGTCCGTGAGCCGACACTTCTCTCGATTCATCTTGCAAACATACAAATTCTTTTGTGAGGCGGGCTAACGCATCTGCTTAAAGTGTTTTCTTTTACGGGAATTTTGTAGATCGTCACATTCGGAATCTGTTCCAACAACTGTATGGCATACTTGGAAGTATTGCTCGAGTCTTGGCTTTAAAATTCGTGCTTGTCCGACGATCCGTTGAATGATTACTTGCGAATCCCCGTAGATGTTGATGTTTGTTATCCCCATTTGAAAAGTTAATTCCAGTCCTATTATGAGAGTTTCATATTCTGCTTCGTTGTTTGTACACGGCTCTGCCAAGTGGTAGGAGTATATTAACATCCCCCTGCTCCGGTGTTATAAAGATGAGTCCGATTCCTGCCTTACCGGACACTATCACTTGCGATTCTTCATCTTTGTGTGCTGAAGACGCTCCGTCGAAATATAATTCCCAACGTCGATCATCAGGGTCTTCTAAGCTCATTATTTGTTCGTCTGGCAAGTCGTCATTGAGAGGAGATTCTGTCGGCAAATGGTGTGCTTGCGAGGAAGTCCGCTAGGACTTGTCCCTTTACGACACGAAGAGGCACGAAAGTTATATCGAATTGCAATAATATCATTGACCACCTAGCAAGTCCGCGGAAAGCGTTGGACGGGTCTTAGTATTACGATGGATTAAATTTCGAGATCGGGTTGACCTTATGAGAAAGCATGTAGTGCCTGAGCTTTTGAGCGGCGAAGATAAGGGCCAAACAGTGCTTTTCAATTGCGGGATACTTTAATTCCGTCGGAAGTAAACGACGGTTAAGGTAGTAAAGAGCATTTTCTTTACCCTCATCATTGACCTGGGCTAACAGGGCTTTGAGAGAGTCGTCCAAAGCCGCAGTATAAAGTATCAACGGTCTACCTAAGACTGGGGCTGCTAAGACAGGAGGTATCATTTAATATTGTTTAATGTCCTCAAAGGCCTTCTGGCATTTCTCTTCCCAAATAAATTTGGCGTCCTTTTTAACTAATGCCGAGAAAGGCTGACACCTACCTGACAAGTTTGAGATAAAGCGTCGAAGATATGCTAGCTTCCCTTGAAAAGATCGTAGTTGTTTTAAGGTTCTAGGAGGTGGAATTTCTAAGATAGCTTTAATCTTTTTCGGGTCGATTTCAATTCCACAATGTCGGACAACGAATCCTAAGAATTTCCCGGAGGTGACGCCGATGGCGTATTTTAAGGGATTCATCTTAAGGTTAAATTGTCTTAATCGTTCGAAAACAATTCTCAAGTCATACAAGTGGTTTTCCTTTACTTTGCTTTTGATGACCACATCATCCACGTAGCATTCGACTTGATTGTGAATGAGATCATAAAAAATTCTTGTCATCGCTCTCTGGTATGTTGCTCCTGCGTTCTTCAGTCCGAATGGCATCACTGTGTAGCAATATACTCCGATCGGCGTTCTGAATCTTCGTAAGTTTTTCATCTTCTGGAGCCATTTTTATCTGGTTGTATCCTAAAGATCCATCCATGAATGAGAATATTTCATGTGTCGAAGCAATGTCGATCATTAATTCTGGATCGGTAGAGGAATTCATCTTTTGGACATGCCTTGTTTAAATCTCCGAAAACCACACAAATTCGATTTGACCATTCTTCTTCCGATCGGCACCACATTGGCTAACCAAGTCGGGTATTGTTCTTCACGGACAAATTTAGCGTCTATTAGCTTTTTGACTTCAGCTATGACTTGTTGTTCGATTTCTAGACGCATTCTTCCGGGACCTTGTCTGACTGGGACAGAAGTAGGATCCACTCCTAGCTTATGGACTGCGACCTCGGGAGCTAATCATGACATCTCATCGTAGTTCCAAGCAAAACAGTCTTTAAATTCCATTAATAACTTGATTATTTCTTCGGAGTCTTCTTCATTGAGTAAGGAGCTAACAAAGGTAGGTCTAGGCTCTTCGCTAGTACATAAGTTAACTTCCGTTAACTCATCTATTGTAGATTTGATCTCTTCTTCGAACTCTGGTGGAGCGTTTCCAATTTTTAAATCTTCAAGTTCTTCTGTAGTTTCCATGCAGTTTTCATTAGACTCGCAAGTGACAACCAAGCAAAATTCAGTATCGTCAACTAATCCTATTGTGCCGAATCCGAGACCATGTTTTGAATTGGGTGGACGACCGGAGTTATTCCATAATTTTTCAAAATGTTGTGATTGACCTTTTGTCCATTGTTGAGGTAAGAAACCACTGCTGAATTAAATTTTGAACACGGGGAGAGTACCACTCGAAAGGCAATTCCATTAATTCGGAAGAAGTGACATCTTCAAATTGTACATTGTTTTCAGTTTTGGAGGAAGGAGCACCACGGTAGAATTTGATGTGCTTTGCACCGCCGCTACGTACCTCTTTAACCACCATACCCTCGATCTTATTAGAATGGATCGGGGTCAGGGTCATAGTATGCACATAGTGGTTAATCTTCTCGTACATCGACTTATATTCTTCGTTCTTTTCATCTTCGAAAGAGATCCTGAATTGCGGCTTCTTTCGACTTATTGTCATTGCTTCTTGTTTGATCTCTTTTTCTTCTTCAGAACTATCTTTCCAATCAACATTGATGGCTGGTTTTCTCTGTCGGATATTGGACAGCGTCGAATTTTTCAGGGTAAGGTCTACCCGTCCGAAAGGATGTCCCGCTCTTTGATTGTGCCAAGGCTTCTCGCACCTGCTGTTCCACCATGCTCTTGATATCCTTTTCTGGAATCATGCTTTGTGTTGCATCCTTTTTTAATTGATCATCCCCGTTGACGGATGTAATCTCCTTTCCTCCGTCTACAATGTGAATGAGTTCTGGGGGTGTTTCTCTTTGGGGTTGAACCTGACTCTGGAGAGTGGCTTGTACGGCTTATTTTTAGGTTTGTGTGTTATATTTTTAAAAAGTGGTCGCCTACAGAAATTGTCGGCAAATTTTAGATTTTAATTTTAATTTAAATATATATATATATGATTTAGAAAGTAGTATTTAATTTTGAAAATAATTTTAAGATATGAAATCAAACCGACCTCACATCCCAGATAGTTTATATAAACGAGCGCCACATCACAAACCGTGTATTTATCCCGAAGAATAGACACACTGCTTAATGATGGGGCTAGGTTAAATAAACTAGGAGATTTGTAACATCCGTTTGGTTTGCGAACCAATTTTATAAGCCAACAAATTCCCCTGCTTAATATAAATGAATTAAGCAGGGTTTTTATTACCTGGGTTCTTAAAATTCCCTATAAGGGCAAGCCCCTATAGTTAATTACATCTTAAGTGGCGGGAATCACTTAAGAAAACTCTCGATAATAATCGGTAGTTCTGCTCTCAAGAATCTCGAAAGTTTAAGTTTTCGAGGATTGAATTTTAGAATTTCAATAGGGAATGGGTCAAGTTTGGAACTTTTGTTTTGGGAATTCAAAGGAAGAAAGGTAGGAGAAATTACAGATTCGAAGCGAACTTCTGTAATTTCCCGACTATCCTATTGATTGGCTTGAATTTAGGAAAGTCCTAATATTTATTTAATATTTTGATCTTGCCAATTTTAATTAATTAGGACTTATGTTCGTATGACATGATCATACAAATAGCCTCGAAGATGTGAGGGTTTATGTTATATCAGATGACTACCTCGGAATCCTAAGACCTGGTTAGGGCTTAATTTGCAACGCAAATGCCTAACAAAAGATTGAGGATTTATGCTTGCATTAGAGCAAACTACCTCGAAGTCCTATGGTTTATTGTTTAAACTAAAGAATAGTTTAGTTGATATAGAGTTGTTTTGCTGACGAAGATGGCCGTGCTGCCTACCATGCTCCGAGCTCCTTGTTGTTGCAGGGGGTTTAGTTTTAGAAATCATAAATCAAGAGGTGAGGAAAGTGTTTTGGTTTAGAGAAAGTTTTAATTTCCAAGTATTTTTTATGTTTTAATTAAAACAAATCTTAAAGTTGATTATAACAACACCGGTTAAGATCCCGCGGTTCCATCCTTCGGCATCGTTATTTTTATCGGATTCACTTAGTCCAGATGAATTTGCTAAACTCAACTAAATGAGTTCGACACTTTCATTTAGACCGTGGGAAATCCCGTTAGCAACACGTAGGTTACATCATCCGAGGTATTCCCGATCATCCAACAAGACATTTTAATTTAGTTGTAGTTGTGGTTTTGTTGTTTTGTTTGTGATTAAATTTTGAGTTGTTTTATATTTTGAAATATTGTGGCGGTGAATTTTATCTTGTAATGACTTTTAATTTAGTTTTGGTTTTGGTTTTAGGGACTATCCTAAAGGTGTGGGTTTTCATGCAACAGTTGTTTATCATGCAAGAAAAGTAAGTGCATTTGCAATAAAGTAAATTGCAAGAAAGTAAATTGCAATAAAATAAAAACGTACCTGGAGGGTCTTCCCGTCATTCCAGGCTGCACTTAAACATAATTTAGAATATTTAAGCATTTAAAGCAAGTTCCTAGGTAAAGCTAAGGGAAGGGTTATGGTTCTCTACCAAGTTCCTAATCCTATAGCTAGTCATCCCCTATGATGTCTAGGTTCTTGTGTTTTGGTTTGAGGACGATTTTCTTCATCAAAGAACAATTAAGTTCAGTTGTTCTTATATACATCCTATCGTACTGAGGAAGTGCTTAAGACGAATCTTAAACATCTTTTCGATACTTTTAGGATTGTTTTAAGTCCGAGAGAATTTAATTATATAATGAATCAATTATCCAGGGAGTTCGAGTTTTGTTATCTTGCTCAGTGAATTAGGACATTTGAATATCCTATGAGTGAAATAACACTTCACTTAACACTTCGTTTAAGAGTTATGACATCATGAGCTTTTGAGGGCAAATTAACGTTCAAGTGATTTTTGATTTAATTTAATTTCAATTAATGGGTTTAAGTTTGGAATAGTGTTCAAGTTGTTTTAGATTTATTTTTAAATTCTTTATCTCTTAAGTGATGTTATATTTAATTTAATTTAATTTAATTTAATTTAATTTAATTTAATTTGATTTAGTTTTAATTTTAATTTTATTTATTTAATTTAATTTTAATTTTATTTTAACTTGATTTTATTTTTTTTATTATTATTTTTTTATTTAATTTAATTTAATTTAATATGTTTTAATTTAATTTAATTTAATGTGATTTAATTTAATTTAATTTGATTTAATTTAATTTAAATTTTAATTTTGTTTTATTTTTTTTAATTTTAATTTTAATTTAATTTTATTATTTTTCTTTTAATTTTAATTTAATATTTTATTTTTTTGTGCTTTAGGGATGATTTAATTTTAATTGTTAAAGTATTAATTTAATTGAAATTTTAAAAGGATTTAATTTAAATGTTTTAATTTTAATTTAATTTAATGATTAAGCATTTTAAGTTTTGAATTTGGATTATCATTTTAATTAGGAATTGAATATTATTGCGGTGATTAATTTAGGGATTCTTAGATTAAAGAATAAATTTCTTCCTAATAATATCCATATTTTAATAATTCTAATTTTTTCATTATTCTTCTAAATTTAATTAATTATTTAATTAAGGTTTATTTTGATTACTTTCAAATTATTTGGTAGGTTTCTACCCTTTAAATACCTAAGTTTCAAACATCCAAAATCAACTTAGTATCAAATATTTTACCCATCCTTTTAATTAAACCTAAAATTTTTAATTATAGGTTAAAATTTTAATTACTATTTTGCCCTTTAAACTTACTAATTTCATAACTCACTAAATTGAGCTTAAATGAATTTGAAATTTTTATGTGGCTTCACTCATATGTCAATCAAGACATTAGAGAAGAAAATGTGATTTTTCTGTATTTAATTTATTTATATAATTATTTTTTGTGGAAAATAAGGATTTTCAAGGAAAATTGAACAACATGACCAAGGGAAAGTTTCTGTCTTTAAGAAAATTATGGGACATTCCTAATGACCAGAGGACCACTTGGACCAATTTTGGTGATTTTTTGAATTATATTATTTTTATTATAATTATTTTGATTTTTGGAGTATTAATTAATTTAAAAAGAAAATAAAGATTGAAAAATGAATTTTATATTTTTCAAAAATCTCTCTGATATCAAGGAAACCAGAGAACCACTTTTTATAATTTTTTGATTTTTCCTTGATTTATTAGAATTATTTTAGTGGAAATGCTAGAAAATACATCTTTTTAATTTTTTAAATTACCCTAGGGTTTTAAAATTTAATATCACATCATAGAGACCTAAGAAAAATATGGGGTTTGTTCCTAAGTGATTAAAATTCAGAATATAACATTTTGATGAATTTTATTATTTTTGTGATTTTTATTATTTTTTAATTATTAAAAAATATTAAAATAATGCAAAAAATCAACATTTTTAGAAAATTGTAATTTTAATTTTCTTAAATTCCCCTGATATCAGAGAGACTCCAAAACCAATTTGGTGAATTTTTGAAAAGTATTTTGAAAGTTATGAATTTTTAAAGTTTAAGTTGGCTAAATGGCTTAATTAACCCATTTGGTAGGGCTAACCAAGTCCAATTGACTTTAAACTTTTATGGTAGGTTCCCCTAATCCTAAAGGTCAGTGGAGAATTGATTTCAAGTCAATTTGATGTGTGATTAGCTTTAATTAATTAAGGTTCTATTTTGGGTGTTTAAGCCAATTAGGGTTATTCCAAGTGGATTAATTCAAAACCTATTTTTCCTAGAGTTCTCTGGTCACAAGAAACATCACCAAATTTTCCTAGGATTTATTTCACAACATGATAATTATTAGAATTAAAATACGCAGGGTAGTGACCTAAAATTGAAAAATCAATAACTCTTCATAGGGGTGGCGTTTGACTTTAGAAAATTCAAGGAATGTTCCCAAATTCAGAGGCTTCAAATGCCCTATGGTCTCATGTCATGGTGAATTGTATACATGCATAGAGAATTAAAAATGTGCAGAGAGTAAATAAATTATTAAAAATCAAATACTCAATGAAACTAAATGATTTCTTTTCCACATTATTCTCCTCTGTTCACTGAGCAAGAGGGTATTTTATTTTTCTGATTTTTCTACACAAAGTTTTGTATTTTTGAAGTTTAGGGAATTAAATAAATAAGAAAATGCCTATTTTCCTACTTATCCAGCGCGGCGCCCTTTCATCCTCGACATCTCCGAACGACCATGCGGCGCGCTCCCATTCAACGCCGCCACTTGAGTCAGCAGCCCGGGTCCCGCCTTCCGCGTATAATCCGCTGATCCGACCTGATCTGAGCCGTCCATCCACGCGTGTATTGAATGGACGACATCCGTTCATCGTCCCCAAACCTCCTAGCCCCAGAACCGTCCATCTCCTAGGCTTAAGATCTCTCTCGATACTTGACCAAATTAAACGTTCTTATGCTCTATGGATTCGTCTCGAGAAGACGAACACATCCTTACGGTTTATGTGGCATGAAATTGACTCAATAAAAATGGAGAATGTTCAGAAGGTCGGGAAGAAGAGTGAGACCATACCTTTGCTTAGAGAAGTGTGGCTTCGATCTGAGGGTCGTGTCACCTTCGATTGGGTCCAAGCAAACTCCAGATGAAGTCTCCGGCACAGTGAATTGTCCGAGTATGATTTCGACCAAGCCCGATTTCAACCTTTGGAGTCCGGAACGGATGGGTGGCCCGGAGAGGGGGCTTTCAGCTGGGGAACTTCTCCTCTTGACCTTGTGCGGGTGTAGGTGAGTTTAATTTGACTTTGGTGGAGGATTTGGGAATGTCCCTGTTTGGCACGAGAATTGAGCTCCAAAATTGAGCTCAATTAGTGGGGATTCGGGCAAGAGGACAGTGGGGATCAAATGCTCTAGGTGTGGCGAGAGTCTGGAGTGATTTTGGCAGAGTTTCCTTAAAGTTGATTCAACACCTCATCATGGCCGAGAGAGGTGAGGTTTAAATAGGAGAGGCTGTAGGGCCTCCCAGGGGGAGTTAGGGCTTGGGATCAGCTGCTTGGGTCAAGGGAAGAACAACCATGGTGGCCATTGGGCATGGGGCAACTCAGCAAGGTGGAATTCCAAAGTTTGGCTCCTCCCCATGTCTCGGCCATGGTGTTTTCCTGCGATCTAGGTGGCTGGCCGGCAGGCAAGGGTCACCCTCAAGGTCAGGGAGGTCAGGAGTTGAAGTTGGTGAATTCAATTGAAGCCTTACATGTGTCAAGTGGTTGGATCAAAATGGCATGTGGAGGTGGCTTCTTTTGCACTTGGTTTGGTCAACCCATGGAAATGGGCTTGGTTCACCTCCCCATGGCTGATTTGGCTGAGGGAGGATCGGATGAATCGGCTAGGAAAGGGTAGAGAAGTCACCATCCATGAATATTTTGATTAATCATGGATTAAGGTGAAGCATTAAAAGGGTTAAAACCTTTTTAAGGGGGCTTAAAAGAGGCTCCTCCTTTTGCAATTAATAGTATGATGATGTGTAAAGTGGATCCCATGGCTTCATGTGGCTTGTGCATGGCTTCGAGGCTTGCTCGTAGCTTGGCTCACTTACATGAGAAAGGGATTTTGGGGTTTTTGGAATTTAGAGGTGACTTGGCATATGGCTTGATTTGGAACCATTTGATGATTGATTTAGGACTTAAGGGATGATATTAATTGAGTGGTGATGGGATGAGATTGTAATGCGGGCTTTAGGATGAGTTTGGGCTTTTAAAATTTAATGAAGATGGGCTTTTAAAATGGTTTAGGGAAGTGGGCTTTTGGATTTTAAAATGGATTTTAGGATGAAAGTTTGGTAAAGGCTTGGGCCAAATAATTGTTGGGTTTGGCTTAAGGATGTGTCATGATTGATTTGAAACAAGTTTGGAGTGATTTGGGTTTGAATTGAATTTGGTTTGATTTGATAAATGGGCCTATGTAGGTCAAATTGGGCTAATTTGGGCCAATATTGGGCTAAGGTTGAAATTGATGTGAAATTGATGTTGGGAAATGTTTATGGGAGTGTTTGAAAGAGGTTCCAACTTTGGTTGGATTTTGATTTTGGGATTTGGGCTCATTTGGGTTAGGGTTGGATTTAGGTCAAAATTGGGCCTTTTGGTTTTAGGTTCAATTTGAGTGGGGTTTGGATCCAAATTTTGGGCAAATCATGTTAGTGTTTTGTTTTTGGGGATGTTAGGGGATGTTGGGGATGTTAGGATTTAGCAATCACTCTAACATTTCATATTATAAATTTAAACATTATAAAAACAAATAAACAAGAAAACCTCAAAATGTTAAACTTCCTTATTTTCTTTTCTTTCTCTTGTAATTATACAGGAGAATGTACCTCGTTTATATCAACTGGCATACCGATGTGTTGGATATTGAGAGCCTATGGATTAACATACCCAAGTTCACGGTTACCTTTAATTTTTCTCTTTCTAGATGATCTTTGGATCATCCAATCCTCTTCAAGTTCTGTTCTCATAAGAACAACAACATCATCCACAAAAAGGAGTATTAGCAATAGCAATATTATTGTATAAACATAATCTACCATGTATCGGATCAACAACCAATTTTTTTTTGGTAAAATCAATTCCACCATTGACATTATAGACTTCAAGTTGATCTATTGCTTGGTCATTCAAAATAAAATTATCAATATTAACAAAATGATTACGAGGCACCATATCAGTAATATTTTCGTTAGACATAATGTTCTTCAAACCTTCTTTAGACAAATTTTCTAAGCCTCAATATTTTTTCATTGTCCCTACCTTTTTCCATAAGGATATAGCTTTTAGTCTTTAAATTAGGATGAGCAACAAGATAATTGGATAAGAAAAGTCCAAATATATGACATTTGTTACAATTAGGAGAAGAATACTCCATTTCCATAGTCTGACAGTACCCTGAATAAGTGTCAGCAATCCAAACTGTATCACTGAAACGGAGAGTAACGTCCCTTTCAATTAGTTTATGAGCTATAGAGGGCCTTGAGCAATTCAAAGTGGCTATGCCAATTTTCATGACTGTTCCAAAGATTTCCCCTAAATTATATAAAATATTTTTATGAAATAGATGCAATTTCAAACCTGAAAACTGAACCACCTCGACACTATTGAAGATTCCTCATTTGGATTGAAGTCAATAGTCCATTTCAATATCTTCACGCTAATTCTGTCTATCTGTAAGTCGTTCTTGGCAAAAGGAGAGTATAATCCTTTTCTTTCTCCAATTTAAACATCAAATTTCTACCATCATTTAAGACCACAATCCCATATCCCAATAGCTTAAGCTCGACTAAAATTTGTTGTATGACTTCAATCTTGGGATGCGATATGTAAATTTACCAAGGTAATCTTCAATAGTTCCACAAGTAAAGAGGTATCCTCTTCACTATAAAACAAATCTGGCTTTTCATTTTTATCATTAGCTTCTTTGATTAGACCATCTGATTTTTCCTCACCTGAATGCTCCATGAAAGACACCGGAAATAGATAGTTGTTCAATGGAAGATGAGTAGAAGAGTTGTTACCTATTACTGCCTCAAGGAAGGAGGGTTGATTAAGAAAATATGTCTTCACTAAGAACCATAAACAACTAAAGACAATGCAAGCATAAAACTCAGAGCAACAATCGGAGTATTAGAATGAGAAAAAGAGAATCTCCCCAAGACTCGCTAGTTAACATATCTTATTGTAATAGATGTCCCAAATTAGATCTACTATTCTTAATTTACTATATCATCAAATTTGAAGAGGCTAAAGATTTTTGCACAATCTTAGAAAAATTTAAAGAATAGTATTTCTAAACTAAAATTATTAGCATTGTCAAATATATCAAAAAAAATTTATACTTGATAGATTTTGGGCTATGACACCCAATATGCATGAAAGTGTTTAGTATTAATGAATGAGAATGTTAAACATATTTAGAATACACCCAAATTAATTGTTTAAAAGGATTTATTTTATGGTAATAATAAGGGGAAACACCATATCAATGCATAAGGATAGTGAGGCGAGGTATGTGTGAATATATTGCTTAAATTTTGATGCCCAACTAGAATATCTATTAGTTAACAGAAATTCTAACTATCTTAAAAAATTAAAGGAACCACCAAATGAAGTGAAACTTCACCGTAAAGTATTTTTTATACCAACTATTAAAAATTTCCATAAAAAATTAATTTGTTTATTTATACAAATTAGTGACATGTAAACTTCCATAGAATAAGAAATATATAAAATAAATATTTTAATAATATCTCTAAAATAATGAGCTTAATTTATAAAAATATGACAAATTACATTATTCAATTTGGAATTAAAATAAATTTTTTTAAATTGCTAATTAATTAATTTATTTAGAAAATTAATTCCTTATCACGAACTAAATTAGCGGGGGCGAAACACATAATAATGTGTTACTAGACCAGCTCGAGAGATTGTGGCAGCACTATATCCTATCGTGGTGCACAAAAAAAAAAGGTATTAAAAATGGTAATATTGGAATTAATAATATACCTAAAGGTCTAGAAATGATATTATTGGCATTAATCTTATAATAACTTAATGATTGTTTTAACTATTGAACAATTTATTATGCTGGATAGAGTTGGCCACACTAAATTTCGGTTGCCAAAAACTCCCCATGTAATAACAGCTTTAGTTTAGAGCATGGCAATACACTTAAAATATATTTTTTTTCTTTGTATTTTTTCTTGGTTTAGAGTACCTTCCTTTGATAACCAGTTAGTTGTTTGATTTCCTTCCCTTGGTATATAGCTCCATAAGATATGTGTGCTTAAGGTACTTGCTTTGCTTTTCATAATCTAATGTACCAGGTTCCAAATGGTCTCTTTATAGACATTAATCATTTGCACCAAAGAAGAACAATCTCGATCCATATGTAACATATTCCAGTTTGGAAAAGAAGCAATTCTCTATGCCTAGTACGCTACTTGAGCTTCATCTTCAAGGGCATTGTTAGCATAAGTTGGAGAGTGAAAAAACAGCAAACATCTTTGTGATAAATCACTGAAAATACCTCCCATTCTATCCTTGTCTGCTCTAAAACTACATACAGTATTCCCTTTAATCTAAGGTGTCTAGGGTTCCTCAATATTACTTTCTGTACAAGAAAATGTTTTTTGGGGATGTGTTTCTACCTCCTCTTTTTTTTTTTTTTTTGCTTTGTGTAGCTATTATATTCCTTGGGTACTGAAGTTGCACAGTTTGGTCAACTTGATAAAATAGGCCATGCAGTTAGTCACAATTTCTTTGGGTGACATCTGTTTGCCTTGATACATGGAATTATTTCTTGCCATCCATATAAACCAAATAATTATAAATGGAATATTTCTACCTTATATTTCTTGCACTCCCTCCAGTAGTCAATTGAGTTTTGCCATCCCTCCTGCAATTTTTCCAAGTGAAGAAGTTCTATATGTAATCCCCATACCTTTTTAACAATTGGGCAGTTAAACAACACATGATGTGGGGATTCATCTTCTCTTCTACAGAATAAGTAGCAAGATGGTACCTTCAAACCTTCTAATTTTAGGTTGCCATCATTAGGAATAATTTGATAGAAGCAAGTCCAACAGAAAAAGGATAAAGAAGAACTTCATTGTTTATTCCAAATAGTTGCTCCCCACTACACCTTTTTGCCAACTGTAGATTTCCTTAAAGTTGTGCTTGGATAAGGACTGGTTCATGGAGGTTTCTGTGATGATAGAATCCCTCTTCTCTTTGTCAACTGGAATGTTGATAATCTTCTTTCATCTCTCTTGATCAACTAAAGTCTTCAACTTGTCTATATTCCAATTGTTGCTCTTCAAACATTGATACAATTACAGTGAGTTTGGCAAGGTTCATTGTTCAGGATTGTATAATTTACCATCCAGCAACCAATTATCTAGCCAAAAATCATTTTTTCCTTGCCCAACATCCCAAATGAAATGGTCCTCAGTTTGGTCCTTAACTTTCAACATATTTACTCAAGTTTTGAAGTCACTAAGCTTTCTTTGTATCATAGAGGGATGGGTTTTTTCTGTAGAGTTCATTGTACAAAAATTTTGTCCAAAGGGTCTCTTGCATCATAAAATTAATCTAGAGTTTACAGAAGTATATTTGGTTAAGTTGTTGAATGTTTCTAAAGCTAAGACCCCCAGCTTCTATTGGTATGCAGATTTTATTCCAACTAGCCCGGTGCGTCTGTTTCTGCTGCCCTGCTCATAGAAACCAATTAAAGGTCCGTTCCAGCATCTCTTGAGTACTTTCATTCATTCTAATCATTTTTAAAGTATATAAAGTGAAAGATGTAAGTGTGTTCTTGAGAAGTGTAAGTCTGCCACCATTGGAGAGAAAGGAAGTAGTTCAACAGTTGATTTGTTTATTCACCTTCTTTATAACCTCATCATATTGTGTTTTCCTTCTCCTTCCTTTTATGAGTTGAATGCCCAGATATTTTAGGGGGAGATCCTTTTTCTTGAAAATTTTGAAGTCTCTTATCCACAGCTTCAGAGATGTTCCCACTTTGCAGCCATACACAATCTGACATTTTGTTTATTAAGCATCATTCCTTAAACTTCCTGGAAGGAAGTAAGGATTTTATATTGCTTTCTCACAGATAGCCTGCTTGCATTAGTAAAAATAATTACTCATATGCATAGGCTGTGCGACTTATCAAGCATGTGGATCTATGAAAATGCCTGAGGTAACTATGCTGCTGATGTGTTTGATTGAGTAGTCTGGATAAGTAATTAAAGGCTAATATGAATAAACTAGGTGAAAGTGGATCCGCTTGCTTAATTTATCCGTCATCTGTGAAACAGCCATGGTGTTTCCCATTAATTAAACTGGTGTAATAGTTGTTCCTCATCCATCTTTCCACCAAATTACAAAACTCCTTTCTAAATTCCATTGCATGCAGAACCCCCACTATGAATTCCCATCCTATTGGATCATATAGTTTCTTTAAATCTAATTTAAAAATTAGATTTCCACCTCTGAAATATTTTTCAAGGTCTGCAAATAATCTTTGAGCCAGTAATATGTTATCCGTGATATTTCTACCCTTTGTGAATGCAGCTTGATTGGGAGCAATAAGTTTAGCAAGGAAAGGTTGGAGCCATTGTACAAGAATCTTGCTGATTGTTTTAGACATCAAAGTAATAAGGAGTACTGACCTGAACTGATCCCAATATTCCTTCCTGTCATCTTTAAGAATGAGAGTAACGGTGGAAGTTGTAGAAAATTTTCAAGAATCTTCACCTTGGAAAAAACTCTGTACAGCTAAGATAACTTCAACCTTCACAATAGTCCAAGATTTCAATCCCCATTAGTAGTCCAAGACTTTAATCCCCATTAGTCTCCCCTTTTTTTTTAAGTACTGCATTAACCCTTTTTCTGTGTCTGATGCAAGCATGGTAAAATTTTAGAATTCCTATCTACTTCAGCGAATTTAAGTTTAGCAACTTTTGTTTTAAGAAATTCTCTTCCCAATTGACTGCATGTAGTAAGTTGGCAATGGCTTCATGAAGCTCATTATCTGTAGTAGCATCATTTTCCACTGCAGCTTCCAATTTTATGACTTCTAATTCAGCTTGATTGACTTTGGTGGCTAAATAACCAAAGCAGTCCCAGTTCAACTTTCTCAATATCCTGGACACATTTTTTCGAAGTTGCCATAGTTTGTTCCAATTAATGGCATTAATTTCCATATTCCAAGACAAATTCATTATATCTTGAAATTCCTTGTGTTCAAACCAGACATTCAAATATCTGAATGCGGGCTTAATCGGTACATCAGCTGCTAAAATTGTCAAAACTAGTGGTATGTGGTATGAGCAAGTGAAAGGTAGGTGTTCAACATTAGTAGGTACAAATTCTTCAAACCACTAACAATAAAAAAGGAATCTGCCAAGCTTTTCATGTTTGTTTCCTCTTTTCAAAGTTTATGTAATACCCTACAAGCCCAAATCAAATAATTTAGTATATTTAGTATTTCTTGTAAATGTCAGCATGCTGTTAATATCAGCTACTCCCAACCACACAGCCCAAACCCACCCAACCACCAACACCCCCCCCCCCCCCCCATCATTTTTCAGTTAGACCTTCAATACTGTTGAGATACACTCCTATGCACTTCTAGCTACAAATTTATTATCTTCAAGTAAACATCTAAGTTCTTCACTTCCTTTTTTCCTTCTGCTTTTATGTACCCAATCCTCTTCAATAGTTTGTCTCAAATTAGGAATTTCTTTCTCATTTAAAGTAGGTCTTGCATTCGTTTCAGTCTCTATAGGATATTTATTTGCCTGTGAAACTACATCATCTTGGTTTGGGTCGTCCTGTTGATTTTCGCTGATTTTGTTAGCTACTCTTTCTTTCAGTACATGATCTTGATTTTGTAGATAATGTACATTAGGTCTCCCATCTGAGAGGTTCTCCTCCGAGTCAATTTTTTTAGCTATGTTGGCTTCCTCTACAATTTGTGTGTGGCCTTCCTCATTTATGGTAGTTGTTACTATTTCTGTGTTTTCCAAATTATGTGCTAGTTATTCCATAGCACCTAGATGGATTTTTATGTTAGTTTTCAATTCAGGATGTAGTTTGAAGCATTTCTCTATTGTATGGCCAAACATTTTGCACTTCCCAAAATAATAGAACTTTTGTTCCATCACTACAGGCTACCAATACCCATTATGGACAGTTCCAATCCAAATTTCCTCACTTCAAGAAGTGTAATATCCCTTTCAACCAATGTTCTAGCAGCTTAGGGTCTACTGAGGTTAAATGTAAGGACATCCAATCCAAATTTTATAAATCTTGCAGCCCTTCATTCAGCAATCCTCCTTAATGATGTATTCCAAAAACTGAAAGTATTTTTGATGTTTTCATGCAGGTACAATGATTTTAGGCCTTTGAAGCAAAAGGATGCAAAAAATGAGCAAATTTGGAGTGAAAAAGGACTAAAGTGCATTTTGTTGAACTAGAGCCGAACGGCGCTGTGACCAGCACCGGACTGCACCAGTTTCCAGAGAGTTACGACATTTTGGCAAAATAATGCACCGAACGGTGCTCCTACCAGCGCTAGACAGCGCCCTATCCA
Organism: Papilionanthe hookeriana x Papilionanthe teres; assembly: GCA_022702705.1. NCBI lineage: Eukaryota > Viridiplantae > Streptophyta > Magnoliopsida > Asparagales > Orchidaceae > Papilionanthe > Papilionanthe hookeriana x Papilionanthe teres. The sequence goes on along the minus strand of CM040427.1, from coordinate 112,456,446 downwards.
AATTTTGAACTAGATTCAATGTATTTGGCTGGATTTTGAAAGGATGCTTGAGGAAACTCTTGAGAATTCAGCTTTGGCCCACATTTTTAGATCCACATTTCAAAGGTGGAAGAAAAGTAGAGAAGAGTTTATAGTTTAGAGACTGAGTTCTTTCCATTATGTGTAGGAAGTTAGGTTTTTTTTCTCTTCTAAAGAGTGTGAGAGGAGAGGGAAAGTGAGAGATTTCTTCTTCCTTACTATTCTAAAGACAGAATTGTGTATTGTTGTGAAGAAAGAAGAGGAGTCAAAGGAATTCCGTGAGATTCACTTGATGAAGAGTTTGAGATATGTAGTCTTTACTTTACTCTCTTTATATGACGTTGTTTTCATTTATGAAATCCATGTTTGGTCATCTTTTTCTCATGAGTCTTGACTAGATTTCTTTGTCATTCTCCTTTTCATGTGATGTGTTGATGTTGTGAAATGGAAATGATGTGTCGATTTATTATGAAGAAATTGTGATGACCTTTTCACTTAGAACTTCATTTACTTTTTGATGCGACCGATTGAATTGTTAAAACTTGTTGGGAAACATATGTTCTGAAAGGATTATGAGTTCCACAACAAAAGTGAAGGTCACATTCAAATTCCATGAATGGTAAAGTTCATGGGAGTTGAGTGCAAATAAATAAGGAAATATACTTTGATGGGCTTAAAATTGGAGATTTTAGAGTGACAGGCTGAAATCCTCAATTTGGTCCTAATGTTTAGAAACTGAAGCGAGAGTTAGCCTTCAAGTGAAGGTAAGTGGGAGCTCTGGAGTGAGAGCAAGTATCCTACCAGCCTAACCACAGATTTGGGGACTAAACTTAGGATTAGCCAAGGTTCTTTATACGCTGAATTATGGGTAAAGAATATGAATGCTCCTATTTGGCACAATAGATTTGCATCATTGATCTGTGTCATAATAATCATCACATTATGAAAAGAAAAGAGGAAGACTCTTTCTTACAACAAAACTTTGTAATAAATTTAGTTTTGCATTAGTTTAACTTGCTAGAGTTTAGAATGTGCTTTGGTAGATATAGTAACTGAACCTGTTTGTCTTTACTTTTAAAATTAATCCACTTGCAATTGTTTTGTGATTCGATAATAAATTTTTGTGCTACGCCATAAAAGTAAAGCCTCCCTGTGGGATCGATATTCCAGGACTCCACTAGATCCCTGTATTACTTGAGCGATACATATCTTGCATTAATTGTGCGACTCATTATCATTTAAAATAATATATATATCTAAATCTGAGTTCATTAATTTTTACAAATTAAAAAAGTTGCACCAATTACTCATATTTGTTTTACAGAAAAGCTTGGGAGATTATATGAGAAGATGCTATAGCTGTTATCCAGAGCTTCTTGCTTGACACTGATCTACCTAATTACTTATCTTCCACCACCATTGTCATAATTCCTAAAGACATCAGGAAGCTTACATGGATTGATTTTAGACTTATTAGCTTAACTAATGCAATCAAAAAAATCATTTGCAAAATTATGGTGAGCAGGTTGAAATCCCACCTTCCTAAACTCATAAGTGCCAACTAATAAGCCTTTGTGCTTGGGAGAAGTATTATTGACAACATCCTTCTTACTTAAGAGATGGTTCTAGATCTTGACAAAACATGCAGAGGACACAACTTAGTTCTAAAATTAGATTTGAGGAAGGCTTATGATATAATCAGCTAGATGTTCATCAAAATGGTACTCACTGTTAGAGGGATTAATTCCTTTCTTTGCACCTTGATTATGACATGGTTATCCAATACTAATTATAACATCATGATCAATTTTAGTTGTCATGTGTTCTTCAAAGCTAATAGGAGTATAAAGCACGGTGATGCTGTCTCCCCAACAATCTTCATCATGGCTTATGATTATATATCCAGGGTATTTAAACAAGCCCACTCTAATCTTCCTTACATCCGATATCAGCACAGTTCTTCACAGATAGTTAGTCATCTTGCCTATGCAGATGATTTTATCATTTCCACCAATGGCTGAAAGCCGGCAGTGAGGAAAACTTGTCTAATACTAAAGTATTTTCAAGAAGTGGTCGGTATGGTGTTGAACTTTGGAAACTGTCAATTTTTAACTGGGAAAAAGGTTAACTATGGCACCAGAAGATGGATAAAGGATTTTACTGGCTTTACCTTAGCCTAGCTTCCACTGAAGTATTTGGGCATCCAATTTCTTAAAGGGAGAAAGAAGTAAACTTAATATGATGAGGTAGTCAACAAAGTGACTTCCCAAATCAATTGCTGGACCAGTGCTTTCTTATCTAATGGTGATAGGGTTACCCTCTTAAAAATTTTGCTAACCACATTTGCTCTATATACCTTTCAATTGGTAAGATTGAAGAGGAGCACTTAGAAATTGTTGGAAACCACTATCAATAAATTTTTATGGGAGGGACAAAATAAATAATTACATTGGTCAAATTAGATCAAGTTGTCTAAACCTGTGGCTGTTGGAGGATTAGGATTCAAGAAATTTCAGAACATGAGTCAAGCATTTTACAACAAGCAATGGATAAAGTTCAGGCAAAATGAGTCATTGTGGGTCTATTTCATGTGGCGTAAATATTGCAAAAGATCTCATCCTAATAGGATTATTTCCAAACCAGTGGATTCAAAACATTGGAAAAGTTTGTTGAAAGTTGGGGAACATACCAATGATCTCTTCATGTGTGAATTAGGGGATGGAAAGATCAACTTCTGGTAGGAAATTGGATGAAGGAAGGGTTGGTTCCACCACCTTCTAACATCTAAGTTGATTCTTACTCTATAGATTCTGATTTTTAGCCTGGGCATTAGTGGAATGAGAATGCTTTTAGAATTGTGGCTGATGAAGATATAGTTAAGGCTATATCTGATATCCCTTTATATCCTTCAAAGCCTGATAAGCTGGTCACCAAAACTCAAAGCTTTCATCCATAAAATTACTTCAGATTGGTGGACAACAACTGGGGTAAAATCATATGGGATAGAAAACTCACTCCATCCATTTCTTTTTTCAGCTGGAGACTGTTTAATGCTTTTCTGCCAATTGATGTTATTCTCAAGTTAAAGGATTAAGGAGTGCTTCTAAATCCTGGTTATGTTGCTCTCATAAGCAAACACTAAATCATCTATTTTTCACTTGCCTTTTTTCTATTGTTGTTTGGACAATTAATTTGGATCACCTTCAGATCAGGCACCTTTTTTTGCTATTGGAGATTTATGAAAACCTATTGGCAGGACTGGAATGACTAAAATTTATAGTTCATTTCCCCTATCATCACCTGGTTTATTTGGATAGCTAAGAACACTGAGAAATATGAGGAAAAGAAGTGGAATGCTTAAGCCATTGCACTTCTTTATCGCTGTAATCTGAATATGATCAAGAATTTCCTTCATATTCAAATCCTTGGAAGTACATCAAATCCAAAAATAGGCTCTCTTGTACAAAAGGTCCAATGAGCTAAACCTACTTTCCCTTATGTATAAATCAACACTAATGTTAGCTATTCTCGCACTGTTGCAGATATTGGAGGTATTCACAGCGATCAACTTGGGAACTGCTTGTGGTACTTCCAATCTCCTGTCTAGTTTTGCTTTGCTTTGGAAACTAAATCAATTTCTATCTTTTGGGCCTTAAAGCTTGCTACGTCACTCATCTATAATCATTGCCAAATTCAATCAGATGCATTACAATTGATTAACATTTTGAAGGTTAAGGCATCCATTCCTTGGAAGCTAATTTACTTGATCAGAAATACCTTACAGCTGGCTAAGAGGACTAAAGTTTTGTGGAGCCACATACACATGGAAGGGAACCAAACAGTTAACTAGCTAGCTACATCATCTCGAGCTATATAACATATAACATGTTGTAAATGTTCTTTTGCCTTTTTGAAAGTTTTGCTTTGTGGAGTTCTCTTGATCTCCCTTACATCAGATGTAACTAACTTTTTTGTGGCAATATAATTTTTTTTGTTTTTGGCATATATATATATATATAAAAGCACTCAAAACAAATTACGAGTATAAAATGATTTACATCTGACATGAGGGAGATTAATAGAGACCTTATGTAACAAAACATTCAAAAAAAGAGGAGGCGATGAACTACAGAAAACCTCATTATTGTGGTCAGCTTTTTTAGCCAACCAATTTGTTGGCTAATTACCCTTCTTGTGAGTATGGCTCCAAATAGTGGATAAGGAAGAGGAGATGGACATTATCGTGTTAATCCAGGCAGAGAGATACTAAGAAAAAAAAGTTTTTTTTAGAAGAACTTGAACTAGTTGAAGGGAGTCCATCTCCGTGTGAGGAAACTGATAGTTGTTGAGGGTAGTAAGTCTCAATCCCCAATAGACAACCATAGCTTTAGTTTTAACAACACTAGTAGAGAAGATAGGTGCTGGAGAAAACCACATGGAATGACTTGTGTAATTTTTGGCATATTCCCTCAACACCAGTAGCCAAGTGATTGAAACTCCCATCTATATTTATCTTGAACCAAGGTGGTTTGAGTTTACTCCAGATAATCAGCTGAACTTTGTTGACGTACTGCGGCTCCCTTTGAGTAGGAAATAACTTATTTATTTTATGTAAATAAGCCACATAATTATAGGCAATGCACTAGACAGTTGGTACTTTGTTGTCATGAAGCATGGAATTTACGTAAGTCCAAATGAACCAGAAAAAAATAAAGGGAATATAGAATCCAGACTATCTTTTCCAATCCTACCAACAATTTTCAACACTAACCCATTTAAAAAGTCTAGATTCACCACCAGCTTCTTTAAGCACTGAGGACCACACCTTCTGTCTTGTTATATAGTGCACAAATATATGATTAATTGATTACTCATCCTTTAGTCACAATTGACATAAGGAAGGTCTTTTAATACCTTTTAACTTTAAGATATCATCAGTGGGTAGGAACTATGTAGAAGACTCTAGTAGAGAAAATGACATTGATGGGGAAGTAAAATTATTCCAGTTTACCTCACCACAGGCAGTTTTAGGCTTGTTTAAGTGGGAGTAATAGATGAATTTTGAAAGGCTCTAATGGGGGGTTAATTTTAGTAATCAATCTGTTCTTCTACAATGGATTAAACATAATGTTCATTATATTCTATTGTGTCTTAAGGTTGACATATCCACTGAGCGTTGATAAATCTTAAGATGCCCTTGAAAATATTTGCCACGCATGAAATGAGACCAGAGAGAAATTTTTATTCTGAGTCTAACCCATTGTTTGCAGTAGAAGATGAAAATCTTATGTTGAAATTCTTGAAGCCAAGTCCACCACATGCAGCAGGTTTACACAATTTATCCCAATAAGCCCAATGCATTTGTTTTTTCAGTCCTTCCCATAAAAATTTATTGAAAGTGACTGCAAGAATTTTTTGGATACACTTTTTCTGCTTAATCATCTAAAGGATTGATAATAGAAATGTTGTTTAGACACTCTTGAGAAGAGTGATCCTCCCCTTATTGGAAAGGAATGAATTAGACTAGTGGTGAATTTTCAAAGAATCTTTTCCACCACATCATCATATGTGAATATTTCTGTCTTCCTTTCATAAGAGGAAATCCCAGATATTTAAGGGGATAATTAGCACCTTTAATGCCAGTGTAATCATTACTCCACTTCTTAATAGGACTACCAAGTCTTGAGCTACTGAGAAATTGACATTTGGCTATGTTGAAAGACATACTAGACATGTTCTCAAATTTGTGCAATGTACTCATTATGCATTCAACTAAGTATTTGCTAACATTGGAGAACACTACAACATCATTAGAATAGGTTAGATGGCTTACAATGCAGTTAGTCTATGCTGATATCTAAGGTTAGGAGAGATTTGATACACCTGGTTTAACATCCTAGATAAGTAGGCGATGCACCAAAATTAAAGTTGATTTTTCATATGCATTTTTTACTCATTTTTGGTGATATTGCACTTTAAAGAAAGGTATTTTTTATGTTTTACTGTAGGTACAATGATTTTAGACAAATGGAGCAAAGGGAAGTGAAAAGAAATGAATTTGGAGAGAACAAGGCAAAAATCAGGAATTTGAAGTTTTATCATTTGCGAATTTTTTCGAAGGGTCCAGAATTAAATCAGGTAATAGGGCATCGACGACGCCATATTGGGCTCCAATGGAGTCCAATGTTGGTGGAGGCCAAATTCAATGTATTAGGATGACGTTTGGAAGGATTCTTGAGGAAACTCTTGGAAAATTCGTTCCTAGACTATTTTAACTTGTTTTGGGCACTAAAATTAGGTGGGGTGTGTGTTGATGTAAGTGAAGTAAAGTGTGTGTGAGTTGAGAGGAATTTTTTAGAGAGAGGTTAGAGTCTATGTTTTGGTGTTGTTTTGTGAGTGATTCTTCTCAAAAGAGTTGTAGGAGGAGAGGGAAAGTGAGAGATTGCTTTTTCTCTACTATTCCAAGAGAGAATTGTGTGTTGTTGTAAAGAGAGAACAAGATTCAAAATAACTTCAAGGGATTTGCTTGGGGAATCAATTAAGATAATTTGTATTTACTTTTTATTATTTGTATGAAATCCTTGCTTTGCCCTATCTTCCTCATGAATTCTGAGTAGATTTCTTTATCTTTCTCATTGCAATGATAAATGGGGATGTGATGGTTTAGGTTGGATGTGCCATATGAAAGATAAGAAATTGTGATGATTTTTTCCTTTCATTCTTCATTTAATTTTCTACCTGGCCAATTGAATTTTTAAAATATGTTGTTAAACATACGATCTGAGAGGGATATGCTTTCTACAATAAAAGTGGAGATTACATTCAATGTCCATGGATGAATGATGTAGTTCATGGGGATTGGGTGCAAATAAATAGGGAAATATGGTTTGTTGGGTGTAGAATTGGATATTTTAGTGTGACAGACTAAAATCCCTAATTTGTTCCTAGTTTTTGGAAACTATAGCCTTCATGTGAAAGGAAGTAAGAGCTCTGGAGTGAGAGCCCGTATCCTCTCAGCCTAACCATGGATTAGGGACTAAACCAAGGATTAGCCAATGTTCTTCTAACACTCAGATGGGGGTAAAGAATATGTATGCTACTATTTTGCACAATATAATAATTATACTAATCAATATCATTCAGTCACCATAATATCATTGTAAGGGGGAGGACACTTTCTCTTAGCTTGAAGCTTGCATTACAAAACTTATTGTAGTAGTAGTTAACTTTAATTTGAAGTATATAAAGTAATTTCATGATCCTAAAATCTCTAGCATTGTTATACTTTAGCATCTTATTATTTATTTTTGGTGCTTTGCAAATTTAAATATTGGATTTCTGTGCTACGCTATATAGTTTGCTTTCTCCTAGTGGGATTGATAACCAGGGTTCCGCTAAAGCCCTATATTACTTGAATGATACGTAGACTTGCGTATAGATTGACTGCTATCTTATTAAACTGATTATATTTTGTGACTGAAATGAAATTACTTTTCAAAATTTATTCTATAGTAGCAGTAGTCCACATCAAGTTTTTGGCGTCGTTGTTGGGGAGGCAATGGTAAATTTAGTAGTAGTAGAAACCTTTATTCTTTAATTCATATTGGTGTATGCATTATTTTGGATCTCAAGGTTTAGTACCTTACGATTCATAAATAGAACGAACTATTAGAAAAATTTGAAAGCTTCAAAAGAATTTAAAAATTTGAGCGAAATGACAAATAATATTGATAATTAAAGACATGAAAATGAACATCAGCCTAGACCTTTAAGAGATTATGCTAAACCTAAAGCAGATGAAATAAACTTAACTTTCCAAAATCCTGATGTAGATGTTAATTCATTTTAGCTTAAACATGCTATTACCCAAATGATACAAGATAATCAATTTGGTGGAACACCTAATGAAGATCCTAACTTACATCTTACTAGTTTTTAAGAATTGTGTTCTTCATTTAAATATGATGGAGTGTCGAACGACGTTGTAAGGCATAGATTTTTTTCCTTTTCAATGAAGGATATATCTAAGACACGGTTAAATTCGTTAGCACCTGGATGTATCAGAACTTGGGAAGAACTATCATAAATTTTTTTATCAAAATCCCTCCATAAAAAACTGCTAAGCATAGAAACAATATTACATCTTTCTCTTAGTTTGAAGAGGAATCAATATATGAAGCTTGGAGAAGATTTAAAGATCTCCTTAAAAAGTGTCCACATCATGCTTTACCAGATTGGTTAATAATTTGAACATTTTATAATGGATTAGTGGGATTTCTTAGATTGATTATTAATGCTACAACAGGTGGATCATTAATGTCAAAACCCTTTGATGAGGCATATTCTTTAATTGAATAGATGGTTAATAATAATTTTCTATGGCCCTCTAAATGGGTAAATCCAAAAAGAGTAGCTAGTATTCATTGTCCTGATGCAATATCAATGTTGAATTCTCAAATTGCTGCTATTTCAAAAAAAAAATAGATCAATTCATAATGAACTGTTCTCAAACACCTCATGTGTTAAAGGAAAATTTATTGGGACAGATAGTAGATTCTCAATCATCTAATGATACTTTGAATGCTATAAATAATTGACCCAACAATCCTTATTTTAATTATTATAATCCCAGATGGAAAAACCACCCAAACTTAAACTGGAATAATAACACTGCTACTGTTAATCCACAGTGGGGAAACAATTCTGTAAACCCATTGGTAAATTTCAATAACCAGGGAAACACTAGTTATAGACCTTCTTATCCTCCAGGTTTCAATAGTAACCTACAATTTAAGGAAAAGAAGTTGTCTATGGAAAATTGATATTAAATATTGGTAATCAATTAGAAAGTCAAGGGAACCAATTACAAAGTCAGAGATCTTCTATTAAAAACATTGAAAATCAATTAGGACATATTGCCACTGTACTTAGTAATAGACCTTCAAAAACTTTCCCTAGTAATGTTGAGATTAACCCAAAGGATCAAAATAAAGAATAACTTAAGGCTATAAAGTTAAGTAGTGGAAAAGAATTGAAATTAAGAGTGCAAAAAAATGTTGAACTTGAAAAAGAGAAGGTGGAAACTGAAAAAGGTCATGATAATATACATCCCAAATTAGAATATCCGCTTAAACTAATGAAAATTACAGTTAAAAGACCACCGCCTCCATTTCCTCAAAGATTAAAGCAACAAAAGAGAGATAAATATTTCTTAAAATTTCTAAAAATTCTAAAAAAATTAACTGTAAATATCCATTTTATTGAATCCTTAGAGCAAATGCCAAATTATGTAAAGTTTATGAAGGATATACTAAATAAGAAAAGGAAGTTTACAAATAATGAGATAGTTGCACTCAGTGAAGAGTGTAGCGCAAATTATTCAGAAAAACCTTCCTGAAAAACTTAAAGATCCTCGCAGCTTCACTATACCTTGTGCTATTGGTGAAATTTTTTTTAGAAGAGCCTTATGTGATTTAGGAGCCAGCATTAATCTCATGTCTTTATTAACTTTTAAAACTTTAGGAATAGGAGAAATTTCCCCAACTTCAGTAACTCTTCAATTAACGGATCGTTCTATTACTAATCCTAAAGGAGTAGTTGAAGACATTTTAGTGAAGGTTGATAAATTTATCTTCTTTATGGATTTTATTATTTTAGATTTAGAGGAAGATAAAGAAACTCCAATAACTTTGGGAGGACCAATCCCATGATCTTAGAAGAGCTATGATAGATGTTCAAAAAGGAGAGTTAACTATGAGAGTTAATGATTAAGAGGTGACATTCAATATATAAAAAACAATGAAGTATCTAACAACAGAAAGAAATAATGAACATTGCAGAATGGAAATATGTGATTATCTGGAAGATGAGCACTTTAAGGAAAATTTTTAACAGAAACTTGAACAAGAAGATTTAAAATGTGAGGATGAAAATTAAATGGAAGAAAAATATGTTTAGATTTAATTCCAACTATCATAAAACCTTCTGAACTTGAGATGAAAATACTTCCTAACCATTTAAAGTATGTATTTTTAGGAGAACTATCTACATTACCAGTTATTATATCCTCAGATTTAAATTATTTACAAGAGCAGAAATTACTAGAAACATTGAAAATATATAAAAAAACTTTTGGTTGGATGTTAGTTGATATTAAAGGAATCAGTCCTTTGATCTGTATGCATAGAATTTAATTGGATGAAAAACATAAACCTAAAGTTGATCCGCAAAGGAGATTAAATCCATTGATGAAGGAATTAGTAAAAAAGAAAATTTTCAAATGGTTGGATGCTGGAATTATATATCTTATTTCAGATAGTGTGTGGATAATTTCGATCCATTGTGTTCCTAAGAAAGGAGGAGTGACAATTGAGACTAATAAAACAAATGAATTTATAACCATGAGACAAGTCACTGTTTGGCGAATCTGTATTGATTATAGAAAATTAAATGCTGCCACTAGGAAAGATCACTTTTCTTTACCCTTTCTAAACCAAATGTTGGATAGACTTGCAGGGCACAAATATTTTTGATTTTTAGATGGATATACTGGCTAACATCAAATACCAATAGCTTCTGAGGATTAAGAAAAGACCACTCTTACTAGTTCTTATGAAACATTTGCTTTTCATCGAATGCCCTTTGGATTATGTAACACACATGCAACATTTCAAAGATGTATGATGTCAATTTTCAGTAATATGATGGACAATGGAATAGAAGTTTTTTATGGATAATTTTTTCGTATTTCAAACTTTATTTGACACTTGCTTAAATAATTTAGAAAAAGTTATGGAGTTATGCAAAAAAAAATTAGTTTTAAATAAGGAGAAATGTCAATTTATGGTAGCAGGAGGAATTGTGCTTGAGAATAAAAGTTCTGAATATGGCATGGAAGTTGACCCTGTAAAGATTCAAATCATCACGAGACTACCACCTCCAACTACTGTGAGAGGGGTGAAAAGTCTTTTAGGACATACTGGGTTCTACAGGCGTTATATTAAAGATTTTTAAAAAATTACTAAGCCTCTGCGCCAACTTTTAAAAGAAGATAAGAAATTTGATATTAATGAAGAATGTTTAAATGCCATTGAATTATTGAAAGAAATATTAATCGTTGCCCCTATAATAATTTCACCTGATAGGGAGAAACTATTTGAACTTATGCATGATGATAGTAATTCTTCAATTGGAGCTGTTTTAGGGCAAATGTACGATAAATGGATTATTGTGTTAATAGGATTTAACTCATGTTCTCTCCCCTACCCAAAGTATTTAGGTGTGCAAATAACTAAAGATATTGTCAAAATAACCTAATATATGGTAGTCTTTGATAATATCAACCATTAGTTGAACTGTTGGAGAAATTCTTTTCTATCCAATGGAGGTAGAATCACCTTACTCAAAAGCATCCTAACCTCCTTCCCATCTCATCTCATGCAAAATGACAGTGATGACTAGATGTACTCAGAGACTACTGGAACAAAGGTTCAACAGAATTCTATGGGCTAGACAAAGTAAGTAGTTGTATTGGACTAGTTGGCAGAAGGTTTGCAAGCCAATAGCTGTTGGTGGCCTGAGTTTCAAAGGATTGCAACACTTGAGCATTGTTAACTTTTGCAAAATAAGGATATGGTTTAGACAACAAGAATTCATGTCGGCTGTCTTCATTAATGAAAAGTATTGCAAAGATGTATTTAGTTACCAAAAAGTTAGTTGACTCCAAAACCTTGGTTAATATGTTAAAGGTTAGAGCCAAAGCTGAGGAGGTCTTCATTTGGATGTTGGATGAGAGACATATAAACTTTTGGCTTGACAATTGGTCTTTAGATGGACTATTAATTCATATGGCTCCTCAAACCACCAACCTTTAACTTAAGGTTGTTGTTTTTCGAGAGGGAAATTCATGGAATTCCAACACCCTCTCTACTCTTTTGTCTCAAGGTTAGCTGAACTCCATCTGTCTCTTTCCTTTTGATAGACACACAAAAGCCAAACTGATTGTGAAAATACACATATCATAGAACACTACTTCTTTCATTTACAACCAAAACTCTCAGTGGAACAGTAACATTTGGGGCAAGTCTATATGGAATAATTTTTTAACACTATCCATATCTTTCTTCTGTTGGAGGTTTTTTCTGAAACTAAAAATAGATGACATACACAAGCTCAAAGGGCTAAGGGGACCTTCTTGCTATTTTTTGTGAAGAACTGATGAAGAAACTATGGAGCACCTGTTCTTTGCTTGTTCCTTTACACAAAGTTTATGCTGATTATAGTGAGCCAACTGTCTATCTCTACTCTCTTGCTAAACTGGCATAACTTCTGGATATGCTGGAATGAGTGGCAGGCAGAAAGCTTACCTACCATTTCTAACATTGTGGCTTGGTTTATTTGGATGGTCAGGAAACATACTAAGTTTAAAGAGCACCAATTTTCTCCCCAAAAAGTTGCTAGTCATTGCTTATCCTTCATTAGAAGACTCATTCTCCTAAATAGATTTCCCAACATTTACACACATATTGACTCTTGAGTTGAATTTAACACTAACAAAAATTATTCAACACACCGGACTGTGAAGTGGCAGATATCCCCATTCTCCTGGGTTAAATTTAACACTAACGAAAATTATTTTGAAGATCATGCAGGAATTGGAGGAGTTCTTAGTGACTGTACAGGACAATGCTTAATGCATTTTAAGTCTCCTATCCAAGCTAGAGATGTAGTTGAAGCTGAAGTTATTGCTATCTTTTGGGCACTGTAATTCTCCTCCTCGGGACAATTCCACCAAGTCCAAATTGAATCAGATTCCCAAGCTACTATACAGTGCCTCCATAAACTTGTTAATCCTCCATGGCATATTGTCTACTGGCTGCAAAGAATTTTTTCTTTAATATGTCATCTTAATGTACAATTTTTGTTAATTTATAGGGAGGGGAATAGACCTGCTAACTGGTTAGCGAAAATGGGATGATTGACTGATGTTATTCATGTAGGAAAGGATATCCCCCCTCCTCACTCTCTTTACTTTTGGTAGGGGATAGTCTTGGTATCCCTTACATTAGATCTTATAACACATTCTGTCTTTAATGAATCTACCACCTTTATATCAGCTTTCTTTTGGCATATACAGGAGGCCGTTCCTTGCTGGTGAGATCTCTTATTATCTGGTTTATTTTTTTATTATGGAATTAGATTTCTCCTTTGCGGTGACGGTGGTGGAGGGGTTCTCCTCTCGTTCATGCAACTCTTGTCCGTTCCCACAATATTTCCATGATGTCATGGTTAATGGCAGAGACTACAATTTAATAAAGAAGTCAGAGAGGAACAACAAGAAGTCTACTTTGTTTCTTTCTGATGTTGAGACTAATATTTTGGCGTCAGCTTGTACACTTTATTTGGTTGGGAAATGCACAGCCATGATTAGAATTATTGCCAAGAATTTCAAGGCAATGAAATTGTTGGGTAACTGGAAAGTTGGACTGTTAGATGGTAGGTACATACTCATTCAGCTCACCAATGATGATGATTATGCTAGAATCTTTCCAGGAAGGTGACTCAAATTAAGAACAGGGCCATGAAAGTATTAAAGTGGACTGTGGGCTTTGACACTAAAAAGGAGCCACCTATAAGTCTGGTGTGGATTCGTTTTCCTGGATTGAAGACGCAACTCTTTAATTATGAAACTCTTTACTATTTAGCCTATGCTTATGATAATACTTTAAAGATGGAACTTTCGAATTTCTCTTTAACTAATCCTTTTGATGCTAGAGTTCTGGTTGAGCGTGATATCACACTTCCTCTCCCTGTAGATCATTGGATAGGTTCAGCTCATCATGGTTACTGGCAGAAAGTGGTTTTAGAAGCTCACCCCTTACTATTCACACTGTTATATGTTTGGCCATTCTGCCAATCTATGTTATCATCTGCATTCTGAACTCAGACTGTAACTTAGAAAACAACCTCCTCCTATGCTGGTGGGATTGAACAGCTCCTGTGGTACCTCTTCCTACTGATGCTAGTGGTGTTGCAGGCTCTATTAGTGGGAGTGTACCTTTTGCTTATGTACAAGAGCCTTTGGGAATAAGCATTTTGGATAATGTATCTTTGTCTGAGGTTAATGTTACTAGGCCTGTGGTTGCTGTTACACCTTGATCTACCTAAAAAATACCCATTTTTATGCCTTATTTATGATTCAATTCTTAAGGATATTATGCTTTAATGAAAGGTATTTTCATGTTTTTGGATGTAGATGATTAAAAAAGAGTCCAAGAAAGGAAAAGAAGGAAAAAGGAGCAAAAAGGAGCAAAAAAGAGCTTATGGAGCAAAATTTTGGAATTATTAGCCTTGCGCCTAGGAGCCAGAGTCCGGCGCCTAAGCACCAGTTCGATATAGACATTGTTAAGTTTTTTTGCTGACTTTAGGCAGTTATTTTGATGGTGTTTAGCGGTTATTGGAGCTTCTAGAAGACTGGAAGTTACTCCTAATATATAGGACATGTGATACAATGTATTTGGACACAAGGAAACGGTCTAGATCGCGAAGAGGTGTGACCTAAAGTGAAGAGATGCGAAAGACCTGGTCATGGAGTCCGGCGCCTAGGCACGACGGTTACCTTCTAGAAGATACATTGAATTTGGATGAATTTTGAAGATGTGCCTTAAGCAACCTCTAGTCAAATTTAGAGCTCTATAAATAAGAGCCAATTCTACAGAGGAAATGGCACCAAAACCCCCCCTCTTAGTACACATACCCATTTTAGTATCTTCTCTCTCATCTCTAGTTTTATTTAGTCTCTTCCATACTTAGGGTGCCACTTTATTTTGTATCTAGTGAGTTTATTTGGAGTGTTTATTGTGTGTTATTGCTGTTGGAGTCTTTCAGCATTGCTTTGGAGTCAGTAGAAGTCAACAGATCTCTTGAAGAAAAACTTCAGATAAGTATTTGTACTTTGGTTCAAAGTTTTATAAATATGTTTTGTTGTATTATTTCAATGAGTTCTGAGTAGTTAATTATCTGTCTTCTTTCAACTATGAAAAGATTATAAATTAAATAAATTTTGTAGGAGAATTAAATATAAAATATTTTAAAATATTGTGATGATATTAATACCTGATCTTAGTTTACTTTTTAAATTGGCCATTCAATTTGTTAAAACCTGTTGAAAAATTTTGAGACCGATCTGGAGATAAACTCTTAACTAGTAGATATCACATGAATCCTTAGGTAATCACAGGCTATACGCGGATTGTTTAAGGTGAAGTGCAAATAAATAGGAAGATATTATTTATTGGGCATAAAATTAATTAGTTTTTAGAGTGACAGACTAAATTCTAATAATTTGGTTTATAGAAAGGTAACGGGTGACTGGTAGGGCCGACCATAGCGACCCTTGGACATCTAGTAGTGTGAGCCTAGATTAACCCATTCTACTAATAAAACATCCTGAGCCTAACTATAGATTAGTCAATGTTCTTTGCACTGGACCAAAGGGTAAAGAATAGGAATGCTTCTATATGGCACAATACCATAATCTTAATTCCCTATAAAAGATACTTAATCTATAATTCCTGGATTAGTTGAAAAAGGAGAAAGTCTTTTTTATAATTGCATTGAATTTTAATTATCGCTTACTTTACTTTCCCCGCTTATTGCTTACTTTCTTTTAGTAAAAATTATTAGTTAATTAAATTTGAATATATATAAAAAAAGAGTATATATAAATTGCTTTCAAAAATTTCAAAATATTACTTATATCTCTTACTTTTTATTTCACTATCCCTGTGGGATCAATAACCAGGACTCCACTAGAGCCCTGTATTACTTGAACGATATGTATACATCCATTTAAAATTGTGACTTTTACAATAATAAAATCTAAATATAAAATTATAAAAGTAAACCTTGCATATCAAGTTTTTGAAGCCATTTGCTGAAAATTAAATATTCTAAAAAGTGGTATCAAATTCTTGTATTTTAAATCATATTTAAAGTCATATCGCATCACACCTAACATTGGTTTGCTAACTAACAAGGCTCGTCCTTTAGATCCTTCAGCTTTTATGTATTGGCCTGAGGATGAAGTTACACCAAATATTGAAATTTTAGTTGATATGGCTCCTCCTTTAGATCTTCCAAGCCAAGACACTTTTTGTTCTGAAGTTAAGAATTAGGAGGATCTTCCTAATGTTAATGGTAATACTTTCGGGGAGGATGGTATTGAAGGAGACTTTGGACAGACCTCTCTGCTAAAGGAAAATCCTGATATGGATGCTGAGGGAACCTTAATGGTGGAATCAATTGTAAATGAGCAGCAACCTAAGAATCTGGACCTCATAGTCTAGGAAGCTACCTCTATTCTTGAGAATGAATGGATGATTAAAAATTCACAAAAGAGAAAAATAAGAGGAAGAATGAGTTGCTACACTTGAAAGAAACAGGATGTTGGTTACTTTTTAGATGGTGAGCATGGGGGTGTTGGAGGTGAGAATGTTAGCAGTCAACCTAGGACTTCTAGGAGGGCTGGCTTAAGACATAATGTTAATATTTTGACTTGGAATATTAGGACATCAGCTGACCCTGCCTCCCTTAATAGAATCAAACATCTTTGTAGGGTCCACAAATTCTATATTATTGCTTTATTGGAACCATTAGTCTCTGTCCATAGAGATAGGGTGGTTAGGAGGTTTAAGCAGTATCATGTTTTTTTCAATAATAATAACAAAATTTTGCTGTTTTGGAAACAAAATGTTCATGTTGATGTGATTGAGGATGATAATTAGTTTGTTCTCATTCATTTTCAGTTGGAGGAATATCAGGGATGGGCAAGTTTTATTTATGCTAGTTCTCTTTGCCATGAGAGAGTTTTGCTTTGGATAATCTTATTAGATTGGGCACTATTCTCACGGATAATCTTTTGGTGGGAAGAGACTTTAACATGGTTTTGAAACCTGATGAGAGGAGAGGGGGCAGGTCTTGTGATATGACACTATTTAAAAAATTTAGTGATGTTATTTCTGAGGCTGAGCTTTTTGTCATGGTGTACAATAATTCTCAATTCACTTGGAGGAGAGGTTTTATGGCTCAAAGAATGGATCATTATTTTGCAAATTTTCCTTTTCTGGATTATTTCCCTATCTCTAAAGTGCAACATCTCATATGTGCTGCATTTGATCATAATCTTATTTTAATCACTCTTGCTTTTACTAAACATCCTACTATATACAGTTTTAAATTCTTTACTATATATTCTTCTCATAAGTCATTTCTACATTTGGTTAAACAAAACTGGCAGGAGCAGGTGGTTGGGAATGCTTGATATCATCTCTGGAAACTTCATAGGATGGTTGCTTGGGCTCTCAAAAGATGGAACTTTAATGTGTTAGGAAATGTGCATAGCAAAGTTCGTGAGGCTCAAAAGTTAGTTGATTCTCTGGAGGCTCAGCTGGATCTAAACCCCCTATTAGTGGAGAATGTTATCCGGGTCCATACATGTTTACTCCAGGCTATAAATGACGAAGAGGGGTTTTCTCAGAAGAAAGCAAATGACACTATTTTTATTAATGGGGATCAGAATACAAGTTATTTTCATGCCACTATAAAGCACTGAAGGAATATTATTTCCATTATAAAGATTAAGGATCATCATGAGTGTTGACCTCACTTTTATAAAAGGTCTCAATAAACCCTACTGACCCAATAGGTCAACCCTTGACCCAAAAAGTCAACTTTGGTCAAACTGGTCAATTTTTGACCCAATGACCAATTATTGACCTGATGACCAATTATTGATCTGATACATAACTTTTGACCCAGAAAACAATTCTGGAGAAATTGATCAATTTTTGACTCAAAGATCAACCATTGATCACCAAGTCAACCAAAACACTAAATTGGTCAAATGGGACTCATTTGACCAGTTTAAGACATTGCATAACTTATTTGACCAATTTAAGACCATTAAAACAACTTTGGTTAACCCCTGACCTGGACAGGTTAAAATTGGTCAAAATGGTCAACTCATTACCCCATAACCATTACAATGAATTTTTGGTCAAACATTGACCTAATCATGAAAACATTGATAAAAAAAGACCAATACCAGAATCAAAAGACACTACATTGACCATGGGGATGACCTAAACCCTAAAAATGGTCAACTTGACCAAGCCAACCCATAATGACAAAACCCATCAACCCTATGGCTAAACCAACCATGACAAGGTTGGATAAGTCACATTGGACATATTTGGACTAGAATTGGTCAACCTGGGTCAACATGGGTCAACACTAGTCAACATGTATCAAATTTAGTCAAAATACCCAATTTTGGACCAAAATTGGTAAAATTGATTAAATAATTAATTTAATAAATTATTTTAATTAATTTATGGTTATTATTATTATTTACAATATTTTTTTAATTAATGACATAATTAATTAAAAAATGGAAATACATCTAAAAAAGCCATAAAATAACATTTTGACATATTACATCATATGTGACATAAGAACCCCATAATTTATTTTAAAAATCAAAATTAAATTATGGAGAAACACTAATGAGTCACTCATGACTCATTAAGACCAATTATGACATAAATTAACCATGGCAAAAATCAATTAACCATCATGGTTAATCTTAGGTTAAGAGTCATCATTACACAAAAATGAGGTGTTATTCTCCCCCCATTTTAAAGTTTGACTCATCATCTCCTTGAAGATGAGGTGGCCGGCCACCTTGAGGATGATTTTCCATGGCTCATGAACCATCCAATAGGAAGAATTGAGCTTATGTCATCACCACATCATTACATGAGATCATTATTACCAAAATTTGGAAAATCAGAGAAAAGCGGGTTTATGTGTCATGCTCCTACTAAATCATAAATGATATGTTGGATGAAGGATGGATTGCTCTCTTTGAGTCATCACAAGCCTTTCCTCCATCCAATAGACAAAAACCATCTCAATTTTACCAAAGGATGAGCCCATCATGAACATTTGAAAGCCATCATGATTAAATCATGAAAAGGATGATACGACAAGCTTATGTGTCATTCCCTCCTAAGATTACTAAATAGACTTATAATCTATATGGCGGAGGTGAATCCAGCAAGCTTTAAACAGCCTTATCCATTCCATTCCTTCTCCAATAGGAATGAGAAATGATTTCCCCTCCCATGTTCAAAATCCATGAACCAAACATGGGGAGGTTGAATGTAATCATTCCCCAGCCCAATGCTTATCTCCTAGACACTCTAGATCTTCCTTGAACTGTTTGCTACCTTCCCCAAATGGATTTGAAGCAACCCAAGCTTATCTTAGCCATTCCCATGGCTATAAAAGCCCCTACCTGAAACCATAAAGAAGAGAGAAAAAAATTTCTAGGGGTTTATAGGCTGCCCAAACTCTCTTGCTCCCAAGACCAAAAATCTTCCTTAGAGCTTTGGCAATAGGCCTCAGCCAAGACTTAACCCAATTAGGCACCCTATCGAGCCAATTTGGTCTAACCTAACCAAAATTACAAATTAGCCACCTTTGGTCTTGCACCTATATAGACCCGATTTTAGTCCCAATTGAAATGGGAAAGAACTTCCCTAGGACCACAGGAGGCTGACCAACAAGTCCAATCAAGCTCAAGTTCATTGTAGCTAAGGTATGAATTTTTTATTTCCAAATAATTCATAAATTTGTATAATCATAGACTAAACTTGTCCAAAACACCACAATCACCGTATATAAGTGATGTGCATCTTTAGATGATTCCATAGGTTAAATAATCATTCAAGTTTATTAAGAAATGAGTGAGATATTAAGCCTAGATGATGGATGATTTGAAAATTTTTCAAATTAATGGGATTAAACATCAGCCATCCATTCTCGTCTTTTGGAACGGACTACTCCTATCGAACCGTGCCGTGTTTCCTGCCTAGCCCCCCCTCCCCCCCCCGCAGCGGATCTTCCCGCTTTTGATCTAAACGAGGACACATGGCGGCCTGTTGGAATTTTGGCAAGGTTTAATTCAGATTAACCTTAAAATAATAAAAAATTCATAAATTTTTGTACAGAGGTCCTAAAAATAAAATAAAAATACCTCTGGAAAGAGCGAAAAGAGAAAAAAATATGAAATAAAAATCATAATTTTTTTTTTCAGTATTAAATTTTTAAATAATTAAATACTCTATGGAGTATTTAAATTATTAAAAATTATTTACAAATCAGAAAATCTGAAAATTTGAGGGATTTGTCTTTATGTCTTTAGGAATAGTCTCTAATTTTTCCTTGTCCAGAAAACTTCTCTATGATATCTTTTTCTAATTTTCAAGACACTTTGTAATTAATTTAAATAATAATTATAAAAAATAAAAATTAAGAAAAATAAAATAAAAAAAATGGTTAGAGAATTTAGGGTGACTGACAATAACCCTAAAATGACATTTCATAAGCCATTGAATAATTTTAAATGACATTTGTAAATTAAGGGTTAAAATTTATTAAAATTTAATAATTTAAACCCTTGAAAAATATCCTCCTCACTCAAATTGGCCTATTCTCTCATGAATCAACTCAAAATTGAATCAAATTCAAAATAGACATAAAACAATTCCTAATCAAGTCTAAAATAAAAAATTAGACTTAATTTGATTAAATAAATTAATTAATCCCTAAGACATTAAGGTTTAATATAAAATAACCCTTAATTAGGTCTAAAATGATAATTTAGACTTAATTAACCATTTAAATCCTAATCATATTACGTTTAAGACATAAACAACCCTAATTAGGTCTAAAATGACAAATTAGACTTGATTAACTATTTAAACCCTAATCACATTGGGATTAGGACATAAACAACCCAAATTAGGTCTAAAATGACAAATTAGACTTAATTAACCATTTAAACCCTAATCACATTGGGTTTAAGACATAAACAACACTAATTAGGTCTAAAATGACAAATTGGACTTAATTAACCATTTAAACCCTAATCATATTAGGTTTAACACATAAACAACCCTAATTAGGTCTAAAATGACAAATTAGACTTAATTAACCATTTAAACCCTAATCAGGTCTAAGACACCAATTAGACTTAATTAAACCAAATTAGACCTAATGACACTAGGTTTAACTTAATAAACTCTCATTAAGTCTACCACATTAGACTTAATTAATATGTTAAACTTTAAATAATTAAGGCTTAATCAAAATTAAACTCTAATTAAGTCTACTACATTCGACTTAATTAATCTATTAAACCTTAACTAACAATGGTTTAGTCAAACTTAAACATCAAATGAACTCAAAACTAAACCTTAATTAGGTCTAACCCTAATTATACCTAATTAAACAACATTAACCTTATTACATTAGGTTTAAGGCAAATTAAACCCTAATTAGGTTTAACCCACATTAACCCTAATTAATCAACTTAAACCTTACCTACATTAGGTTTAAGTAACCTCTAAACTATAATTAGATCTAACCCATTAGACTTAATTAAAACATTAAGTTTTAATTAAACTAGACTTAATCAAATCTAAACCCTAATTAGATCTAACCCATTAGACCTAATAAAACCATTAAGTCTTAACTAAATTAGACTTAATCAAATCTAAACCCTAATTAGGTCTAACCCACAAGACCTAATTAAACCATTATACCTTAATTAAATTAAACTTAATTAAATCTAAAACCTAATTAGGTCTAGCCCATTAGACCTAATTAAACCATTAAGTGTTAACTAAATTAGACTTAATCAAATCTAAACCCTAGGTCTAACCCATTTGACCTAATTAAACCTTTAAGTTTTAATTAAATTAGACTTAATCAAATCTAAACCCTAATTAGGTCTAACCTATTAGACCTAATTAAGCCATTGGGTCTTAACTAAATTGGACTTAATCAAACCTAAACACTAATTAGGTCTAACCCATTAGTCCTAATTAAACCATTAAGTCTTAACTAAATTTGACTTAATCAAATCTAAGCCCTAATTAGGTCTAACCCATTAGACCTAATTAAACCATTAAGTCTTAACTAAATTAGATTTAATCAAACCTAAACCCTAATTAGGTCTAACCCATTAAACCTAATTAAACCGTTAAGTGTTAACTAAATTAGACTTAATCTAACCTAAACCTAACATAAGTCTAACCCATATTAAACGTAAGTTAAACCATACTTAGGTTCAACCTAACATGAACCTAAGTTTAACACAAACCTAACTTAAGTCTAACCCATAATAGACTTAAGTCAAACCATACTTAGGTTCAACCTGACATGAACCTAAGTTTAACACAAACCTAACTTAAGTCTAACCCATATTAGACTTAAGTCAAACCACACTTAGGTTCAACCTGATGTAAACCTAAGTCTAACTTAAACCTAACTTAAGTCTAAACCATATTAGACTTAAGTCAAACCATATTTAGGTTCAACCTGATCTGAACCTAAGTCTAACCCAAACCTAACTTAAGTCTAACCCATATTATAATTAAGTTAAACCATACTTAGGTTCAACCTGACATGAACCTAAGTTTAACACAAACCTAACTTAAGTTTAACCCATATTAGACTTAAGTTAAACCATACATAGGTTCAACCTGACATGAACCTAAGTTTAACACAAACTTAACTTAAGTCTAACCAATATTAGACTTAAGTCAAACCATACTTAGGTTCAACCTGACATGAATCTAAGTTTAACACAAACCTAACTTAATTCTAACCCATATTAGACTTAACTCAAACCATACTTAGGTTTAACCTGACATGAACCTATGTTTAACACAAACCTAACTTAAGTCTAACACATATTAGACTTAAGTCAAACCATACTTAAGTTTAACATGACATGAACCTAAGTCTAACCAAAACCTAACTTAAGTTCAACCTACATTGAACTTAAGTCCAAACCTAAACCTTAGGTTCAATCCAACTTAAACCTAAACCAAAACCTAACTTAAGTTCAACCTACAGTGAACTTAAGTCCAAACCTAAACCTTAGGTTCAACTAACAACCCAAATTGAATCTAAATCGATATAAACCTTAGGTTCAAACTAGATTGAACCTAAAATCACATAAACCTTAGGTTCAACCCAAATTGTACCTAAATAAACCAAAATTAAATCTAAATTCAATATTTCAAACAAAAATCAACATAACCAACCTAATTCTTAAGTTCAGCCTAAATCGAACTTAACATGACATAAACTGATATAATCCTTAAGTTCAACTTATATCGAACTTAACTCAACATAAAAAGACAATTCTTAAATTTTGACCCACATTGAACTTAACTCGACATAAAATAAAAAATTGACATAAAAGCTTAAAATAAAACTCAAATCAACATAAATCGACATAAAACCCAAAATCAACTCCAAATCAACATAAAATCCAAAATCCAACCCAAATCGACATTTAAGACAAATCAAAAAATAAACATAAATTGACATAAATCTAAATCAACATTCAACACAAATTGTATATAAAATTTAACACAAATTAACATAAATCTAAAACGACATCTCAACCACATTCGAACATTCGACAACTTTAGATCAACAGACACTTTGACCAGGTGAGCTAAATATCTTGATATGACATTGTTTCTAACTTTTTTTTTCCTTGCAGGATGAAGACATGAAGTTTCGTTTAAATTTTCTTTGCATGTTATAGGGTGTGCTAACTCTGTTTTGCAAGACGTCGATGACGGAACATTGACGACTAAACCAGGACTTTTAGGATAGCCACAAAACCTAAACTTTCTACAAACAACAAAACAAAAATGGCATGACAACTAAGACAACTGGACTTTTAGGTTAGCCATGAAATTTGAAATAAAACTAAAAAATCATTAACATTGGCATCAACATGACATCAACATTAACAAAATCATACAACGACATTTCTATACCACAATAAAATGATGACATGACAGTAAACCAAAACAAATACATGACAAAATGACATGACAAAATAAAATTGAGATGACCACAAAACCAAAACTTAAAACAAAAGGAAATCATAAAGAAAATAATAAAAATAAATAAATAATGATATCTTTTTGACATGATAGAAGGTATCTCATGAAATAATAACATCTTCTTATAGGAGATAAAATATCTCATGACAAATCAAAATTTTAATCACGACATCTTATGACATTACAACTTCACATTAAAACATGCCATAAAACGACATGACATTATGATTCACATTAAGACATGACATAAAATGACATAACATTACGACATCACATTATGACATGACACTACATACAAACTATGACCTCCCGACATAACACATGACATCATATGATACTAAACCAAAACAAACAAAAACGACATGACACGAAAAAATCATTGACATTGACATCGACATGATATCAACATAAAACCGACACTTCCAAAACAAATGACAAATCAAAATAACAACAGCCTAACAAAACAATGATAAATCAAACGGAATGACAATAAAACATAACGACGATAAAATGACCTTAACAAACACAAAATAATGTTGAAATTAAAACAAAGAAAACAAGCATAAAACCAAGACAATATCATCATGACAATATAACAGCTTGATAAAACGACACCACGACATCATGACATAACAAAACACAATATGACAAAATAATATTACAACAGTAAAAATGACATTACGACATGACATAAAACCACATGACATACAAACTTCGACATCCTGACATGACATATGACATGACATACAAAATGACAAAATGACATTACAACAACAAAATAAAACACAACAAAGAAACGACATACACCTAACATAAAAAAAAACTTTTTGGTAGTATCGATTCTTCAGAAACACACTGCCATAACATCACTTACACTTTTTTGAGGATAAATGTTAACCTTAATTGGGAGTTTTCCTAGGTAGTATTAATTGCTCAGGATGTAATTAACTATAGAAGGTTGTCCTTATAGGAGATTAAAGAACTCCAGATAGGTATTTTACCTATAAAATCTCTCTGGTTAAATAAGATCTTCATATGATTTTCTCATATGAAAAACTTCAGTAATTACACAATCTGAAGACTTGTTCTATGAGGTTATCATTTGATCTTGTTTTCTCTCAATCTCTATCATGATTAATCCTTCTCAAAATTCTCCAAAGTCTTTTAACAATAAGTCAAAGTAGGATAAGAATTAGGGTGATAGATAGAGAAAGATAATGACAACTCCTTGACATTGACATGATACTGGAATTGATAGCGATGCAGGTCGATAAAAATGAGTGGCGACTCCGCTGAGGATATTCTCTCTCCCCATCTTTGATTAATCAATTTGTCATCATGACTAGGATAATATGTCTTTTGAAAGGCTAAATCATCCTTTCTTTTGCTCTATATCTTACTCAATCTCAAGTAAAATAGAACTAACACCTCTTCGATTCAAAGATTTGTTCGCGACGAACAAATCCTAGAATCTTACATTTCCATAATCGACAGACCAAAATGACATAAAAGACATACAAAAACAACATGTGTTCCCTCCCTTCCCACCCAGTTTACATTACAAGTCCTCACATACTATTCCGAATATGGTCAAACATGAAGTTTTCATCAATTTTGTTGTCAGACAGATCGATATTGTCATTTTGAATAAGTTCAGGAAAATACTTTCTCAGCCAAAAATGTTCAGTTTATCTTGCTTGGTGGTTTTGCTTTTTACAACCTCTAAACTACTCCCCTTGGTTATGCCCTTATGGCCTCTGAACTTATTCTTCATGGTTATGATTTTTACAGCCTCTGAACCACTCCCCTAGGTTATGCCTTTATGACCTCTGAACCTATTCTTCGTGGTTATGCTTTTTACAGCCTCTGAACCACTCCCTTAGGTTATGCCCTTATGGCCTCTAAAACTATTCTTCATGGTTATGATTTTTACAGCCTCTGAACCAGTCCCCTAGGTTATGCCTTTATGGCCTCCGAACCTATTCTTCATGGTTATGCTTTTTACGACCTCCGAACCACTCCCCTAGGTTATGCCATTATGGCCTCTGAACCTATTCTTCATGGTTATGCTTTTTACAGCCTCTGAACCACTCCCATAGGTTATGCCTTTATGGACTCTGAACCTATTCTTCATGATTATTCTATTTACAGCCTCTGAACCACTCCCTAGGTTATGCCCTTATGGCCTCTGAACCAATTCTTCGAGGTTATGCTTTTTACAGCCTCTGAACCACTCCATTAGGTTATGCCTTTATGGCCTACGAACCTATTCTTCGTGGTTATGCTTTTGCAGCCTTTGAACCACTCCTTTGGATTCCCTAAAGATGATCTTTTTCCTGCCTTCAAAGTTATGATTTGTCGGCTGACAAGATAGTTGTCGGCATATTTTTAGGTTATGTTGTATTTAAAAGGGGTCTCTTACAGAAATTGTCGGCGAATTTTAAATTTTAAATTTAATTTAAATATATATAATTTGAAAAGTAGCATTTGATTTTTGAAAATAACTTTAAATTTGAAAATTTTAAGATATGAAATCAAACCGATATCACATCCCAAATAGTTTATATAAACGAGCACCACACCACAAATCGTGTATCTATCCCGAAGAATAGAGACACTGCTTGATGATGGGGCTCGATTAAATAAACTAGAAGATTTGTGACATCCGTTTGGTCTGTGAACCAATTTCATAAGCCGACAAGTTCCCCTTTTTAATATAAAGGAATTAAACAGGGTTTATATTATCTGGGTTCTAAAAGTTCCCTATAAGGGCAAGCTCCTATAGTTAATTACATCTTAAATGTCTGAAGACACTTAAGAAAACTCTCGATAATGATCAGTGGTTTTGCTCTCAAGAATTTCAAAGTTTAAGGTTTTCAAACAATTTGACTTCGGAAATTTTAATAGGGAATAGCTCAAATTTGGAACAGTTTATTTTAAGAATCCAAAGGAAGAAAAGTAGAGGATGTCACGGACCCGAAGTGAACTTCGGTGACTTCCCAACTATCCTATGATTTGGCTTCAATTTGAGAATTTATTTAATGTTTTAATCTTGCCAATTTAATTAATTAGGACTTATATTTATATGACATAATCATACAAATAGCCTCGAAGATACGAGGGTTTATGTCGTACCAAATGACTACCTCGGAGTCCTAAGACCTGTTAGGGCTTAATTTACATAACATGAGTTTGCAAATGCCTAACGAAGAGTTGAGGATTTATGTTACACTAGGAAAACTACCTCGAAATCCTATGGCTTGTTATTTAAAACTAGGAAATGTTTTGTTGATGTAGATTCCAGTTTTGCTGACGAAGATGGCCGTGCTGCCCACTGTGCTCCAAGCATCTTGTTGTTGCAAAGGTTTAGTTTTAGAAAGTAAAAATCAGGAGATGAGAGAAGTATTTTGGTTTAGAGAAATCTTAAAGTCCAAATATTTTTAATGTTTTAATTAAAACAAATCTTAAAGTTGATTAAACATAACCGATTAAGATCCCACGGTTCTGTCATCCCAACACCGTTATTTTCATCGGATTCACTTAGTCGAAATGAATTTGCTAAACTCAACTGTTGACCTCATTTTACAATGGGTCAATACTTTTTGACCTAAAAAGTCAACTTTGGTCAAACTGGTCAAACCAGACCTAATGACCAACCCTGTTGACCCTATAGGTCAGCCTTATGACCTAAAAAGTCAACATTGGTCAAATTGGTCAAACCAGACCTAATGACCTACACTGTTGACCCCATAGGTCAACCTTTTGACCTAAAAAGTCAACTTTGGTCAAATTGGTCAAACCATACCTAATGACCTACCCTGTTGACCCCATAGGTCAACCTTTTGACCTAAAAAGTCAACTTTGGTCAAATTGGTCAAACCGTACCTAATGACCTACCACCGTTGACCCCATAGGTTAACCTTTTGACCTAAAAAGTCAACTTTGGTCAAATTGGTCAGACCAGACCCATTGACCAACCCAGTTGACCACATAGGTCACCCTTTTTACCTAAAAAGTCAACTTTGGTCAAATTGGTCAGACCAGACCCAATGACCAGTCCTGTTGACCTATAAATCAATCTTTTCACCCACTGACACATTTAAAACACTACAATGACAAAATCACAAGAATTGGACATCTTACAATCAATTTGATCAATTTGGGCTGACTTGGGTCAACCCAAGTCAAAATTGGTCAACACCTATCTATTTTAATTAAAATAGATAAAAATGAAATAAAAATAACAAAATTAATCAAATAATTAATTTCAAAATTATTTTGATTAATTAAAATGATTAATGATTTAATTTTCAAAATTTTAATTAAATGACATAATTAATTAAAATGAAAATTAAATTAAAATCATAAAATAACAAAAATGACAAAAATAATCAATTAATTAATTTGAAATTATTTTCAATTAAAAAATTGATTAATAAAATAATTTCCACCAATTTTAGTTAATAAAATAATTAATTAAAATGGGAATTAAAGAAGAAATGAAATCATCTTTAGCCTCTTCATATTTAATCGGGCTAAACCATCTTAAAGGCTTATTTAACACTTAATTAAGCCCATCTTAAGGCCCATTACCCATGGCTTAACATCCATGGTTATGCATGGGATGAGGTGTCACCACCTCCTTCATTCTAAACATATTCTCTCCTTAAGGTGGCCGGCCAACACAAAGCCATTTTCTCCACCTCCCAAGCCACCCAATGGGAGGGAAAACCACACATGAAACCCCCCCTTACCATGGTTAATGATAATGATGAAGGCTAGGCATATGTGTCACCATTTGCCAAGCCTAAGAAGTGAGGTGTAAGCTCATTAGCAAGTGAAACAACAACTCACAAGTAACCTCCCACAATGGCCAACTGGACAAGAGACAAGGAGATGAAATTCATCATGACAAACTTAGTGGAGAAGCATCCAAGCCTATCTCCAGCCAATTAATCACCCAATCGCCTAATCAGAGGAGGTAAGTAATCCTCTAGAATGCACCTAAGCCAAGCCAACACCATCCCCTTGCTATAAATAGACCCCATGGCCGAAACTAGCAAAGAGGAGAAAAATATTTAGTGGAGGTCCATAAGCCGCTCAAACCCTCTTGCTCCCAACACAAAACTTCTTCCTAAGAGCTTCCACAATCTTTTAGGATCAATTCCAAGCCTTAGTTTCAGCCTCATTTGAGCCAATTTGATCAATTTTCAAAAACAACCCAAATTAAGCATCTCTTTCAAATTCCTCCCAAAGCCCGACTTCGGAACAAATTGTCTGCAAGCAACTATCTTCCATCGGGGTCCTAGAAGGCAACCATAAAGTCCGATCTAGCTTCGATTTGCTTGTGGCCAAGGTATGGAATTTATCTTTGCAAAATAAATCATGTTTTTGATAAATCATGTGCTATACTAGCTCAAAAGTGTATCATCACCGTATGGATAGATACCTCTCATCCAGATGAGCATTAAAAAAAAATCACTCGATTTCGTCAAGAAATGAGTGAGATATTAACATTTAAAGTTTAAGGGTTTCGGATTTTCGGAATTAAACCCCGAATTTTCTCATCCGTCCGATCCCGCGCCTTTGGGATGGACGGCGCTGATCCGCGCTCACGGTGTCTGCTGTCCGGCCGTTGCACGAGATCCTCCCGTTCTTTCGACGACGCCGAGGACACGCGTCGTCCCCGGGGAGCTTTGGCGGTGCAAAAATTTTAAAAAAAAGAAAAATTTCTTTTTAACCCCTTTAACTTCAAAAATTCATATCTTTTTAACTAGAGGCCCTAAAAATAAAATAAAAATACCTCTGGAAAGCTCTTGGAGAGGAGCAAAATTATGAGACCAAAATCATAATTTTATTCTCAGTATTTAATTTTAATTAATTAAATACTCTCTGGAGTATTTTAATTATTAAAAATTATTTACAAATCAAAAAATTATGAAACTTTCGAGGCATTTATCTTTATGTTCTTAGAGACCTTCCATAATTTTTCTAAGGACAGTAAAACATGCCTAGGATACTTTTCTTGAATTTTCAAGTTTCTTAGTAATTATTTCAAATAATAATTATAAAAATTTGAAAATTAAGAAAATAAAAATACAAATGACTAGGAATGATAGGGCAACATGACAATGACCCTAGGAAAAATATTTCTAAGTCATAGAAACAATTTTGAATGACATTTGAAAATTTAGGGTTAAAATTATTTATTAATTAAATAATTTTGAATCCTAAAATAACCCTTTGTAAAATCAACTATTTTCATCAACAATCTAAGTTCGAAAATGGTTCTAACCTCATGATAAAGCTAATAATAAACCTCACTTGAGTCTAAAATGACAATATTAGATTCAATTAAGGCTTAAAATGACATTTAAATCCATTAAACCTTACGTAAATTAGGTTTAATAAAAATCAAACTCCTTTAATTAAGTTTAAAGACACACTAAACTTAATTAACCCATTAAACCTTACCTAAACTAGGTTTAATAAAAATCAAACTCCCTTAATTAAGTTTAAGGACACACTAAACTTAATTAACCCATTAAACCTTACCTAAATTAGGTTTAATAAAAATTAAACTTCTTTAATTAAGTTTAAAGACATAATAAACTTAATTAACCCATTAAACCTTACCTAAACTAAGGTTTAATAAAACTTAAACCCTAATTAGGTCTAAACCATTAGACCTAATTAAACCATTAAACCTTAACTAACTAAGGTTTAATAAAACCTAAACCCTAATTAGGTCTAACCACTGAACTTAATTAAACCATTAAGCCTTAACTAACTAAGGTTTAATCAAACCCAAACCCTAATTAGTCTAACCCTTAGACCTAATTAAACCATTAAACCTTAACTAACTAAGGTTTAATAAAACCTAAACTCCTAATTAGGTCTAAACCATTAGACCTAATTAAACCATTAAACCTTAACTAACTAAGGTTTAATAAAACCTAAACCCTAATTAGTGTCTAACCCTTAGACCTAATTAAACCATTAAACCTTAACAAACTAAGGTTTAATAAAACCTAAACCCTAATTCAGTCTAAACCATTGCACTCTAATTAAACCATTAAACCTTAACTAACTAAGGTTTAATAAAACCTAAACCCTAATTAGTGTCTAAACCATTGCACTCCAATTAAACCATTACACCTTAACTAACTAAGGTTTAATAAAACCTAAACCCTAATTAAGCCTAACCCTGTGACCTAATTAAACCATTAAACCTTAACTAACTAAGGTTTAATAAAACCTAAACCCTAATTAGGTCTAACCCATTGCACTCTAATTAAACCATTAGACCTTAACTAACTAAGGTTTAATAAAACCTAAACCCTAATCAGTCTAAACCATTGCATCTAATTAAACCATTAAACCTTAACTAACTAAGGTTTAATAAAGCCTAAACCCTAATTAGGTCTAACCCTTAGACCTAATTAAACCATTAAACCTTAACTAACTAAGGTTTAAAAAAACCTAAACCCTAATTAGGTCTAACCCATTAGACCTAATTAAACCATTAGACCTTAACTAACTAAGGTTTAATCAAACCTAAACCCTAATTAGATCTAACCATTAGATTTAATTAAACCATTAAGCCTTAACTAACTAAGGCTTAACTTAATTCAAATCCTAATTAGGTCTAAACCTTAGATCATTAAGCCTTAATTAACCAAGGTTTAACAAAAATCAAACCTGACTTAAGTCTAACCCATTTAGACTTATGTCAAACCAAACTTAGTTAGATCTAAGTCAAACTTAAGTCCAATCTACACCGAACTTAAATCAAACTTTAACCTAACTTAAGCCTAATCTACATTAGATTTAAGTCAAACCAAACCCTCAGTTCAACCTGACATGAACCTAAAACAAACCTAAACCTAACTTAAGTCTAACCTACATTAGACTTAAGTCAAACCAAACTTAGGTTCAACCTGACATGAATCTAAGTCAAAATTAAACCAACTCAAGTCTAGCTCATATTAAACTTAGGTCAAACCAAATTTAGGTTCAACCCACATTGAACCTAACCTAAACCTACCTAACTTGAGTCCAACCCAACTTAAACTCAAGTTAACCTAAACTTTAGGTTCAATCCACATCGAACCTAACCCAACATAACCCAACTTGAATTCAACCTAACTTGAACTCAAGTTAACCTAAACCTAGGTTCAACCCACATCGAACCTAACCTTAACCTAATCTAACTCGAGTCCAACCTAACTCGAACTCAAGTTAACTTAAACCTCAGGTTCAACCCACATCGAACCTAACCTAAACCTAACCTAACTCGAGTCCAACCTAACTCAACTCAAGTTAACCTAAACCTAGGTTCAACCCACATCGAACCTAACCTAAACCTAATCTAACTCGAGTCCAACCTAACTCGAACCTAAGCTAACCTAAACCTTAGGTTCAACCCACATCGAACCTAACCTAAACCTAATCTAACTTGAGTCCAACCTAACTCAACCCAAGTTAACCTAAACCTTAGGTTCAACCCACATCGAACCAAACCTAAACCTAACCTAACTCGAGTCCAACCTAACTCGAACCCAAGTTAACCTAAACCTTAGGTTCAACCCACATCGAACCTAACCTAAACCTAATCTAACTCGAGTCCAACCTAACTCGAACCCAAGTTAACCTAAACCTTAGTTCAACCCACATCGAACCTAACCTAAACCTATCCTAACTTGAGTCCAACCTAACTCGAACCCAAGTTAACCTAAACCCTAGGTTCAACCCACATCGAACCTAACCTAAACCTAATCTAACTCGAGTCCAACCTAACTCGGACCCAAGTTAACCTAAACTTTAGGTTCAACCCACATCGAACCTAACCTAAACCTATCCTAACTCGAGTCCAACCTAACTCGAACTCAAGTTAACCTAAACCTTCGGTTCAACCCAAATTGAACCTAACCTAAACCCAACCTAACTCGAGTCCAACCTAACTCGAACTCAAGTTAACCTAAACCTCAAGTTAAACCCACATTGAACCTAACCTAAACCCAACCCAACTTAAACTCAAGTTAACCTAAACTTTAGGTTCAATCCACATTGAACCTAACTCAAACATAACCCGACTTGAATTCAATCCAACTTGAACTCAAGTTAACCCAAATCTTAGGTTCAATCCACATTGAACCTAACTTAAACTCAAACATAACCTAACTCGAGTTCAATCCAACTTGAACTCAAGTTAACCCAAATCTTAGGTCTAATCCATATCGAACCTAACTTAAACTCAAACACGACCTAACTCGAATTCAATCCAACTCGAACTCAAGTTAATCTAAATATTAGGTCCAATCCACATTGAACCTAAATTCAACCCAAACCAAAGTTATGTCTAATCTACATTAGACTTAAATCAAACTGAACTTGAGTTCAACCCCTAATGAACTTAAGACAATCCTAAATCTAAGTCCGACAAAATAGACTTCGATTAAGACTTAAACCTTACCTAAAATGGATTCGAATGGTCTATAATTCTAATTAAGTCTAATTTATTAGGCTTGATTAACCTTTAAATCCTATTTAAACAAGGTTTAAAATTTAATTAAGTCCATCCTAAACCAAACCTATTAACTTAAGTTCAAACAGACATGAACTAGAGTTAATCAAATTCAATCAACATTGAATTTAACATAGATTCAATCAGACATGAATCCAAGTTAATTCAATCAATATTGAATTTAACTTTAACTTAAGTTCAAACAAACATGAACTCGAGTTAATTAAATTCAATCAACATTGAATTTAACTTAGGTTCAACTAGACATGAAACCAAGTTAGTTCAATAAATTTTGAATTTAACTTTAAATCTTTCGACAGACATGAATTCAAGAATAGACACAAACCCAAAATTTAATTTCAAACTCAAGATCAATTCAACATTTCAGATCAAGACTGACATAATCCGACATTCTAAAATTGAAATTGACATAACCGACATAAATTTGATGTTGACATAATCAACGAAAATTTGACATTTCAAAAATAAAATAACATGATTAGCTTGAAGTTGACATTTCAAAATAACTTGACATTCAAAAAAATATTCTGTGACATTATTTTTGACAATATTTTCTTTGCAGGATGAAGACAAGAAATTCCGTTTAGATTTTCTTTGCATGTTATAGAGTGTGCTAACTCTGTTTTGCAGGACGCCGACGACGGAATGTTAGCAACAAAACAAAACAAAACTTTTAGGTTAGGCATATTACCTGAAACTTTTTAACAAGACAACAACATTGACAACAAAACAAAACTTTTAGGTTAGACATATAACCTGAAACTTTTCAACAAAACAATGACATTGACAACAAAATAAAACTTTTAGGTTAGACATGTAACCTGAAACTTTTCAACAAAACAACAACATTGACAACAAAACAAAACTTTTAGGTTAGACATATAACCTGAAATTTTCCAACACAACAATGACATGACAACAAAACCAAAACCTTTAGGTTAGACATAATACCTAAAGTATTCAATAACATGATATAACGACATTTGGGAGTGATAGTGGGTACATCTCTCCTTAAAATAAACTTTTAGAAAATAAATGATTAACATTAATCGAAGTTTTCTTAAACAATCGAGAATTGTTTAAGATGTAATTAACTATGTAGGCTTACCTCTATAGGAGATCTAAAAGAACCCAAAACGAAATCTCTCGGTTTACTATGATTTTTTTAATATGAAAATTCTAGAATACGTTATTCTAGAATATCCTCATATAAGAATTATCATAAACACATTTTCTACTATCAGTCCTAAAAATTCTCTAAATCCTTCATAGGATTTATACGAATAAAACTAGGCTAATACTAGATGACGACTCCTTGACATTGATATGATATATTGGATGGCGATGACATGACATCATCATCATCAAATTCCACGATATTTCTTTCCATCGCCACAATAAACTGAATGAGTTCCACACTTTCATTTAGACCGTGGGAAATCCCGTTAGCAACACGTGGGTTACATCATCCGAGGTATTGCCGATCATCCAACGAGACATTTTAATTTAGTTGTAGTTGGGGTTTTGTTGTTCTGTTTATGATTAAATTTTGAGTTGTTTTATATTTTAAAATGTTGTGGCTATGAATTTTATCTTGTTGTGACTTTTAATTTAGTTTTAAGTTTCAGTTTTGTGGCTATCCTAAAGGTTTCAGTTTTCATGCATGGTGACATTCTTGTTTAACATGCAAGAGAAGTAAAGTACAATGCATGTAAATAAATTGCAATGAAATAAAAGCGTACCTGGTAAGCATTCCTATTTATTTTCTCCTGCACTTAAAACACAAGTTAAAGCATTTATATAATTGCAAGAAAACACCTAGGTAAAGCTAAGGGAAGGTTTTGGTTGTCTACCAAAATCCTAATCCTATAGCTAATCAATTCCTATGACGTTTAGGTTCTTATGTTTTGTTAAGGATGATTTTCTTCACCAAAGAACAATTAAGTTTAGTTGTTCTTCTAAAACATCCCATCGTATTGAGAAAGTTCTTAGGACGAGTCCTAAACATCTTTTCAATACTTCTGAGATTATTTTGAGTCCAAATGAATTTCATTGTACAAGTGAATTAATCATTCAAGAGATTTAGTTAAGTTTTGCTTCTTACTCAGTGAACTAGGATGTTTGATTATCCTATGAGTGAAGTGACATTTAACTTAATGCTTTATTTAAGAGTTATGATATGAAAGCCTTTATGGGCAAATTAATTTGTTGAAGATTTTAACAATTCTTAATTAGAAAATTGGAATTGATGACTTTGAAATGATTTGGTTTAGTTATAAAATTTTAATTAATAATTTTAAGTTTGGAATAGTGTTCAAGTTGTTTCAATTCTATTAAATCTTTATATTTTAATGATCTTAATATTTTAGATTAATTTTACCATTTTAAATTTGCTTAGGTTGGAAGAGGTGTTTAAATTATTTATTTTTATTAAATTTTAATGACTTTATTTAGATTGATTGTAATATTTTAGGTTGATTTTAATTAGTTTAATTTTTTAAGCATTTTTATTATAAATTATTTTGATATTGATTTTTAATGTTTCAAATTTGTTTTAGATTTGTTTTGAAATGATAAATTAATTTTACTGTTCTCAATTTAATTTAATTAAGTTATTAAATCACTTAATGCTTTAAACTTTAATTTAATTAAGGGTTATTTTCTTTTTAATTATTAATTTCAATTATCATTTTAAGTTTAATTAAGAATTGAAATGTTATTAAAGTAATTTATTTTGGGATTTCAAATTAAAGAATTGGTATCTTCCTAAGTCACATCCCTAATAATAAAAAATTTTAATTATCCTCCCAAAATTTAAATGATTTAATTAATTAAAGTTCCATTTTGATATTTTCAAAGTGATCAATGGGTTTCTACCCCTTTACTCCCTAAGTTTCAATCATCTAAGAAGAAATTAAGATCAGATATTTTACCCTCCCTTTTGATTAAACCTAAAGTATTAATTAGGGTTAAAATCCTTTAATTACTTTATGCCCCTTTAGGCTTATTTATTTCATAACTCATCAAATTAAGCTCAAATGAACTTAAAATTTTTATGTCACTTCACTCATATGTCAATCAAGATACTAGAGAAAAAAGGTGATTTTTGTGAATTTAATTTAATTTATATATTTATTTATGTGAGAAAATGAAGGTTTTCAATGAAAATTCAAAAACATGACCAAGCTGAGGTTTCTATCCTTAGGAAAATTGTGGGATGTCCCTACTAACCAGATGACCACCTAGACCAATTTTGGTGATTTTTATTAATTATATTTTATTTATTATAATTATTTTGAGTTTTATGATATTAATTAATTATAAAATAAAATTAAAGTTGAAAATTTAGTTTTATATTTTTCTTAAATCCTTCTAACCTCAAGGAGTCCAGAGAAGCAAATTTTATATTTTTTTGATTTTTCTTTGATTTACAAGAATTAATTTAGTGAAAATGTGGGAAAATTCATTTTTTATTATTAAAAATTATCCTAAGCCTTTAAAATTTAATTTCTTAACTTATAGACTTGAGAAAAATATTTGGTTTGTTCCTAAGTGATTAGGAGGTAAAATATGACATTTTCCTGATTTTTAATATTTTTGTGATTTCGATTATATTTTAATTATTAAAATATTAGAAATATGATTAAAAATGAAAAATTTTAGAAAATTCTAATTTTAATTTTCCTAGACTCCTTTAATATCAGAAAACCCACAAAACCATTTTGGTGAATTTTTGAACTGTATTTTAGCTTTTATGAATTTTTAAAGTTTAAAAATAGTTATACAACTTAAATAATTCATTTATTGGGTTAAATTATTTCCAATTTACTTCAAATTTTTATGTGAGATTCTCTGCATCCTAAGTAATAGTGGAGAATTATTTTCAAGTAATTTTGATGTGTGGTTAATCCTAATTAATTAAAACTCAGTTTTGGGTGTTTAGGCTAATTTGGTCTATTCTTAAGGAATTAAACCAAACCATAATTTTCCTAGGGTCCTCTGGTCATAAGATACCTCCCCAAATTTTCTTAAAATTTCTAAGCAACATACTAATTACTGGAATTAAAACATCAAAATAGACACATAAATTTAAAAAATCAATATCTTGCCACAGAGATGGCCTCTGGCCTTAGAAATTTCAAGGAATGTTCCCAAGAATAGAGGCTACAAAAGCCTTATGGTCTCATGCCATGGTGAATTGTATGCATGCATGGAGAATTAAAATACTGAAATCAGAAAATAATTAATTAAAAATAAAATACTGATCAAAATAACTTAATTCTTCTTCCACATTGTTCTCCTATGTTCACTGAGCAAGAGGGTATTTTTATTTTATTTTTAGGATTTTTCTATGCAATGATATGAATTTTTGAAGTTTCTTGTATTTAAATAAATAAAAAATACCCTATTTTTCTATTTAAAACAGTCAGCGCCGCGTCAACCTCGGTAGCTCCGAAGCTCCACATGGCACATTCCCATTCGGCGCTGCCATCTAAATCAGTGCCACGTGGCCCGTGGTTCCTACCCCATTTCCTGGTTCTTCGCTATCCGGGCTATCCATTTGATACACGTGCGAATGGACGGCATCCGCTCATCGTCGCCGAGCGCCCTAACCCGAGATCTGTCCACGTTCTAGGCTTAATATCTCACTCGATACTTAACCAAATTAAACGTTCTTATGTTCTATGAACTCGTCTTGACGAGACGAACATATCTATATGGCTAACATGCTATGAAATTGAGCAAAAAAAATGGAGAATTCACAAAAGCTCGGGAGGAAGAAGAGATCCATACCTTTTCTTTGAGAAGTGAAGCTTCAATCAGAGGGTTGTGGCACCTTCGATTGAACCCAAGGAAGCTCCAGATTAAGTCTCTAGCTCCGGTAAATTGCCGAGACCCGATTTCCACCAAGCCTGATTTCAATGCTTGGCCGATAGAAGAAATGGCTGGCCTGGAGAGGGGGCTTTTGCTGGGGAACTCCTTCTCTTGGTCTGGTGAAGGTGTAGAGTCAATCAATTTGAAGATTGGCTTACTGTGGTGAAGTGTCCTGGTTTTGGGCTTGAAATTAAACTCAAATATTGAGCTCACAGAGAAGAAATTAAGGCTGGATTTCAATGGGGATCAAGTGCTCTATTTTGGAGAAGGGTCTGGAATGATTTTGGCAGAGTTTTATTAGGGTTTGGTTCAGCACCTCCTTTAGCCGAGAGGGGGTGGTGTTTAAATAGGGCTGTCTAGAGGGCTTCCCAGGGGGTTTGAAGGCATGGATCAACTGCTCAGGCCAAGGGAAGAACAATTGTATTAGCCATTGGGCATGGGACAGATCAGGAAGGGAAAATTTGAAAGTTTGGCTCACATGGAGATCTCGGCCATGGCGTTTTCCGGCGACCCAGGCGGCTGGCTGGCAGGGTCAGGTCACCGTTTGGGTCAGGGAGGTCAAGGCTTGATGTTTGTGAGTTCAATTGGCTTTGGCCATGTGTAAAGTGGTTTGATTAAAATGGAAAGGGGGAGGGGCTATTTTGAGCTCAAATGGGTTAATCCACGGTTTTGGGCTTGGTGCACCACCCAAGGCTTGCCTTTGGGCCGAAAGGAATCATTTGGGTCAGCTGAATTGGAGTGGTGAAGTCTCCATCCATGGTGATGTGGCTAAACATGGTTTAGAGTGTAGCATAAATGGGTT
Source organism: Papilionanthe hookeriana x Papilionanthe teres (assembly GCA_022702705.1). Classification (NCBI taxonomy): domain Eukaryota; kingdom Viridiplantae; phylum Streptophyta; class Magnoliopsida; order Asparagales; family Orchidaceae; genus Papilionanthe; species Papilionanthe hookeriana x Papilionanthe teres. The sequence continues at coordinate 112,417,208 of CM040427.1, read as the reverse complement.
TAAAAAGTGATAATGAAGGGTTAAGAAAGGGCCCCTCTTCTTGCCATTAATGGCTTGGTGAGGTGTCCAAGGCTTTCATGGCTTCCATGTGGCTTGTGCATGGCTTCTTGGCTCACATTTGGCTTGGGAAATGGCTTGGTCAATTTCATGGAAGAGGGTTATTTAGAATTTTGAAAACATTGGATTTTTGATGGGATTTGTCATGATTCCATTTTGGTTTAATCAAAATGATAGATTTTGGAGTTAGGGGATAGTTTTAATTAAATGGGCATAATGAGACAATTTCACATGGGCTTTGGAATAAGTCTTGGGCCTTTGAAATTGTTTTTTGGATGGGCTTTTAAATGCTTTAGGGAAGTGGGCTTTTATGTTTTAAAATAAAATTTTGGATGAAAATTTTGTAAAATTTTGTGCGAAATAAATGTTGGGTTTAGTTTAGGGATGTGTCATGAGAATTTTAGAAAAGGTTTGGTGTCATTTGGGGTTGAATTGGATTTAATTTGGGCTTTTTGGTAATGAGGCCAAAGTGGATCAAATTAGGCTAACTTGGGTTAAGGTTGGGCCAATATTGGGTTTGATGTAAAATTATTGTTGAAAAATGTTTATGGGAGTATAACAAAGAGTTTTCAATTTTGGTTGGGCTTTGATTTTGGGATTTAGGCCTATTTGGGTTCATGATTGGTTTAGGCCAAATTGGGGATTTTTTGATTTGGGTTAGGTTTGAGTGAAGTTTGGGTTCAAATTTTTGGCAAATGATGTTAGTGTTTTGTTTGTGGGGATGTTAGGAAGTTTTTAGAAAGGATTTGGGGCTAATTGGAGTTGAGTTGGGTTGGTTTACGCTAAGTTTAGATCATTGGCCAAAATTGGGCTTTAAGCTTCTAATTAAAATTGAATCCACATGTTGGTCAAATTGGGTTTGGATTTGGTCTAAATTGATATTGGGGATATTAAATTGAGGCTTAGGATTGAATTGGATCAAAATTGAGGTCAATTGGAGTGGTTTGGTTGGACATCGGGCTCTCTTAGGTTAAAAATAGGTCAAATTGGGGATTTTGGTAAAAATGGGCTAAACTAATAAATTTGGCTTATGGTGTAGTTGAACAAAATGAAATTGAGAATATTTTGGATTTTCTGGAATTTTTTGGAAATTTTCAAAATTTTTGGAATTTTTGGGTTTTGGGAGGTTATTGGGGGGGGGGGGTATTTTGAAAATTTTCGTATATTTGACCAAGGATGATCAATTTGAGTGGTGGTAAATGTTTATGACTGATTTTGAGGAATTTTGGGTAATTTAAGCAATTTTGCAAATTTTGGGCAATTTCAAGGGCATTTGGTAGGTTTGGTGGGTTTAGGGTCCCGGGGGTAAAAAATTGAAATTTTGGAAAAATGAAGGTTGATCAAGTGTGAGCAAAGTGGGACCACTTTGGTTGAGCCAAGAAGCCATTTTAAGCTCACAAGAGCCATGAGAGGACTCATTTTAGGCATTGACTACGTCGTTCCTAACCCTCTTAGCCAGGGGCCTAGGGGTTGAGGTCCATCCAAATGAATTACATACATGAGTCAGGGAATTAGATTGGGTAAGAATAATTTTATGGTTAGAATGAGTGTGACAGTGCAGTGTGTGTGCAAGTCAATCCTCACCAGACCAGATCATCAAGGGTAGTCCTAAGGCCATAGAGTCCTGTAGGAAACTCATCCTTTAAACCTCCACATATTGATTTTAACCCTCCAAGTGGTTTAGGGGTTTACAATCAAACATGTGGGGTATAAAGGGAGTTAAGAAGTGGTTTGAATTTCTAAGTGGTGGGTCCCATTTTTAGTCCTCTGGGATAGTCAAAGGTAAAACCTATGGCTAGATCCTAAGTACTAAGGAGAGAGGAAAAGACCTTACAAAAAATGAGGTCAACAAATGGACCCCCAATATGTGTGGTGTGCTAACCAAGCACACCGCGCGTATTGGCGTTGACCGAAGAGATCAACAAAACCAACACAGACGTCTAAGAGACACACTTATAACAAAGCGTAGAAAATTTCTGCTGGGTAGTATCGAGTATATCTCCAAGACTGGAGATCCTTGAACTCTCACTGGGGAAAAAGAAGGTGAATTCCAAATCACGAGATCTGGGGAGATTTGATTTTAAATTTATTTTTTCAAGTTTTAATTTCAAATTTTTTAATTTTGGAGTTTGTGTTTTGATTTTATCAGAGTTTTGATTCCGATTGAAGTTCGATTTAAGATTAATTTCAAGGTGGATCTCATTGAGATTCAGAATTTGGAATGAGAATTGGAACCTAGGTCCCAACTTCGGGATTGTAAAGAAGATTCGAGATTTAGGCTCCAGCCTCAAAGATTTGAAAGAGAACTAGAATTTTGGCTCTAGCCTCAGAAATTTGAAAGAGAGCTAGAAGTTAGGCTCTAGCCTTGAAAATTTGAAAGAGAACTAGAAGTTAGGCTCTAGTCTTGAAGAGAACTAGAAGTTAGGCTCCAGCCTCGAAAATTTAGAAGAGAACTAGAAGTTAGGCTCTACTCTCGAAGATTTGAAAGAGATCTAGAAGTTAGGCTCTAGCCTCGAAGAGAACTGGAAGTTAGGCTCCAGCCTCAGAAATTTAGAAGAGAACTAGAAGTTAGGCTCTAGTCTCGAAGATTTGAAAGAGAGCTAGAAGCTAGGCTCTAGCCTCGAAGAGAACTGGAAGTTAGGCTTCAGCCTTAGAAATTTGGAAGAGAGCTAGAAGTTAGGCTCTAGTCTCGAAGATTTGAAAGAGAACTAGAAGTTATGCTCTAGTCTCGAAGAGAAATGGAATTTAGGCTCCAACCTCGAAAATTTGGAAGAGAACTAGAAGTTAGGCTCTAGTCTCGAAGAGAACTGGAAGTTAGCTCCAGCCTCAGAAATTTGAAAGAGAGCTAGAAGTTAGGCTCTAGTCTCAAAGAGAACTGGAAGTTAGGCTCCAACCTCAGAAATTTGGAAGAGAATTAGAAGTTAGGCTCTAGTCTTGAAGAGAACTGGAGGTTAGGCTCCAACCTCATAAATTGATTTGTATGAAGAGGGACCCAGTCCCATGCCATCAGAACCAAATCGAACAAAGTTCGTGGCTCCGTGTTAATAGAACTAGTTGATCTTCTAAGACACAGAAGAAAGAGAATTGAAAGGAGCTGGTAAGTGTGCCAAGCTGAAAAGACTCGACCTAGCAATAAATCGAGGAAAATATTTGAATTACAGAAGAGTTTCAAATGGATTTCGATTTGAAGAATAATCGAAGGATTCAGATCGAAGGATTCAGATTGAAGGATTCAGATCATAATTCAATTCGAGATTTAGATTCATTTCATTTTAGTGACTCAATTTAATTTTTTTTTGTTCAATTAGAGTTGGTGTTTATTTGCAGTTTATTTTGATATTCAGATTCATAAAAAGAGTTCTTATTCATTTTCTTTCTCTCTCATTTTTTTGTCTTCATTTTCTTTTTTATTTTCTTTTCCATATTCTTTTTATTCTCATTCATTTTTTTATATTCTGTTTTCTTTCCATTCTTTGTTCAAAGTTCATTTAACTTAATGGCATTTCCCAGTCAATTTGCACAAAAGAGGTGAAGGCAAAACATGACATAGTCGTTTCCATTTCACTTTATTGAAAATACATCACATAGTCTGATCCAAAACATGATGATATCTTCCCTAAAAATTTAGTATCTCATACAATCCACATAAATCCAAAACGGATTGTGTAAGATTCTTGTTGATTCTTCCAAAAGCATCTATCAAAATCCATGTCTGAATAGTAAGATACATGGACAATAACATCAACTTCCAAGCCACCCTTGGCAGGAATGTCGTACGGATGTGCATTGGAGGTGTGCTATCTCACATGTAACTTACAGCTCGTAGGGCCGGAGACTCTCTAACTCTGGATCTGGCTGAAAGTGGAACGGCATTTTTCTGTCATCCATTCTCCTGAAAGTAATGGAGATCCACTCCACAGGCACTCCTGGGATGCAATGTTTTGCTACGTCGGCTCAATTTCCTTTTAACACCAGGATGGAACCTACTGGTAGTGGTATCTCCACCGGCCCTCGGAATTCACTGGGGCCTGCTATTCGGAGGTCAGATCCGAACATGATGTTACACTGGTTGACGAAAGACACTGTGCATAAAGGTCTGACGAAGTCATGATGATCTATGTTTGGAGGTATGCAGTCGCCCTCCCTGTATATGTTAATAATGCAGCTATTGGGTATGCAATCTGCAGGCAATACCCTCCATTTTACCATCCTTTTTACCATTCTCTTGATAATTCTTAGCTTCGGATCCACCTCACTACGACGGAGTATCTCTGGTGGATTTCCCTTTCTGTCCTCGGTGAAGTTGTAGCAACACCCGCACTGAATTGTAACTCTTCCTTTTCCTCTCATCCACTTTCGAGGTTCTGAGTGGGTCTTTTCTCTTAAACGACCGGCTTGACCCATTTTTTGAAGCTCAGCGACACACTCCATAATTTACTGGTGCTCATAGTCTGAAAACACATTTGTATGCAGCTCGAGGCCTTCTAGGATGTTGATCCTCCTGCCTCGAATCCTTTCAAAATATTCAAACGTTTTCTTTTCAACATTCTGCATCTTTTCCAACTCGTATTCCAGAATTATCTGCAATCGGCGAGGCCTGGTGATGTACTGGGGAATGTATGGTTTAACCCCAAAGACGCTCTCCTACATGTCTTGGCTCCTCGGGGATAGTCTCTGTCGGGACATCCTCCGAGGTTGCTTTCGCAACAAGACTCTTCAGAACTGGTACATCTGCTTGGCGTCGAGGCGTTGATTCTATTTCTGCTTTTTTAGAGTTTCTTTCATCCTTTATGCTGTTCTTGGAATTTATTTCATCCTTTCTACTGTTCTTGGAATTGACTTTCTCTTTTCTGGTTCATGACGAACCAATTTCTTCGGAGTATTTGCATTGATGGTAGCAACTATCTCTTTTTGTTGATCCACTGCCAGCTTGACCAGCATCTTGCGTATGCGGAGATTCTTGTTTCGTTGGGTAGGAGTGAGGGTAGCTCTCCTGACCTCTTGAACTTCTGTGGCCATGGCGCTGACAAGCTCGCCTCTCGCCGTAGCAACCACAAACTTTATTTCTTGTCTTCTCCCGTTGTATGAGCGGCATTTTCTTTTCTTTTCTTACTAGTAGACGCCTGACTTGGGTCACCCAATTTCATCACTGTAAGGTGTACGGCTTATTTTAGGTTATGTGTTTTATTTTGAAAAAGGGGTCGCCTACAGAAATTGTCGGCGAATTTTAGATTTAATTTAAATAAATAATTTGAAAAGTAGTATTTTATTTTGAAAATAATTTTAAATTTGAAAATTTTAAGATATGAAATCAAACTGATCTCACATCCCGAATAGTTTATATAAACGAGCACCACATCACAAACTGTGTATCTATCTCGAAGAATATACACATTGTTTGGTGACGGGGCTCGATTAAATAAACTAGAAGATTTGTGACATCCGTTTGGTCTTCGAACCAATTTTATAAGCCGACAAATTCCTCTGCTTAATATGAAAGCATTAAACAGGGTTTATATTACCTGGGTTCTTAAAATTCCCTATAAGGGCAAGCCCCTATAGTTAATTACATCTTAAGTGACGGGAATCACCTAAGAAAACTCTCGATAATAATCAATAATTCTGCTCTCAAGAATCTCAAAGTTTAAGTTTTCAAGGGATTGAATTTTAAAATTTGAATAGGGAATGGATCAAATTTGGATCATTTTATTATGGGAATCCAAAGGAAGAAAGGTAGGAGAAATCACAGATCCAAAGCGAACTCCGGCAATTTCCCGGCTATCCTATTGTTTGGCTTGGATTTAGGAAAGTCCTAATGTTTATCTGATGTTTCAATCTTGTCAATTTTGATTAATTTGGACTTATATTTGTATGATAAAATAATACAAACAGCCTCGAAGATATGAGGGTTTATGTCGTATCGGACGACTACCTCAGAATCCTAAGACCGGTTAGGGCTTAATTTGCAATGCAAATGCCTAACAAAAAGGTTGAGGATTTATGTTGCACTAGGAAAACTACCTCGAAGTCCTATGGCTTAGTTATTTAATTCTTAAGAAAGTTTTGTTGAAGTAGATTCGAGTTTTCGTCGATGACGATGGCCGTGCTCGCCCACCATGCTCCGAGCTCCTTGTTGTTGCAGAGGTTTAGTTTTAGAAGTCATAAATCGGGAGATGAGAAAAGTGTTTTGGTTTAGAGAAATTCTTAATTTCCAAGTGTTTTTCATGTTTTAATTACAACAAATCTTAAAGTTGATTATAACAACACCGTTAAGATCCCACGGTTCCATCCTTCCGCATCGTTATTTTTATCGGATTCACTTAGTCCGTATGAATTTGCTAAACTAAATGAGTTCCACACTTTCATTTAGACCGTGGGAAATCCCGTTAGCAACACGTAGGTTACATCATCCGAGGTATTCCCGATCATCCGACAAGACGTTTTAATTTAGTTGTAATTGTAGTTTTGTGTTACGTTTGTGATTAAATTTTGAGTTGTTTTATATTTTGAAATGTTGCGACGGTGAATTTTATCTTGTAATGACTTTTAATTTAGTTTTGGTTTCAGTTTTAGGGACTATCCTAAAAGTGTGGGTTTTCATGCAACAGTTGTTTATCATGCAAGAAAAGTAAGTGCGATGCGATTAAGTAAATTGCAATAAAGTAAATTGCAACAAAATAAAAGCGTACCTGGAGGGTCTTCCCGTCATCCCAAGTCGCTCTCAAACACAATTTAGAATATTTAAGCATTTAGAACAAGTTCCTAGGTAAAACTAAGGGAAGGGTTATGGTTTTCTACCAAGTTCCTAATCTTGTAGCTAGTCATCTCCTATGACGTCTAGGTTCTTGTGTTTTGGTTTGAGGACGATTTTCTTCATCAAAGAGCAATTAAGTTCAGTTGTTCTCATAAACATCCTATCATATTGAGAAAGTGTTTAAGAAGAATCTTAAACATCTTTTCATATTGCTAGAATTGTTTTAAGTCCAAATGAATTTAATCATACAAATGAATTAATCGTCCAGGAATTCAAGTTTTGTTGTTACCTTACTCGATGAACTAGGACATTTAAATATCCTATGAGGGAAATAACATTTCACTTAACGTTCTATTTAGGAGTTATGACAACAAAAGTTTTTGAGGGCAAATTGATGTTCAAATGGTTTGTGATTTAATTTAATTTCGAGTTAACGAGTTTAAATTTGGAATAGTTGTTCAAGTTGCTTTATATTTATTTTTGAATTTCTTTATGTCTTAGGTGATGTTATTTTTAGTTCAATTTAATTTAACTTTAATTTAATTTAATTTGTTTTAGTTTTAATTTTAATTTAATTTAATCTAATTTTAATTTTAACTTGATTCTATTATTTAATTTAATTTAATTCAATTTAATTTGATTTGATATGATTTAATTTAATTTAATTTAATTTGATTTAATTTAATTTAATTTAATTTAATTTGATTTAATTTAATTTAATTTTTAATTTAATTTAATTTTTAGTTTTAATTTAATATTTTATTATTATTTTTTTTATGTTTTAAAGATGATTTAATTTTAATTATTAAAGTATTAATTTAATTTAAATTTTAAAAGGATTTAATTTAAATAATTTAACTTTAATTTAATTTAATGACTAAGTCTTTTAGCATTTTAAATCTTAAATTTGGATTATCATTTTAATTAGGAATTAAATATTATTGAGATGATTAATTTAGGGATTCTTAAATTAAAGAACAAATCTCTTCCTAATAATATCCCTATTTTAATAATTCCAATTTTATTATTCTTCCAAATTTAATCAATTATTTAATTAAGGTTTATTTCAATTATTTTTAAATTGTTTAATAGGTTTCTACCCTTATTATTCAAATTTCAATCATCCAAATCAGATTAGGATCAAATACTTTACTCTTTAATTTTATTAAGCCTAAAGTTTTAATTAAAGGTTAAAATTTTAATTACCATTTTGCCCTTCAAGCTTAATAATTTCATAACTCACTAAATTGAGCTTAAATGAACTTGAAATTTTTATGTGACTTCACTCATATGTCAATAAGGGCATGGGAGGACAAAATGTGATTTTTCTGTATTTAATTTATTTATGTAATTATTTTTGGTGGAAAATAGGGATTTCTAAGGAAAATTTAATAAAATGACCAAGAGAAAGTTTCTGTCCTTAAGAAAATTATAGGACATTCCTAATGACCAGAGGATCACTTGGACCAATTTTGGTGATTTTTTGAATTATATTCTTTTTATTATAATTATTTTGAGTTTTAGAGTATTAATTAATTTAAAAATAAAATAAAGGTTGAAAAATGAATTTTATATTTTTCAAAAATCTCTCTGATATCAAGGAAATCAGAGAATTAATTTTTATAATTTTTTGATTTTTCTTTGATTTATTAGAATTATTTTAGTGGAAATACTAAAAATATACATTTTTTTAATTTTGAAATTACCTTAGGGCTTTAAAATTTAATATCTCATTATAGAGACTTAAGAAAAATTTGGGGTTTGTTCCTAAGTGATTAAAATTCAAAATGTGACATTTTGGTGAATTTTATTATTTTTATGATTTTTATTATTTTTAATTATTAAAATATTAAAATAATGTAAGAAAATCAACTTTTTTAGAAAATTGCAATTTTAATTTTCTTAAATTCCCCTGATATCAGAGAGGCTACAAAACCAATTTGGTGAATTTTTGAAAAGTATTTTGAAATTTATGAATTTTTAAAGTTTAAATTGGCTAAATGGTTTAATCAACCCATTTGGTGGGGCTAACCAAGTCCAATTGACTTCAAATTTTTATGGTGGGTTCCTCTGATCCTAAAGGTCAGTGGAGAATTAATTTCAAGTCAATTTGATGTATGATTAGCTCTAATTAATTAAGGACATATTTTGGGTGTTTAAGCCAATTAGGGTTATTCCAAGTGGATTAATTCAAAACCTATTTTTCCTAGGTTCCTCCGAGTCATAATAAACATCACAAATTTTCCTAGAATTTATTTCACAATATGCTAATTATTGGAATTAAAATACTCGAACTAGCAACCTAGAGTTGAAAAATCAATAACTCTTCATAGGGATGGCCTCTGACTTTGGAAAATTCAGGGAATGTTCCCAAATTTAGAGGCTTCAAAAGCCCTATGGTCTCATGTCATGGTGAATTGTATACATGCATGGAGAATTGAAAATGTGTAGAGAGTAAATAAATTATTAAAAATCAAATACTTAATGAAATTAAATGATTTCTTTTTCACATTATTCTCCTCTGTTCACTAAGCAAGGGGGTATTTTTATTTTATTTTTACGATTTTTCTACACAAAGTTATGCATTTTTCAAGTTCTGGTAATTAAATAAATAGGAAAATAGCCTAATTTCCTACTTATCCACGCGGCGCCACGCCATCCTCGGCAGCTCCGAACGGCCACGAGGCACGCTCCCATTCGACGCCGCCTTCCGACTCAGCGCCACGCTGCCCGCGGTTCACGTATCATCTCCTGGTCCGACACCATCTGAGCCGTCCGTCCGCGCGTGTATTGAATGAACGGCATCCGTTCATCATCCCCAAGCCTCCTAGCCCGAGAACCGTCCGTCTTCTAGGCCTAAGATCTCACTCGATACTTGACCAAATTGAATGTTCTTATGCTCTATGGATTCGTCTCGAGAAGACGAACACATCCATACAATTTATGTGGCATGAAATTGACTCAATAAAAATGGAGAATGTTCAGAAGCTCGGGAAGAAGAGTGAGGCCATACCTTTGCTCAGAGAAGTGTGGCTTCAATCTGAGGGTTGTGTCACCTTCGATTGCGTCCCAGCAAGCTCCAGATGAAGTCTCCTGGTCTGGTGAATTGTCTAGGTAGGATTTCGACCACAACCGATTACAAAGCTTGGAGTATAGAATAGATGGGTGGCCTGGAGAGGGGGATTTTGCCAGTGGACTTCTTCCCTTGGTCTGGTGAAGGTGTAGGATCAATCAATTTGGGGATTAGTCCACTGTGAAGAAGTGTCCTGGTTTTGTGTTGAAGTTTGAACTCAAAATTGAGCTCAGCTAGAGGGAATTGGGGCTGGAATCCAGTGGGAATCAAGTTCTCTATGTGTAGAGAGTGGTCTGGAATGATTCGCGGGGGTTTCCTTAAGGTTGGTTCGAGCACCTCTCCCATGGCCGAGAGAGGGGTGTTTAAATAGGAGAGGCTCGGAGGGCCTCCCGGGGAGTTAGGGACCGAGATCGACTGCTCTTGGCAAGAGAAGAACGACTACAATGGCCACTGGGCATGGGGCGGCTCGACGAGGAGAATTTCAATGTTGGCTCACATGTGAGCTCTCGAGTGTGGTGTTTTCCGGCGATCCAGGCGGGTGGCCGTGCAGGCATGGGTCACCCTCGGGTCCGGGTGGGTCGGGGGCTGGAGGTTTGTGCGATCAATTGGCCATGGACATGTGTAAAGGGTTTGAATCGAAGTGGAATGGGAAAGGGCTAGTTTTGGGTCTAAATGGGTCAACCCTTGGTTTTGGGTTAGGTCCACCATCCAAGGCCAATTTGGGCTGAAGGGAAAGTCACTTGGATCAGCTTGATTAGTGGGGTCAAGTCACAATCCAAGTATAATTAAGCTTAAGCAAGAGTTAGGGGAGACATGGGAGTGGTTAATCACTCTTAAGAGAGTCATTAAAGGGTCCCCTCTTCTTGCCATTTTGGGTATGGTGAAGTGTCCAGGCTTTCATGGCTCACATGTGGCTCATGCATGACTTCATGGCTCACCTTTGGCTTGGAAAAAGCTAAGTCAACTTTCATGAAAGAGGTTTTTAGGAATTTTGGTAATTTAGGGGTGATTTGATAGGATTTGGCATATGGCTTAGTTTAGAAAAATTTGATGGCTAATTTAGAACTTAGGGATGATTTTAATTGAGTGAGGATGAGATGAGATTGTAATGTGGGCCTTAGGATGGGTTTGGACTTTTGAAATTATTTTAGGAATGGGCTTTTGGATTTCAAAACAAATTTTAGGTTGATAATTTTGTAAAGGATTGGATCCAATAAGTGTTGAATTTAATTTAGGAAGGTTTCATGAATGATTTGGAATAAATTTGAAGTGGTTTGGGCTTGAATTGGGTTGGATTTAGACCTCTTTGGTAAATGGGCCAATGTAGGTCAAATTGGGCTAACTTGGGCCAGTGTTGGGCTAGGATTCAAATTGATGTAAAATTAATGTTGGGAAATGTTTATGGGAGCATTTCAAAGAGGTTTTGACTTTGGTTGGGTTTTGATTTTGGGGTTTGGGCTTATTTGGGTTAGGTTTGGGTTTAGGTCAAAATTGGGCTTTTTGGCTTTGGGTTGAATTTGAGTGCGGTTTGAGTCTAAATTTTGGGTAAATCATGTTAGTGTTTTATTTGTGGGGATGTTAAGGAAGGTTTAGAAAAGGTTTGGGGTTAATTGGAGTTGAATTGGGTTAGTTTGGGTTAAAAAGGGTCAAATTGGGGGTTTTGACAAAAGTGGGGTAAATTGACAAAATTGACCCATGGTGTAGTTGAACAAAATGAAATTGGGAATATTTGGGATTTTCTAAAATGTTCTGGGAATTTTCTAAATTTTTGGATTTTTGGGTCAAGAGGGGTATTTTGGGTATTTGGAGGGTATTGGGAGGTATTTTTGGAATTTTTGGTATTTTTGGCTATGGATGATCAACTTGATTGGTGAGGAAATGTTAAAGGTTAATTTTGGGGAATTTTGGGTGATTTGGAAATTTTGAAAAATTTGGGTAATTTTAAGGGCTTTGGGTAGGCTAGGCGGGTGTAGGGTCCTGGCGGTCAAAAATTGAAAATTTACAAAATTGAAGATTGAGTAATTGTAAGTGGAATGAAATCATTTTGGTTGAGCCATGAAGCCATATCAAGCCCACATGAGCCATGAAGGGACTCATTTGAGGCATCCACTATGTTGTTCCTAACCCTCTTAGCCAAAGGGTTAGGGGTTAAGGACCATCCATGTGAATCACCTTCATGAGTCAGGAGGTCAAGTCAGGAATGGGTGTGTTTTTAGGATGTGTGTGAAAGTGTAGTGTGTAGTGTGTGTGTAGGTCAGCCCTTCACCAGACCAGACCACCCAGGGCAGTCCTAAGGCCAAAGAGTCCTATAGGAACTCATCCTTTAAACTTCCACATTTGATTTCAACCCTACAGGTGATTAGGGGTCTACAATCAAGTTTGTGGAGTTTGCAGGGAGTTAAGAAGTGGTTTGAATTTTTAAGTGGTGGGTCCCAATTCTAATCCTCTAAGATAGTCAAAGGAAAAGCCTAAGGCTAGATCCTAAGTACTAAAAAGAAGAAGAGAAGACCTCATCAAAAATGAGGTCAACATAAGGCTGCGGAGCTTTTCCCGATCAATCGGAGTCCAATCAGTTTCTTCATTTTATAGCCCGGCTAGTGTAAAATCAGAGTCAATTTCAATCACGGCTCCATCCCTCACCCTCTTTTTATCAAGTGCTAGACTCACGCCATTTTTAAAGTTCAGAACTAACCGCCCGTTCGACATTTCCCTGCGAAAAACAAGGAGAGGATCAGGGGCTGTACTAAGAACAAGAACAATAAGAAAAACATTTATTAATGAAAAAATTTTATTTATTTCTTTTAAATTTTAAAGAAAGTAGGAAGAGATGAAGAAAGATTAGGAATGAATTGATTTAAAAGAAATGATCAACATTTTATTATTACGATTGCACATGTTTTCTTTTAACACATTTTTGTTAATGATTTTTTTTTATCATCCATTTTATTTTGGGTTCAGACCCAGTCATAGATGATTACTTTACCCGTGTTTCTAGGAATGAGACTCCACTTTTAAAGTCCATCCTTCGAAACATCAGGTTGCGTAATATTTCTTCAAATATCATCCATTAATTGGAAGCATAGGTTGTTCTCCACGACAATTCACCAGTTTGTAGGAACCTCCAGAGTAGACTGTCTAGACCCCGAATGGCCCCTCCCAAGTCGGTTTAAATTTACCTCCTATCTTGCGGTGTGCAAGAATAGGCCTCTTGAGAATTAAAACCATGTCACCGACTTTGAACGTCCTCGGGTGGACCAGTTTATCATGGGCTTGGATCATCTTGGCTTGATATAGTTCCAAATTCTGCTGCACTGAAAGTCGTTTCCCTTCCAAGCTTTCCAATTCTTCTAGTCGTAATTTGACATTTTCTTCTATAGTGATCTTGTTTGCAACTGCAATTTTGAGTGAGGGAAGCTGTACCTCCAAGGGTAAGACGGCCTCAGACCCGTACACTAGAGCGTAGGGCGTAGACTGAGTAGGAGTTCTGAAAGTTGTTCTGTAGGCCCATAAGACTTCTAACAACTTCTCGTGCTAATTTTTCTTGTCGTCGTCCAAAGTTTTCTTTAGGATTTGGACGAGAGTTTTATTAAAAGCTTCGGCCAAGCTATTCGCTCTTGGGTAGTAGATCGTCGAATAGCGCTAGTCGATACCATGCCTTCTGACAAAATTATTGATCTTCATACTTTTGAACGTAGACCCATTATCCAAGATAATTCTGCGCAGTACCCCAAAATGGTAGACAACTTAATTCTTGAAGAATTGTAGCATGTGGTGTGCCTTCACTTCTTAGAGCGGTACTACTTCTGCCCACTTGGAAATGTAATCTGTAGCTGCAAGAATGAAGCGATGTCCTCTTGAAGAAGGCGATTCTATCAGGCCCACAATATCTGTGCCCCAACATTCAAACGGCCACGACGCGATTGTTAGATGTAGCACATTTGGAGGTTGATGTAGGACCACTCTATGCACTTGGCACTGGTGACAACTTTTGGCAACCTTCATGCAATCGGTCATCATCGAGGGCCAGTAGTACTCTAGTTTCTTAATCTTCATCTTCATTTTCGGAGCCGACTGATGAGTGCCACAAAGTCCTGAGCGCACTTCTTTAACAATTTCGCGAGCCTTGGACTTGCTCAGACACCTTAGCCACATCTGATCAAAAGACCTTATGTATAATGTATTGTTTATTAACGCGTAAGACAGAGTTCTTTTCTTGATATGATAAGCTAATGACTTATCGTCTGGTAGGTTTCCTGTTTGCAGGTAGTTTATGAGCAGTTGACGCCAGTCTTCTGCATTTTCTGTTACCCAATTGATTCTTCTTCTTTTTCTGACTTGTGTATCATGTCCATGTCGAGCTGCGAGAGAACCTGACGTCCCTGAACTGACACTTTAACCGATTCATCCTGCAAGCAGGCAAATTCCTTTGCAAGGCGGGCTAATGCATCTGCGAGAGCATTTTCTCTGCTGGGAATCTTGTAGATCGTTACATTCAGAATCTGTTCCAACAACTTCATGGCATACTGAAAGTACTGTTCGAGTCTCGGCTTTAGAATTCTGTACTGTCCTGCGACTTGTTAAATGATCAACTGTGAATCTCCGTAGATGTTGATGTCGGTTATCGCCATTTGAATGGTCAATCCCAGTCCAGTTATGAGGGCTTCGTATTCTGCTTCATTATTCGTACACAGTTCTGTTAGATGGTATAAATACCTTAACATCCCCCGCTCTGGTGTTATAATGATAAGTCTGATTCCTGCTTTGTCGGGCACTATCATTCGTAATTCTTTATTTCTCTGTGTTGAAGATGCTCCATCGAAGTACAACTCCCAATGCTGATCATTGGGGTCTTTTAGGCTCATTATCTGCTCGTCTGGCAAGTCATCGTTGAGAGGCTATTCTGCCAGTAAAGGGTGCGCTGCGAGGAAGTCTGGTAGGACTTGCCCCTTTACGACATGAAGAGGAACGAAAGTTATGTCAAATTGCAATAGTATCATTGACCACCTGACAAGTCTGCCGGAAAGCGTCGGGCGTGTCACTAAGTATTGCAATTGATTAAACTTCGAGATAAGGTTGACCTTATGAGAAAGCATGTAGTGCCTGAGTTTTTGAGTGGTGAAGATCAGGGCTAAACAATGCTTCTCAATCGGGGGGTACTTTACCTCCATCGGAATTAGATGACGGCTCAGGTAGTAGAGAGCATTTTCTTTACCCTCGTCATTGACCTGGGCTAGCAGGGCTCCTAGGGAGTCGTTTAAAACCACGGTATAAAGTATTAATGGTCGACCTGAGACTGGGGCTGCAAAAACAGGAGGTGTTATTAAATACTGCTTAATGTCCTCGAAGGCCCGCTGGCATTTCTCCTCCCAAACAAATTTGACATCCTTTTTAACCAATGTTGAGAAGGGCTGACACATACCTGACAAATTCGAGATAAAGCGTCGAAGATATGCTAACTACCCTTGAAAGGATCGTAGTTGTTTCAAAGGTTTGGGAGGAGGTATTTCTAAGATAGCTTTAATCTTCTCCGGATCGATTTCAATTCCACGATGTCGGACAACAAATCTTAAGAATTTCCTAGAGGCGACGCTGAAGGCTCATTTCAAGGGATTCATCTTAAGGTTAAATTGCCTTATTTGCTCGAAAATAATTCTCAAATCATACAAGTGATCTTCTCTTAGTTTGCTTTTGATGACTACATTATCCACATAGCATTCAACTTGGTTGTGAATGAGATCATAAAAAATGCTCGTCATAGCTCTTTGGTATGTTGCTCCTACGTTCTTCAACCCAAAAGGCATTACTATGTACCAGTATATTCCGATCGGCGTTCTGAAGGCTGTGAGCTTCTCATCTTCCGGTGCCATTTTTATTTGATTGTATCCTGAAGATCCATCCATGAAAGAGAAGATTTCATGTGTTGAAGCAATGTCAATCATCAGTTTTGTAATTGGTAGTGGGAATTCATCCTTTGGACATGCTTTATTCAAATCTCTGAAATCCACGCAAATTCTGATCTGTCCATTCTTCTTTCTGATTGGTACCACGTTGGCTAGCCAAGTCGGGTATTGTTCTTTACGGACAAATTTAGCGTCTATTAGCTTCTTAACTTCAGCTATTACTTGTTGTTCAATCTCTAGACGCATTCTTCTGGAAGCTTACCTATCTGGAATGGAAGTGGGATCCACTCCTAGCCTGTGAACTACAACCTCTGGAGCCAATCCTGGCATTTCATCGTAACTTCAAACAAAACAGTCTTTGAATTCCATTAGTAGCTTGACCATGTTTTCAGAGTCTTCTTTATTGAGCAAGAAGCTAACGAAGGTCGGCCTAGGCTCTTCGCTAGTACCTAAGTTAACTTTCATTAACTCGTCTATTGTAGATTTAATTTCTTCTTCAAATTCTGGTGGAGCATTTCTGATTTGCAGATCTTCTAGATAATCTAAGGCTTCTAAGCAGACTTCATTAGGCTTGCAAGTGACAACCAAGCATAATCCCGTATCATCAACTGATCCTATTGTGCTGAATCCGATACCATGTTTAGATTCGGGAGGTCGACTGACATTATTCCATAATTTTTCAAAGTGTTATCATTGACCTTTTGTCCATGGTTGAGGTAAGACACCACGTTGAATTAAATTTTGAACACATGGAGAATACCACTCAAAAGGCAGTTACATTAATTCAGAAGAAGTAACATCTTCAAATTGTACATCATTTTCAGTTTTGGAAGAAGAAGGAACACGGTAGAATTTGATAGGTTTAATACTGCCGCCATGTACCTCCTTGACCACCATACCCTCGACCTTATTAGAATGGATCGGGGTCAGGTTTATAGTATGTATGTAATGGTTAATCTTCTCGTACATTGATTTGTATTCTTCATTCTTTTCGTCTTCGGGAGAGATCTTGAACTGTGGTTTCTTCTAACTTATCGCCGCTGCTTCTTTCTTGATTTCTTCTTCTTCAGAGCTGTTCTTCCAATCAACGTCGATGAATGGTTTCTTCTATCCAACTGTTCCAACGTCTCTTCCTTGACCCCGTCCCTGGCCTCGACCTCGGGTGTGAGTTCTGGGAAAACCTTCACCATCTCGTCGTAAGGGAGTGGTGAGTAACTGTTGAACTAGAATTTCAGGCTCTTCGTCATCTCAAACTTCTTTTGCTTCATTTGGTACGGTGTTTCTAGAGAAGATTGTTCTCTTTGGAGGTGCATAGTAGGCTGCATCTTCATGAATTCCAATATCGTATATGGAGAACGGGTAATTCTTCTGCTGGGGTTGGCTCCTCCTGAGTAACCACCTACTTTCCTTTATCCTTTGAACCCATTCTCGGAGGTAGAACTTTTCCGCTTCTTAGGTTGATTTCAGTTATTTCTTCTGCATCTGGTGCTGAATCTACCGGTATCTCCTCTTGAATTGGAACAACTGGCTTTTCTGGAGTTGCTTCAGAATCTGAAAACTCTAATTCTATCGTGATTGGAGTTCCTCGGAATTCACAAATAGACTCGTTGCTTGTTGAGATTTCGTAGCCATCTTTGTGAGCGTCTTCTCCTTCGTCGTGGTCATCGAGGTTCAGTATGATTTGAGAATCATTTTTTGTATCAACATTGAGATCCGGATTAGGTTGGTTGTCATTAGTTACGTAATCGTTAGAAACATTCAAAACGTAACCAACACCAAAACTCTTATCATCATAAGATCCCGCCGAGGCGAGCAAATAATCATACAGAGTCAGAGGTCTGAGGGATTTCTCCCTCGAATCGGAAACAACCATCCTAGGATAAGAAACCCCTAGTCTACCCTTCGGAGCCTCGGTTTTCTTTTCTTCCATGATCTTCTCCTCCTTCTGGGGTGGTTCTTCAATCGCAAGCAATAGTGCCGACTCGGCAGGTTTCGAACTTTGAGTTGAAGTGAGCATCAAAGAGGTCTAGATATTATCCAAAATTTTCTTTGAGGACTTTGTCCAGATAGTACTCCATCCATCATCGGTCGTGTATGGGTCTATTGGAATAATAGGATCCATTGAAATAACATTGAAGGAACCTCCTTTTTAGGGTTCCTTCATGTATTCTTTAGGGATCGTTATGTTCCCCCTTCGGAGATTATCTTCGAGCCAATTCTTAAAGGTGAAGCAGTCTTCGATCTTGTGTCCAAGCATCCTATGGTAGGGACAGTAGTTTGGATGATCCTTCTTGTTGACTTCTTCTGGCTTTCTGGGCTCTGGCAATTGAAAATCAGTTGTTTTCATCAAACTGCGAAACATTTTAGCCACTGCTTCAGTTTTGAAAGGATATTCCTTGTTCAGAAGTTCCTTCAGGGGACGTGATAGTCGAGGCAGTGGTTAATCATGCTGCCATGGCTGATAGCTCGGTCAAGGCTATTGATAGCCCTGCTGAGGCTGTTGATAAATCTGTTGTGGTTATTGGTAAGTCCATTACGGTGGTTGGTAATTGGGCTGTGGCTACTCTGGCCATATTTGCACTGGTTGCTTTCCCTTATTGACTGCCGCAACAATCCCGGATTTCTTTTTAAATGCTTTCACGGGCTTTTGTTTATCAGTCTTATCGATGAAACTTAGCTGCTTTGCCTCCTCTTGCAAGCTCCCGGCCTTACTAAGCAACTTCTCGAAAGTCTTTATTGTAAATCCTTTAAGGAGAAGCGCTCATCGTGCCGTGAATACTCTTAAGCGAGGTACCGATCGCATGCTCGTTCTGAAGCCGTGGTTCACACTTCATGCTTAAATTCCTCCATCGAAGTATGTAGTCCACTAAAGTTTCGTTCGGTTTCTGTTGCTCCACCACTAGATCACCGATAGTGATGTTGTGCTGAGCCCCACCAAACTGCTTAACAAAGAAGTTTTCCAATTCTGAAAAGGTCTTAAATGAACCATTCAGAAGTTCTGCATACCAGTCAAAGGAAATCCCTAACAAACTGCTGATGAACTGACGGAAGAGTAAAGCATCACTTCCACCGGCATTGCAACAACTAGCACGTAAATGTGCACATGTTGTCGGGGGTTTCCCATACCATCAAAAGTCATGAATAGAGGTGGTATGAAGCCTTTCGGGTATTGGACCGCATCAAATTCTTCAGGGTAAGGTCTACCCATCTGAATATATGTCCGACTCTTAGACTATGCTAAGGCTTCTTGCTCCTGTTGTTCCACCATGTTCTTAATATCCTTTTCAAGAATCGTGCTTTATGCAGAATCTTTCTTTGGCTGTTCATCTCCATTGACGGATGTGATTTCTTTCCCTCCATCTGCAACATGAATGATCTCCGGGGGTGTTTCCTTACGTGGTTGAGCCGACTGCGGAGAGTGGCTAAAGTGGCAGCCATCTCTTCCATCCTCTTTGCCATCTGAGAAATCATATCATCTTTCTCTTGAAGACGTGCTCTCATTACTTCTAGTTCATCTCTTTCTGAGGCTGATGGAACTCCTTGTAGAGCTGATGATGCTCGAGTATCAACCATATTGATCTCGACATACTCGTCATCCATGAACTCTGATGAATCTACTTCATTTTCTAATTTTTCTCCTCTTTCTTTTGCCAACCGTTGGATGTCCATCCTTAGCTTTCCTATGGCATCCTCTAGTGGTATCTTCCAGACGGTCTCGCGGTTATCACATGATGATTGCTGAATTTCTTTATCAGGAGTTTCTTTTAATGCAGTGGCACTTTCTTCTGATTTAGGCTCTCTGACGAGGATTTTTTCTCGAGACGTTGTGTCGGTATCGACTCAGCAATAATAGATAGCCACACCATCCTTATTGCAACAGAAGGCCTAGGATCAGACGGTCTGTCAGCTATATGCTGGTAGGTGGTGTCCGCCCTAATATGGTGACCCAATACCACAACAGGCGAACTAGCTCGCATCTTCTTCCTTGGTTTCTCTACAGTAATGACAGGCTCTACTCACGGTCCGAGGCATGATTTAGCTGGTATTCGTCCCATTTTTCTTAGGATTTCTGACACGAGGCATCTCTCTTTCTTAGCCAATTTCTCTACCATAGCTTGCAGCAGGGCAAATGGCGTAGTCCTGACCCTTTTTCTTTTGCAGTCATTTTATTATGCAGGTCGGGGTAATGCAGCGGCGATCCTCTGGACATCTTCTTCATCCGATGCAGCAGAGAGAGGGTGAAACCTACTTCCCTCCAACAGAGGTGAATACTCGGGCGGTTCTTCCTCTTTCTCGAAATCTTTTCCGGAAAGGCAACGTCGGCAGCCTTGGCCTTCTCGGTCCTGGTGATCTTTCTGCTTCTATTTCTCCTTTGAGTCCGAGTTAAGGGAGCAAATTTTGAACTGGACCCTATCTCGAAGACAGAAGGTATTGTAGTAAAATTTGTACCCTCCACAGTGACAGGCTCATCACAGACTTGGATTTCCTTCCCCTTCAGTTTGGTAGGAGCCGGGGTAGGTGCAGAGATGACTAGACCGGTGGGGGTAGAGACAACAGTCCTCCTACGAACAGCAGTACTTCGTTCAGTTGGAAACCTTTGCAGGGGAGGGAACTCTTGAGTTGATTTCAGGCTGAACTCAATTACGGGTTCCTTAGTTTCTGGTACTTTGTCCATTAGTGCAAAGAGAGTGATGTCAGCGAACTTAATGTCTGTATTGTCGAATCCTTGTCCAAAACTGATGATCCCATTGTCAGGCAGTTCATCTTTGTAGACAACTAAGTCCAGTCCATTGGTGAAGGAGAAAATTAACTTTGGTGCAAACATTTTCTACATGGTAGATTCCGAAGGTCAGTCCCGAATTATACTTCCTTTAGTCACAATACTTAGAACGAAAAAAAGAAAGAGTTCGAACACATTTTCGTTTATCATGGTGTATTTGTGATTTTTAAAAGAGTTTGTTTATTAGAAGGTTATTTATTAGAGGATTTGTTTGTTAGGAACAAAATGATTAAAGGAGGAAGGTTATAGAAAAGGTAAAGGATACAATTCAGAATTGGAAAGGAAGAGAAAGTCTCGTAAGACTTCTCAACTCGAAAGACCGCTCCTAGGCTAACACCTATTGGGGGTCCACCCCATTTTGCGAGGCAGAAGGATTCCGTAACCTCTCTGTTTAGGGATGTCTAAACAGTGACTCCAGAATCAAAAAAGGATTTTACTATACTCGCTCAAGACAGAAGTGAGCGAGGTATGCCAACGGAAGAATGGTAGCTTGGTCCATTAGGGACATGGACTCGCTACCGATTTATGAAAGCAAAACCATCTGATCAAAATGGAGAGAGGAACTATTCCCCAGTGGAGTCGCCAGAAATTGTCGGCATATTTTTATGTTATATTGTATTTAAAGGTCGCCTACAGAAATTGTCAGCAAATTTTAAATTTTAAAATTAATTTAAATATATATAATTTGAAAAGTAGCATTTGATTTTTGAAAATAACTTTAAATTTGAAAATTTTAAGATTTGAAATCAAACCGATATCACATCCCAAATAGTTTATATAAACGAGCACCACACCACAAACCGTGTATCTATCCAGAAGAATAGACACACTGCTTGATTATGGGGCTTGATTAAATAAACTAGAAGATTTGTGACATCCGTTTGGTCTGCTAACCAATTTTATAAGCCGACAAGTTCCCCTGTTTAATATAAAGGAATTAAATAGGGTTTATATTACCTGGGTTCTTAAAGTTCCCTATAAGGGCAAGCCCCTATAGTTAATTACATCTTAAATGTCTGAAGACACTTAAGAAAACTCTCGATAATGATCAGTGGTTTTGCTCTCAAGAATTTCAAAGTTTAAGGTTTTCAAACAATTGGACTTTGGAAATTTCAAAAGGGAATAACTCAAATTTAGAACAGTTTATTTTAAGAATCCAAAGGAAGAAAAGTAGAGGATGTCACGGACCCGAAGTGAACTTCGGTGACTTCCCAACTATCCTATGATTTGGCTTCAGTTTGAGAATTTATTTAATGTTTCAATCCTGCCAATTTTAATTAATTAGGATTTATATTTATATGACATAACCATACAAATAGCCTCAAAGATATGAGGGTTTATGTTGTACCAAATGACTACCTCGGAGTTCTAAGACCGGTTAGGGCTTAATTTACATAAAATGATTATGAAAATGCCTAACGAAGAGTTGTGGATTTATGTTGCACTAAGGAAACTACCTTGGAATCTATGGCTTTGTTATTTAATTCTAATAAAGGGTTTTGCTGATGTAGATACAAGTTTTGCTGACGAAGATGGCCGTGCTGCCCACTGTGCTCCAAGCTCCGTATTGTTGCAGAGGTTTAGTTTTAGAAAGTGAAAATCAGGAGATGAGAGAAGTGTTTTGGTTTAGAGAAATCTTAAAGTCCAAATATTTTTAATGTTTTAATTAAAACAAATCTTAAAGTTGATTAAATGGAATCATTTAAGATCCCACGGTTCCGTCATCCCGACACCATTATTTTCATCGGATTCACTTAGTTCAAATGAATTTGCTAAACTTAACTGAATGAGTTCCAAACTTTCATTTAGACCGTGGCAAATCCCGTTAGCAACACGTGGGTTACATCATGCGAGGTATTCCCGATCATCCAACGAGACGTTTTAATTTAGTTGTAGTTGTAGTTTTGTTGTTCTATTTGTAATAAAATTTTGAGTTGTTTTATATTTTGAAATGTTGTGGCGGTGAATTTTATCTTGTTGTGAATTTTAATTTAGTTTTGGGTTTCAGTTTTGTGGCTGTCCTAAAGGTTTCAATTTTCATGCAGGGTGACAATCTTGTTTAACATGCAAGAGAAGTAAAGTACAGTGCAGGTAAATAAATTGCAGTGAAATAAAAGCGTACACAGTAGCGAGTCCTATTTATTTTCTCCTGCACTTAAAAAGCAGGTTAAAGCATTTATATAATTGCAAGAAAACACATAGGTAAAGCTAAGGGAAGGTTTTGGTTGTCTACCAAAATCCTAATCCTATAGCTAGTCAATTCCTATGACGTCTAGGTTCTTATGTTTTGTTAAGAATGATTTTCTTCACCAAAGAACAATTAAGTTCAGTTGTTCTTCTAAAACATCCCATCGTAATGAGAAAGTACTTAGGACGAGTCCTAAACATCTTTTCAATACTTCTGAGATTATTTTGAGTCCAAATGAATTTCATTGTACAATTGAATTAATCATTCAAGAGATTTAGTTAAGTTTTGCTTCTTACTCAGTGAACTAGGATGTTTGATTATCCTATGAGTGAATTGATATTTCACTTAATGCTTTATTTAAGAGTTATGATAATGAAAGCCTTTAGGGGAAAATTAATATGTTGAAGATTTTAACAATTCTTAATTAGAAAATTGGAATTGATGATTTTGGAATGATTTGGTTTAGTTATAAAATTTTAATTAATAATTTTAAATTTAGAATAGTGTTCAAGTTGTTTCAATTCTATTAAATCTTTATATTTTAATGATCTTAATATGTTAGATTAATTTTACCATTTTAAATTTGCTTAGTTTGGAAGAGGTGTTTAAATTATTATTTTTTATTAAATTTTAATGACTTCATTTGGATTGATTGTAATATTTTAGGTTGATTTTAATTAGTTTAATTTTTTTATACATTTTTATTATAAATTGTTTTGATATTGATTTTTAATGTTTCAAATTTATTTTAGGTTTGTTTTCAAATGATAAATTAATTTTATTGTCTCAATTTAATTTAATTAAGTTATTAAATCACTTAATGTTTTAAACTTTAATTTAATTAAGGGTTATTTTCTTTTTAATCATTAATTTCAATTATCATTTTATGTTTAATTAAGAATTGAAATGTTATTAAAGTAATTTATTTAGGGATTTCAAATTATAGAATTGGTATCTTCCTAAGTCACATCCCTAATAATCCAAAATTTTAATTATCCTCCCAAAATTTAAATGATTTAATTAATTAAAGTTCCATTTTGATATTTTCAAAGTGATCAATGGGTTTCTAACCCTTTACTCCCTAAGTTTCAATCACCCAAGAGGAAATTAAGATCAGATATTTTACCCTCCCTTTTGATTAAACCTAAAGTATTAATTAGGGTTAAAATCCTTTAATTACCTTTATGCCCTTTTAGGCTTATTTATTTCAGAACTCATCAAATTAAGCTAAAATGAAATTAAAATTTTTATGTCACAAGGTGAGGTTTCTATCCTTAAGAAAATTGTGGGATGTCCCTACTGACCAGAGGACCACCTAGACCAATTTTATTGATTTTTTTTAATTATATTTTATTTATTATAATTATTTTTAATTTTTATGGTATTAATTAATTATAAAATAAAATTAAAGTTGAAAATTAAGTTTTATATTTTTATTAAATCCTTCTGACCTCAAGGAGTCCAGAGAAGCAAATTTTATATTTTTTTCTTTGATTTACTAGAATTAATTTAGTGAAAATGTGGGGAAATTCTTTTTTTAATATTAAAAATTGTCCTAAGCCTTTAAAATTCAATTTCTTAACCTATAGACTTGAGAAAAATATTTGGTTTGTTCCTAAGTGATTAGGAGGCAAAATGTGACATTTTTATGATTTTTAATATTTTTGTGATTTCTATTATTTTTTAATTATTAAAATATTAGAAATATGACTAAAAATGAAAATTTTTATAAAATTCCAATTTTAATTTTTATAGACTCCTCTGATATCAGAGAGCCCACAAAACCATTTAGGTGAATTTTTGAAGTGTATTTTAGGTTTTATGAATTTTTAAAGTTTAAAAATAGTCATACAACTTAAATAATTTATTTAATGGGTTAAATTATTTCCAATTGACTTTAAATTTTTATGTGAGATTCTGCGCATCCTAAGTGACAGTGGAGAATTATTTTCAAGTAATTTTGATGTGTGGTTAATCCTAATTAATTAAAACTCATTTTTGGGTATTTAGGCCAATTAGGGTTATTCTTAAGGAATTAAATAAAACCATAATTTTCCTAAGATTCTCTGGTCATAAGATACCTCCCTAAATTTTCCTAGAATTTTCTAAGTAACATGCTAATTACTGGAATTAAAACATCAAAATAGACACATAAATTTGAAAAATCAATATCTTACCACAGAGATGGCCTCTGGCCTTAGAAAATTCAGGGAATGTTCCAAAAAAATAGAGGCTACAAAAGCCCTATGGTCTCATGCCATGGTGAATTGTATGCATGCATGGAGAATTAAAATACTGAAATTAGTAAATAATTAATTAAAAATAAAATACTCATCAAAATAACTTAATTCTTTCTCCACATTGTTCTCCATTATTCACTGAGCAAGAGGGTATTTTTATTTTATTTTTAGGATTTTTCCATGCAAAGATATGAATTTTTGAAGTTTATAGTATTTAAATAAATAAAAAATACCCTATTTTTGTATTTAAACCAGTCAGCGCCGCGTCAACCTCGGCAGCTCCAAAGCTCCACATGGCGCATTCTCATTCGGCGCCGCCATCTGACTTAGTGCCACGGGGCCCACGGTTCCTACCCCGTTTACTGGTTCGACACGATCTGAGTCGTCCATTCGATACACGCGCGAATGGACGACA
Source organism: Papilionanthe hookeriana x Papilionanthe teres (assembly GCA_022702705.1). Classification (NCBI taxonomy): domain Eukaryota; kingdom Viridiplantae; phylum Streptophyta; class Magnoliopsida; order Asparagales; family Orchidaceae; genus Papilionanthe; species Papilionanthe hookeriana x Papilionanthe teres. The sequence goes on along the minus strand of CM040427.1, from coordinate 112,391,801 downwards.
TCTGCTCATCGTTCCCGAGCGCCCTAACTGGAGAGCCGTCCACCTTCTAGGCTTAATATCTCACTCAATACTTAACCAAATTAAACATTCTTATGCTCTATGAACTCGTCTTGATGTGACGAACATATCTATACGGCTAACATGCTATGAAATTGTGCTAAACAAAAGTGGAGAATTCACAGAAGCTTGGGAGGAAGAAGAGATCCATGCCTTTGCTCTGAGAAGTGAAGCTTCAATCAGAGAGTTGTGGCACCTTTGATTGAACCCAAGGAAGCTTCAAATTAAGTCTCTGGCTCTGGTAAATTACCTAGACCCGATTTCCACCAAGCCCGATTTCAAATCTTGGCTGATAGAAGAAATGGTTGGCCTGGAGAGGGGGCTTTTGCTGGGGAACTCCTTTTCTTGGTCTAGTGAAGATGTAGAGTAAATCAATTTGAAGATTGGCTCACTATGGTGAAGTTTCCTGGTTTTGGGCTTGAAATTAAACTCAGAAATTGAGCTCATAAAGAAGAATTTAAGGCTGGATTTCATTGGGGATCAAGTGCTTTATGTTTGGAGAAGGGTCTGGAATGATTTTGGCAGAGTTTTGTTATGGTTTGGTTCAGCACCTCTTTTGGTCGAGAGGGGGTGGTGTTTAAATAGGGTTGTCTAGAGGGCTTCCCAGGGGGGGTTTGAAGGCTTGGATCAATTGCTCAGGGCAAGGGAAGAACAGTTGTATTGGCCATTGGGCATGGGACAACTTAGCAAGGGAAAATTTGAAAATTGGCTCACATGGAGCTCTCAGCCATGGCATTTTCTGGTGACCTAGGAGCCTGGCCGGCAGGGTCAGGTCACCCTCAGGGTCAGGGAAGTCAGGGCTTGATGTTTGTATGTTCAATTTGCTTTTGCCATGTGTAAAGTGGTTTGATTAAAATGGAAAGGGGGAGGGGCTATTTTGAGCTCAAATGGGTTAAGCCATAGTCTTGGGCTTGGTGCACCACCCAAGGCTTGACTTTGGCCTGAAAGGAATCATTTGGGTCAGCTGAATTGGAGTGGTGAAGTCTCCATCAATGGTGATGTGGCTAGACTTGGTTTAGAGTGTAGCATAAATGAGGTTAAAAAGTGATAATGAAGGGTTAAGAAAGAACCCCCTCTTCTTGCCATTAATGGCTTGGTGAGGTGTCGAAGGCTTTCATGGCTTCCATGTGGCTTGTGCATGGCTTCTTGGCTCACATTTGGCTTAGGAAATGGCTTGGTCAATTTCATGGAATAGGGTTATTTGGAATTTTGAAAACTTTGGATTTTTGATGGGATTTGTCATGATGCCATTTTGGTTTAATCAAAATGATAGATTTTGGACTTAGGGGATAGTTTTAATTAAATGTGCATGATGAGAAAATATCACATGGGCTTTGGAATAAGTCTAGGGCCTTTGAAATTGTTTTTGGATGGGCTTTTAAATGCTTTAGGGAAGTGGGCTTTTATGTTTTAAAATAAAATTTCAGATGAAAAATTTGTAAAATATTGTGCCAAATAAAGGTTGGGTTTAGTTTAGGGATGTGTCACGAGAGTTTTAGAAAAGGTATGGTGTCATTTGGGGTTGAATTGGATTTAATTTGGGCTTTTTGGTAATGAGGCTAAAGTGGATCAAATTGGGCTAACTTGGGTTAAGGTTGGGCCAATGTTGGGTTTGATGTAAAATTAATGTTGAAAAATGTTTATCGGAGTATAACAAATAGTTTTGAATTTTGGTTGGTCTTTGATTTTGGGATTTGGGCCTATTTGGGTTCATGATTGATTTAGGCCAAATTGGGGATTTTTAATTTGGGTTAGGTTTGGGTGAAGTTTGGGTTCAAATTTTGGGCAAATCAAGTCAGTTTTTTGTTTGTGGGGATGTTAAGAAGTTTTTAGAAAGGATTTGGGGCTAATTGAAGTTGAGTTGGGTTGGTTTGGGCTAAGTTTAGGTCATGGGCTAAAATTGGGCTTTAAGCTTCAAATTGAAATTGGATCCACATGTTGGTCAAATTGGGTTTGGATTTGGTCTAAATTGATATTGGGGATATTAAATTGAAGCTTAGGATTGAATTGGATCAAAATTGAGGTTAATTGGAGTGGTTTGGTTGGACATTGGGCTTTCTTAGGTTAAAAATAGGTCAAATTGGGGGTTTTGGTAAAAGTGGGCTAAATTGACAAAATTGGCTTATGGTGTGGTTGAACAAAATGAAATTGGGAATATTTGGGACTTTCTAGAATTTTTTGAATTTTTGGATTAAAAGGGTATTTTGGGTATTTGCAGGTTATTGGGGGTTATTTTGAAAATTTTGGTATATTTGACCAAGGATGATCAATTTGAGTGGTGGGAAATTTTTAGGATTGATTTTGAGGAATTTTGGGTAATTTAGGCCATTTTGCAAATTTTGGCAATTTCAAGGGCATTTGGTAGGTTTGGTGGGTTTAGGGTCCCCGGGGTCAAAAATTGAAATTTTGGAAAAATGAAGGTTGATCAAGTGTGAGCAAAATGGGACCACTTTGGTTGAGCCAAGAAGCCATATTAAGCTCACAAGAGCTATGAGAGGACTCATTTTAGGCATTCACTACGTCGTTCCTAACCCTCTTAGCTAAGGGCCTAGGGGTTGAGGTCCATCCAAATGAATTACATACATGAGTCAGGGAATTAAATTGGGTTAGAATTATTTTAGGGTTGGAATGTGTGTGAGAGTGTAGTGTGTGTGCAAGTCAATCCTCACTGGACCAGACCATCCAGGGTAGTCTTAAGGCCATAGAGTCCTGTAGGAAACTCATCCTTTAAACCTCCACATATTGATTTTAACCCTCCAAGTGGTTTAGGGGTTTACAATCAAACATGTGGGGTTTAAAGGGAGTTAAGAAGTGGTTTGAATTTCTAAGTGGTGGGTCCCATTTCTAGTCCTCTAGGATAGTCAAAGGGAAAACCTATGGCTAGATCTTAAGTACTAAGGAGAGAAGAAAAGACCTCACCAAAAATGAGGTCTACATGGAATTCTACTCTTAAGACTAGAGAAGTTGCTCAGGAATTCATATTTTGGAATTTGGGGGAGGGCAACATATCTTTGTGGCATGACCACTATGGTATGATACCTCCTCAATAGCTTTCCCCTAGGGAGGGCTCTAAGTGTATGAGGGTTTTTGATTGCTGACAAAGAAGTGAGTGGGATGTGGATAAGCTGAGTGAGATGTTTGGTGATTATTCCAATCATGTTGCGTAATTACCTATTAACCCTCACATGAAAGATATCCCACGTTGGAAGCTCAATCATATTACTTCTACTACTAAGCTGCTTTATAATAAATTACATATTTTTCCTAACTAGCGGTGAGCTAAACTCATTTGGCATAAATTTATTTCTCCTTCTTGTTTTTCTTGTGGTGTTTCTTTCTTTCTATACTCCTTATGGATGATATCATAAATCTTAAGGGGTTAAGATTGGTGTCTCGATGCTAATTGTTACCTTCAAGAAGAGAATGCTTCACACTTTGTCTTTGAGTGTGCCGTTCCGAGAGCTGTATGAAATCTTGTGGGAGAATATTATGGGGTTTCCTGGTCCCAAGTTTCTGGGGTGTTGCCTTTCATTAAAACTTGGGAATCCTACTCTAATTCTGAGTTAAGTACCTCCAACTTTCCTCTGATTGTGATTTGGTTTTTATGGACAGCTAGGAATTGTTGTAAATATGACCCCTTATTCCCTCTGTTAATTGTGACTTATGTCATCTCTTACTTCACTAAGTTGTGTAGAAATTCTATTATGGGATAGGTTACCTCTGTGAGAATGAGACCTAATCTAGTCAGATGGTCTCCTCCTCAGAGGGGTTGGGTCAAGGTTAATGTAGATTGGAGCTGGTCCTCTCAGAGGGCATGGGCTGGGGGTGTCTTTCGTGACATTGATGGCTACCCCTTGTGCTTTTTTTCTTCTCCTGTTTCTGTTATTACTCTTTTGAAGCTGAGATGTGGGCTGTCCTTCTGGATGTGCTGGTTGCTTGTATCTTTGGTTTTCATTGTTTGCTCATGGAGTCTGATTCCCTTCTTGTACATCAAATTCTCTTAAGGCATATTTTACCTCCTTGGAACATTATTGAAATTTTTAAGAGGCTTCAACATCTTATTTGTTCTCATGTTATACAAGTGCATTATTTTTAGGGAGGGCAATGACCCTGCTGATTGGTTGGCTAGGCTGAGTTTGTCACAGCTTTTGGTTGTAACTCTTTACCATGGGCCTCTTCAAATCTTGCTTAATCGGGATATGTTGGATGTTCCTTTTATTAGATGGTAATACGATTTTACTGGGGGCTATCTTTCAATATTTGTCTTGTAGGTTGGTTAGTTACTGCTTGGTTTTTTGCTGGATTGTGTTTCTTTTCCTGTCTACTTGAAGTATCTTTGCCTCATATGCATTGCTAGAATTTTATGATGTTGTCTTTTGTATGGGCAATATGGCTAGAAAGTGTTGCTTGTATGGTTGGCTGGGAAGTTTTGCTTATATGCCCGCTTCCGTTTAGGGTGTTTTCGGTAGGGCCATAGAGGATATCTCCTCCTCTTTTAGTTCTTTATGTGGCTACTGTAACCTGGTTTATCTGCTACTTTTCTGGTGGAGCTATGCTGGGCTGTTTTGAGTTTTCTTAGGCAGCTAGAATTCTGATGGCTGGATGGTCTTCCCTGTTTTGCTGATGTGGCATATTTGTTTGATGTTTCTTTCTGTAGGTTTCCTTACTGGTCTGTTATGGAGGGAGCATCTATTGGATGGACTATCAACTCAACACTCCCATAGTTTTGATGCATATGTATTTTTTTCGTTTCATTTATCTATTTGGGGGTATATTTTGCTATTGGGCATACATGCCATTATTTCTATGATGTGGTCCTTTTTTGGGTGAGTTGTACTGTGGGAGGTGAAACCTCAACGGGTGAGACTTTTAAATGTATTTTTTGTGTTTCTAGCTTAAGGGATTAACCTCACCCCCCAAATTCTACACATTTCTTTTATATTAACAGGTTTTGAGCCATAACTTGCTCATTTTTCATATATATATATATATATATATATATATATATATGTATGTATATAGGTGGGTGGTACACTTCTCTTGGCAGGTAAGTTGTGGTGGGGGTTCTTTTTGGCCCCTTCTTGGGTGGAAGGGCCATCCCAGGCTCCTTCCTTTTCAAAATTTTCTATTGTTTCATTGGTCCTGATACAATTTCATTGGTTTTGGTACTCCTTGTGAGGAAGTTGAGTTACTGGCTGTTGGGTTTTGGGTTCCTGCACCTGTGCTTGGTTTACTCTTCTGATACCTGTTGGCTGGGGTTTTAAGCTTGAGATTTCTGTGACTGTTTGCTGTTTTCCCTGCATTTGGTTTCTGAGCCTGTTTTGTTCAGTTGAAAGGACTGAGGATGAAGATTTATTACCTATCTTTTCTTCCATGGTTTGTCCCAATAAATTGAATACAAATATTGAGTGAGCCAAAGACACCTATGCTGGGGTGGTTGGGAAGGGCCCTTCTCTTAATGACCCAGCCTTGCTGATCTTCCCCCAATGCATGCATGATGCTGCTGCTGGCAAGGGCTCTTGTCATTTTATTAAACCCATTGGGGAAAAGGAGGGCTACCCTGCTATCTTTTTTTTCTGAATAAGAGCAGGAAATCTTAAATGAAGAGGTCAAGTTAGCACTAATAGGCAAATTTGCTCAGGGACACCCAAAGATGGAACAAGTGAAGAACTTCTTTGAGTCACTCAATTTTATTGGCAACTGGAAAGTTAGGCTACTAGATGGTAGGCACCTTCTTATTAACCTCACCTCAGAAGAGGATTATCTAAGGCTATTTGCAAAGTAGATGGTCACTATAGCTGGTATGGAGATGAAAATCATTAAGTGGACCCTTGACTTTGACCCTAGCAAAGACCCCCTAATTTTTCCCATCTGGTTTAAACTCCCTATTTCCCTTGCAGGTTTTTCAATCAAACAACTCTCTTCCAAATTAGGAGAACTCTTGGTACTCCACTCAAGCTAGATGCAACTACTTTTAATAAGGCTAAACCAGAATTTGCCAGGATTCAAATTGAGAGAGATATCACCCTCCTTGAAGTGAAGAAAATCTTGATTAGCTCAGTTTCTGATGGGCAGTGGCAGGAAGTGATAATGCAGTAAAAGCCTTATTATTGTTCTCACTCTAAGATGTTTGGGCACACCACAAACAGATGCTACAGATTTCACCCTCCTCCTAGAAGACCTCCAGTTCAAGTTAGAAATGATCCCAGTGATTTGCTCCCTGATGCATCCAAATCTTCTCCAGCTAGTTCCCAGGCAGTTGCTCATGTGGTTAGTCCATCTAGGCTGTTGGAGACAGATTCCAGGCAGATTTAACCCTCAGCAATAAAGTCCCCTCTTTCAGTGGAAAGTAATCTTCCCATTTACGGGGAAGATTGGTCCCCCTGGAGCTTTTCCCAATCATTCACCCTCACCTATCACTACCCCTCATTACCTTATTTGAACTCCACTCAAATTCTCACACCTTTTGAGCCTACCCCTCTCCCACAGAATTTTCTTCCTCCTTCTTCTGTTAGTCTGGGTGCTGCTTTGGATTCAATGGAAGAGGAATGGGTGATACACATAGCTAAAAAAAGAAGAAAAACAAAATTGAACTTTAAAAATTAGCAGAATTATCAGTATCCAAGAGTAGAGAAAACTTCCCTCCTCTAACTAGATGTAGAACTAGATCTAGATCTCATAAATCTTCTTCCCCACCTCTAACCCCACATGATAAATCTCCTTTGCTAGAACATTAGAGGTGTGGCCTGACCACACTCTCTAAGAAGACTTATAAATCTCAATAAAAAACACACACCTTGGTGTATTGTCCTTTTGGAACCTATGGTTCATCTTAATCCTACCAATTTCCTCAGTAAATTCCCAGGTTACACTCATCATGCCAATCTCAATAACAAGATTTGGATCCTTTGCAGAAAAGAGCTTGGTTGGTCAATACTTATGGATAATCAATAATTTGTCCATCTGTCCTTACAGTTTGCAGGCCACAATTTTCATGCAACTTTCATATATGCAGGCAACAGGAAAATAGACAGAATCATTCTTTGGGAGCAGCTTCAGTAAATCAGTCTTTCTATGAATCTCCCCTAGATGGTGGGGGGTGATTTTAATTGTATTGTCAACTCAGCTGAGAAGAAGAGAGGGAGGAATCCTATTCTAAGCATAATGAACAATTTCAATGACAACATCAACCTTGCTGGCTGATGCGATTGGTTTGAATACATGAATTCGGCACCACTACTACGAGATATAATTTCCCAGCAACGGCGCCATAAACTTGTTGCAACCAGACTTTACTTCTATATTTTTAAATGAAAGATTTTGTTAACTTAAAATTTATATATTTATAATGATTTTATAAAGTCCAAACATTCAACGCAAGTATACGTATTGTATCAAGTAATACAGGACTCTAGTGGAGTCCTGGTTATCGATCCCACAGGAAGGTTTTAAGTTGAAGCAAAGTGAAAGTTTTAACAAGTTAGAATAAAGCACTAGAATTTTTTCTAACACTACTATTACTATGCAGAAAGTAGTAACAACCAACTAAACTACAATTACTTATAATAACTCTGAAAACATAATTAACTAATAGATGCACTAAACTAAGTATTTGAAAGGTTTTTGATATATAAGAAAAGTATCTTTCTTCTTGCAATGAGAATATGATGTGTGGATTGATATGGATTAATTTTCTAATTTATTGTGCCAAATAGGAGCATAGATGAATCTTTACCTTTAGAAGAGTACCCCCTCCTCTAAATAAGAAAAGAACATTGAGACATTCTAAGTTTAGTTACTAATTTTAGGGCTAGGCTGGGAGGATACCGACTCTCACTTCGGAGCTCCCACTCACCCTGCACCCATCTTATTTACTAATCTTAGAACAATGCGGGATTTCAGACTGTCACCCTGAAATCTCCACATTGAAGTCCTTCAAAACACATTTCCCTATTTATTTGCACCCAATATCCATGAACTACGCAATTCATCCATGGAAATTGAATGGATCATTCATTATTGTTGTAGGACATTAAATCCTTTCAAACTTAATGTTCAACAACATATTTTAACATTTAAATTGGCCAGATCTAAAGTAAAATAAGTTCTAAATAAAAAACCATCACAATTTCTTCATCACATTAAAAGCACATCAAATCCACTTCAAACCATCATCACATCTCTAAGCAAGAAGAAAGATAAAGAGGTCTACTCAGAAATCATGGAGAAGATACTATAAAACATGGATTTTATATATAAAAGAAAAGTCATTCAAAACAGAAAAGGTAATACAACTTATCTCTTTCTCTTCCCCAATGAAAACTCTTTGAAGTTCCTTTGAATCCTCTTCTCTTCTTTACAACACTTGATTCTCTCTTTAGAATGGAAAGGATGAAGCAATCTTTTAATTTACTCCTTCTCCTTCACTCCTTCTCCTTCACTCCTTAGAGAAGAATCCCTCTCTTCTACACTAAACCCTAACACTAAAATCTTAGAGAATGTAATGGAATGCAAGAGAGCACACTCTAAAAATCTCTAGAACTCCTCTAGAACTCTCTTTTCTCATCCAAATTCAGTTATTTAAGAGTTAGGGATGAAATCTCAAGAGTTTCCATATGCATCCCTTCAAAATTTTCCCCAAACTATCAAAATTTGAATTCCACCGACCTTGGCCTCCGGCGGTGCTAGATAGGGTGCCAACGGTGCTCTATCATCCATAATATTTTTGAGCTCTTTGAATTTAGGCGCCGACGGCGCCTGAATACCTTTTCCACCATTTTGCTCTTTTTTGATCCTTTTTGCTCTGAATTCATTCCTTTTTTATTCTTTTCGCTCCAATCACCTAAAATCATCATACCTGCAACAAATCATGAAAAATTCCTTTCTTTAAAGTGCAATATCACCAAAAATAAGTAAACGTAGATAGCATAAACCATATATTTTTTTGGTGCATCAAAATCCACCAAACATAAGCCATTACTTGTCCTCGAGTAATCCTTTCACTACATAAAATATAACTCTAGGCAATGTACATTTCAATTGTAAGAAACTAAAATTTTTATTTAGAAGAGTATTGTGGTTAGAATTTCAAAAAAAAGTTTTGTAACTTGGTCAAAATTACAGGCATAAGAATATTCAATAATCAAGTCTACGAGTTCTAATCTTCTATTTATTTCAAGATAAACCATAATTTGTCACAGTAAGAGTGCTTTAAAAGATCTTGTGAGAAAGGAGTTCCTGCAAACTTTACTAGAATGTACGCTAGTACTTTAAATATAAATTCAGAAGTGAAATCAAGTTTTCCTCTTTACTAGAATGTAGGCATCTCCTCAAGCTTCTCCTCATAAATATTTCTCTTTCTTTTTTTTTCTTTTTCTTTTTATTTTTGGGATTGTTTTTCAATCCTTCTTTTCTTCTTTTTTTCTTTTTCTTTTTTTTTCTGAGGATTACTATATCTGGTTAGCCTTTAATGATTTTGAACTTCACTCTCCTCTTTCTAAACTTCAAACTCAAGACACCTCCTTACTTTATAATTAGGTACAGGCTTTATTATTTTTCATAAAGTTACAATCTCTTCTTAACACACAACACTTTAAATCCCTTAACATTTCAAAAATACAGTTTTCTTTTATTTAAATAGTTAACTATAATCAAATCCTTTCATACCAAAAATCTTAGTTCTATAAAATCAAATTTTATTACAAAAAATTTTCATCTTATCCTTTCACAATATTCAACTAAAATAAAAAGTTTTAGTTATCTTACAATAAGATTCAACTGCCTGAAGTTTTGCTAATAACTTTTTGAAAATATAACAGTTGAGAAAAAAATAAAAGTTTAGTATTTCTTTACCTTCCTCCAAACTTAAATTTTTCATTGAATTTAAAACAGTTGAGAGTAAAAGAAAACTAACCTTTCTGTGATGGGATCTTGAAATCTTCAATAGCTATCTGGTATTAATCAACATTTATAACTAGCAGGCATGAAGCACTTAGTAGCAATGATATAAAAAATTTTAAATATTTGCATGTGTAAAGAGAAATTGATAGTAAATATCTAAGCATCCAACATAACACTACAATAGGAAACAAACAATAACACTACTAACAGTAAAACTAACAGTTATTAATGTTTTAGTACAACACAACAGGGGTACATATCACATGAAAAGTAAATGTCCACTACATCACATCAGTATAACACATCACAACAAGATCAACAGAAATAACAAATAAACAAACTATCTACCGGTCTCCATCACCGGGATCGGCGAGCAGGGTCATCAGCAGGGTCAGGTCTATATGGTGTATAGCTGGGGCAAGTAGGAAATATTACCTCAGACTCCCCCCTCATAAATCTAACCTGAGCATCATAAGAAGCAATATCAAACTCCACTCTCCTCTACAAATAATCTTCATTTACATCACTCCTCACCTTAAATACATCCATCCGACCATGGAGTCTATCCACACTAGCACTCTATAATAGTAGCTGCTCCATGATATCAGATAAAGTAGGCGTCTCAGAAGTAGATGGAACATCATAACTCGTAGTAGGAATATCAGTACTCCTACACTCAACTCTGGCTCCTACATGAGACTCATAAGTACGGATAATATTCTTTGTGATAGGTCTCAATGGTATAGCCACTTCCTCAGAACTACTGAACTCAACTCCAGACTGAACACAGAGGCCATGACTAAAGCAGGATGTCTTAATCCTCCAGTCGTTTCACCTCTAGCAATCATCTGAATATTCTTGTAAATAATGGATCCAATATCAATCTTTTTCATTTTCTGTATGCAGTAGTTCAGAATCGCTCTATCTCATGTAACTTTGCTGTGGTGATAAGATGGTAATAACCTTGCAGAAATGAAATAATGTCATACCTTTGAAGCAACATTCAATGTGGAGGCGGGGAAATTTATCAACTATTTTTGACTTACTTTCCACTCTCCTCGCCCGTCAGTCAGAAAAGCAATAACTTCTCTCATATTCTCCCTTCTAGTGTCAAAGTTTGTGTATTCATATACGAACAGTTCCTGAGTCTGATAAAAAGCATTGATGCGTTGAGGAGTAAACTCAACCATCTTTCCTCTAACAAGCACATACCCAGTCTCAGTCCAGGGTAAATTCAAATAGAATTCTCGAACAACTCCCATAACAATATTAACAGTGAAATAACAAAATCTTTCCTAGTTTCACTGAGCAACCAACTGTTCTACAGTTCCGCCAGGATTATCAAAAGCTTGATCCTGAATACACTTCTTGTTGTGAAGGATAGAGTTATAGCGAAGTTGGGCTTTGATGTTGACGAATCTCTCCTTATCAAAATCCAATTTCCATTTTCCTCTTGGAGCCATCTGAATTTCTAAAATTTGCAAAAATATTCCAATAAATCTAAAATTCACAATGTATCAACTCCAAACACTATTCTAAACAAGTAAGAGTAAATTTCATCATGGAAATCTCAACATTTCTTTAAATCTCCAAAAATTCTACCATAAGCAATGTGAGAAATTTCCATAGTAAAAATCCAAAAATTTTAACTTAAAGTGAAGCTCTTACCAAGAGAAGTGCAAATCTGGTGTCGAATAGCCTTGAAATCTCCTTAAATTCAAGATCTAGCAAGCACTAGACCTTCAAATTCGCAAAAATGGAGGTAGAAGATGAATGAAATGGAAAAATTTATGGGTCCTAGGGCAAAAATTGCGAAATCGAGGGTTTAAAGCCAATTTCTGGGTTTGGTCACAGGCGGAGCTCTATTTAAATAAATTAGCCAAACTCTCTCGATTTGGGCGCCGCGGCGCCAGTCCAAAATATTTTCTGGGTCCAAAATTTTTTTCATAATTTCGATCGTTTCGACGTCCACAATGATGTTTATCACTTCAATAAGCTTTTACATCATCCCATAAGCTATAATTAACACATTTCAATACACAAACAATACACAACAATCTCAAATGGATAAAATCCAAGTTACATCAAACACACTAAATAAGTTCATTCAAACCAACAATTCTTAGATATTTAGTGCAACAAGTATTCTACGATAGGGATGCACTAATATCTAAGCACACACTAAAAGTCAACACATCCCAATCCAAGTTCAAATTGCAAAGCAAGTACTACTCAAACCAAACATAACTAAGCATAGCAAATCAAACACACAACATAATAGTAGAATCCATCCAAATTACTCTAGATCAGTATTAGAAATTTCCTCTCCTCAAATATCTCTAATCGATTGTTGATGCACAAAAAAGTTATAAAATGGACGAATTGGAAATTCATTAGATGATTCTTCAGCAACAACTGCATTCTTCTTCATCAAATTGACCAAGCCCATTTCCATTCGACCAGTATGATCGAATTGCTCTTTCATTCTCCAATCTAGATAATCGAACAAATCAGAAATGTTGTTGATCACATTCATAATATTTTGTACCTCTTTCTCCAATCACTTGATCCTCTGTAATATAATTCTGGAAACTTCAGGAAAGTAGGGTTGAATCGGCTGAGAAGTCTCCGTCGGTTGATCAGTAAGTAGATTCATATCATCCTCATTTCCAACTGTTTGGTAGTCATATAGATTTGTTCGATCAATAGGTCTCCATGGAAGAATAACCTTTTCCCAACTTTCATATGGTACATGTGACTGAATTCATAAAAGGAATGTGTTGGACTAGTGTCCAAACCCATATTTCGATCCATGCACAATTAATCCAAGTACTGATTTCACAATAAGATTGCCAATGTCAATCGACCTTCTAGTTTGAATGCTAAAATTCAAAATGGTGCATTCCTTGGTCACCTTACTTATCTTCAATGTAGGAAGCAATTTTACTGAAATGATGTAGTGCACTGCTCTGATACTGGATTGAGAGATGCGGATGGGAAACTTATATATCCATTCTCCCTAATTTCCCATTCCTCACTCTCATCCGTCAGATACCGATACACGTCATTCATATTATCTCAAGTGGCATTGAAATTTGAATAGTGGCAAATAGGAACATTTTCAATCATGAAGAGATCGTTGATTCGTGCAGGAGTGAATTCAACGAATCTACCACGCACAAACACAAACCCTTGGTTGATCTCATGAAGATTCACTTAGAATTCTTTCACGACGAGAACAACAATGGTGGCGGTAGTGAAACAAAGGACTTCCCAACATCTCTCCTTAATAATTTCTTCAGTTCTAGTTGAAGGATTGTCCATACCTCGATTAATGAATCCCGGTTCCTTGATAATTTGACTTTTCACCATCACTTTATTGAACAAATGCTGGGCTTCAAAACTGATGAACTTCCTCCTATTGCAAACACGAGATCGAGAGGTTTCAATGGCATAGAAATCCATAGGAACCGAATGGGTATTGGTGGTTTTCATTTTTCTGAAGTTTAGAAGTCAAAAATGGAGTTTGGGGAGTTTTAAGGACAAAAATCCTGCCAAAAACATCCAATACTCGTATTTTGAAACGTAAAAACTGTCAAGCATATTTTTGGCGCCGGCGGCTCTTGATTGGGCGCCAGTGATGCTCAAACAGTCAAGTTTAGTTGGGTATAAATGATAGGGCGTCGGCGGCGGGCATTTTGGCGCCGGCGTCGCCAGTGGCCAGAAACTACACCGAACTTCATTTAATCCAAAATATTCCAATATCTCGATTCGATCAATCATTTATCAAATTTTTAAGAATTTAGGAGTAATTAGGATTAGGAAACAACTATCTAAAAAGCATAACTACAACAAACAAGCAAACACACTACAAAGATACATATAGGTTGCCTCCCATAAAGCGCTTGGTTTAACGTTGTCAGCCTGACAAATCATTTAGTTAATCAAGATGACTCAACATTATAACCTCTTTGAAATCAGGTCGAAACTCGTCAAAGTAAGGCTTTAATCGATGCCCATTAACCTTGAAAATCTTTCCAGTATTAGGATCTTTAATATCAACATCTCCAAAAGAATGAACTTTTACAACTGTAAAAGGTCCTAACCATTTAGACTTGAGCTTCCCAGGAAATAACTTCAATCTTGTGTTGTATAATAAAAATTTTTGTCCAATTTCCAAGTTCTTTTTCTATATCTTCCGATCATGCCATAATTTTCTTTTCTCTTTAAAAATCCTATCATTGTGATAAGATGCATTTCTAATCTCTTCCAATTCATTTAATTGCATAAATCTTTTATATCCAGCATTTTTCAAAGTAAAATTTAACTATTTTATCGCCCAATATGCTTTATGCTCCAATTCAACTGGTAAATGACAAGTCTTACCAAACACTATTCTAAAAAGAGACATTCATATAAGGGTTTTAAAAGCAGTTCTATAAGCCCATAAAGCAGTATCTAATTGAGCAGACCAATCTAATTTATGAATATCCATAGTTTTCTCCAAGATTTTTTTAATTTCACAATTAAAGACTTCTGCTAAACCATTAGTCTGGGGATGATAAGCAGTAGAGATTTTATGAATAATATTATATTTCTCAATTAATGTCTTAATTTGATTATTCCTAAAATGGGATCCACCATGAGTTATGATCACACTCGGCATTCCATGTCTTGTAAATATATTTTTATTTAAAGATTTTAAAACACTCCGAGCATCACATCTTGGTAAAGCAATAGCTTCAATCCATTTCGAGACATAATCAACAGCGACCAATATATATATATTTACAAATGAAGGAGTAAATGGTCCCATAAAATCTAATCCCCTTACATCAAAAATTTCAACTTCCAAATTACAATTTAGAGGCATTTCATTTCTTCTATATACATTACCTACTCTCTGACATCGATCACATGATTTAATATATCTACAAACATCTCTAAATAGAGTAGACCAATAAAATCCAGATTGTAAAATTTTAAAGGAAGTTTTATCAACACTAAAACGACCTCCAAATTCATAATCATGACATTGTTGAATAATCAAATTTATTTCTTCTTGTGGTACACATTTTCTAATAATCAGATCCTTATACTGTTTATATAGATAGGGCTCATCCTAAAAATAAAATTTTGCATCATATTTAAACTTTTTGAGTTGTTGCCTTGTTAAATCAGGTGGTACAATATCGCTTACAATATAATTCACAAATCAGCATACCAAGGTAAATTTATTTCCATAATAATATAAAGTTGCTCATCAGGGAAAGTTTCTATAACTTCTTTTTCAAATTCAGATAATTTATCATTTTCTATTATGGATAAATGATCAGCTATTTGGTTATCAGTCCCCTTCCTATCAACTATCATAAAATCAAATTCTTGCAGAAGAAGTATCCATCTAATGAGTCTAGGTTTTGCATCCTTCTTTTGAATTAAATATTTAATAGCTGAATGGTCTGTATGCACAAGACTTTTCCTTCCAATTAATTAAGGTCTAAATTTTTCAAAAGCTAATACTATAGCTAATAATTCTCTTTCACTTGTGGTATAATTAATTTGAGCCTCATTAAGAGTTTTACTAGCATAGTAAATAACTTTGAAAACTTTATCATACCTTTGCCCCAATGCTACTACGATTGCATAATCACTAGTATCACACATCAGTTCAAATGGTTTCTCCCAATCGGGTGAAACAATTATAGGTTCAACGATTAACTTTTCTTTTAATAATTCAAAAGCTTTCAAGCATTCATCATTAAAATCAAACTTTTTATCATTTTCTAAAAGTTGGCACAAAGGTTTAGTAAATTTAGAGAAATCTTTAATATATCGCCTGTAAAATCTAGCGTGTCCTAAGAAACTCCTCACCACCCTCACAGTAGTGGGTGGCGGCAATCTCTCAATCACTCTAATTTTAGCAGGATCGACCTCCATACCATGTTCAAAAATTTTATGCCCAAGCATAATTCCTCCTGCAACCATAAATTAACATTTCTCCTAACTCAGAACTAGATTTGTTTTCTCACAAAGCTCCAAAACTTTTGCTAAGTTTTCCAGACAAATTTTAAATGAAGTCCCAAATAGAGAGAAATCATCTAAAAAAACTTATATTTTGTTATCTATCATACTACTGAACATAGACATCATACATTTTTGAAATGTTGCAGGCGCATTACATAGTCGAAAAGGAATTCTTCTAAAAACAAAGGTTCCATATGGGTAAGTAAATGTTGTATTTCCTTGATCCTCAGGAGCAATATGTATATGGTGGTAACTAGTATATCCATCCAGAAAACAGTAGTACTTGTGTCTAACAGGTCTATCTAGAATTTGATCGAGAAAAGGAAGAGGAAAGTGATCATTTCTGGTGGCGACATTTAATTTTCTATAGTCAATACAAATTCACCACCCATTAATTTGTCTTGTGGTTATAATTTTAATATTTTCATTCACTTCAACAGTCACTCCTCCCTTTTTAGGTACATGATCCCCGATAGATATAAGTGCAACGGTGCCAAAAACTTGGTACCGTCAAATATAAGTGCGATGATGATTTTAGATATGAAATTTATGATTTTATAAAATGGGATACTACGAAAGTATACATATCCTTTATCAAGTAATATAGGACTTTCTGATTAAGCCCCGAGATATCGAACCCACAGGGAAATTGTGAAATCTTTAAAGGAATCAGAGAAATTATCTTTTTACTTTCTTTAATTATTTTTGAAAAAGAATGTCTTGATTTTTGAAAATTTTTGAAGGTTGATATGTCTTTTGAAATTTTCTTAGTAGAAATGCAAAGCAAGAAATTAAAATTACAATAACTAATAACACTCGATGTAAAATACTATTAACTATAATATCTTTTTCTTTACTTTCATGAAGTACTAATAATTCTTAAAGTATTGTTGTGGAAGTATTCAAATTTTTGTTGTGACAGATAGAAGCAAATGTGTTATTTACCCTTACTTGGTTCTATAAAGAACATATGTTAATTTGAAATTTATATTATTTTGAACATGGTTAGGCAGGGAAGATACAAGTCTCTCACTCTAGAGTTCCCTCGATTCCCACCACTGGGGGCTAACATCTCATAACAAAACTCAAAACTTCAAACCAAATTAGGGGGTTTTAGCCTGTCACTTTAAAATCCTCTAATTTTACTCCCTTTTATAAAAATATCTTCTAATATTACATTTAATTATATGGATTACAGTTCTCACCCATATAATATCAAGTGATTCTTACTAACTTTTATGAGATAATACCGCATTAGATCGTATATAATCTCAAGAAATTTTACAACTTAATAGGCAAAATTAAGAAGTAAACAAAGTTTTTAGAATCAATCTTCACAACTTTTTCCAACTTTTAAACACTTATACTTTCCACAAAAATTATCTTTTATTAATTACATCTTCATTTAAGAAAGAAAAAAATAAAGTAAACTACTCAGAATGCATTGAGAAAATATAAAAACACATTGATTTGAAATTAAAAACAATGATAAGAAAAATAATAAACGAAAATAAGTATTAATAAACTAAAAAAAAGTAAACACTTATATGAAAATCCTCTCCACAAGACTAAGGAAGTACCTCTGAAACTTTGACTCTTCGCTAAACTACTTCTCAGAGCAAGTCTCCCAACTCCGTTGACTCAGAATACAGACTTCAGACTTCAATAAAAACTATTATAAAAGAAAGAAAAGAAGTGGGAAGAAGAATACTTCACTCCGACCCTTTTCTCCTTTCTACTCTCTACTCCTACTCTAAATAAAAAATTTTAAAATGCAGTGGTAGAACAATGGAAATACTCTTCAAAATGCAGTGGAAGATTCTCCTCAAATTGCCTCCCCTAAATCTTTCCTAAGACTCTCTTTAAAGAGTAAACCAAAAGGTGCCTTGGTGTCTCTTCAAAATGTGTCCAGATTCGATGTATCTACCAAGGAACGCACTCCTTTATTCAAACTTGCCGCCCAAAGGAAGTTATGGACTTTATCACCAAGTGTTGCATCCCATCCCCTTTGAAATTGGCGCCAAATCCATTTGAATCTCGATTTTTAACTGTGGCGGTGTTGACCTCATTTTTGGTGAGGTCTTTTCCTTTCTCTTAGTTCTTAGGATCTAGCCATAGGACTTCTCCTTGACTATCCTAGAGGACTAGAATTGGGACCCACCCTTTAGCAATTCAACTACTTCTTGACTCCTATTGGGACCCCACTTGGATGGTTGCAAACCTCTAAATCACCTTAGAAGGTTAAGACCACCATATGGAGAACCAATAGTGAGCTCCTATAAGGTTGTTCAAGCCTTAAGGACTACCCTGGGTGGCCTAGTCCTGGTGAGGTCTGACTTGTAAACACTGCACTCTCACACCCATCCTAAACCCTGAACCATCTCTACATAATCTTGACTCCTGGTTCATTGGAACACTCATGTGGCTAAGTCCAAACCCCTAGCCCTTGGCTAAGAGGGTTAGGAACAACCTATGAGATGTTAAAAAAATGAACACTTTCTTGGTCCATGGCTCACTCTAAGCTATTCCAGACTTTCCAACCATAATTAAATTCCATTTTGCCAAAATTCCGGGTTTTGATATTGGGTTCTTAAACCTACCTAAGATTATCTAAATTGCCCCTACAACCACCAAATCTTCCAAAAATTCCTAAAAACTACCTAAAATTCCTAAGAATCATTTTTAAACAATCCCCACCTCTTAAATCCACCAAAATACCTCAATACTCTCCAAATAACCTCTTAATACCCTAAATACCCCTTTTAGCCAAAAAATCTAAAAATTCCAAAAGTTCCCAAAGAAATTCCAGAAAATTTCAAATATTCCCGATTTCATTTTGTTCAACTACACCATAAGCCAATTTTGCCAAAATAACACACTTTTATCAAAATCCACAATTTGACCCATTTTTAACCTAAATTGACCCAATGTCAAACCCAATTTATCCAATTGACCCCAATCTTGCCCAATTTCAATTCTAAACTTCGATTCAACCATCCCCAATACCAATCTAAACCAAATCCAAGCCCAATTTGATCCACATTTGAGTTCAATTTCAACTTTAAACCAAAACCCCCAATTTTAACCTATGACCCAAACCTACCCCAAATTCAGCCCAATTCAACTCATTTTCCCCCCAAATCAACTCTAAACTCCCCCTAATACATTCCTACACCAAGTACAACAATAGTTGGCCCTCAAATTAAACTCGAACTCTACCCAAAATCCCTTTGAAATCAAAACCCCCAAATTTGACCTAAAGTTACCACATACCCCAAATTACCCAAATTGAATCACCAAACACAAAATTTCCATCCAATTTATATACTAAACCTTTTATAACAATCATTTGTTCCCTTTTGAATTATCAATTGGCCTTGAAGAAAATTCTAGCCAAACCTAAATCTAACCAAACCCATGGTGGCCAAATTTAACCAAAATCCCAAAATTCACCTAATTAACCTTTCAATTGAACTCAAAACTTCTCCATGTCTTCATGAAAGTTCTTCATGGAAATCCTCTCTACAATGTTGCTCAAGATACTTGGACCTAAATCAAGCCCAAACTCAAGTTAGCCTAACCTAAACCCAAGTGAGCCAATTTGAACCCATGGCCTAACTTAACTAAATTGAACCAAATGTGGCCAAACTAACTCTTCCACAGCTACCATTTGAACCCTAAGAGCCACCCTAGATCCACCTAGCCCAAGCTAAGTGAGCCATGGACCAAGGGTTCCCCATTTTAAGGGATTTCCTACCTTAAGTGGATAAATCTCCTTTTGCCCCACCCCAAAATCCTCCCATACCTGATCAATCACCATTAAACCTCTCCATGACTCACCTGACCTCAGGGGCCACCTCCCCTGTCCTTGTCGGCAGACCTAGTCACCGGAGGGGGTCAAAACCGAGAGCCACCACCCACCTAACCTCACCTAAACTCCACCAATTGGCCACCTCAACCAAATCAAACTTTGGAGCTCCACTGCCCTCCACCTATGCTACTGAATCCACCCCTGAATTGAATCCAAGCCCTGCTGGATGGCCCTGGCCATTTAAACTCATCTTCTCAGCCATGAGAAGGTTGTTGACAGGTGCTGAAATTTTTCTCAACAAAACCTCACCAAATCACTCCCAGAGCTTCTCTCAGCCTAGAGAAGAAGAACCCCACTACTTTCCTGCTTCCTCCTCTACTGGTTGAGTTCAATTTTTGAGCTCAATCTCGGGCCGAAAATAAAACATTCCCTCAATCTCTATTAGAACCAAATTAAACTCACCCACACCTTCACAGCACCCAGAGAAGGAGTTCCCCAGTGGAAGCCCCCTCTCCAGGCCACTCAATCTCTCCAGCCATCAAAGCCTGAAATCGGGCTTGGTCGAAGTCATACCTAGGCAATTTACCACAACTCCAGGCTTCATCCCTAGCTTCCTTGGACTCCAATAAACGTGCCGAGCCTCTCTGATAGAAGCTTCACTTCTCAGAGCTATGGTATTACCCTCTTCTTCCTCCCTAGTTTCCAGTGACTCTTCATTTCATTCAAGTCAATTTCAATGCATGTTAGCTGTATGGATATGTTCGTCTCTTCAAGGCGAGTTCATAGAGCATAAGAACATTTAATTTGGTTAAGTATTGAGTGAGATATTAGGGTTAGAAGGTGGATGATTCTCGGCTCACACTAGTCGGAACGATGACCAGCAGTAGTCGAATCGCGCGTGTATTGGATTGACGGCTAGGATAGCGTCGGACGGAACAACGCGACATGAACCGTGGGCCGCGTGTCTGCCGAGTCTGATGGCGACGCCGAATCAAGAAGCGACGCGTGGAGTTCGACCCGCTGTAGGTTGAGTTGGCGCCGACGTGGATAAGTAGGAAAATCTGATTTTTCTTATTTATTTAAATACCAAAAACTTCAAAAATTGATATCTTTGCATAGAAAAGTAATAAAAATAAAAGAAAAATACCCTCTTTCTCAGTGAACAGAGGAAAATAATGTGAAAATGGAATTGATCTATTTTGTTGAGTATTTTATTTTTAATTAATTTAACACTGTTTTGAGTATTTTAATTCTCCATGCATGTATACATTTCACCATGGCATGAGACCATAGGAATTTTGTAGCCTCTGATCTTGGGGACATTCTCTGAATTTTCCAAGGCTAGAAGCTGTCCCTATGGCAAGTTATTTATTTTCCAAGTATATGTGCCTATTTTTGTATTTTAATTCCAATAATCAGCATGTTGATCAATAAAATCTAGAAAAATTAGAGGAAGTATCTCTGGAACAGAGGACCCTAGGAAAATTATGGCTTGGCTTAAATCATCAAAATGAACCTTAATTTGGCTAAAACCCTAAAATTGAACCCTAATTAATTAGGAATAACCACAGATCAAAATCACTTGAAATCAATTCTCCATTGAACTTTGGGATCAGAGAAACCTGACATAAAAATTTGAAGTCAATTAGAAATAAGTTAACCCACAAAATGGAACATTTAAGTTACATGATCATATTTAAATTTCAAAAATCTATAAAACCCAAAAATACTTTTCAAAAATTCACCAAATTAATTTTGGGACTTCTCTGATATTAGAGGAGTCTAGGAAAAATAAAATTAGAAATTTTTAAAAATTTTTATTTTTAGCCTTTTTTTAAATATTTTAATAATTAAAAAATATTAAAAATCATCAAAATGTCATATTTTACTTCCTAATCATTTAGGAACCAACCAAATATTTTTTCCAAGTCTCTAGGTTAAAATATTAAATTTTAAAGGCTTAATGTAATTTCTAATTTTTAACCTTTCTCACTAAATTAATTCTAATAAATCAAAGAAAAATCAAAAAAATTATAAAATTTATTTCTCTGAGTTCCTTGAGGTCAAAGAGATTTTTGAAAAATATAAAATCCATTTTTCAACTTCTATTTTATTCTAAAGTTAATTAACACTCTAAAAATTAAAATAATTATAATAAATAAAATATAATTAAAAAATTATAAAAATTGGTCCAGGTGGTCCTCTGGTCAATAGGAACATGCCATAATTTTCCTAAGGTTAGAAAAATTACTTTGGTCATGTTGTTGAATTTTCATTGAAGAAACCCCTATCCCTATTAAAAATAATTATATAAATTAAATTAAAAAAAAATCACATTTTCTCCTTTAATGTCTTAATTGACATGTGAGTGAAGTGACATAAAAATTTCAAACTCACTTAAGCTCAATCTAGCGAGTTATGAAGTGAATAGGCTTAAGAGGGCATGAAAGTAATTAAGGATTTTAACTTTAAAAAATATTTTATGCCTAATGAAAGGGGGACGGTAAAATATTTGATTTGATATTCCCTTAGATGATTGAAGCTTAAATCATAAAAGGGTAGAAATCCATCAATCACATTAAGAATATTAAGATGTAACCTTAATTAATTAAATTATTTAAAATTTGGAAGATTAATTAAAATAATTTTTGGATATTTTTTTTATTAGGGATATAATTTAAGAAGATACTAATTCTCTGATTCAAATCCCTAATTGAATTAATACAATGACATTCAACTCTTAGAAATTATAATTTAAATTATTTATTAAATAATAAATAATTCATAAATCTAAAATATCAAAAAATTTAAATGGTTAATTAAAATTTAAAACTTTAACAATTTAGTAATTAATTAAAATTTAAAATGTTAAATCATTTAATAATCAAATCAAAGGAAGCTTAAAGTATTTGAAACTAATCTAGAATCATTTAATAAGCAAATTCAAAACATTAAATAAAAAAAATGTGAGAATTAAATCAATTTAAGATAAACTTAAATTAGTCATTAAGATCAATCTGATTTAATATGATTAATTCAAACTCAAATTTAAATCATCAAAACTTAAACTAAACAAATTAAGTATCCCTTTCAATCTAAGTAACTTAAGATGCTTAGGAGGAAACTAAAATTATCTTAAGTTATTAATTAAATTTTAATTAAAGGATGGTTAGATTCCTTAACAAACCAATTTACCCCCTAAAGGCTTTTATTATTATAACTCTTAAATAAAGCACTAAGTGAAATGTCACTTCACTCATAGGATAATCGAACGTCCTAGTTTACTGAGCAAGAGACAAAACTTAACTAAACCCTTGGACGATTAACTCACCTGTGCAATGAAATTCATTTAGACTCAAAACAATCCCAGAAGCATTAAAAAGATGTTTAAGACTCGTCTTAAGCAGTTTCTTAATATGATGGGGTTTCTTAAAAGAATAATTGAACTTAATTTTTCTTTGGTGAAGAAAATCATCCACAAAACACAAGAACCTAGACGTCATAGGAATTGACTAGCTACATAACTAGGATTTTGGTAGACAACTAAAACCTTCCCTTAGCTTTACCTAGGTACGTGTTGCAGATATTTAAATGCCTTAACACGTGTTTTAAGTGCAGCTTGGAATGACGAGAAGACCCTCCAGGTATGTCTTTATTTTATTGTAATTTACTTTATTGCAATTTATTTACCTGTACCGCGCTTTACTTTTCTTGCATGTTAAACAAAATTGTCACCCTGCATGAAAATTGAAACTTTAAGGTAGCCACAAAACTGAAACCAAAACTAAATTAAAATCAACGAAAGATAAAATTCACCGCCACAATATTTCAAAATATAAAACAACTCAAAATTTAATCACAAACAGAACAAAAAAACTACAACTGCAATTAAATTAAAATGTCTTGTTGGATGATCGGGAATACCTCGGATGATGTAACCTACGTGTTGCTAACGGGATTTCCCACGGTCTAAATAAAAGTGTGGAACTCATTTAGTTGAGTTTAGCAAATTCATCTGGACTAAGTGAATCCTATAAAAATAACGGTGCCGGAATGATGGAACCGTGGGATCTTAACCGGTGTTGTTATAATCAACTTTAAGATTCCCCTAATAAAACGTTAAAAATATTTAGACTTTAAAACATTTTCTAAACCAAAACACTTCTCTCATCTCTTGATTACCATCTTCTAAAACCAAACCTCTGCAACAACAAGGAGCTCGGAGCATAGTGGCCACCACGGCCATCGTCATCAGCAAAACTTGAATCTACATTAGCTAAACCTTTCATAGTTTTAAATAAACAAGCCATAGGATTTCAAGGTAGTTTGCCTAGTGCAGCGTAAATCCTCAACTTTTCGTTAGGCATTTGCATAATCATTTTATGAAAATTAAGCCCTAACTGGTCTTAGGACTCCGAGGTAGTCGTTTGGTACGACATAAACCCTCACATCTTCGAGGCTATTTGTGTAATTATGTCATACAAGTATAAGTCCTAATTAATTAAAATTGGCAGGATTACAATATTAAATATACTCTTAAATTGAAGCCAAACAATAGGATAGTTTGGGAAGTTGCCAAGATTCTTCTTGGATCCTCAGCTTCTCCTACTTCTCTTCCTTTGGACTCCTGAAATAAATTTTTCCAAATTTGATCCATTCCCTATTGAAATTTTCAAAACTTCAATCCTTTGAAAACCTTAAACTTTGAAATTCTTGAAAGCAAAACCACTGATCACTATCGAGAGTTTTCTTAAGTGATTCCCATCTTTTAAGATGTAATTAACTATAGGGGCTTGCCCTTATAGGGAACTTTAAGAACTCAAATAATATAAACACTGCTTGATTCCTTTATATTAAGCAGGGGAACTTGTCGGCTTATAAAATTGGTTTGCAGACCAAACGGATGTCACAAATCTTCTAGTTTATTTAATGGAGCCCCATCATCAAGCAGTGTGTCTATTCTTCGGGATAGATACACGGTTTGTGGTGTGGTGCTCGTTTATATAAATTATTTGGGATGTGAGATCGGTTTAATTTCATATCTTAAAATCTTCAACTTAAAATTATTTTTAAAATAAAATGCTATTTTCTAAATTATATGTATATTTAAATTAAATTTAAAATTTAAAAATTCGCCGACAATTTCTGTTTGGCGACCCCTTTTCAAAATACCACACAACCTAAAAATATGCCGACAAACTTCTGGCGACTCCGCTGGGGACTAGTTCCTCTCTCCATTTTGATCAGATGGTGTTGCTTTCATAAATCAGTAGTGAGTCCATACCCCTAGTGGATCAAACTACCATTCTTTTCCGTTGGCGTACTACATTCATTTCTATCTTGAACGGGTATAGCCAACTCCCCTTTGGATTTTGGAGCCACTGTTTAGACACTCCTAAACAGAGAGGTTCTGAAATTCTTCTTTTGTCACCTCTCCAAAGAGGCGGGGTGGACCCCCAATCGGTGTTAGCTTAGGAGCGGTTCTTCGAGTTGAGGAGTCTTGTGAAGACTTTCTCCCCCTTTCCAATTCTGGATTGGATTCCTTACTCTTTTAAATCTTCCTTCTTTAATTGTTTCGTTCTTAAAGAGTAAAACTTCTAATCAACAACCTTTCGATAAACAAACTCTTTTAAAATTTCAAATGCACGAATAAAATGAAAAGATAAATAGAAATGTGTTCGGACTCTTTTAATTCATTTCTTTTCGTCCTAACGAAAGGAAGCTTTGGGACTGACAATCAGAATTTACCCTGCAGATGATGTCTGCACCGAAGTTGATCTTCTCTTTCACCAACGGGGTAGACTTAGCTATCTACCAGGACGAACTGCCTAACGATGCAATCATCCGCTTTGGACAAGGGTTCGACAATATGGATGTTAAGTTCGCCGATGTTACTCTCTTTGCACAGATGAACAAGGTACCTGAAAATGAGGAAACCATAATTGAGTTCAACCTGAAATCAACTCAAGAGTTCCCTCGCCTGCAAAGGATCCCAGCTGAGAAGAGTGCTGCTGCTCACAGGAGGTTAGCTGCCACACCCCGAACTATCGTCTCTACCCCCATCGGTCTAGTCATCACTGCACCTACCTCGGCTCCCGCCAAATTGAAGGTGAAGGAAGCCCAAGTCTGTGATAAGCCTGTCACCGTGGAGGATTCAGACTTTGCGGTTGTGCCGTCTGTTTTCAAGATAGGGTCCAGTTCAAAGTTTAGACCCCTAACTCGTACACAAAGGAGAAATAAGAACAGAAAGATTGCTATGACCAGAAAGGCTAGGGCTGCTGAAGCCACCTTTCTTGAAGAGATTTCCAAGGAAAGTGAAAAACTGCTCGAGTACTCACCACTGTTGGAAGGGAGTAGGTTTCACCCTCTCTCTGCTGCATCTGATGAAGAAGATGCCCTTAGGATCGCTGCTGCGTTACCTTTGCCTACATACTACAGTAACTGCAAGAAGAAGAAGAGCAAGACTGCACCACTTACCCAACTGCGAGCAGTAATAGGGAAATTGGCCAAGAAAGAAGGATGCCCCGTAGTAGAAATTCTGAGAAGGATGGGACGAGTGCCAGTTAGATCCCGCCTCAGACCATGAGTAGATCCCGTCACTGCCATGGAAAATCTCAGAAAGAAGATATGAGCTAGTCCGTCTGCTATTGTATCAGGTTCTCTTATTAGGAAAGACACCACCTACCTACGTACAGCCGACAGATCATCTGATCCTAGGCCTTCTACTGCAAGAAGGATGGTGTGGTGACCTATTATTGCTGAGCCGATACATACACAATGTTCTAAGAAGAGAAGTATCATTACAGAGCCCAGCTCTGAGGAAAGTACTGCAGCTCCAAGGGAAATGCCTGAAAAGAAGATTTGACAGTCGTCACCAGATAACCATGAGACCGTTCGAAAGATACCACTTGAGGATGCCATAGGGAGGGTAAGGACGGACATCTGACGGTTGGCTATAGAAAGAGGAGAAAAGTTGGGCGATGATGTGAACTCATCAGAATTCATGGATGACGAGTATGCTGAGATTAATAAGGTTGATACCCGAGCATCATAAGCTTCACAAGGTGCTCAGCAGCTGTAGAAAGAGATGAACAGGGAGCAATGAGAGCACAACTTCAGAAAAAGGTTGACATGATTTCCCAGATGGAAAAGAAGATGGAAGAGATGGCTGCCGCTTTAGCCACTCTCCAGAGTCAGTTGCAACCGCAGAAAGAAAAACCTCCAGAGATTATCCACATTGTTGACGGAGGGAAGGAGATCACATCCGTCAATGGGGATGAACAGCTGAAGAAAGACTAAGCACATAATGTGATCCCCGAAAAAGACATTAAGAGCATGCTAGAACAGCAAGTGCGAGAAGCCTTAACACAGTCTAAGGACGGAGCATCTATTTAGACGGGTAGACCTTACCCCGAAGAGTTTGATGCAGTGCAATACCCAAAAGGCTTCGTACCACCTCTGTTTAAGACTTTCGACGGTACCGGGAATCCCCGGCAGCATGTCACACATTTTCGTGCCAGTTGCTGAAATGCCGGTGGGAGCGATGCTTTACTCTTCCGACAGTTCGTCAGCAGTTTGTCAGGGATTGCCTTTGATTGGTTTGCAGAACTGCCATATGGCTCAGTCAAGACCTTTGCAGAATTGGAGAACCTTTTCGTTAAGCGATTTACCAGGGCTCGACACCACATCAATATCGGTGATTTAGTGGTGGAGCATCATAAACTAAACAAAACCTTGGTGGACTACATACTTCGATGGAGGAATTTAAGCATGAAGTGTGAGCCTCAGCTATAGGGACAACATGCAGTCGGTATTCTGCTTAAGAGTATCCATGGTCCGATAGCACTTCTCCTTAAAGGATTTACAAGCAAGACTTTTGAGAAGTTGCTTAGCAAGGCCAGGAGCTTGCAGGAAGAAGCGAAGCATCTAAGCATCAATGACAAGGTCGATAAGCGGAAGCCGTAAAAGCTTTCGAGAAGAAATCGAGAATTATCCCGACAGTGGATAAAGGCAAGCGACCGATGCGGCTACAGCCAGAGCGGCCACAGCAAAGTTACCAACCACTACAACGTACTTATCAGCAACCTCAGCAGAGCTATCAGCAGCCTCGACTGAGTTATCAACATGATCAGCCTCCTCCTCGCCCACCACGTGCCCTGAAGGAGATTTTGAATAAAGAATATCCTTTCAAAACCGAAGCAGTGGTTAAGATGTTTCGTAGTTTGATGAAGACGCCCGATTTTCAACTGCCAGAACCCAGAAGGCCGGAGGAAGTTAATAAGAAGGATTATCCGAACTACTGCCCTTACCACAGGATGCTCGGACATAAGATAAAAGACTGCTTGACCTTCAAGAATTAGCTCGAGGATAATCTCCAAAAAGGGAACATAATGATCCCGAAGAAATACATGAAGGAACCCCAAAAAGGAGGTTCCGTCAATGTTATTCCAACGAATCCCATTGTTCTGATAGACCCGTACACTACTAACGATGGATGTAGTACTATCTGGACGAAGTCTACAAAGAAAATTTTGGATCACATCCAAACTGCTTTGGTGCACGCTTCAACTCAGAGTTTGAAACCTACCAAGCCAACATTATCACTTGCGATCAAAGAACCGCCCCAGACGGAGGAGAAGATCATGGAAGAAAATAAGACCGAGGTTCCACGGGGTAGAGTAGGGGCTACTTTTCCTAGGATGGTTGTTTCCAATTCGGGGGAGAAATCCCTCGAACCTCTGACTATGTATGATTATTTGCTCGCCTCGGTGAGATCTTATAATGATAAGAGTTTTGGTGTTGGCTACATTTTGACTATTTATAACGATAACGTAACTAACGACAACCAATCTAATCCAGATCTCGATTTAGATACGAATAACGATTCTCAAATCATACAAAAACTCAATGACCCTGATGAAAGAGAGGACATTCGCAAGAGTGACTACGAATGTTCAGCAAGTGACGAGTCCGTTTGTGAATTCCGAGGAGCTCCAATCACAATAGATTTAGAGTTATCAGATTCTGAAGCAACTTCAGAAGAGCCAGTCATTCTGATTCAAGAGGAGACACTGGCAGTTTCAACACCAGATGCAGAAGAGATGACAGAGGTCAATCTAAGGAGCGGAAAAGTTCTACCCCCGAGAATGGGTCCGAAGGATAAAGGAAGCAAGTGGTTGCTCAGGAAGAGCCAACCCCAGCGGAATAATTTCCCATTCGAGAAGAGACTGAATAGCCTGGTAATAAAGTGGAATATAACGTGCTAGCCCATCTTAGGAAGCTACCGACTAAGCCGATCATCTACGACGCTCTGATCCTGTCAAAGGAGATGAGGGAAACTCTGATCAAGGCTTTACTTGATCCAGAAATTTGCTTAGCTCAAATGGCCAGTAATTCCTTTGACGAGGTTTTCTCATTAAGAGAACAGTGTGGTGTTACCTTCACGGACAATGATCTACTACTTGGAACAGCATATCACAATCGACCATTGTACATTTCAGTCAGTATTGGAAAATTCACGCTCTCCAGGGTGTTAGTTGATCCGGGGGCATCAATTAATATAATGAATCTTCGGACGTTAGCATACTTAGAGATTGATGCCTATGATCTCGAAGCAGATAAGATGATGTTAAGAGGCTTCAACCAGAAAGGAGAAAGGGCACTCAGATCGATAACACTGTTAATGAAGATCAGTGAGTTAGCAAAGACAACCATGAAATTCCACATAATTGATTCTAAGACATCATTCAACGCACTACTGGGTCGGCCATGGATCCATGAAAACCGGATGGTGCAGTCATCTCTGCACCAGTGTATAAAATATTATGAAGGAGGACAACAACAGTGTATCAAAGGTGATTTGCAACCATTCTTCGTGCACGAAATTGGAATCCACGAAGATGCAGCCTACTACACGCCTCTGAAGAAAACAATCTTCTCCAGAAACACCGTACCAAATCAAGAAAAAGAATTACAAGACGACAAAGAACCTGAAATTCTTGTTCAACAGTTACTCACCACTCCCTTACGACGAGATGGTGAACGTTTCCCCAGAACTCGCACCCGAGGTCGAGGCCGGGGACGAGATCGTGGAAGAAGTGGTGGAATATTTGAACAGAAGAAGCCGATCATCAATGTTGATTGGGAGAACAGCTCAGAAGAAGAAGAAGAAATCAAGAGAGAAGCAGTAATAATAAACCAGAAGAAACCTTAGTTCAAGATCTCTCTCGAAGATGAAAAGAATGAAGAATACAAAGCAATGTATGAAAAGATAAACCGATGTGTACATACTATGACCCTGTCCCCGATCCACCCTAATAAGGTTGAGGATATGGTGGTCAAAGAAGTGTATGGTGGCGGTACTAAGCCGATCAAGTTCTATAGCGGTGCTTCTTCTTCCAAAATTGAAAATGATGTACAATTTGAAGATGATACTTCTTCTGAATTAATGGAATTGCCTTTTGAGTGGTATTCTCCTTGTGTTCAAAATTTAATTCAATGTGGTGTCTTACCTCGACAATGGTCAAAAGGACAATCACAACGCTTTAAAAATTTATGGAATAATGCCAGTCAGCCTCCCAATTCAGAGCATGGCCTTGGATTCGGCAATGTAGGATCAGTTGATGATACAGGATTTTACTTGGTTGTCACCTGCAAGCCTAATGAATATTGCTTGGAAGCTTCAGATGGTCTTGATGATCTGCCATTCGGAGATGCTCCGCCAGAATTTGAAGAATAAATTAAATCTACAATAGAGGAGTTAATGGAAGTTAACTTAGGTACTAGTGAAGAGCCTAGGCCCTCCTTTGTTAGCTCCTTACTCAATAAAGAAGTCTCTGAAGAAATAATTAAGATATTACTGGAATTAAAAGACTATTTTGCTTGGAGTTATGAGGAAATGGCAGGATTAGCTCCAGAGGTTGTAGTTCACAAGCTAGGAGTGGATCACATTGCCGTTCCAATCAGGCAAGCTCCCAGAAGAATGCGTCTAGAGATTGAACAACAAGTTATAGCTGAAGTTAAGAAGCTAATAGACGCTAAATTTATCCTTGAAGAATAATATCCGACTTGGTTAGCCAATGTGGTACCGATCAGAAAGAAGAATGGTCAGATCAGAATCTGCGTAGATTTCAGAGACTTGAACAAGGCATGCCCGAAAGATGAGTTTCCGCTACCAATTCCCGAACTGATGATCGACATCACTTCGATGCACAAAATCTTCTCTTTCATGGACGAATCATCAGGATACAATCAGATAAAGATGGCACCGGAAGATGAAAAGCTCATAGCCTTCTGAACACCAATTGGAGTGTACTGCTACACAGTGATGCCGTTTGGATTGAAGACGCAGGAGCAACCTACCAAAGAGCAATGACGAAGATTTTTGATGATCTCATTCACAACCAAGTCGAGTGTTACATGGATGATGTGGTCATCAAAAGCAAACTGAAAGAAGATCAATTGTATGATTTGAGAATTATTTTCGAGTGATTAAGACAATTTAACCTTAAGATGAATCCCCTGAAATGCGCCTTCAGCTTTACATCTCGGAAATTCTTAGGATTTGTTGTCCGACATCATGGTATTGAAATCGATCCAGAGAAGATTAAAGCTATCTTAGAAACGCCGCCTCCCAAAACCTTGAAACAACTACGATCCTTTCAAGGGAAGTTGGTTTATCTTCAACACTTTATCTTAAATTTGTCAGGTAGGTGTCAGCCCTTCTCAGCATTACTTAGAAAGGACGCCAAATTCGTTTGGGAAGGGAAATGCCAGTGGGCCTGCGAGGACATTAAGCAATATTTAATGACACCTCCTATTTTAGCAGCCCCAGTCTCGGGTAGACTCTTGATACTTTATACTGCAGTTTTAGACGACTCCCTTGGAGCCCTGCTAGCCCAGGTCAATGACAAGGGGGAAGAAAATGCTCTGTACTACTTAAGTCGTCGTCTAATTCTGACGGAAGTAAAGTATCCTCCCATTGAGAAGCACTGTTTGGCACTGATCTTTGCCACTCAAAAGCTCAGGCATTACATGCTCTCTCATAAGGTCGACCGTATCTCGAAGTTTAATCCGTTGCAATATTTGATGACCCGTCCGACGCTTTCTGGCAGACTTGCCAAGTGGTCTATGATACTATTGCAATTCGATATAACTTTCGTTCCTCTTTGTGCCATAAATTGACAAGTCTTAGCAGACTTCTTCGCAGCACACCCTTTACCGGCAGAATCACCTCTCAATGACGACTTGCCAGACGAGGAGATAATGAGCCTAGAAGACCCCGACGATCAGCATTGGGAACTGTACTTCGACGGAGCGTCCTCAACACAGAAAGAAAAAGAATTACAAATGATAGTGCCCGATAAGGCAGGAATCGAACTAATCTTTATAACACCGGAGCGTGGAATGTTAAGATACTCCTACCATTTAACAGAGCCGTGTACGAACAACTAAGCAGAATACGAAGCTCTCATAGTCGGACTGGAATTGACTATTCAGATGGGTATAATAGATATCAATATTTACGGAGATTCGCAGTTGATCATTCAACAGGTCGCAGGACTATATAAGATTCTGAATAGTCAATTCCAGTATGATTTAAGCCAACCCATAATTTTCCTAGGGTCCTCTGTTCCAGAGATACTTCTTCTAATTTTTCTAGATTTTATTGATCAACATGCTGATTATTGGAATTAAAATACAAAAATAGGCACATAAACTTGGAAAATAAATAACTTGCCACAGGGGCAACCTCTGGCGTTGGAAAATTCAGAGAATGTCCCCAAGATCAGAGGCTACGAAAGCCCTATGGTCTCATGCCATGGTGAAATGTATACATGAAGAATTAAAATACTCAAAATAGTATTAAATTAATTAAAAATAAAATACTCAACAAAATAGATCAATTCCTTTTTCACATTATTCTCCTTTGTTCACTGAGCAAGAGGGTATTTTTCTTTTATTTTTATGATTTTTCTATGCAAAGATATCAATTTTTGAAGTTTTTGGTATTTAAATAAATAAGAAAAATCAGATTTTCCTACTTATCCACGTCGGCTCCAACTCAACCTATGGCATGTCGAACTCTACGCTTCGCTCCCTGATTCGGTGCGACCATCTGACGCGGCAGCCACGCGGCCCCGCAATTCATGTCCCGTTGCTCCGTCCGACACGGTCCTAGCCGTCAATCCAATACACGTGCGATCCGACAACTGCTGGTCATCGTCCCGACTGGTGTGAGCCAAGAACCATCCACCTTCTATCCCTAATATCTCACTCGATACTTAACCAAATTAAACATTCTTATGCTCTATGAACTCATCTTGAAGAGACGAACATATCCATATGGCTAATATGCATTGAAATTGACTGGAATGAAATGAAGAATCGCTGGAAGCTCGGGAGGAAGAAGAGGTTAATACCTTGGCTCTGAGAAGTGGAGCTTCTATCAGAGAGGCTCGACACGTTTGTTGGAGTTCAAGGAAGCTAGGGATGAAGCTTGGAGCTGTGGTGAATTTCCTGGGTATGACTTCGACCAAGCCCGATTTCAAGCTTTGATGGCTGGAGAGATTGGGTGGCCTCGAGAGGGGGCTTCCACTGGGGAACTCCTTCTCTGGGTGCTGTGAAGGTGTGGGTGAGTTTAATTTGGTTCTAGTGGAGGTTTAGGGAATGTCCTATTTTTGGCTCGAGATTGAGCTAAAAAATTGAACTCAACCAGTGGAGGAGGAAGCAGGAAAGCAGTGGGGTTCTTCTTCTCTAGGCTGGGAGAAGCTCTGGGAGTGACTTGGTGAGGTTTTGTTGAGAAAAATTTCAACACCTGTCAACAACCTTCTCATGGCCGAGAAGATGAGTTTAAATGGCCAGGGCCATCCAGCAGGGCTTGGGTTCAATTCAGGGGTGGATTCAGTAGCTTAGGTGGAGGGCAGTGGAGCTCCAAAGTTTGATTTGGCTGAGGTGGCCAATTGGTGGAGTTTGGGTGAGTTTAGGTGGGTGGTGGCTCTTGGTTTTGACCCCCTCCAGCGACTAGGTCGGCTGGCAAGGACTGAGGAGCTGGCCCCTGAGGTCAGGTTAGTCATGGAGAGGTTTAATGGTGATTGATCAGGTATGGGAGGATTTTGGGGTGGGGCAAAAGGTGATTTATCCACTTAAGGGAGAAAATCCCTTAAAATGGGGAACCCTTGGTCCATGGCTCACTTAGCTTGGCCTAGGTGGATCTTGGGTGGCTCCCAGGGTTCAAATGGTTGTTGTGGAAGAGTTGGTTTGGCCACATTTGGTTCAATTGGGTTAAGTTAGGCCATGGGTTCAAATTGGCTCACTTGGGTTTAGGTTAGGCTAACTTGAGTTTGGGATTGATTTAGGTCCAAGTATCTTGAGCAACATTGTAGAGAGGATTGCCATGAAGAACTTTCATGAGGAGATGGAGATGTTTTGAGTTCCATTGAAAGGTTAATTAGGTGAATTTTGGGATTTTGGTTAAATTTGGCCACCATGGGTTTGGTTAGATTTAGGTTTGGCTAGAACTTGCTTCAAGTCCAATTGATAATTCAAAAGGGTACAAATGATTGTTATAAAAGGTTTAGTATAGAAATTGGATGGAAATTTTGGGTAATTTGGGGTATGTGGTAACTTTAGGTCAAATTTGGGGGTTTTGATTTCAAAGGGATTTTGGGTAGAGTTTGTGTTTAAATTGAGGGCCAATTAATGTTGCACTTGGTATAGGAATGTATTAGGGAGAGTTTAGAGTTGATTTGGGGGGAAAATGAGTTGAATTGGGCTGAATTTGGGGTAGGTTTGGGTCATAGGTTAAAATTGGGGGTTTTGGGTTAAAGTTGATATTGAACTCAAATGTGGATCAAATTTGTCTTTAATTTAGTTTAGATTGGTATTGGGGATGGTTGAATCGAAGTTTAGAATTGAAATTGGGCAAGATTGGGATCAATTGGATCAATTTGGTTTGATATTGGGTCCATTTAGGTTAAAAATGGGTCAAATTGGGGATTTTGATAAAAGTGGGTTAGTATGGCAAAATTGGCTTATGGTGTAGTTGAACAAAATGAAATTGGGAATATATGGAATTTTTTGGAATTTTTTGGGAATTTTTGGATTTTTTAGATTTTTGGTTAAAAGGGGTATTTAGGGTATTGAGAGGTTATTTGGAGAGTATTGGGGTATTTTGGTTGATTTAAAAGGTGGGGATCGTTTAAAAATTATTCTTGGTAATTTTAAGAATTTTGGGTAATTTTTGGGAATTTTTATATGATTTGGTGGTTGTAGGGGCAATTTAGATAATCTTAGATAGGTTTAAGGACCCAATGTCAAAACCAGGAATTTTGGCAAAATGGAATTCGATTATGGTTGGGAAGTGTGGAATAGCTTAGAGTGAGCCATGGACCAAGAAAGTGTTCTTTTTTTTAACATCTCATAGGTTGTTCCTAACCCACTTAGCCAAGGGCTAGGGGTTTAGACTTAGACACATGAGTGTTCAAATGAACTAGGAGTCAAGATTATGTAGAGATGGTTCAGGGTTTAGGATGGGTGTGAGAGTGCAGTGTGTACAAGTCAGACCTCACCAGGACTAGGCCACCCAGGGTAGTCCTTAAGGCTTGAACAACCTTATAAGAGCTCACTATTGCTTCTCCATATGGTGGTCTTAACCTTCTAAGGTGATTCAGAGATTTACAACCATCCAAGTGGGGTCCCAATAGGAGTCAAGAAGTAGTTGAATTGCTAAAGGATGGGTCCCAATACTAGTCCTCTAGGATAGTTAAGGAGAAGTCCTATGGCTAGATCCTAAGAACTAAGAGAAAGGAAAAGACCTCACCAAAAATGAGGTCAACAAATGGACCCCAAATAGGTGTGGTGTGCTAACCAAGCACACAACGCATATTAGCGTTGACCGATAAGATCAACAAAACCAACACAGCTGTCTCAGTGACACACTTAGAACAAAGCGTAGAAAGTTTCCAAAGGGCAGTATCAGGTAAACCTTCAAGAATGAAGTCTCCAGAACTCTCTCTAGGGAAAGGAGGTGAATTTCAAATCACAAGATCTGGAGAGATCGGATTTTAGATTCGATTCAAATTTTAAGTTTGTGTTTTGAATTGATTCGAGTTTAAATTTTGGTTGAAGTTTGATTTAAGATTAGTTTTAAGGGTTTAAGATGAGAATTGGAACCTAGGTTCCAATCTCGGGACCGCGAAGAAGACTGGAAGTTAGGTACCAGTCTTAAAAGAGAGTCGGAAGTTAGGTACTGACCTCAAAGGGAGGGAACTGGAAGTTAGGTACCAGTCTCGAAAGAGAGTCGAAAGTTAGGAACCGACCTCGAAAGGGAGGGAACTAGAAGTTAGGTACCTGCCCCAAAAGGGTGAGAGCCGGAAGTTAGGTACCGGTCTCGAAAGAGAGTCGGAAGTTAGGTACCGACCTCGAAAGGGAGGGAAGCTGGAAGTTAGGTACCGGCTCAAAAGGGTGAGAACCGGAAGTTAGGTACCGGTCTTGAAGAGAGTCGGAAGTTAGGTACCGACCTCGAAAGGGAGGAAGCCGGAAGTTAGGTACCAGCCTCAAAAGGGTGAGAACTGGAAGTTAGGTACCAGTCTCGGAAGAGAGTTGGAAGTTGGGTACCGACCTCGAAAGGGAGGGAACTGGAAGTTAGGTACCAGCCGTAAAAGGGTGAGAACTGGAAGTTAGGTACCAGTCTCGGAAGAGAGTCGGAAGTTAGGTACCGACCTCAAATGGGAGGGAACTGGAAGTTAGGTACCAATCCCAAAAGGTTGAGAACTGGAAGTTAGGTACCTGTCTAGGAAGAGAGTCGGAAGTTAGGTTCCGACCTCGAAAGGGAGGGAACTAGAAGTTAGGTACAAGCCCCAAAAGGGTTAGAACTGGAAGTTAGGTACCAGTCTCGAAAGAGAGTCGAAAGTTAGGTACCGACCTCGAAAGGGAGGGAACTGGAAGTTAGGTACCAGCCCAAAAGGGTGAGAACTGGAAGTTAGGTACCAGTCTCGAAAGAGAGTCAGAAGTTAGGTTCCGACCTCGAAAGAGAGGGAACTGGAAGTTAGGTACCGGCCCGAAAGGGTGAGAGCGGAAGTTAGGTACCGGTCTCGAAAGAGAGTCGAAGTTAGGTACCGACCTCGAAATGGAGGGAAGCTGAAGTTAGGTACCACCCCGAATGGGAGGGAGCTGGAAGTTAGGTACCGGCCCGAAAGGGTGAGAGCCGGAAGTTAGGTACCGGTCTCGAAAGAGAGTCGAAGTTAGGTACTGACTTCGAAAGAGAGGGAACTGGAAGTTTGGTACCAACCCCAAAAGGGTGAGAACTGGAAGTTAGGTACCAGTCTCAAAAGAAAGTCGGAAGTTAGGTACTGACCTCGAAAAGGAGGGAACTGGAAGTTAGGTACCAGCACCAAAAGGGTGAGAACTGGAAGTTAAGTACCAGTCTCGAAAGAGAGTCAGAAGTTAGGTACCGACCTCGAAAGAGAGGGAACTGGAAGTTAGGTACCAGCCCCGAATGAGTGAGAGCTGGAAGTTAGGTACCAGTCTCGGAAGGTTGACGATTGATTTGCGAAGATTTCAATGATTAGAAGCACAGTAGAAGATTGGAATGGGACATGAAAGTGTTTCACGTCCTGAAGGATTTCATCAAAGGTTAAAAATTTGGCGAAGGAAGTGAATCCACGCCATCGGAACCAAATCTAGAATTTCGTGGTTCTGTGTCAGTAGACTCAGCGACCTTCTCAAAAGAGGGTAGAAATCGCAGAGAGTCGAAATGATTTCGAGAACAGCCAGAGACTGGGGATATCGGATTCGGAGTTTCGTTTTTATTGTTTCTTTGCTTTTAGTGATTTGATTTTGGTTTTGATTTGCAAGTTTTGTGCTTTATTTGGATTTTGAATTTGGATTTTTGTTTCGATGTTATTATTTTATTAATAATCTTTCTTTTTTTTATTATTTATTTATTATTTCGAATTGTTCTTCGTTCAATTTTTCTTTAAATTGAGTCAAACTCAGATTTGGTGGCGTTTTCAGTCAATTGCACGAAACTGAAGGCAAAGCATGACATAGTTGTTTCCATTAAAAAGTCGAAAGTACATCAGGTGATTCCATCAAAACATTTATAATGACATCTTTCTGAAAACAAACTTTTACAAAATCCTTATATATCTGAACACCGACTGTACTGATATCTTCATGTATTCTGACAAAACTGTCTGTTCTATTCATCCATGTCTGAAAAGTAAGTTGCATAGGTAATAACATCACCTTCTAAGCCACTTTCTGAAGGAGAATCTCACGTAAGTGTGTTTTAGAGGTGTGCTACCACTATGTAGCTTACAGCTCGTAGGGCTACAAATTCTCTAACTCTGGATCTGGCTGAAAATAGACCAGAATTTTACTCTTGTCCATCCTCCTAAAAGTGATGGAGATCCGTTAGTATGGAACTCCTGGTATGCAGTGCTTCGCCACATCTGCACCATTTCCCTGTAGTACGAGGACAGAGCCTACCGATAGAGGTATCTCTACTGGCCCTCAGAATTCTCCGGGGCCGACTATCCGGAGTTCTGTCCCGAACATGATGTTGCATTGGTTGATGAAGGAAACGAGTGCAAAGGGCCTCACAAAATCGTGATGATCTATGTGAGGTGGAATGCAGTCTCCTTCTGCATAGATGTTGATTATACACCTGTTTGGTATGCAGTCAGCGGGTAAAACTTGCCAAGCCACTATCCTCTTTATCATTTTATTAATCAGAACTGGCATTGGATCCACTTCATCGTAATGGAGTATCCCTGGCGGATTTCCTCTCTTGTCATCAGCGAAGTTGTAACAACAAACAAATTGGATAGTAATCCTCCCCTTGCCTCGTTTCCATTTCTTGGGCTCGGAGTAAGTCCTGCTGCGTAGTCGTCCTGCACGACCGTGCTTCTTCAGCTCGGAGATGTAGTCCACGATCTCACTCTGCTCGTAGTGAGAGAAGACATCTGTATGCAACTCTAATCCTTCCAAAATATTGACATATCTGCCTCGGATCCTCTGAAAGCATTCAAAATTCTGCTTTCGCACCCTCTAGATCATCTCCAACTCGAGCTCCGAAATTATCTGCAACTGTCGGGGTCTAGTGACGTACTGTGGGATGTACGGTTCCACACCGTCACGCTCTCCTGGAATCATCACTGTCTCAGGTGCAGGTTCTGTATTAACCTCCTCTGGAACAACCTCTGCTATGGTGCTCCTAAGGACTGGCCTCTTCGGGACAACTTCCGCGTTCGCTAGAATTTCCTCTTTATTCTGCTCTTCTGTCAATTTCTTTAGCATCTTGGCGATATGGCGATTCTTGTTTCTTTTTTGAGTCGTGGTCAAAGTGGCTCTCCTCTCCCCCTGGATTTCAGTAGGGGCAGCACTGACAAGCTTTCCTCCTGCGGCAGTTATCACTGATTTCATCTTGTTTTCTTCAATCGCGCTTATCTTCCTTTTCTTGTTCGCAGTATAGGAAACTTTCTCGTTGAGCCTCATCACTGTCTTTCCATGGGACTGCTCGCGGTCCATAGTAGCCCAAGTAGTTTCT
Source organism: Papilionanthe hookeriana x Papilionanthe teres (assembly GCA_022702705.1). NCBI lineage: Eukaryota > Viridiplantae > Streptophyta > Magnoliopsida > Asparagales > Orchidaceae > Papilionanthe > Papilionanthe hookeriana x Papilionanthe teres. The sequence continues at coordinate 112,352,454 of CM040427.1, read as the reverse complement.
TCATATTCTAGCTCCAGCTGTGCAATGTCTGAGCCAACCTCAATCACAGCACCAGCTTTCAGCTATTCTTTGTTAAGTGCAAGACTTACGCCATCCTTAAAGTTCAAAAACAACCGCCCGTTCAACATTTCCCTGAAAAGAAAATAAGGAAAGGATCAGGGGTTGTACTCAGAACGAGAACAATAAGAAAATTTATTTATTAATGGAAAATTCTTATTCATTCATTTTTTCGAACTTTAAGGGAAAGGGAAAGATAAGAAAAGATCAGGAATGAGATTAACTCAAAAGGATGGATCAAAATTTATTATTATAATGATTTCACATATTTTCTCTTATTGCGTTTTTAGTGATTTTTATCGTTCATTTTTATATCTTGGGTTAGGACCCAGTTTTAAGTGATTACTTCACCCGTGCTTCTAGGAATGAGATTTCATTCTCCGAAACATCAGGTTGCGTAATACTTCTTCAAATATCATCCATTAATTGGAAGCATAGCTCGTTCTCCCTAGCAATTCACAAGTTGGTAAGAACCTCCTAAGTAGGCTGTCTCGACCATGAACGGCCCCTCCCAAGTCGGCTCAAATTTACCTCCTATCCTGTGGTGTTCAGGAATAGGCCTTCTGTGAACTAGGACCAAGTAACCGACTTTGAATGTCCTTGGGCAGACCAGCTTGTCGTGGGCCTGAATCATCTTGGCTTGATACAGTTCCAAATTTTGTTGTGCTGAAAGTCGTTTCTCTTCTAAGCTTTCCAATTCTTCTAGTCGTAATTTGGCATTCTCTTCTGTAGTAATTTTCTCTGCAACTGCAATTCCGAGTGATGGGAGCTGAACTTCCAAGGGTAGCACTGCTTTGGACCCGTACACTAGAGCGTAGGGCGTAGACTGAGTAGGAGTCCTGAAAGTCGTCCTGTAGGCCCATAAGGCTTCTAACAACTTCTCGTGCCAATTTCTTTCGTTGTCGTCCAAAGTTTTTTTTGAATTTGAATGAGAGTTTTATTAAAAGCCTCGGCCAAGCCGTTTGCTCTTGGGTAGTAAATCGTTGAATAGCGCCAGTCGATCCCGTGCCTTTTGACAAAACTATTGATCTTTGTACTTCTGAATGCTGACCCGTTATCTGAAATAATTCTGCGCGGCACCCCAAAACGGTAAACCACTTGGTTCTTGAAAAACTATAACACGTGATGTGCCTTCACTTCTCTGAGTGGTACTGCTTCTGCCCACTTGGAAAAGTAATTTGTAGCTGCAAGAATGAAGCGATGTCCTCTTGAAGAAGGCGGTTCTATCGGACCTACAATGTCTGTTCCCCAACACTCAAATGGCCACGACACGATTGTCAGATGTAGCACATTTGGAGGTTGATGTAGAACCACTCCATGCACTTGACACCAGTGACAACTCTTGGCTACCTTCATGCAATCGGTCATCATTGAGGGCCATTAGTACCCTAGTCTTTTAATCTTCATTTTCATCTTCAGACCCGACTGATCAGGGCCACAGAGTCCTGAGTGTACTTCTTTGACAATTTCACGAGCTTCGGACCCGCTCAGGCACCTTAGCCACATCTGGTCGAAAGACCTTCTGTATAATGCATTATTTATCAATGCGTAAGGCAGAGTTCTTTTCTTGATCTGATGGGCTCATGACTTATTGTCCGGAAGATTTTCTGTTTGCAGGTAGTCTATTAATGGCTGCCACCAATCTTCTGCATTTTCTGTTATTGCTGCAACTGATTCTTCTACTTTTTCTGATTTGTGTATTGCATCCATGTTGAGCTGTGATAGGACCTGTCGTCCCTGAACTGACATTTCAAATGACTCATCCTGTAAGCAGGAAAATTCTTTTGCAAGGAGGGCTAGCGCGTCTGCAAGAGTGTTTTCTCTTATGGGAATCTAGTAAATCGTTACATTCAAAATTTTCTTTAACAGTTTCATTGCATACTGAAAGTGCTGCTCGAGTCTCGGTTTCAGAATCTTATATAGTCCTGCGACCTGTTGAATGATCAACTGCAAATCTCCGTAAATATTGATATCTATTATACCCATCTGAATATTCAATTCCAGTCCGACTATGAGAGCTTCGTATTCTGCTTAGTTGTTCGTACACGGCTCTGTTAAATGGTAGGAGTATCTTAACATTCCACACTCTGGTGTTATAAAGATTAGTTCGATTCCTGCCTTATCGGGCACTATCATTTGCAATTCTTTTTCTTTCTGTGCTGAGGATGCTCCATCGAAGTACAGTTCCCAACGCTGATCGTCGGGGTCTTCTAGGCTCATTATCTGCTCGTCTGGCAAGTCGTCATTGAGAGGTGATTCTGCCGGTAAAGGGTGTGCTGCGAAGAAGTCTGCTAGGACTTGTCAATTTATGGCACAAAGAGGAACAAAAGTTATATCGAATTGCAATAGTATCATAGACCACTTGGCAAGTCTGCCAGAAAGCGTCGGACGGGTCATCAAATATTGCAACGGATTAAACTTCGAGATAAGGTCGACCTTATGAGAGAGCATGTAATGCCTGAGCTTTGAGTGACAAAGATCAGTGCCAAACAGGGCTTCTCAATGGGAGGATACTTTACTTCCGTCGGAATTAGACGATGACTTAAGTAGTACAGAGCATTTTATTTCCCTTCGTCATTGACCTGGGCTAGCAGGGCTCCAAGGGAGTCGTCTAAAGCTGCAGTATAAAGTATCAAGAGTCTACTCGAGACTGGGGCTGCTAAAACAGGAGGTGTCATTAAATATTGCTTAGTGTCCTCGCAGGCCCACTGGCATTTCCCTTCCCAAACAAATTTAGCATCCTTTTTAATTAATGCGGAGAAGGGCTGACACCTACCTGACAAATTTAAGATAAAGCGTTGAAGATACGCCAACTTCCCTTGAAAGGATCGTAGTTGTTTCAAGGTTTTGGGAGGCGGCGTTTCTAAGATAGTTTTAATATTCTCCGGATCGATTTCAATTCCATGATGTCGGACAACAAATCCTAAGAATTTCTGAGAGGTGACGCTGAAGGCAAATTTCAGGGGATTCATCTTAAGGTTAAATTGTCTTAATCACTCGAAAACAATTCTCAAATCATACAATTGATCTTCCTTCAGTTTGCTTTTGATGACTACGTCATCCACGTAACACTCGACTTGGTTGTGAATGAGATCATCAAAAATATTCGTCATTGCTCTTTGGTAGGTTGCTCCTGCGTCTTCAATCCAAATGGCATCACTGTGTAGCAGTACACTCCAATTGGTGTTCAAAAGGCTGTGAGCTTTTCATCTTCCGGTGCCATCTTTATCTGATTGTATCCTGATGATCCGTCCATGAAAGAGAAGATTTCATGCATCGAAGTGATGTCGATCATTAGTTCTGGAATTTGTAGCGGAAACTCATCTTTCGGGCATGCCTTGTTCAAGTCTCTGAAATCTACACAGATTCTGATCTGACCATTCTTCTTTCTGATCGGTACCACATTGACTAACCAAGTCGGATATTTTTCTTCAAGGACAAATTTAGCGTCTATTAGCTTCTTAAGTTCAACTATAACTTGTTGTTCAATCTCTAGACGCATTCTTCTGGGAGCTTGCCTGATTGGAACGACAGTGTGATCCACTCCTAGCTTGTGAACTACAACCTCTGGAGCTAATCCTGGCATTTCCTCATAACTCCAAGCAAAATAGTCTTTGAATTTCAGTAATAGCTTAATTATTTCTTCGGAGTCTTCTTTATTGAGTAAGGAGCTAACAAAGGTGGGCCTAGGTTCTTCACTAGTACCTAAGTTAACTTTCATTAACTCGTTTATTGTAGATTTAATTTATTCTTCAAATTCTGGCGGAGCATCTCTGAATGGCAGATCATCAAGACCATCTAAAGCTTCCAAGCAATCTTCATTAGGCTCGCAGGTGACAACCAAGTAAAATCCTGTATCATCAACTGATCCTACATTGCCGAATCCAAGGCCATGCTTTGAATTGGGAGGCCGACTGGCATTATTCCATAAATTTTTAAAGCGTTGTGATTGTCCTTTTGACCATTGTCGAGGTAAGACACTACATTGAATTAAATTTTGAACATAGGGAGAATACCACTCAAAAGGCAATTCCATTAATTCAGAAGAAGTAACATCTTCAAATTGTACATCATTTTCAATTTTGGAAGAAGAAACACCTCAATAGAACTTGATCGGCTTAGTACCGCCACCATACACTTCTTTGACCACCATATCCTCGACCTTATTAGGGTGGATCGGGGTCAGGGTCATAGTATGTACACATCGGTTTATCTTTTCGTACATTGCTTTGTATTCTTCATTCTTTTCATCTTCGAGAGAGATCTTGAACTGAGGTTTCTTCTGGTTTACTATTGCTGCTTCTCTCTTGATATCTTCTTCTTCTTCTGAGCTGTTCTCCCAATCAACATTGATGATCGGCTTCTTCTGTTCAAATATTCCACCAATTCTTCCACGATCTCGTCCCCGGCCTCGACCTCGGGTGCGAGTTACGGGAAACGTTCACCATCTCGTCATAAGGGAGTGGTGAGTAACTGTTGAACAAGAATTTCAGGTTCTTTGTCGTCTTGTAATTTTTTTCTTGATTTGGTACGGTGTTTATGGAGAAGATTGTTTTCTTCGGAGGCGCATAGTAGGCTGCATCTTCGTGGATTCTAATTTCGTGCACGAAGAATGGTTGCAAATCACCTTTGATACACTGTTGTTGTCCTCCTTCATAATATTTTATACACTGGTGCAGAGACGACTGCACCATCCGGTTTTCATGGATCCACGGCCGACCCAGTAGTGCGTTGAATGATGTCTTAGAATCAATTATGTGGAATTTCACGGTTGTCTTTGCTAACTCACCGATCTTCATTAACAGTGTTATCGATCCGAGTGCCCTTTCTCCTTTCTGGTTGAAGCTTCTTAACATCATCTTATCTGCTTCGAGATCACAGGCATCAATCTCTAAGTATGCTAACGTCCGAAGATTCATTATATTAATTGATGCCCCCGGATCAACTAACACCCTGGAGAGCGTGAATTTTCCAATACTGACTAAAATGTACAACGGTCGACTGTGATATGTTGTTCCAAGTAGTAGATCATTGTCCGTGAAGGTAACACCGCACTGTTCTCTTAATGAGCAAACCTCGTCAAAGAAATTACCGGCCATTTGAGCTAAGCAAATTTCTGGATCAAGTAAAGCCTTGATAAAAGTTTCCCTCATCTCCTTTGACAGGATCAGAGCGGCGTAGATGCTCAGTTTGGCTGGTAGCTTCCTAAGATGGGCTAGCACGTTATATTCCACTTTATTACCAAGCTCTTCAGTCTCTTCTCGAATGGTCAATTCTTCCGCTGGGGTTGGCTCTTCCTGAGCAACCACTTGCTTTCCTTTATCCTTTGGACCCATTCTCGGGGGTAGAACTTTTCCGCTCCTTAGATTGACCTCTGTCATTTCTTCTGCATTTGTTGTTGAATCTGCCAGTGTCTCCTCTTGAATCGGAGTGACTGGCTCTTCTGAAGTTGCTTCAGAATCTGATAACTTTAATTCTATTGTGATCGGAGCTCCACGAAATTCACAAATTGACTCGTCACTTGTTGAACTTTCGTAGTCACTCTTGCGAATGTCCTCTCTTTTGTCAGGGTCGTCGAGTTTTTGTATGATTTGAGAATCGTTATTCGTATCTAAATTGAGACCCGGATTAGATTGGTTGTCGTTAGTTATGTTATCGTTATAAACAGTCAAAATGTAGCCAACACCAAAACTCTTATCATTATAAGATCTTGCCGAGGCGAGCAAATAATCATACAGAGTCAGAGGTTCGAGGGATTTCTCCCCCGAATCAGAATCAACCATCCTAGGAAAAGTAGCCCCTACTCTACCCCGTGGAACCTCGGTCTTATTTTCTTCCATGATCTTCTCCTCCGTCTGGGGCGGTTCTTTGATCGCAAGTGATAATGCTGGCTTGGCAGGTTTCAAACTCTGAGTTGAAGCATGCACCGAAGCAGTTTGGATGTGATCCAAAATTTTCTTCGTAGACTTCATCCAGATAGTACTCCATCCATCGTTAGTCGTGTACGGGTCTATCAGAACAATGGGATTCGTTGAAATAACTTTGACGGAACCTCCTTTTTGGGGTTCCTTCATGTATTCCTTCGGGATCATTATGTTCCCTTTTCAGAGATTATCCTCGAGCTAATTCTTGAAGGTGAAGCAGTCTTTTATCTTATGTCCAAGCATCCTGTGGTAAGGGCAGTAGTTCGGATGATCCTTCTTATTAACTTCCTCCGGCCTTCTGGGTTCTGGCAGTTGAAAATAGGGCGTCTTCATCAAACTACGAAACATCTTAACCACTGCTTCGGTTTTGAAAGGATATTCTTTATTTAAAATCTCTTTCAGGGCACGTGGTGGGCGAGGCGGTGGCTGATCATGCTGATAACTCTGTCGAGGCTGCTGATAGCTCTGCTGAGGTTGCTGATAAGTCCTTTGTAGTGGTTGGTAACTTAGCTGTGGCCGCTCTGGCTGTAGCTGCACTGGCTGCTTGCCTTTATCCACTGCCGGGATAATTCCTGATTTCTTCTCGAAAGCTTTTACGGGCTTCTGCTTATCAAACTTGTCATTGAAGCTTAGATGCTTCGCTTCTTCCTGCAAGCTCCCGGCCTTGCTAAGCAACTTCTCAAAAGTCTTGCTTGTAAATCCTTTAAGGAGAAGTGCTATCGGACCATGGATACTCTTAAGCAGAATACCGACTGCATGTTGTTCCTGTAGCTGAGGCTCACACTTCATGCTTAAATTCCTCCATCGAAGTATGTAGTCCACCAAGGTTTTGTTTGGTTTCTGATGCTCCACCACTAAATCACCGTTATTGATGTGGTGCCGAGCCCTGGTAAATAGCTTAACAAAAAGGTTCTCCAATTCTACAAAGGTCTTGACTGAGCCATTTGGCAGTTCTGCAAACCAATCGAAGGCAATCCCTGACAAACTGCTGACAAACTGTCGGAAGAGTAAAGCATCGCTCCCACCGGCATTGCGACAAGAATCGGCACGAAAATGTGTGACATGCTCGCCGGGGATTCCGTGCATCATCGAAAGTCTTAAACAGAGGTGGTACGAAGCCTTTTGGGTATTGCACTGCATCAAACTCTTCGGGGTAAGGTCTACCCGTCTAAATAGATGCTCCGTTCTTAGACTGTGCTAAGGCTTCTCACACTTGCTGTTCTAGTATGCTCTTAATGTCCTTTTCGGGGATCACATTCTGTGCTTAGTCTTTCTTCGGCTGTTCATCCCCATTGACGGATGTGATCTCCTTCCCTCCATCAATAATGTGGATAATTTCTGGAGGTTTTTCTTTCTGCGGTTGCACCTGACTCTGGAGAGTGGCTAAAGCGGCAGCCATCTCTTCCATCTTCTTTTCCATCTAGGAAATCATGTCAACCTTTTCCTGAAGTTGTGCTCTAATTGCTCACGGTTCATCTCTTTCTGCAGCTGCTGGAGCACCTTGCGAAGCTGATGATGCTCGGGTATCAACCATATTGATCTCGGCATACTCGTCATCCATAAATTCTGATGAGTCCACATCATCGCCCAACTTTTCTCCTCTTTCCATAGCCAACCGTCGGATGTCCGTCCTTAGCCTCCCTATGGCATCCTCAAGTGGTATCTTTCGAACGGTCTCATGGTTATCTGGTGACGACTGTCAAATCTTCTTTTCAGGCATTTCCCTTGGAGCTGCAGTACTTTCCTCAGAGCTAGGCTCTCTAATGAGACTTCTCTTCTTAGAACATTGTGTATGTATCGGCTCAGCAATAATAGGTCACCACACCATCCTTCTTGTAGTAGAAGGCTTAGGATGAGATGATCTGTCGGCTGTATGTAGGTAGGTGGTGTCTTTGCTAATATGAGAACCCGATACAATAGCAGACGGACTAGCTCATATCTTCTTTCTGAGATTTTCCATGGCAGTGACGGTATCTACTAGTGGTCCGAGGCGGGATCTAACTGGCACTCGTCCCATCCTTCTCAGAATTTCTACTACGGGGCATCCTTCTTTCTTGGCCAATTTCCCTATTACTGCTCGCAGTCGGGTAAGTGGCGTAGTCTTGCTCTTCTTCTTCTTGCAGTTACTGTAGTATGTAGGCAAAGGTAACGCAACAGCGATCCTAAGGGCATCTTTTTCATCAGATGTAGCAGAGAGAGGGTGAAACCTACTCCCTTCCAACAGTGGTGAGTACTCGAGCAGTTTTTCACTTTCCTTGGAAATCTCTTCAAGATAGGTGGCTTCAGCAGCCCTGGCCGTTCTGGTCATAGCAATCTTTCTGTTCTTATTTCTCCTTTGTGTATGGGTTAGGGATCTAAACTTTGAAGTGGACCCTATCTTGAAAATAGACGGCACAACCGCAAAGTCTGAATCCTCCACGGTGACAGGCTTATCACAGACCTGGGCTTCCTTCCCCTTCAATTTGGCGGGAGCCGAGGTAGGTGCAGTGATGACTAGACCGGTGGGGGTAGAGACGACAGTTCTGGGTGTGGCAGCTAACCTCCTGTGAGCAGCAGCACTCTTCTCAGCTGGGATCCTTCGCAGGGGAGGGAACTCTTGAGTTGATTTCAGGTTGAACTCAATTATGGGTTCCTCAGTTTCAGGTACCTTGTTCATCAGTGCAAAGAGAGTAACATCGGTGAACTTAACATCCATATTGTCGAACCCTTGTCCAAAGCGGATTATTGCATCGTTAGGCAGTTCATCCTGGTAGAAAGTTAAGTCTACCCCGTTGGTGAAAGAGAAGATCAACTTCGGTGCAGACATCTTCTGCAGGGTAAATTCTGATTGTCAGTCTCAAAGCTTCCTTTCGTTAGGACGAAAAGAAATGAATTAAAAGAGTCTGAACACATTTCTTTTTCTCTTTTCATTTTATTCGTGCATTTGAAATTTTAAAAGAGTTTGTTTATTGAAAGGTTGTTGATTAGAAGGTTTACTCGTTAAGAACAAAACAATTAAAGAAGGAAGATTTAAATTAGAAAGAGTAAGGAATCCAATCCAGAATTGGAACGGGGGAGAAAGTCTTCACAAGATTCCTCAACTAGAAGAACCGCTCCTAAGCTAACACCGATTGGGGGTCCACCCAGCCTCTTTGGAGAGGTGACAAAAGAAGAATTTCAGAACCTCTCTGTTTAGGAGTGTCTAAACAGTGGCTCCAAAATCTAAAGGGGAGTTGGCTATACCCGTTCAAGATAGAAATGAACGTAGTATGCCAACGAAAAAGAATGGTAGTTTGATTCACTAGGGGTATGGACTCACTACTGATTTATGAAAGCAACACCACCTGATCAAAATGGAGAGAGGAACTAGTTCCCAGCTGAGTCGCCAGAAGTTTGTTGGCATATTTTTAGGTTGTGTGGTATTTTGAAAAGGGGTCGCCAAACAGAAACTGTCGGCGAATTTTTAAATTTTAAATTTAATGTAAATATTCAATTAATTTAGAAAATAGCATTTTATTTTAAAAATAATTTTAAGTTGAAAATTTTAAGATATGAAATCAAACCGATCTCACATCCCAAATAGTTTATATAAACGAGCACCACACTACAAACCGTGTATCTATCCCGAAGAATAGACACACTGCTTGATGATGGGGCTCGATTAAATAAACTAGAAGATTTCTGACATCTGTTTGGTCTGCAAACCAATTTTATAAGCCTACAAGTTCCCCTGCTTAATATAAATGAATCAAGCAGGGTTTATATTATTTGAGTTCTTAAAGTTCCCTATAAGGGCAAGCCCCTATAGTTAATTACATCTTAAAATATGGGAATCACTTAAGAAAACTCTCGATAGTGATCAGTGGTTTTGCTTTCAAGAATTTCAAAGTTTAAGGTTTTCAAAGGATTGATGTTTTGGAAATTTCAATAGGGAATGGATCAAATTTGGAAAAATTTATTTCAGGAGTCCAAAGGAAGAGAAGTAGGAGAAGCTGAGGATCCAAGAAGAATCTTGGCAACTTCCAAAACTATCCTATTGTTTGGCTTCAATTTAATAGTATATTTAATATTGTAATCCTGCCAATTTTAATTAATTAGGACTTATACTTGTATGACATAATCACACAAATAGCCTCGAGGATGTGAGGGTTTATGTCGTAGCAAACGACTACCTCGGAGTCCTAAGACCGGTTAGGGCTTAATTTTCATAATATGATTATGCAAATGCCTAACGAAAAGTTGAGGATTTACGCTGCACTATGCAAACTACCTCGAAATCCTATGGCTTGTTTATTTAAAACTATGAAAGGTTTAGCTAATGTAGATTCAAGTTTTGCTGATGACGATGGCCGTGGTGGCCACTATGCTCCGAGCTCCTTGTTGTTGCAGAGGTTTGGTTTTAGAAGATGGTAATCAAGAGATGAGAGAAGTGTTTTGGTTTAGAAAATGTTTTAAAGTCTAAATATTTTTAACATTTTATTAGGGGAATCTTAAAGTTGATTATAACAACACCGGTTAAGATCCCACGGTTCCATCATTCCGGCACCGTTATTTTTATAGGATTCACTTAGTCCAGATGAATTTGCTAAACTCAACTAAATGAGTTCCACACTTTTATTTAGACCGTGGGAAATCCCGTTAGCAACACGTAGGTTACATCATCCGAGGTATTCCCGATCATCAAACAAGACATTTTAATTTAATTGCAATTGTAGTTTTGTTGTTCTGTTTGTGATTAAATTTTGAGTTGTTTTATATTTTGAAATGTTGTGGCGGTGAATTTTATCTTTCGTTGATTTTAATTTAGTTTTGGTTTCAGTTTTGTGGCTACCCTAAAGTTTCAGTTTTCATGCAGGGTGACAATCTTGTTTAACATGCAAGAAAAGTAAAGCGCGGTACAGGTAAATAAATTGCAATAAAGTAAATTACAATAAAATAAAAACATACCTGGAGGGTCTTCTCGTCATTCCAAGCTGCACTTAAAACACGTGTTAAGGCATTTAAATATCTGCAACACGTACCTAGGTAAAGCTAAGGGAAGGTTTTAGTTGTCTACCAAAATCCTAGTTATATAGCTAGTCAATTCCTATGACGTCTAGGTTCTTGTGTTTTGTGGATGATTTTCTTCACCAAAGAAAAATTAAGTTCAATTATTCTTTTAAGAAACCCCATCATATTGAGAAAGTGCTTAAGACGAGTCTTAAATATCTTTTTAATGCTTCTGGGATTGTTTTGAGTCTAAATGAATTTCATTGCACAGGTGAGTTAATCGTCCAAGGGTTTCGTTAAGTTTTGTCTCTAACTCAGTAAACTAGGATGTTCGATTATCCTATGAGTGAAGTGACATTTCACTTAGTGCTTTATTTAAGAGTTATAATAATAAAAGTCTTTAGGGGGCAAATTGGTTTGTTAAGGAATCTAACCATCCTTTAATTAAAATTTAATTAATAACTTAAGATAATTTTAGTTTCCTCCTAAGCATCTTAAGTTACTTAGATTGAAAGGGATACTTAATTTGTTTAGTTTAAGTTTTTGATGATTTAAATTTGAGTTTGAATTAAGCATATTAAATCAGATTGATCTTAATGACTAATTTAAGTTGATCTTAAATTGATTTAATTCTCACATTTTTTTTTTGATTTAATGTTTTGAATTTGCTTATTAAATGATTCTAGATTAGTTTCAAATACTTTAAGCTTCCTTTGATTTGATTATTAAATGATTTAACATTTTAAATTTTAATTAATTACTAAATTGTTAAAGTTTTAAATTTTAATTAACCATTTAAATTTTTTGATACTTTAGATTTAAGAATTATTTATTATTTAATAAATAATTTAAATTATAATTTCTAAGAGTTGAATGTCGTTGTATTAATTCAATTAGGGATTTGAATCAGAGAATTAGTATCTTCTTAAATTATATCCCTAATAAAAAAATATCCAAAAATTATTTTAATTAATCTTCCAAAATTTAAATAATTTAATTAATTAAGGTTACATATTAATATTCTTAAAGTGATTGATGGATTTCTACCCTTTTATCATTTAAGTTTCAATCATCTAAGGGAATATTAAATCAAACATTTTACCATCCCCTTTCATTAGGCATAAAATATTTTTTAAAGTTAAAATCCTTAATTACTTTCATGCCCTCTTAAGCCTATTCACTTCATAACTCACTAAATTGAGCTCAAGTGAGTTTGAAATTTTTATGCCACTTCACTCACATGTCAATTAAGACATTAAAGGAGAAAATGTGATTTTTTTATTTTTAATTTAATTTATATAATTATTTTTAATAGGGATAGGGGTTTCTTCAATGAAAATTCAACAACACGACCAAAGTAATTTTTTTAACCTTAGGAAAATTATGGCATGTTCCTATTGACCAGAGAACCACCTAGACCAATTTTGGTAATTTGTTGAATTATATTTTATTTATTATAATTATTTTAAGTTTTAGAGTGTTAATTAACTTTAGAATAAAATAGAAGTTGAAAAATGGATTTTATATTTTTCAAAAATCTCTCTGACCTCAAGGAACTCAGAAAAATAAATATTATAAATTTTTTATTTTTCTTTGATTTATTAGAATTAATTTAGTGAGAAAGGTTAAAAATTCATTTTTTTAATATTAGAAATTACATTAAGCCTTTAAAATTTAATATTTTAACCTAGAGACTTGGGATATTTGGTTGGTTCCTAAATGATTAGGGAGTAAATTATGACATTTTGATGATTTTTAATATTTTTATGTTTTTTAATATTTTTTAATAATTAAAATATTTAATAATAGGCTAAAAATAAAAATTTTTAGAAATTTCTAATTTTATTTTTCCTAGACTCCTCTGATATCAGAGAAGTCCCAAAATTAATTTGGTGAATTTTTGAAAACTATTTTTGGGTTTTATGGAAAATATAAACTACTCAGAATGCATTGAGAAAATATAAAAACATATTGATTTGAAATTAAAAACAACAATAATAAAAATAATAAACAAAAATAATTATTAATAAACTAAATAAAAGTAAACACTTATCTGAAAATCCTCTACACAAGACTATGGAAGTTCCTCTGAAAATTTGACTCATCGCTAAACTACTCCTCAGAGCAAGTCTCCCAACTTTGATGACTCAGAATATAGACTTCAGACTTCAATAAAAACTAAACTAAAGGAAAGAAAAGAGGTGAGAAGAAGAATACTTCACTTTGATCCTTTTCTCCTTTCTACTCTCTACTCCTACTCTAAATAAAAACTTTTAAAATGCAGTGGAAGAGCAATGGAAGTACTCTTCAAAATGCAGTGGAAGAGTCTCCTCAAATTGCCTCCCATAATCTTTCCTAAGACTCTATTTAAATACTTAACCAAAAGGTACCTTGCTGTCACTTCAAAATGTGTCCAGATTCAATGTATCTACCAAGGAACGTACCCCTTCATTCAAACTTGCCGCCTAAAGGAAGTTATGGACATTCCCATCAAGAGTTGCATCCCATCCTTTTTGAAATTGGCGCCAAATCCATTTGACTCTCGATTTTTAACTGTGGCGGCTAAGCGCCGGCCCAACAGCTTTTGATTTTTCATTTTTTTCTCCAAATTTGATCCAATTTTGCTCCTTTCATCATGACCATCCATTTTTATCATACCTGCAAAAAAAATACAAAATACCTTCCATTTAAGTGCAATATCATTAAAAATAGGTATAAAATGTGCATAAAAATACTAAATATTTAAGGTGTATCAGTACACAATGTATTGGACTTACCCAAGCACTATCCAAAATAGGATAAATATTTCTAGCATCCAACCATTTTAAAATCTCTTTCTTAACTACTTCTTTCATTGTAGGGTTCAATCTCTTTTGCGGATCAACTCTCGGTTTATGTTCATCATCTAATAAAATTCTGTGCATACAAATCGAAGGACTAACTCTGTTAATATCTGCCAAAGTCCATCCAAAAGCTTTGTTGTATCTTTTTAAAGTTTCCAATAGTTTTTGTTCTTGATAATCATTTAACTCTGAAGATACTATAACTGGAAAGGTAGAAGATTCTCCTAAAAACATATACTTTAAATGATTAGGGAGAATTTTCATCTCAAGTTCAGGAGGTTTTATGATAGATGGAATTAAGTTTTTATTTCCACCTTCTGTAGTGTCTAATATTTTGAATCTCTCCTGAACATACTCCAATTTTTCATTCTTTTCATTATATAAATTTTCATCATCTTTAATTTCTTCTTCAAATATTTTTTTCATATTCTTCTTCTTTTTCAAATATATTCTTGAAATGATCGTTTCTCAGATAATCACAAACCTCTATCCTAAAACATTCATTATCTTTTTCCATTGAGGGATACTTCATAGATTTTAAAATATTAATGGTCACCTCTTGATCATTAACTCTCATAGTTAATTCTCTTTTTTGAACATCAATTACTACTCTTACAGTAGCAAGGAATGGTCTTCCCAAAATGATTGGAATTTCTTTATCTTCCTCCATATCAAGTACAATAAAGTCCACAGGAATGATAAATTTATCCACTTTTACTAACACATCTTCCACCACTCTTTTAGGGTAAGTAATGGAATGATCGGCCAATTGAAGAGTCATAGATGTAGGATAGATTTCTCCTATTCCCAACCATTTGAAAGTTGATAATGGCATAAGATTATTACTCACTCCAATCACATAAAGCTTTTCCGAAAAATTTTTCACCTATAGCACACGGAATAGTGAAACTACTAGGATCTTTAAGTTTTTCTGGAAGCTTCTTCTGAATTATTGCACTACACTCTCCACTAAGTGTAACAATTTCATGATCTGTAAACTTTCTTTTTATTCTCAAAATATCCTTCATAAACTTGGCATAGTTAGACATCTGTTCTAATGCTTCAACAAAAGGAATATTTATCGTTGATTTCTTAAGAATCTCTAAAAATTTTCCAAATATGTTATCCCTGTTTTGTTTCTTTAATCATTGAGGAAATGGAGGAGGTGGTTTTTCAACAGTTATCTTCATTGGCTCAAGAGGATAATCTAAGTCTGGATAAATCTTGTTTGAACCTTTTTCAATTTCCACCATCTTCTTTTCTACTTCAACTTCTTTTTGCACTCTAGTTTCCAATTCTTTTCCACTCCTTAATTAAATAGCCTTAAGTTGTTCCTTGTTTTGATCTTCTTTTGGATTAATCTCCACATTGATTGGAAGTGTTCCAGAAGGTCTATTATTAAGTGCAGTGAAAATATGTCCTAATTGATTTTTAATATTTTTCATAGCAACACCTTAAGCTTGTAATTTATTTCCCATATTCTGAAACATTTCTTTAGTAGACAGCTTCTTTTCCTTAAATTGTGGGTTACTATTGAATCCAGGGGGATAAGATTGTCTAAAAATAGGATTTCCTTGATTGTTCGAATTTCTAATTGGATTCATATAATTGTTAGCCTAGTGCGGGTTAACATTAGCATTGTTATTATTCCAATTGAAATTTGGGTGATTCTTCCAACCAAGATTATAATAATTCGAATAAGGATTGTTAGGTCTATTAATAGCATTTAAAGTCTCATAAGGCGTTTGAGATTATGTTATCTGTCCAAATGAATTTTCCTCCAACACTTGAGGTGGTTGAGAATAATTCATCCATATTGATCTATTTCTTTAGAAAGGGCTGCAATTTGAGAAACTACCACAGTAATCATATCTAAATCATGAACACTAGCTACTCTTTTAGGATTTACCCGTTCAGAGGGCCATTGAAAATTATTAGTAGCCATTTCTTCAATTAATGCGTATGCTTCATCAAAAGGTTTTGACATTAATGATCCACCACCTGCAGCATCTAAAATAGATCTTAATAATCCCACTAATCCATTATAAAATGTTTGAACTATTAACCAATCTGGTAAAGCATGATGTGGGCACTTCCTAAGAAGATCTTTAAATCTCTCCCAAGCTTCATATATTGACTCTCCTTCAGGCTGACAAAAAGATGTAATATCATTTCTTAGCTTAGCAGTCTTTGATGGAGAGAAATATTTTGATAGAAACTTTTGAGATAATTCTCCCAAATTTCTAATAGATCCAGTTGCTAACGACTTTAACCACGCCTTAGCTTTATCCCTTAATGAGAAAGGAAAAATTCTAAGTCTGACAGCGTCACTAGACACTCCATCGTATTTAAAAGTAGCATATAGTTCTAAAAAACTAGCGAGACGTAAATTTAGATCCTCATTAGGTGTTCCAATGAATTGATTATTTTGTTCCATTTGGATAATAGCAGGTTTAAGTTCAAATAAATTAGCATCAACATCAGGATTTTGAATAGTTATATGAATTTCATCTGCTGTTGGGTTATCATAATCTCTTAAAGGTCTTGGCAAATTTCCAATATCATTTCTCGAATTATCTTGAATATTCACCATTTCGCAATAATTTTTGATTTGTTTTTGTTGTTTTCTAATTTTTATGACAGTACCCTCTAACTCTGAATCGTAAGGCAATAAACTTATAGATCCACTAATACGCATATACAATCACACAAACACTTTTTTTTACTTTGACTTCATTACCTCCCCAGCAACGGTGCCAAAAACTTGATGTGATTGGTTTGAATACACGAATTCGGTACCACTACTACGAGATATAATTTCCTAGCAACGACGCCAAAAACTTGATGTAACCAGACTTTACTTCTATATTTTAAATGCAATATTTTGTTAACTTCAAATATATATTTTTATAATGATTTTGTATAGTCCAAGAATTCAACGCAAGTATACGTATCATATTAAGTAATATAGGCTTTAGTGGAGTTCTGATTATCGATCCCACAAGGAGGTTTTAAGTAGAAGCAAAGTGAAAGTTTTAACAAGTTAGAATAAATCACTAGAACTTTCTTCTAACACTACTATTACTATGTAGAAAACAGTAACAACCAACTAAACTATAATTACTTCTAATAACTTTGAAAACAAAATTAACTAACAGACATACTAAACTAAGTATTTGAAAGGTTTTTGATATATGTGAAAAGTATCTTTCTTCTTGCAATGAGAATATGATGTGTTGATTTATATGAATTAATTATCTAATTTATTGTCCCAAATAGGAGCATAGATGATTCTTTACCTTTAGAAGAGTACCCCCTCCTCTAAATAAGAAAAGAAAATTGACACATTCTAAGTTTAGTTACTAATTCGAGGGCTAGGCTGGGAGGATACCAGCTCTCACCTTAGAGCTCCCACTCACCCTACACCCGAAGGCTAACCTTTGATCTTAGTTCTAATCCTAGAACCAATCTAGGGATTTCAGCCTGGCACCCTGAAATCTCCACATTAAAGTCCTTCAGAACACATTTTCCTATTTATTTGCACATAATTCCCATGAACTACGCTCTTCATCCATGGAAATTGAATGGATCTTTCATTATTGTTGTAGGATATTAAATCCTTTCAAACTTAATGTTCAACAACATATTTTAACATTTCAATTGGCTAGATCGAAAGTAAATTGAGTTCTAAATGAAAAACCATCACAATTTCTTCATCACTTTAAAAGGACATCAAATCCACTTCAAACCATCATCACGTCTCTTAGCAAGAAGAAAGACAAAGAAGACTACTCAAAATTCATGGAGAAGATACAATAAAACATGGATTTTATATATAAAAGAAAAGTCATACAAACCACAAAAGGAGATACAACTTATCTCTTTCTCTTCCCTAATACAAACTCCTTGAAGTTCCTTTGAATCTGCTTCTCTTCTTAACAACACTTGATTCTCTCTTTAGAATGGAAAGGAAGAAGTAATCTCTCACTTTACTCCTTCTCCTTCACTCCTTAGAGAAGAATCCATCTCTTCTATACTAAACCCTAACACTAAAAACTAAGAGAAAGTAATGGAATACAAGAGAGCACACTCTAAAAATCTCTAGAACTCCTATAGAACTCTCTTCCCTCTTTCAAATTCGGTTATTTAAGAGTTAGGGACGAAATCCCAAGAGTTTCCATAGGCATCCCTTCAAAATTTTTCCAAAACTCTCAAAATTTGAATTCCACCAACCTTGGGCACCGGTGGCACCATAGTGGGCACCAGCGGTGCTCTATCGTCCATAATATTTTTTGAGCTCTCTGGATTTGGGTGCCGACGGTGCCCATTCTGGCGTCGTCGGCGCCAGAATACCTTTTCCATCATTTTGCTTCTTTTTGCTCCGAATTTGTTCCTTTTTTATTCCTTTCGCTCCATCACCTAAAATCATCATATCTGCAACAAATCATGAAAAATACTTTTATTTAAAGTGCAATATCACAAAAAATAAGTAAAATTAGATACCATAAACCATATGAATTTTTTGTGCATCACTGGCCTTTTTGACTTGGGCTTTTGGGGCCCCCTTTCACTTTGAAAAGGAGCAAAACTTGGGAGAGATTGGACAAATTTCTAGTAAATGAACTATGGCATTCCCAGTTTTTACATACTATTGTTACCCACCTCCCCCTTGCTTGTTCTGATCACAGACCCCTTCTATTAATCATATTTGTCCCTTCATCAAGAATCTATAGCCCAACCTTCAGATACCAAAATTTCAGGTCTACCCACCGTCAGTTTGTGCCTCTCATTCAGTCTCCGTGGAAGGGAGTGGCTCATGAAGACCCATGAATTAAATTAGTCCTGCTTCACCTGAAAACTTGTAAAGATCTAAAAAAATGGGGCTGGGAGGAATTTGGTAATGTTTTTATGGCTGTTATTGATGCTAAAAAAGACATATCACTTTTGGAGTATTTGGTTCAGGTTGGGGGGGCCAATGAACATCAATTATTACAGCTCAAGCCAAGCTCTCCAATTTTATTGAAATCCAAGATATTTTTCTTAAGCAGAAGGCCTCCCTTCAAAACTTTATTGAAGGAGATAAAAACACTAGATTCCTTCATGCCTACATCGAGTATAGAAGAAGATGCAACACCATCCATAGTATGAAGTCTGAGGATGGCATCTGGCTTAATAACTATCAGGATATTGGTAAAAGTGCTACCAGGTATTTCCATAATCTTGTTGCACAACCTCTAATGGAAGAACCCCCATCAACCCCTCTTTATTTCAAGATCACTATTAGTATACCAATTCTCTGTCAATTACCCACCCTCCCATTGAGAAAGAAATTTGACAAGCTCTTAGTTCCATTGACATCTCCAAATCAGCAGGGCCAGATGGCTTCAAAGCTAACTTTTACAAAAAGGCATGGCCATTCATTAACCAAGATGTTACAGCTGCAATCACTAGCTTCTTTCAAGGCAAGAATACCACTCACTATTTCAGCTCTTCTAACATTGTCCTCATCCCCAAAAACACTAAGAAAACCAGCTGGGATCATTTTATACCTATTAGCCTGACCTCAATTATCAGTAAAATCATCAACAAGATTATTGTGACTAGACTCCAACACCATTTGAACAAAATTATCATATTGAATCAAACTGCCTTTGTCAAAAGTAGGTCCATCTCTGAGAATGTCTTATTTGCTCAAGAGCTACTTCTAGATTTGAACAAGAAGTGAAGAGGGGAAAATCTGATTTATAAATTGGACCTAAGGAAAGCTTATGACATAATCAACTGGGATTTCATCCTTGAGGTTCGTTCTGCCAGGGGTTTCACTGACAGTTTGTGCACTCTGATTCAAAGATGGCTTAGGAATAACTCTCATTCCATTCTTATTAATGGATCCAGTTAGGGCCCTTTCTCTGCTTTAAGAGGGCTAAAGCAAGGGGACCCCCTCTCCCCTTCTCTGTTTATTCTAGCAATGGATTATTTCTCTCAAATGCTGAAAAACTTGCTCACCTCACACAAACTAGCCAGGTACCATCATAAATCAAACATTTCTATTTCCCATCTAATCTATGCAGATGATGTGATTATCTTCTCCAATCCGTCCAAAACTATTGTGAAGCAATTTCATAAGTGTATTCAGCAATTCCAAAAACAATGTGGGTTAAGCTTCAACACTGCCAAGTGCCAAATTCTTTTCCCCAAGAAGATTTCCCAGGATGTGAAACATTGGATCCTCTCTTACACTGGTTTCTCCAGCACTCAATTGCCAATGAAATGCTTGGGAGTACAGTTGAACATTGGTAGAACTAAGCAAAATTATTTTTATGAGATCCATATCAAAATCTGCACTTACCTATCAATCTGGACTCACATCTATTTATCATCTGGAGGGAGACTTACTTTGCTAAGAAGTATCCTCACCACTCTTCCCTCTTATGTGATGCAGATGACCACCATGAAGAAGAGTATCTAGGTGCAATTTAAAAGGACCTTCAATCACTTCCTCTGGTCTGGAAAAGGAATCAAATCCAGTGCGCATCTTGGCAAAAATTGGCTAAACCTGTTTGGGCTGGGGGCCAGGGGTTCAAAGAGCTCAACCATATTATACAAGTGAATCTTTGTAAATTAAGGATCCAATTTAAGAACCAAAACTCTCTTTGGGCCAAGTTTCTCTTTGGAAAATATTGCAAGCATACCCATCCTTCTCTGGTGTCATTTAAAATGGGGGACTCCAAATTGTGGAGAGCCATGATTAAGAACAGGCAGATGGCTGAGCAGTTGTACATTTGGAACCTTGGCAAAGGGAATGTAAATTTTTGGTTAGATCACTGGTGCCCCAAAGATTGGCTGCAACCTTGCACCACTAACCTCAACTTTAACCTTCAGGTGGCTGAATGTTGGACTGGGGACAGTTGGTCTTTACCTTTACTACACACCATCCTGCAAGCTCCTTCTGTCCTGAAAATCATTACTATGCAATTTAATAGATATAAACCTGAAAATCTTGTGTGGAATGCTCTCAAGAACCAAAGCTTATCTAAGGCCATCTATGCTCACCTTTACCAGTGGGAGCCTGTCCCTTTGGGTGATCTAATCTTGAATAGGTACCTTTCCCCATCGATTACCCTTTTCTGCTGGAGAATTTTTAAGGATTTCCTCCCCACACATGACATTCTCAAGTTGAAAGGATTAAGAGGCCCCTTTTGCTGTAGTTTTTGTCATAAGGAGGAAGAATAAATTTCTCACCTATTTTTTGCTTGCAGCTACTCCCAACAAGTCTGGAAGCACCTGATACAGAATCTTAACCTCAATACTATCCAATTACATTGGCATAATATTCTCACCTATTGGCTTGAGTGGCACTGCCTGGTTCTGGTGTCGTACCTTTACTTACAGCATGGTTTATTTGGATGGCTAGGAACAAGGCTATATTTGAGGGCATTTTAATTCAAGATAAAGAAGTGGCAACAAACTGCATATCCTACCTTCTTAAGCTCATTAGATTCAAAACATTTACTAAAATCTGCTTCACTACTTCTTCCCACAGCATTCAGCCCCCAAAAATTCTAATGGTTTTCTGGTTTTCCTCCAAAAAGAATTCACTTAAAGTTAACACAGATGGTAGTTACAGTGATGGTGCACTGGTATGGGGGGCATTTCTAGAAATCATCAGGGTGATTTCCTGTTGTTCTTCCATGCCCCTCTAGTTGTAATTAATGCTTTGGAGTCAGAATTAATTGTAGTTTACTGGGCCATAAAACTGGCATTGCTTTTTCAGTGGAAGAATCAGACTGTGGAGGGTGATTCACAGGACATGATCATCATGCTTGGTTCTAACAGAATCACCTCCTGACATCATTCTTAATGGTTCCAATTCATTTTCAGAGAAGGAAATAAGCCTGCAGATTGGCTAGCCAGAGCTGGTGCCCTCTCTTCTAGTGTGGCTCTTTCTACCTCTCCCCCTTCCCAGCTAAAGTTATTGATTGATGGTGACCTTCTAGCAGCTCCCCACCTCAGAGTTGAATCTAGATGATGCTATTTGTTGTTTTTTGTTTTGTTTGGTTTTGGAGCAGGCTTTTGTTATACTTATATATATATATATATATATATATATACCTTATATATATATATATATATATATTTTTTTTTTTAAAAGAAAAGGAGCAACCACAGGCTCCCTACATGTTAAAACTTAATATCCAACTTTACACAATAGCCTAAACCAAACTAAACCAAAAAATGGCCGCTACAAGACAAGCAGCCCAAAATCCCCTTAAAACCTCTAGCACATATACTCATCTACAAAAAAATCAGAAAAGATAAAAAACAAAACACCCTTCTGCTCCAACTAACCAGCCATAGCCAAAATCTCAACCAGTACAGCTGTAGAGCTGTGGATTCAATGAAATTAGATATCTACCACTCTGAAATGAGGGGCCTTACAACGGTCAGCTTCAATAAGGTAAGATAGCTGTGGAGGGATATCAGATGAGATAATAACTTCCTGGGAGTAAAGAGCCCTCTTAAGCAAGCCAATTAGCTGGTCCGTTGCCTTCTCTATAGATAAAATTGAAATTAATATTAATGTGCCGAGCAAGTGCCTTGATTCTGGTGATCCAACCGGCATGGTGCCACGATGGGTGAAGATTATTCAAGCATGTATCGAATGAGTAGAGCGGAGTCACATTCCACCACAAGGTCACTCCAATGCCAAGAAGTGGCCGTGCCGAGAGCCCGAAAACCGCTAATAGTTCGTATTCCGTGGCATCAGCAGCTAATAATGGGAGTGTGGAAGAAACTAATACAGTGACCATCCCAGCTCCTGAAGAGACCCCCACAACCAGATCCTTGATCGCAGAATGCCCCATCAGTATTAATTTTAATAATAGGGTATGTTGGAGCTGTCCAGTATATTAACATGATTTTAGACTCGCTTGGATGGTCGTCGGGGAATGTTGAGGATGTTATGATACTTCTTCGAAGGATGAGCTTGCTCAAGTATGAGTGGCAATTTCCCACCACAGCTAGGACATTACACCCTTTGTCTTCATATTTTACACTATTTCGTGCATCCAAATAAACCAAGCAAGGATGAAAGGGATATCCCCCACTTTAGCTTCGATGCCAAGACAACCAAGAAGTGGATAACTCCTGCCACTCAAGATTAAGAGTATTGATCTTCATAAACTTAAGAACCTCCTTCCACACCTCCTGCGAGAAGTCAGCAGTTTAAAAATAAGTGCCGAATAGTTTCAAGCATTAGCCCCACACAAGTAGCACTTGGATGGCCCTCTAATCCCCTTGAGTTTAAGAATATCATCGTTGGAAGTAGGTCGTGAAAAGTTCTCCAAATAAAGAAAGACATGGAGGTTGTCAAATACTTGTTCCGTACTTTCCTACCCCAATTGAAAGATGGCCGATTGAAAATGTTTAGGTAGATGTGTTTGGTAAGACTATGGAGTTTACCCTTTTGCTAAATGATTCTATCATGTTTAGAATTGTCAATAGGAATGGAGGCCACTGAAGGGCGAAGACTCGAGAAGTAGCTCCTAGAGAATAGTGGGAGACCAATGCAGGTTGTCCCGAAGAGCCGGCAACAGGAAATTGTCGTTTAATAATATGAGGGAGGGCTATCTTCATCTCGAGAGGGCACCGATTATCTTGCCAAAAGAGCACTTTCCCATTTCCAAGTTCCCAATAATAAAGTGATTCAACAAGGTCTCTATTCGGAGCATATGTTTCCATATCCCGGAGATACCGAGCTTGATTTGAACCAAATTGGGGTGGCTATCTTTACAATATTTCCTTTCATAAAGATAGCCCACAAAGAATGTTGTTGTCCGAATTGAATCCAAAGTTTACAAAAATTGACTTTTTGCGAGTTTTGTAAACCCTTGAATCCCAAACCACCAACTCTCAATAGGTTTAGCAAGTTTCTCGCCAGCTAGCCCAAGTGCATCCGCTTCCTTTGCCTGCACCATAAGAATCGTTAAAAATTCTTTCAATTTGGATTCTAGAGCTCTTTTTCATGCGAGTCATTTGAAGAACATAATTTGGGAATGTTGTAAGTATGTCTGTGCAGCAATGTAATTCTACCACCGAAGATAGGAAAGAATTAGCCCAGCTTAGATAACCTGGGTATTGAGTTTACCTATAATTTCCTCAAAGTGCAACTGTTTGGATCCGCCCTTAGTAAGCATCACCCCCAAATATTTCAATGGAAGCGTAGCTTTAGAGAAACCAAGTATAATTAGTGATCCAATGAGATAAATCAACATTAATCTGCTTGGGAAAACCATCTCACACTTAGCATTGTTAAAATGCGGACTGTAAACCAATTGGAATTATTTCGAGCAACTAATAACTTTTTTGACAAAGAATCTTTGAGGCCCTAGAAAATATCATTAGATCATCAGCATATAAAAGGTGAGAAATAATTACATCAGACCTGTGGTGGTAGCTGGCATACTGAAAAGGGGAGATCTGAGTCTCAATAAGCCTGGAAAGATAATCCATAACACTGATCAAGATGGAGGGGGATAGTGGATCTCCCCGTTTCAGCCCTCCGGTAGCTTGGAACCCACCCCAACTCGGCCATTGATCGAATATAATGGTTATTAAATTTCAGCCATCTCTTTATCACCTACGTAATTCGAGAGTGAAACCCCTTATGTGTAACACCTGGAGAATGAAATTCCAATCCAAAGTATCATAAGCTATCTGAATGTCCAGCTTATAAATTAGATTGCCTCCCCTACAATGTTTGTCAAGGTCAAGCATTAATTCTTGAGCAAGAAGGGCATTATCAGCAATAGATCTTCCTTTAACAAAAGCCGATTGGTGGGGACTAATGATCTTGTTGAGATGTGGTCGTAATCTTCCAACAATCACTTTGTTAATCAATTTACCGATGACGAGTAGTGAGGCCGATTGGTCCGTAATGGTTCCATGATTTTGGAGCAAGTGGTTTTGGGGATAAGCACAGTGGTAGATGAGTGGAAGTATTGTGGGAGATCAATGCCTTTAAAAAAGCCTTGGATAGCCTCGTAAACCTCATTTTTACTGCATTGCCTGAGTTTTCTTATAAAAATCCGCATTATACCCATCGTAGCCGACCACCTTAGAACTCGTCAATGGATTGTAATGCCAACCAAATTTCCTTTTGGGAAGGGATATCAGTAAGCTTAAGGGTGTTGGTATAGTGGTAGACATCATTAAACAAGTTGCCGTCAATATGATTACTTGAGCAGAGTGTTGGAAAGTCAAGACTTTTGAAAATATATGACAAGCATTGTTAGCAATATCGTTGCCATCCCTTAGCAAAGTCCCCCGATCAGTTATGATAGAAAGTATGGCATTGCACTTCCTTTTATACTTGATACATGCATGATAATACTTAGTGTTCCTATCTCCCTCCTTAAATTTGTTTATAGAGGCTTTCTGTCTAAGTATCTGGTCTCGCCAGTTTAGAAAAGTAAGCAACTTCTCTTGAGCAGTGACAAAGTCTTTAAACTTATTCTCATCCCCTCGGGCTTCAAGTTCAGCATTATTCACTTCCATTTCAGCCTTTATGACCCCCCGAAATACATCACCAAAAGTCTCCTGGTCCAATTTCTCAAAGCTCTGCCACTTGAATTTGTAGGTTTTGAAGTTTAATAAAAGGATTAGAGTTGGAACCGCCTTTCCAGCTTATCCCGAATAAAAGTATTAAATTTAGGGTGACTGGACCGAAGTTCATATATCTAAAAGGTGGGGGAGTGTTGTGGGTTTTTGGTGTGGAAATGGTGATAAGAAGTGGTTTATGATCGTAACCAAGCAAAGTTAAGATGGGTGATGGTGGTGTTTAGGAAATTTTGATGCCATGAGTCATTAGCCGTAAAACGATCCAATCTCTCCCAAATAGCACCTCTCCTCCAAGTAAATTGGTCGCCTGTAAATCCTGTGTCAAATAAACTCCGCCTTGTTGATCCTATCATTAAATTCGGCAATCATATTCCGGTTTGGAACTCTTCCTCCCAGCTTTTCGAAGTTGAAGCAATACGATTAAAGTCACCTCCCACAATCCAACTCGAGTGTCTCCACCTTACTTATTTCAATAATCTCATTCCAAAGGGTTGTTCTATCGATCTTGGTGCAGCCATCATAAACAAAAGTGGCAGCAAACTTCATACCATCTAACTTGAAATGGAAGTGAACAAACCGTGGATGATCAATCCGAACGCACTCGAAGAGCTCTTTTCTGTAGATTAACCATATTTTATTGTTGGAGTTAGCAAAAAAAGTGCATCCAGGGAATTTGGAGAGTATTTTATCTTGCTTTTTGTATACCATAGGTTCTAAAATGATCATACACCAGAGTTGGTGTTTCTTATAGAGG
The DNA here is from genome assembly GCA_022702705.1 of Papilionanthe hookeriana x Papilionanthe teres. Classification (NCBI taxonomy): domain Eukaryota; kingdom Viridiplantae; phylum Streptophyta; class Magnoliopsida; order Asparagales; family Orchidaceae; genus Papilionanthe; species Papilionanthe hookeriana x Papilionanthe teres. The sequence continues at coordinate 112,326,289 of CM040427.1, read as the reverse complement.
TGAATTAATCTTTTTATTGAATGGGGGTGAGCCACCCCCTAATATTCCAACACGTACAATCGATCATCGTGGGGTTCGGGGTTTGGTGATGAGTGGTTAGAAAGAGATCTAGAACGTGTTCGACTCTTCCCCTTGAGTAGTCTCTGGAGGAGTCCCCGGGGAGCTTCCGGGGTTTTTGTTATCGATGTCTCTCCGGCATCTTGGGCCGCCAAATTCGAAGATCGATGGTCAATTTTTTCTTTTTCTTTGACTTTTGTATTTGCCATGCTCGCTTCCATTATCCTTTGTTCCTTATCTATATGTGGCCGAGGTAGAGTAACAGGTCTTGGATGAATTTCATTCTCCCCCAATGGTTCCAGTGAGCTCAGCTCTTCACCTTGGATATGAGTCCCATCATTAGGAGCTTCTGGCAGTGACACCATGTCACTAGAGATCACCTGAGGTACTGAAGTTTCCACCTAATAAAGTTCTGATGCCTGAATTGTCACCACTTTCTCTTTAGCTGGTTTCTTAACAGGGGGCTTGAGCCTATAACATTTCTCCTTTAGATGGCCAAACATCCTGCAGTGCTGGTAGTATACAGGTTTATTTTCTAGGACAACCTCTTGCCAGAACCCCTCTCCATCATCTGAAGTGGAAATCCATATTTTATCAATCTTTGGTAGAGAAACATCTCTTTCCACCAGAACTTTTGCTGCTGCTGGGTTGCCCATGTCATGTGTTGGAGAATCAACTCTCAGAGGTGTTCCCAATGCCCTACTAATCTAAAATATAGCATTTGTATGATATAGCTGGATTGGTAGGTTTGGGAGAGTAAACCATAGAGGTTTCAAAGGAGGCTCTTTAGCTGGATCAAATCCTGGATACCATTTAATTAGCTTCATGGAGGAGTTTGCAATTTGCATCACCTCGTAAACCCAACACTCTTGCATAATCTTCCTCCTTAGAAAGCCTAATGAGCGGATGCCTACCATCCATCACCCCTAGCTTCCATCGACCCACCAACCGAAAGTTCTCAAAATACTTCCCGATCAATTCCATTTTAGGATGTCCAAACCGGAATTGTCCAACAATAAGTAAATTTAATAGCATCCGCCATCGAGTTCATTTCCGTGAGGTGAACAAAACCGCCGGTCGACCATCCTTAGAACCCAATGGTCTAACCAAAGGGCATTCTCGCTCTTCCAGCGAGCAAGCATCATGTAGGATTTGAGGGAATGTCGGTGTTCCACAGATTTTGGTAAGATACCTTTACCGAGAGCGAAAGCATAAGTTGGGGGGTCTTTGGATGCAATGAAACTAGCCATAACCAGCTTCCAGAACAAAGTGGCAGCAAGAATCACCACCACCAAACCAATGGAACAAGTAACACAATTCAAAAAGAAGAAGCCCGGAAGATCAACTCAAAACCTCTACACCAAAAACAACACCACCGAGGAAAGTCACCACTCACCAGCCCACCAAGGCACCACACCACCACCGGAAACCTTCGAGAGCCACCGTCAGCCGCCAGACCGGTGGCCATTACGTACCAAACCCTACGAGAGCATCTCTTTCTACAGCTGCCATTTTTAAGGTTGTTTACCTTATATATATATATATATATATATATATATATATACTCTTTTGTAATTTTCCCTTTTCTTTTGGTTAGAGTTGTTTAGGAAGAGACCCCTTAGGATTTCTTGTTATAGTTTGGGGTTCTCCGTCATACTTTTGTACTTTTCCCTTATTGTAACATGTAGGGAGCCATGAATTGCTCCTTATATATATATATATATATATATATATATATATATATATATATATATATATATATCATGGCTCCCTACATGTTAAAATCAAAAGATGGTATAAAAGGTTGGGAGAAGGATTCCCATCTAAAAAGGAAGAAATACACCGAGTCTTATAGGGATCCTTACCAAAATTACAACTCCACACCACAATAGTAAAAGACAGAACAAAAAACTCTAAGAATCCCAAAAAGCACATACAAAATAAAAAATAAAACCAGTATACCAAAAAGTGTAAAACCAAGATCCAGCATATACACAAAAAACTCAAGAGTAACAAACTTCCACTGACTGAAGTGAGTACATTTGGCCATCCAACAGGTTGGTGAGAAATGGGAAGTGCTTCAAGAGTCATCCACCAATGGGTTATAACACCAAAAGAGAACAAAGGGTAAGTTGCTGCAAAGCCTGGGAGAGTACAACATCAAAGTAGCTAGGAGGGAAGGTAAGCATCATGTCTATGGTGAAGTTTCCAATCTGAGATGGGGTACACACTGCATGTATCCAACAAGTAGAAATTGGATTTCAGTAGGGGGGAGTGTGCAACCAACACCTCCAAAGTGGTAGCACCTGCACGAGTAAGCCAGTTAGCTGGCTTATTACCCTCCCTGAAAATGAAGGAAAGCTGGGTCTGAGGGGGTTCAATGCTGTGAATTTGCTTTATCCAATAATTGTGATTGCAGTTGGTATGGGTAACATTATCAAGGATGTTTAAAAGCACTGTGGAGTGCACTTAAATCTAGATTTTGGTCCAAGAGGCTTTTCATGCTAATTGCAATGCCTAGTATGCAGCAATTAGTTCAGTTTCAAGTGCATCTTGGGCATCAACAGGGGCTTGAAAGAATGATAAGCATTAACTAAGCTTGTTTCTGAAAACACCCCAACCCAAGCACTATCTCTGGAATAGCTTCCATCAGTATTAATTTTTATTGTAGGTTAAGTTGGGGGCTTCCAATAGACAGTTTTGACAAGGGGATAGGCAGCATCAAGTGGAAGAGTAATTTTAAGAATATTGGGGAAACTTTTATGTGTAATGATCTTATTCAAGTAGGATCTGCAGTTTCTCACCACCTAAGAGACAGTAGCAGGCACTTGCTCAAATTTAGACTGGTTTCTGGCCACCCAAAGGAATCAAATCACAATGAAATGTACTGTGTGAAATTTTTGGTCTCTCCAATTTTGTCAGCCCATATGGAAAAGGTCCCAGTGGATGATGGTTCTCCCCAAGTGCAGGTGTGTGAGCAGATCCTTCCAGATAGCTTAGGAAAATGGGCAGCTGAGGGATGGATTCCTCTTGTTTTAGGCACAACATACACCTTTAAGGTCCCCTCAACCCTTTCATTTTTTAAATGGCATCAGTAGGAATAAGGATGTGGAAGATCCTCGAGCAAAAAAAATGACATGGAGGGGGACAGGAAATTACTCCAGATAATATCCCCCAAGGTACAGTAGACCAAGAGAAAGATTTGTAATATATAGCTTTAGTAACACTCTTGAGATGATAGGTTTGCCAATTGATTTTATCAGGTCTGCTCCTATTGAATTTAACAGTGGATATCTGATTAGCTGAATGATCCTATAAAATAGCCTTGAGATGTGGAAGAGACCAGTTTTGGCCCTCCCAGAGATCAGCCACTTTAAGAGTGTGGTCAGCAGGTTCCATTCTAGGAAAGAGCCAATCCTTTTGGGCACCAATTGTCCAGCCAGAAGTTGATCTCTCCATTACCCAATTTCCAAACAAATAAATCCTCAGTAATATGTCTAATCTTAAGCATCTTTACCCAGATTTTTGAGTCCCCCAATTTTCTGACAGAGAGGGAAGGGTGATAGTTCCTGAAATACTTCCCTTTCATGAACTTCGCCTAAATGGAGGTCTGAGCTCTAAAATTATTCCAAAGATTACACAAATTCACCTACAAGAGTTAGTGGAGACCTTTGAAGCCTAGGCCACCAGCCATAACTGGTTTAATCACTTTCTGCCATGATGCTGAATGAAGTTGTTGTCTTTGGCCAGACCACAAGAATTTGTGAAACTTCTTTCCAATTGAATTTGATTGCTTTTATTCATGGATGTCATTTGTAATATGTAGGAAGGGAAGGTAGTAAGAATGCTCTTAAGCAAAGTAATTCTGCCCCCATTTGATAGGAAAGAGTTAGTCCAACAATTAAGTTGAGAGTTGATCTTGGTAAGAATATCATCAAATTGAATTTGCTTTGCTCTACCACTGATGAGAATAAACCCAAGATATTTAATAGGGAGGTTATTGCTAGAGAACCTAGTATAAGCCATTATCCATTGCTAAGAGTGTGTTGGGATCCTCTTAGAAATGATCATCTGACATTTATCAGGGTTGAAAACCGTACCTGAATGAGCTTAGAATAGATTCAGACAATATTTCACTTTTTTGACAGCATTCCTATGTGCATTTGAAAAAAGCATGATAACATCTGCATAAATAAGATGTGAGATGGCTATGTTGGACTTGTGATGGTACCTGGAGTAGTTCTGATTTAATAAAACTCTCTCTAACATTCTAGATATATATAATCCAAATCAAGGATGAAGATAGTTGTAGAGTGTGGATCTCCATGTTTAAGCACTCTAGTTACTTTGAAGTTTCCCCTAGCTTGACCATTAATTAGAATAGAGTGCTCATTAGAATCCATCCATCTTCTGATGAAAGTGTAAAACTGGGAACTGAAACCTCTAGCAGTTAGACCTTCCATAATAAACTACCAGTTTATATTGTCATAAGCCTTTTGAATATCCAATTTGTAGATCAGGTTGCCCCTTCTATGTGCCTTATCCAGATCCAATAGAAGTTCCTGTGCCAGAAGGACATTGTCAATAATAGACATGTCTTTGATAAGGGCAGTTTGATTTAGACAGATCAGCTTGTCAAGGTAAGGTTGGAGTCTCCCCACCATAATCTTGCTTATTGTCTTACTGAGCACTGAGGTGAGACATATGGATCTGAAATGTTCCCATTTCTGCATAGTATTATTTTTTTGGGACCAACACAAAATTAGAGGCACTGAAGTGACTTGGGAGAGGATGACCTTGGAAGAAACTTTGGATAGCAGCCTCCACATCCATCTTTACAATATCCCAGGCATTTTTGTAGAAATCTGCTGTATAGCCATCAGGCCCAGCAGTTTTTGAGCTGTCAACAGAACCAATAACATTCCATATTTCCTGCTCAGATGGAATTTCAGTTAGATCCAGACTATTAGTATACTGAAAATCTTTAATGAAGTATGAAGCATCAATAGATGATTTGTGCACATTAATATGATTGAGTAACTGCTGATAATTATTAACAACATCCTGTGCAATTTCATTGATATCCTGGAGTCTCCTACCGTCATCATAATGTATGAAGTGAATATTATTACACTTCCTCCTATATTTGATATAAGCATGGTAATATCTGGTGTTCCTATCCCCATTTTTATAGTGGTTTATAGTAGCTTTCTGTTGTAACAACAATTCCTATCTTTTAGTAGCAATCATAAGATTGTTTTGAGCTTTGAATAACTATTCCTCATTGGCAAGACCAGCATGGACATCTGCTTCTAGCTTTGCCACCTCTTCTTCAGCCTCAGTAATAGCTTGAAAAACATCACCAAAAGAATTCCAAATCCAATACCTAAGGGCTTTGTTGAGTTTAGTCTGCAGGAGACTCAGTTTAGTTAAGGGGGAGGGGTGATCAATGTTACACTAGTGGTCGGAGACAAGATTAAGGAAATCGAGGTGGGAAGACCACACATTCAGGTATTTGAATGGTGGGGGGGGGTGAACTAGTATGGATAGGGGAGGTAATGGATATAAGAAGGGGTCTATGATCAGACCCAGCAAGGCTAAGGTGTGTCACATAGGTGAGTAGCCAATTATTAAGCCAACAGTTATTCACCAAAATCCTGTCAAACCTTTCCCAGATTTTACCCCTTTTCCAAGTGAATGAGGGACCCCTGAAACCAATATCAAATAAGTTGGCAGCCTGGATGTTATCATTGAAGGAGGTCATCTTTGCAATGTTTGGAACCCTGCCCCCTAACTTCTCAGCAGTTGAACCAATGCTGTTGAAATCACCTCCCACTAACCAGGGGGAGGATAATTGGTCTCCAATACTTTGAAGGTTGGCCCATAAAATATGTCTATCATCTTTACTGCAACCTGCATAGACAAAGGTGGCAAAACCACTTTTCCCATTAATTTGGAAAGAAGAGTGAATGAACTGCTGGTGATCAACTATGGCTGACCAAGTAATATCCATTCTACAGAAAATCCATATCTTATTGTTACAATTTGCATAGTGAGGGAATCCATTGAGTTTGCTGAGAACTTTTTGGGGGTGTTTTTGAACTAAAGGTTCAAAAATAACAATGCACCAAAGCTTATGTTTCATGTTTAGTGAGATAAGAATTTTAATAGAAAGGGGATTAGCAATTCCCCTAATGTTCCAACAAAGAAAGTTAATCATTTAAGTTTGGGGGGGGGACAAGGTTGAGATCTGGATCTGGACCTTCCCGTAGTCTTAGAAGTACCTGCCAACTCCCCCTCAGTTAAAAGAGTCCCTAGTTTCTGCACTTCAGAATTAGTCTTCTTTTTCTTTCTAGATGTTTGAGTATGCCACTTCCCCTCTAGACTGTTCTGCATCTCACAGATGGTGTCTTCAGAAAGGGCCAGGGCCTCAATTTGAGCATTAGCATTAGGTTCCATTGCTCCCAATGTTTAATCTGAGGACTGTGTAGGTGTGATGATTGTAACTTCCTCTTCTTCTCTTCTAATCCAAAGTAAAGGATCTTCTCTATCAGAACCAGAAGAGTCCCTCAATGCAACAGGTGTATTGGGAAGTGGCCCTCCAGAAGGGATCAACTTCAAAGGATCAGGTACCCCTCCCTCCCTCTAAGTTGGTGAGGGAAGTAGGTTAATTTGGGTAGTGGTGGATTCAGTGGGAGTTTGAAGCTGATTAGAGCTGATTTGTGGGTTAGGTGGAGAAAACTAGGATGTTGGGATAGGTCCAGAGATTTGCCTCCTTCCAACATTTGGAATAGATATCTTCATTTGGGCCGGCTGTTCAGAAGGAGCAAGCCTGGAATCTATCAGCAATTGCTTTGAAATACTATTCTCCTGCACCACAACAAGAGGAACACTGGGTGCTGCATTAGCAGGGGTATTGGTACTTTCTTTGGCCATATTTGAAACTCTTCTAGAAGGGGAATGGAGTATGTAGCATCTATCAGTGGTATGTCCAAACATCTTACAGTGGGTACAGAAATATGGTTTTTGCTGCATGATAACTTCTTGCCATTGCCCATCAGAAGCTGAACCTATCCATATCTTCTTCATGTCTGGAAGGGTAATATCCCTTTCAATTTGGATCCTTGCCATTTCAGGTATGGCCTAAATAAAAGTTACTGCATCAAGCTTAAGAGGTGTTCCAAGGGATCTCTCAATTTGGAAAAATTCAGTCTGATTAAAGTACCTATATGGAAGATTTGGGAACTTGAACCATATGGGAACTATGGGGGGGTCTTTGCTGGGGTCAAAATCTGCTGTCCACTTAATTAACTTCATCTCCATCCCAGCTATGGTGACTACCTCTTTAGCAAAATGCTTTGCATAATCTTCTTCTGCGGAAAGGTTAATCAGTAAATGTCTGCCATCTAGAAGTCCTATCTTCCAGTTACCCTTGAAATTCAGTGATTCAAAATAGCTTCTGAGAAATTCCATCTTTGGGTGACCCAGCATAAATTTACCTATTAGAGTTAATCTTACTTTTGCATCTAATTCCTTCAGTTCTTGCTCAGTAAAAATTACTGCAGGACAGCCCTCTTTCTCCTCAATTGGCCTGATAAATAGGCAGGAAGTCCTACCAGCAGGTGCATCATGCATGCTTTGGGGAAAGATCAGCTTTGTTGGGTCTGAAATAGAAGGAGCCCTCCGAACCACACCAGCATAAGTAGCTTTGGCCCAAGCTAAATTTGTATCTAGGTCTATGGGGTAGGCCATTACAGCAAAGACTAATGTCTGCACCAAACAACAAAACCACAGGAGCCCAAAACCAAACTCCCAGCCAGATAGACCAAAACCAGGAGAGATTCCAAAGAGAAAAACAAAACCAACCAGAGAAGAGACAAATCCTTTTAGCAAGGAAAATAAAACTGCTGAAAAATGTAATAGCTAGAAAGAACAACACACCCAGTAGGAAACAGCCACCAACCAGAACCAGCAGCTAAGCTCCACAAAGGAACAACACTAGAAGCAAAGACCCAATGAAACAGTAGAAATTTAAACAAGAAAAGCCTGGAAAGGCCCTTCCACCCAAAAAGAAGGCCAAAGAGGAACACCAAACCACCTACTAGCTAGAAGGAAACCACCATCCACCTGACCACCCTCCAGAGCCACCACCAAAGAAGAAGCCGCCGGTAGAATCATGCTGGAAACCCTAGCAGACCAACACACTCCACAGCCGCTATATATATATATATATATATAAGAGAGTAAGTGAGCTATATATCTAGGGGAAAGAGCATTATACGGCTCCTTACATGGTAATCACAAAAGGTCGCATACAAAAGGTTGATTTTGAGAGGATCCCAGATCTTTTTTAGATATTTATACTTGTGGTAATATGATTTATAATTACAATATTCGATATATTTTTAATAAAATTCTTTCGTTATAATGACTTCAAAACTTGATTCCAATATAAATAAGAATTCAAGAGTTATATTTAAATTAAATAAGAATTCAAGAGTTATATTTAAATTTAGGGATTCTACGAAGTATACGTATCATTATCAAGTAGTATAAGACTTTCTGATTAAGCTCCAAAATATCTATCCCACGGGGAAAATTTTGGATATTTAAAAGATAAAAAGGATTTAGATCACAAAATCTATTTAGAAAAAGACACTTATGTAAACAGATTTAGATAATAGAAAAACTTGAAAATGCTTTTCTTTTTAGTATTTTCTTAAATTATGAAATAAAGCGAACAATTAACTAACTATAATGAGATTTTAGCAAGTTTAAAGAAGTATAAATGAAAATATATTTTTTCTTATCATGAATATGTAATAAATATAGGAGTTATGTTGTGGAAGTATTCAAAATGTGTTGTGCCACATAGGAGCAACAATATTCTTTACCCTTACTAGAGATGCTTTAAAGAACATTAGCTAGTTTAAAGTTTGAATAGTTTTGAAGACGGGTTAGGTAGGGAAGATACTGGCTCTCAATCTAGAGTTCCCTCCTTTCTCTCCACAAGGGGGCTAACATCTCGCATCACAACCTTAAATAATAAAACAAAGAGGCGGACAATAGTCTGTCACCCTAAAGTCCTCTAATTCTACACCCATCAAAGTATTTTCTCTATTTGTTTACACAAAATTATATGAATTACTTTCTCATCCATAAAATCTCATGTGATTTCCAACAAATGTTGATTGAGACAATACCTATAAGGATATAACATGTTATCACAATAAATGCTAACATCTTAATTGGCCAAATCAAGAAGTAAATGAAGTGCAAGGATTAAATCAACACAACTTCTTCCAACATTAAAGATCAATACATCCACAACTTCCATCCAACACTTATTTACTTTTCATTTTCAGGAAAAAGATAAAGAAAACTACTCAGAATCCATGGATAAAACACAACAAGAAGTAATTTTAAAAGTAGAAATCATGTAGAAACACAAGAAGTCTTCAATTAAAACCAAATTAAGTACAAAGATAAAAACATTACTCAAGTTCCTCTCCACCAAACTCTTGAAGTTCCTTTGAATCTCTTTCTTTCTCTTACAAGACACCCTAGGACTAGTTGCCTAACCCAAGAGGTTTCAAAAATCTCTAAAACAATGGATTTTAACTTAGAAATCTCTACCCACCTTCCCTTTCCCTAGGAATGAGATAAGTGTAAAAAAACCCTAAGTAATAATCCAACAGATTTTTACTAGAAGTACTCTCTCTACAACCTCTCTACACTCTCTAATTACTCAAAAAACTCCTCTCTTCATCTTATTCAAGACTTTTCTTTTATACTTTCTCAAAAGGTGCCTTGGTGTCTCTTCAAAACGCGTCTATATTCAATGATTCTACCTAAGAGATTCATCATTTCAAGTGAAATTTGAATTTCTTTTGGCGTCCTTGATCAATTAGCTACATTTGTACCAAAATTTCCTTAAAATTACAAAGCAACTACCTTCTGCTTAAGCGCGAGGTCTCTCGGACTTAGGCGCGGCCTTCTCTATCTGCTTGGGGTTAGGCACTAGATCTGGGCGCTTAGGCGCTCTAATTCAATTTAACACCTTAATTTTTGCTCCAAATTTGATTCCTTTTCACTCAATTTAACATATTTAGTCCATTTAATTGTACTTAAAAGAAATACACACAAATACCTTCCATTAAAGTGTAATAACATCAAACATAGGTATAAAAAGGTGAACAAAATATTATATATTATAGGTATATCAAATTCCCCCAAACTTAAAAGGTTACTTGCCTCAAATGACACTAAAATCATTTAAAACCAATAAAAGCAAATTATGTGAATGAGCTTTTTTTGGGATATTTTAAAATTTTGACCTAGAAATGTAGTATTCACATTTAGAAAAAACTATAGTGAATGAGATCAATTTAAAGTTTAGAAATTCTCTAAAATGAAAAGTATGAAAATATGAGCTCCTATCATGTTTAGAAATACATGTAGATTTTTCAAATAAAGAGCTTAGGCTTTCTATCTTCTTTACTTAATTATTTTCATTAAAAATAATTATACTCACTATATTATATCCTTAAGCTTAGGAGTTTCTCAAATCTTATGCATTAAAAAAGTCAGACGTGGAACTAATTTTTGATTAGGAATTAATTCTCAAGCTCCTCCTCCCATTTCTTTACATACTATACTTCGCTTTCATTTTCTTCTTCTTTTTTATTCGAACAAGGATTACTATAACTAGATAGGCCTTTAATGATTTTGTATTCCATTCTTTCTTTCCTAAAGTAAAGGTCCGATATATATCATTTACTTAAAAATATAAAAATAGTTCTGAATACTACATTTAATAAAAGAAATTTAAGTATTGAAAATACGACTAATTCTTCTATATTTTTCAAAACAATACAATATCTCTTACTAAAGATAGGTACACCATATTTAACATCTCTTCACTAAGAAAAATTTTTTAACTTGAAATTTTTCTTCATCACTATAAAGTTTTAACCAAATTCTCTTACACATTTCTATATTAAAAATTTTATTACCCTAATATAACTTCATACACATAATTATTTTTCAAACCAAAATCAAATTTATTTCTAGTATATTTGAGAATAAATTAATTTCAAGTCTTTAAAATTTATTTTTCATCCCACCTAAAGTTAAATTTTTAACAAGATTAATAATTTTAGCATATCATATATATAGACATGAATGAAAAATTAAAAATATTATGCTTAGTGGAATTTTCATATCCTAAGTATACATGTATAAAAAATTTAAAGCAAGAGTAAAAATGATCAAATTTCATTTTTATTTTTTTAACATATATGAGATTCAAATGACTTTTATGCAGTGGGTACTAAAATAAAAGCAAATCACACTAACTAACATACTATCATAGCCACAACAAAAAGAAAATACATGGTAGTAAATTGAAACTTAAAAATAAATCTTTAAATAAAGGTTAGATCTATTCTAAACTTCCTAAACTAGTAGAAATAAGTTCAACATAGACCAACATAGTACATTTAAAATAACAAAGTTTACATACTTATTACCACATCTAATCTGCAACAGACAAAATGAAAATACACATCACAATGATCTACAACAACAATGTTCACCACAACAACAAAACACCACAATAGTCAACAAATAAAAGCTCAAACAAAACACAACATAACCCAATCACTACTCATCCATGTCACTATCGCCATCCTCTTCATCTTCATCATCATCCCAAAAACTAGTAGATTCATAATAAGGATATCGTGAATATGAAGGAAATACTAAACTTTGATCACCTCGATTGAGTTTCTCTAGAGATGTTTTGTATTTCTCTTCATAATCGCTATGCCTTCTAAGTGAGAATCAATATGATGTACATAGTTTTCTAAATTTGTTACATTATCCATAGCATAGTTGATGTTATCCATCATCCATTGCAACAACTGTGTCTGAGAATCTGGACAGGATCTGCCATGGAATGTAGATGCACGTGATGTAGAAGCACGTGACGTAGAAGCACCAGAACTTCTAAAAAATTTTCCTCTCTAGTCAAAAATCAAATGCTCAAACTAAGTCTTCACATTAACACTAGTAATGTACTTTAGAGTTTAAAGAATCTCATCTCAGCTATCAAATCTAACATCAACTTGCTCCAACAAAAAAAAAATATTAAGGATGCAAATCTCAAACCTACAGTGGTGGCAGCTTTGGCAGAACTGGTGATAACTTGATAAATTAGAGATCCAATATTTATCATTCTACACTGCTAAATGCAGTTGTTCAGTGTAGCCCTTACTTTGTTCACATCACTAACATGGTTTGTAGAGAGTAGATGGGCAGAAATAAAATAGTGCCATGCTTTCACTGTAGCATACATCTTCAATGTAGGAAAATTCAATCTTGTACCATTGGAAATTTTCCATAGACCGCTTCCAATAGTTAAGAAAAAATGATCTTATCTAACTCCTAATCTGTAGGATTGTAATTAGAATAAAAAAGCATCTTATCTAAAGGCAGTTGGTAAAATGAATTTATTACCTCTGGTGAAAATGCTATTTGCTTTCCTCTAACCATCACCTGATCATCCTCTGATTCAATGAGATTGGCATAAAACTCCCGTATCACAGAAATCACCGAAATAACAGAAAAATAACAGAACTGATCCTACTGTCAGCGAACAATTATATCTTCTACTTCTCTTCCCATATTCTTAAAACAATGCCCAGTAATCAATTTCCTTGATTACAGCACGTTGGTATATCTATCCCGAGCCTTCGAACAAATGAACTTGCTCGAATCGCTAGTGGTTTTCCCCTTGCTCCTTTTCATTCTTGGTGCCATTTCTAAAAACAACAAAATATTTCACAAAAAATTCTATTATTGATCTAACTTCTAAAAGCTTAAACACTTTTTTCCATGTAAAATCCATCAATCTTCATCAAATTTTTACCATGAATAGTAAATTTTGGATTTTCCATAACGCACTAAAAATCCATGGTGAAAATAAAAAAAATTTTCATAAAAGAGAAACTCTAATCTTGAGAATAAGAAATCCAACAAATTTGGCTCAATTTCACCAAGTTCTTCACTTATTAGGATGCCCTAAATCCAAAATCATGAGACCTTGAGGAAGCAGAAGATGAAATGAAAGAAAAGTGGTGGTTTTTGGCACTTAAAACCGTCTTGAACTGGTTTTCTTGAACATGCTCTTAGGCGTGATAGGTTCAATGCTTAGGCTCTTAGCTCTTGGGTTTGCTCGTGCTTAAGAGCAGGTAATTAACAATTAGGCTCCAGTGCATAATTTTTGTTATTTAAAAATTTTGATTTAAATGTACAACTTGCTAATTTAATCACCCAAAAATGGTTCAAATAAATCTTAATAACAATTTCCTCCTCTTCTGCTTTATTCTTTCTCAAAAATTCTAGATTTTTCATAACTTAGATTCGATCACTGTACACAAAATTTCACACAAATGAAACACTTTCATTCACATATTCAACTATTACAAACACACATCACATAAATAATCTCCACTCCAAAAAGTTTTGGATGAGAAAGCATCAAATTTCATCACAATACAAGACAAATATACATTAAACACTTCACACAAACAATCACAAACAAACAAGAAAACAAATACAGACTCTTCAACTTAATTTCATTCTCCATTAGGTGGAACATATCCCTGTCCTTCATTTTTTCTATCTGAACCATTTGGCACATAGATTTGATATAATAGATGATTATGAAGAACTCTAATTAAATTCTCTTTAATGCACTTGTTTTTTAGATACATCGCATTGTCTGCTTCTTCAATATAATTTATATGACTGAATTGCATTTTGAGATGACATCCAATACGTGCCAAGTATGCATTAGTTTCATTTACCTTTGCCTCAATTGAAGCCACATCAGGCTCAAATTTTGCAATCTTGTTCGCTATTCCTTCAATACTAACGGCTAGGAATCCGTTATATAACTCTTGCACACATTGACTTAAAAATTCTTCTTGATAATCTCATCCTTTTTCTTCAAATCATTCTCCCACGAAGACATTTTTGCTAATGTAACACCTCTTACAACTCAAATCTCTATTCACTTAGACTTTAGAATGAAAACTTGGACAAGGGAAAAAATTCTCTTCATTTCCCTGCTATTTAAAAAGTTTAGAAGAACCTATACCCACTTCCCATGTCTAAAACCACCAAATAACATTCAAGCAATATTTACCATGTTTAAATCTTCTAGAACATCATTTAGGCATATTTTTATAACTCTTGCACTTAAGCTCTAGATTTGGGCGATTAAACGCCAGTGCACAATTTAGTACAGGCCAGCTTAATGTCCAAATACTCATTCTAAAACGTCTAAGACATCATTTAAAGTCTTAAAATTATCAAAACATGTTCAAAATACAACCACATAACATTAAAAACAAAAGCACTTTGATAATTATTGGTTGGCCTCCCACAAATCGTTTGGTTTACGTCGTCAGCTCTACGTAACCAGTGCTTACTCTAGGTGGCCCAACATCAAAGCATCAATCACTTTATTCTAATCCCCTAAGAAATAGGGTTTCAGTCTATTACCATTCACTTTGAAAATTTTTAGGTTTTTATGATATTCGATATCCATATTTCCATAGGGATAAACTTTTATCACAATACATGGGCCCATCCACCTAGACTTAAGATTTCTTAAAAATAACCTTAATCTTGAATTATGAAACAAAACTTGTTGCTTTGGCTCAAAATGTTTAGTAAGAATCTTCCGGTCATGCCACTTTTTCATCTTATCACTATAGATCTTAGCATTCACATAGGACTCATTCATTATTTCTTCCAAATCATTTAATTGCAATGATCACTTTTTAACAACATCCTTCAAATTATAATTAAATTCCATAATAGCCAAATAAGCTATATGCTCAAGTTCCACTAGAAAATGATGAGCTTTCTCATAAATTAACCTGAATGGTGACATTTCTATAGAAGTTTTGTATGCAGTCCTATAAGCTCACAAAGAATAATCAAGTTTGACTGACCAATCCATTCTTGTGGATTTATAGAATTTTCCAAAATTCTCTTAATTTCTTGATTGGAATCTTTAGCCAAATTGCTTGGCTAAGGATGATAAGTAGTAGAAATTTAATGATTGATACAACATTTTTTAAATAATTTTTCTATTATCTCATTTTTGAAATGACTTTCCCCATCAGTTATGATAACTCTCGGATTCTAAATTTGAAAATATATTCGTCTTTAAAAACTTTGCAACACTTTGAGCATCACATCAAGGTAAAGCAACAGCTTCTATCCATTTAGACACAGTTTAATGCTAAAAATATATATAAATTTCCAAAAGATTGTTTAAATGGTCCCATGAAATCTAATCCTCCGACGTCAAATATTTTAACTTTCAAAATACAGTTTAGGGGTATCTCATTTCTCCTAGAAATACTTTCTACATATTAACACTGATCACAATTTTTAATATAAGTGTTAACATCTTTAAATTTAGTTGGCCAATAAAATCCAAATTGTAAAATTTCGAATGTTGTTTTATCAACACCAAAATGTCCCCAAAAATTAGAATCATGACATTTTTAGATTATTTCAAAAGTCTCTTTAAAATGTACAAATATTTGAATAATTAGATCCTTCCCCTATTTATATAAAAATGGGTCTTCCCAAAAATAAGTCTTAGCTTCAGATAAAATTTTTCTCTTTTGTTGGTGTGTCAAACCATAGGGAAAAATGTTACTAACAATAAAGTTCAACATGTCTACATACCATGGAACACACTATTCATTAATATCGAACAATTTTTCATCTGGAAAACGTTCATTAATTTCTTTTTCAGAAGATAATGATTTTTCAAATTCAAGCCTGGATAGATGATCAGCAATTTGGTTATGAGCTCCTTTTCTATCTACTATTTCAAAAATAAATTCTTGCAAATGAAGAACCCATCTTATCAGTCTTTATTTTACATCATTCTTTTTCATTAAATACTTAATAGCAGAATGATCAGTATGCATCACACATTTGGTTCCAATTAAATATGATCTGAATTTATCAAAGGCAAATATTATTGCTAATATCTCTTTCTTAGTTGTAGTATAATTAATTTGAGCTTCATTAAGAGATTTACTAGCATAGTCAATTACTTTGAAAATTTTATCATATTTTTGTCCCAAAACTGCTCCAATAGCATAATCACTTGCATCATACATTAATTCAAAAGGTTTTTTCCAATATGGTGACACAATAACTCGTGTAGTGACTATGTTTCCATTTAAAAGCTCAAAAGATTTTTGGTAATCCATATCAGAATTAAAAATCACATATTTTTCTAGCAAATGACATAGTGGCTTAGCAATTTTTGAGATGACTTTAATATATCACCTATAGAATCTAGCATGTTGATGCACTAAAAATATACTATGTTTTACTATATTTTTTTACTAAATTTTGGTGATATTGCGCTTTAAAGGAAGGTATTTTTCATGTTTTGCTACAAGTATGATGATTTTAGGTGATTGGAGCAAAAGGAAGTGAAAAAGAATGAATTTGGAGCTGAAAGGAGCAAAATGAAGAAAATTGACTACCTGGCGCCGTCGGTGCCGAATTCCAGAGGGTTAAAAAATTATTTTGTAGACAAGCACCGCTAGCTCCCTATCCATTGTCGGTGGCTTCCAAAGTCAGGGGAACTCAAATTCAATGTATTTGGATGACTTTTTGAAGGGGTTCTTGAAGAAACTCTTGAGGAATTCATTTCTAACTTATTTTAGACCATTTTGGATGCCAAAAGGTATGGTATTGTGAGTGTGTGAGTGGACGTGGGTGTGAGAGAGAGTAGTGTGTGTTAGAGAGGAGTGGAGAGAGTGTGTTAGAGTTTGTAGTAAGTGCGAGGAAAGTGTGTAGAAGTCTTGTATTATTAGGGATTCTTCTCTAAGGAGTGTAGGAGGAGTAAAGTGAGAGATTGGTTCTTCCTTCCCATTCTAAAGAGGGAATTGAGTGTTGAAGAGAAGAGATAAAATGATTCAAAGGAATTAAAAGAGACTTTCTTGAGGAAGAGAAAGAGATAAGTTGTATTTACTTTTGTATTTATATGAATTTGCTTTCATATATAAAATCCATGTTTTGTTGTATCTTCCTCAAAAGTTCTGAGTAGATTTCTTTGTCTTTCTTCTTCCAATGATATGTGGTGAAGAGCTGATGTAGATTTGCTGTGCCAAAAAAATGTTAATGAAATTGTGATGGTTTTCCATTTTGAACTTCATTTACTTTTTAATCTGGCCAATTAAATTGTTAAAATCTATTGTGAAACATAAAAATCTAAAACAACTAAGTGTTCTACAATAATAGTGGAGACCCAATTCATTGTCCATGAATGACTTGCATAGTTCATGGGAATTGAATGCAAATAAATAAGGAAATATGGTTTAACGGGCGTCGAATTAGAGGTTTTGGAGTGACAGGTTGAAATCCTTAATTTGATCCTAAAGTTTCGTTACTAAAGCTAAGGTTATCCTTCTGGTGAAGAGAAGTGGGAGCTCTGAAGTGATAACCAGTATCCTCCCAGCCTAACCACGGATTTGATGACTAAGCCTAGGATTTGCCAATGTTCTTTTCATACTTGGAAGTGGGTGTACTATGACGTGGGTAAATAATATGAATGCTCCTATTTGGCATAATACAAATATATTGTAAATCCATATTAATCACTCAACATAGAATCATTGCATGAGGAAAGACACTTTTCCATATATAAACCTTTCAATTATAAAACTTAGACTGTGTTAGTTAATCCTGATTAGGAAATTTAAAAGTAACTTGTAGTAATTCTAGTGGTTGTTATCTTTGCATTAGCATATTAAATAGTATTTGAACTTTCGTTGTGAATTAAGGGTTGGATTTCTACATCTTTGCTATATTTTGAAGAGTTTTTTTCCTTCCTCCTAGGATCGATAACCAAGACTCCACTAGAGCACTATAATACTTGAACGATATATATACTTGCGCATATGGGTGATTGCTTAATTATTAAATTAATCTATTTGCAAAACTAAACTTAAACTATCTTTTGAATATTGACTTTTGAGGCAGTTCACAGTCACATCCTTACCAAGTTTTTTGCAACACTGCATGGGAAGGTAAAAATGGTAACTAATCAAAATTGTAGTAGTTGAAACCTTTACTTTGTAGTTTGCAATTGTGTGTGCTTGTTTACTTTTAGTGTGTTTTGTGTGATTTTATATGCATAGGAGTGGATATATAGGTTTAGTGCCTTACGAATTAGAGTTAGGGTGTACTATTAGAAAAATTCAAAAACAACAAAAACAATCCAAAATGGTGAATAACCGAGAAAATCAAAGAAATGAAAATAAAAATTTACCAAGGCCTTTAAGAGGTTTAGCTAACCCAACAATGAGATGAACTTCATATAACCATTCAAAACCCTGATGTTGCCGCTAATTCATTTAGCTTAAACCTGCTATTATCCAAAAAGTATAAACTAATCAATTCGGAGGAACACTTAATGAAGATCTTAATTTACATCTCGCTAGGTTTCTACAGCTGTGTGCTACTTTTAAATATGATGGAGTGTCGGATGATGTTGTTAGACTTAAAATTTTCCTTTTTCATTAGGGATAAAGCCAAGATGTGGTTAAATTTGTTAGAACCTAGATCTGTCAGAACTTGGGGAGAACTTTCACAAAAGTTTCTATGAAAATATTTCCCTCCATCAAATACTACTAAGCTAATAAATGATATCACATCTTTTGGTCAGTTTGAAGCGGAATCAATATATGAAGCTTAGGAAAGATTTAAAGATCTTCTTAGGAAATGTTAACAACATGCTTTAATAGATTGGTTAATAATTCAAACATTTTATAATGGATTAGTGGGATCTTTGATATCAATTATAGATGCTCCTGCTGGTGGATCATTAATGTCAAAACCTTTTGATGAAGCATATTAGTTAATAGAAGAGATGGCTACTCATAATTTTTAATGGCCCTCTGAATGGGTAAATCCGAAGAGGATAGCTAGTATCATGATTCTGATGTTGTAACTATAATAGTCTCTCAAATTGATGCCCTTTAGAAGAAAATATATCAATACAGAAAGCATTATTCTCAAACACCCCAGTGCTGGAAAAAAATTCAGAAGCACTGGATAAAAGAATCTTATACACCTTATGAGACCTTGAATTCCATAAATAATAGACCCATCAATCCTTATTCGAGCTATTATAATCTTGGTTAGAAGAATCACATGAATTTCAACTGGAACAATAATAACAATGCTACTGTTAACCCACAATGGAGAAACAATCCTGTTAAGCCAGTTGAAAATTTGAACAACCAAAGAAACACCAATTATAGACCCTTATCCTCCTAGCTTTAATAGTAACCAACAATTTAATGAAAATAATTTATCTATTGAAGAATTAATGTTGAACATGGGTAATCAATTAGATGATCAAGGTGTTGCAATTAAGAACATTGAGAATCAATTAGGATATATTTTCACTGCGCTTAATAATAGACCTTCTGGAGCTCTTCCTAATAATTTTGAGATCAATCCAAAAGATCAAAACAAGGAGCAAATTAAGGCTATTCAATTAAGGAGTGGAAAGGAATTAGAAACAAGAGTGCGAAAAGAAGTTGAAGTTGAGAAAGAGAAGGTGGATATTGAAAAAGGTTATACTAAGATATATCCAGACTTAGAATATCCACTTGAAACAATAAAGATTACAGTTGAAAAACCACCTCCTCTGTTTCCTCAAGATTGAAAAAACAAAATAGGGATAACAAATTTACGAAATTTTTGGAAATCCTTAAGAAATCAACGATAAATAATCTCTTTGTTGAAGCATTAGAGCAGTCACCTGATTATGCAAAGTTCATGAAGGATATTTTTAAAAGGAAAAGAAAGTTCACAGATCACGAGACTGTTGCACTTAGCAGAGAGTGCAGTGTAATTATTCAAAAGAAGCTTCCCGAAAAGCTTGAAGACACTAGTAATTTCACTATCCCGTGTGCTATAGGTGAGAAATTTTTTGGAAGAGTTTATGTGATCTAGGATCTAGTATTAATTTTATGCATTTATAAACTTTCAAAATATTAGGAATAAAAGAAATTTCACCAACATCTATGACTCTTCAATTGGTTGATCATTCCATTACTTATCCTAAAGGAGTGGTGGAAGATGTGTTAGTGAAAGTGAATAAATTTATCTTTCTTATGGATTTTATTATATTAGATATGGATGGAGATAAAGAAATACCAATTATCTTAGGAAGACCATTCTTTGCTACTGGGAGAGCTATGATTGATGTTAAAAAAAGAGAGTTAACTATGAGGGTTAATGATCAAGAGATGACCTTTAATATTCTGAAACCTATGAAATACCCCACGGTAGAAAAAGATAATGAATGCTTTCCAATGGAAATCTGTGATTATTTGAGAGATGATCATTTTAAAGAAGTATTAGAAGAGATAATATAATATGAAAATGTGGAGTGTGAGGATGAAAGTGAAATAGAAAATGATTTTGATGATATGGAGAATGAAGTGTTAGACTATGTTCAGGAAAGATTTGAATTGTTGGATACTATGGGAAGTGGTGATGAAAATTTAATTCCATCTATCATAAAACCTCTTGAGATGAAAATTGTTCCTAATCATTTGAAGTATATGTTTTTAGGAGAACCATCTAGCTTACCAGTCATTGTATTTTCGGATTTGAATGAACATCAAGAACAGAAATTATTAGAGATTTTAAAAAGATACAAAAAAGTTTTTTGGTTAGACCTTAGTAAAGATTAAAGGAATCAGTTCTTTGATCTGTATGCACAAAATTTTGTTGGATGAACAACATAAACCTAGAGCTGATCCGCAAAGGAGACTGAATCCAATGATTAAAGAAGTAGTTAAGAAGGAAGTTTTAAAATGGCTTAATGCTAAAATTATTTATCCAATTTCAGGCAGTGCTTGGGTAAGTACAATTCATTGTGTTTCTAAGAAAGGAGGAGTGACTGTTGATGTGAATGAACAGAAGTAAATTAAACCAACAAGACAAATTAATGGTTGGCGAATTTGTATTGACTAAATAAAATAAAATGCCGCCACTATTAAAGATCACTTTCCTCTTCCTTTTCTAGATCAAATGTTGGATAGACTTACCGGACACAAGTACTATTGCTTTTTGGATGGATATATTGGTTATCATCAAATACCCACTGCTCCTGAGGATCAAGAGAAGAATACATTTACTAGCTCTTATGGAACTTTTGTTTTTCGAGGAATGCCCTTCAGATTATGTAATGCACCTGTAACATTTCAAAGATGCATCATGCCTATTTTTAGTAATATGATTAATAATGGAATAGAAGTATTCATGGATGATTTTTGTGTATACAGAACTTCGTTTAACATTGTTTGAATAATTTAGAAAAATTTGTGGAGCTTTGCGAGAAAAAAAATTTAATTATGAATTGGGAAAAATGTCAATTTATCGTTGCAGGAGAAATTGTGCTTAGGCATAAAATTTCTAAACATGGTATGGAGGAAGACCCTGCAAAAATTTAGTTTATTAAGAAATTACCACTTCCTACTAGTGTGAGAGGGGTAAGAAGTTTCTTAGAACATGCTGGATTTTACAGACGTTACATTAAAATTTTTTGCAAAATTACTAAACCTTTGTTCCAACATTTAGAAAAACATAAGATATTTGATTTTAATGAAGAATGTTTGGATGCCTTTGAACTACTAAAAGAAAAATTAATCACTACCCATATTATTATTTCACCTGATTGGGAGAGACCATTTGAACTTATGTGTGATGTCATTGATTATGCATTTGAAGTTGCTTTAAGGCAAAGGTATGATAAAATTTTCAAAGTTATTCACTACGCTAGTAAAACTCTTAAAGAAGCTCAAATTAATTATACCACTGTCGGCATATTTTTAGGTTGTAAGTTTAATTTTAAAAAGTGGTCGCCTACAGAAGTTGTCGGCGAATTTTAAATTTTAATATAAATATATATATAGTTTGGAAAGTAGCATTTAATTTTGAAAATAATTTTAAGTATGAAAATTTTAAGATATGAAATCAAACCGATCTTACATGACAAATAGTTTATATAAACGAGCACCGTATCACAAATCGTGTATCTATCCCGAGGAATAGACACACTGCTTGATGATGGGGCTCGATTAAAAAAACTAGAAAATTTGTTACATCTGCTTGGTCTGTGAACCAATTTTATAAGCCGACAAGTTCCCTTGCTTAATATAAAGGAATTAAGCAGGGTTTATATTACATGGGTTCTTAAATTTCCCTATAAGGGCAAGCCCCTATAGTTAATTACATCCTAAATGTTCGAAGACACTTAAGAGAACTCTCAATAATGATCAGTGGTTTTGCTCTCAAAAATTTCAAAGTTTAAAGTTTTCAAAGGATTAAATTTTGGAAATTTCGAAAGGGATTAGCTCAAATTCAAAACAGTTTATTTTAAGAATCAAAGGAAGAAAAGTAGGAGAAGCTCAGGATCCAAGATGAATCTTGGAAACTTCCCAAACTATCCTATTGTTTGGCTTCAATTCGAGAATTTATTTGACGTTATAATCCTGCCAATTTTAATTAGTTAGGACTTATATTGGTATGACATAATCATACAAATAGCCTCGAGGATGTGAGAGTTTATATCGTACCGAACGACTACCTCAGAGTCCTAAGACCAGTTAGGGCTTAATTTGCATAACATGATTATGCAAATGTCTAACAAAGAGTTGAGGGCTTATGTTGCACTAGGCAAACTACCTCGAAATCCTATGGCTTGTTATTTAAACTAAGAAAGGTTTTGTTGATGTAGATTCAGGTTTTACTGACGACGATGGCCGTGCTGCCCACTATGCTCCGAGCTCCTTGTTGTTGCAAAGGTTTTAGTTTTGGAAAGTGAAAATCAGGAGATGAGAGAAGTGTCTTAGTTTAGAAATTTTAAGGTCCAAATATTTTTAATATTTTAATTAAAACAAATCTTAAAGTTGTTTAAACGAGGCGATTAAGATCCCACGGTTCCGTCATCTCGGCACCATTATTTTCATCGAATTCACTTAGTCCAGATGAACTTCCTAAACTTAACTGAATGAGTTCCACACTTTCATTTAGACCGTGGGAAATCCCGTTAGCAACACGTGGGTTACATCATCCGAGGTATTCCCGATCATTCAACGAGACGTTTTAATTTAGTTGTAATTATAGTTTTGTTGTTCTGTTTGTGATTAAATTTTGAGTTGTTTTATATTTTGGAATGTTGTGGCGGTGAATTTTATCTTGTGATGACTTTTAATTTAGTTTTGGTTTCAGTTCAGGGACTATCCTAAAGGTTCTGGTTTTCATGCAACAGTCTTGTTTAACATGCAAGAAAAAGTACAGTGCATGTAAGTAAATTGCAATAAAAGCGTACCTGGAGGGTCTTCCCGTCATCCCAAGCTACACTTAAAACATATATTAAGGCGTGTAAATATTTATAACAAGTACCTAGGTAAAGCTAAGGGGCATGTTTTGGGTTGTCTACCGAAGTCCTAATCCTATTGCTAATCATCTCCTATGACGTCTAGGTTCTTGTATTTTGTTTAAGGATGATTTTCTTCATCAAAGAACAATTAAATTCAATTGTCCTTCTAAAACATCTCATCATATTGAGAAAGTGTTTAGGACGAGTCCTAAACATCTTTTCAATATTTCTGAGATTATTTTGAGTCCAAATAAATTTAGTTGCACAGGTGAATTAATTATCCAGTAGTTTAGTTAAACTTTGTCTCTTGTTCAGTGAACTTGGGCATTTGATTACCTGACGAATGAAGTGATATCTAACTTAATACTCTATTTAAGAGTTATAATAATTAAATCGTTTAGGGTGGTTTGTTGAGAATTTTAATCATTCTTAATCGAAGTTTTGAGTTAAAAGTTTAAAGTGATTTAGTTTAATTATGAGGCTTTAATTAATAATTTTAAGTTTGGCATAGTGTTCAAATTATTCTTGGTTTAAATCTTTATACTTTAAGTGATCTTAATATTTTAAATTTGTTTTACTTTTATTATTGAATAATTTTAACTTAATATAATTTAAATTTGATTTAATTTAATTTAACTTAATTTAATTTAAATATTTTTTAATTTAACTTAACTTGCTAAAATTTTAATTTAATGTAATTTAATTTTAATTTAACTTTTACTTAGTTCAATTTAAATTAATCTAATTTAATTTAATTATTAAATTATTTAATACTTTGAACTTTTCTTTAATTTAAGGGTTATTTATTTTTTTAATTTTTAATTTTTAATTTACTTAGTTTGGGTTATCATTTTAATCTTAATTAAGAGTTAAATATTATTGAAATGATTTATTTAGAGACTTTTATTAAAGAATTAATATCCTCTCAAATTATATCCCTATTTTTAATAATTCAAATGTTCATTAATCTTCCTAAATTTAAATTGTTTAAATAATTAAAATTTCATTTTTGGTTTATTAAGAGTGATTAATAGGTTCCTACCCTTTTAATTTCCCAAAGTTTCAATCATCCAAGAAAGATAAAATCAAATATTTTACCCTCCATTTTAATTAAACCTAAAATTTTAATAAAGGGGTTTAAATTCTTTAATTACCTTTATGCCCTTTTAAGCTTATTTATTTCATAACTCACTAAATTAAGTTCAAATGAACTTGAAATTTTTATGTCACTTCACTCATATGTCAATTAACACATTAGAGGAGAAAATGTGATTTTTCTGAATTTAATTTATTTATATAATTATTTTTAGTGAAAAAATGGATTTTCAATGGAAATTCAACAGCATGACCAATGAAACGTTTCTGTCCTTAAGAAAATTATGAAATGTTCCTAATGACCAGAGGACCACTTGGACCAATTTTAGTGATTTTTTAAATTATATTTTATTTATTATAATTATTTTGATTTTTAGAGTATTAATTAATTATAAAATAAAATTGAAGTTGAAAAATGGATTTTATATTTTTCTTAAATCTCTCTGACCTCAAGGAGTTCAGAGAAGCAAATTTTACAATTTTCTGATTTTTCTATGATTTATTAGAATTAATTTAGTGAAAAGGTTGGAAAATACATATTTTAATATTAAAAATTATTTTAAGCATTTAAAATTCAATATCTTTACTTTAAGACTTAGGAAAAATATTTGGTTTGTTCCTAAGTGATTAGGAGTTAAAATATGACATTTTTATGATTTTTTAAATATTTTTGTGATTTTTATTATTTTTTAATTATTAAAATATTAAATATATCATTAAAAATGAAAAATTTTAGAAAATTACAATTTTACTTTTTATAGACTCCTCTGATACCAGAGATCCCACAAAACCAATTTGGTGAATGTTTGAAATGTATTTTTGGAGTTATGAATTTTTAAAGTTTAATTTTGGTTATGTGACTTAATTAATTCATTTAGTGGGGCTAAACATTTCCAATTGATATCAAATTTTTATATGAGGTTCCTCTGATCCTAAAGTTCAGTGTAGAATTATTTTCAAGTTATTTTAATGTATGGTTAACCCTAATTAATTAAAATTCAATTTTAAGTATTTAGGCTAATTAGGATTATTCTTAATGAGTTAACTCAAAATATAATTATCCTAGGGTTCTCTGGTCCTAAGAAACTTCCCCAAATTTTCCTAGAATTTAATGAAAAATATGCTAATTACTGTAATTAAAATACCAAAAATAGTGACATAAACTTGCAAAATACATAACTTTCCATAAAGATGGCCTCTGAACTTAAAAAATTCAGGGAATGTTCCCAATATCAGAGGCTTCAAAAGCCCTATGGTCTCATGCCATGGTAAATTATCTATGCAAATGAAGAATCAAAATACTAAAAAGAGTAAATAATTAATTAAAAATAAAATACTCAACAAAATAACTTGATTTCTTTTGCACATTATTCTCCTTTGTTCACTGAGCAAGAGGGTATTTTTAGTTTATTTTTATGATTTTCCTACACAAAGCTATGGATTTTCTAAGTTCTGGGTATTTAAATAAATAGAAAAAATCATATTTTTCTACTTATCCACGCGGCGCCGCGTCAACTTCGGCAGCTCCGAAAGCCCACGCGTCGCGCTCCCATTCGACGCCTCCATCTGACTCAGAGCTCTAGAGGCCCGTGGTTCATGTAACGTTCTCGGGTCCGGCGCAATCTGGACCGTCCCCTCGATACACGCTCGATCAGACGGCGCCTGGTCATCATCTACAACTTGTGTGCACCCGTGACAGTCCACACTAAAACCCTAAGAACTCTCTCATTTCTCAACGGATTTTTATGTTCTTATGCTCTATGGATTCGTCTTGAAGTGATGAACACATCCATACAGTGTACATGCTATGAAATTAAGTAAAACAAAATGGAGAATCACTAGAAGCTCGATAGGAATGAATGATCCATACCTTTGCTCTGAGAAGTATAGCTTCAATCGGAGAGTTGTGTCACCTTCGATTGCACCCAAGGAAGCTCCAGATGAAGTCTCTGGCTATGGGGAATTGTCTAGGTATGAAAGTGTCCACAGCCGATTTCAAAGCTTGGAGGCTGGAGCAAATGGGTGACCTGGAGAGGGGGCTTTCACTGAGGAACTCCTTCTCTTGGTCCTGTGCAGGTGTGGGTGAGTTTAATTTGGATTTGGTGGAGGTTTTGGAAATGTCCTGGTTTTGTATTTAAATTTGAACTCAGAAATTGAGCTCAGCTGGGGGAAATTGGGGCTGGAATCCAATGGGGATCAAGTGCTCTAGGTGAGGAGAAGGTCCTGAAGCAATTTCGGTAGAGTTTTGTTTAGGTCTGGTTCATCACCTTGTTTGGCTGAGAAGGTGTGAGGTTTAAATGGACATGGCTGGAGGGCTCCCCAGGGGCAATTGAAGGCTTGGATCAACTGCTCAGGGCAAGGGAAGAACAACCATGGTGGCCGGCCAGGCATGGGTCACCCTCAGGGTCAGGGAGGTCAGGGTTTGATGTTTGTGAGCTCAATTGGCTGTTGCTATGTGTAAAGAGGTTTCATTTAAGTGGAATGGGGGAGAGTGTATTTTGGGCTCATGTTGGTCCAAGGCATGGTTTAGGCTAGGTGAACCTCTCCAAGGCTTGACTTTGGGTTGGGAGGAATCATTTGGGTCAGCCAAGAGAGAGTGGTGAGGTCTCTTTCCATGGTGAGGTGGCTAAGCTTGGTTTAGAGTGTGACATGAATGAGGTTAAAAAGCTTTATGAAGGATTAAGAAAGAGGCCCCTTCCATTTTCCATAAATGACATGGTGAGGTGTAAAGTGACTCCCATGGCTTGCATATGGCTTATGCATGGCTCCATGGCTTCATTTGGCTTGGGAAAAGATTTGGTCAATTTCATGAAAGGGGATTTTATGAGTTTTGGAATTTTGGTGGAAATTTGGATGAAGCTCTATAAGGAATGGTTTAATGA
This sequence comes from Papilionanthe hookeriana x Papilionanthe teres, assembly GCA_022702705.1. Taxonomy (NCBI): domain Eukaryota; kingdom Viridiplantae; phylum Streptophyta; class Magnoliopsida; order Asparagales; family Orchidaceae; genus Papilionanthe; species Papilionanthe hookeriana x Papilionanthe teres. The sequence continues at coordinate 112,298,740 of CM040427.1, read as the reverse complement.
TGATTTTGAAACTTAGGGGTGATATCAATTAAAGGTATGATGAGAAGAAATTGCCATGTGGGCTTTAGAGCAAATTTTGGGCTTTTGGATTTGGTGAGAATGGGCTTTTAGAATGGTTTAAGAAAGTGGGCTTTTAAATTTTAAAATGGACTTTTGGATGAAAGTTTTGTGAAGTACCATGCCAAATAAATGTTGGGTTTAGTTTAGGGATGTATCATGAGTGATTTGGAAAAGGTTTGGTGTCATTTGGAGTTGAAATGTGTTCAATTTGGGCTTTTTGGTAATGAGGCCAAAGTGGGCCAAATTGGGATAACTTGGTTTAAGGTTAGGAAAAGGTTGGATTTGATGTAAATTTAATGTTGAAAAATGTTTATGGTAGTGTCACAAAGAGTTTTCAACTTTGGTTGGGCTTTTATTTTGGGATTTGGGCCCATTTGGGTTAGGTTTGGGTTTAGGCCAAAAATGGGGATTTTGACTTTGAGTTAGGCTTGGATGGAGTTTAGGTTCAAATTTAGGGAAAATCTTGTTAGTGTTTTGTATGTGGGGATATTAGGAAGGTTTAGGGAAAGATTTGGGGTTAATTGGGTTGGTTTAGTGGGACATTGGATCCACTTGGGTTAAGAATGGGTCAAATGGGGGTTTTGGTAAAAGTGGGTTAAATTGACAAAATTGGCTTATGGTGTAGTTGAACAAAATGAAATTAGCAATATTTGGAATTTTCTGGAATTTTCTAGGAAGTTTTGGAATTTATGGAATTTTTGGCTAAGAAGGGCATTTTGGGTATTTGGAGGGTATTGGGGGGTATTTTTGGAAATTTTGGTATATTTGGCTATGGATGATCAATTTGAGTGGGGGGAAATGTTTAGGATTGGTTTTAAGAAATTTTGAGTAATTTAGGCAATTTTGCAAAATTTGGGCAATTCCGAGGGTGTTTGGTAGGTTTAGCGGGTGTAGGGCCCCGGGGGTCGAAAATTGAAATTCTGGGGAAATGAAGATTGATTAGGTGTGAGTAGAATGGAATCACTTTGGTGGAGCCATGAAGCCATTTTAAGCTCACAATAGCCATGAGAGGACTCATTTGATGCATTCATTATGTTGTTCGTAACCCTCTTAGCCAAGGGCTTAGGGGTTGAGGACCATCCATATGAATTACCTACATGAGTCAGGAAGGCAAGCTAGGTATGAATGGTTTTAGGATTGGAATGTGTGTGAAAGTGTAATGTGTGTGCAAGTCAACTCTCACCAGACCAGGCCACCCAGGGTAGTCTTAAGGCCAAAGAGTCCTATAGGGAATTCATCTTTTAAACCTCCACATTTGATTTTAACCCTCCAAGTGACTTGGGGGTTTACAATCAAACTTATGGGGTTTGCAGGGAGTTTAAGAGGTGTTTAAATTTCTAAGTGGTGGGTTCCATTTCTAGTCCTCTAAGATAGTCAAAGGGAAAGCCTAAGGCTAGATCCTAAGTACTAAGGAGAGAGAAGAGAAGAGACCTCATTAAAAATGAGGTCAACAACCACCACTGAAAGAGAATTGTTAGCTATAGTGTATGCCTTTAATAGGTTTAGATCGTATCTGATTGGAACTAAATTCATAGTGCATACTGACCTTTCAACTATCAAATATTTAATGCAAAAGAAGGATGCCAAACCAAGACTAATCAAATGGATACTTCTAATGCAAGAATTTGACTTTGTGATAGTTGATAGGAAAAAAACTGATAACCAAATTGCTGACCATCTGTCTAGACTGAAGTATTATAAATTTTCTAAATTTGAGAAGGAAATTAAAGAAAATTTCCCTGATAAGCAACTTTATACTATTATGGAAAGGAATTTGGTTTGGTATGCTGATATTGTGAACTATATTGTTAGTGATATTGTACTACCTGATTTAAAAAGGAAAAAACAAAAGAAATTTAGATGTGATGCTAAATATTATTTTTGGGATGAGCCCTACCTATATAAATTGCGTAAGGATCTTATTATTAGAAGATGTGTGTCGTATGATGAAACTGAAATAATTATTCAGAGATGTCATGATTATGAATTTGGACGGCGTTTTGGTGTTGATAAAACTACTTATAAGATTTTGCAACCTGAATTTTCTTGGCCTACTCTTTTTAGGGATGTATACAAATATATAAAAAGATGTGATCGATGTCAAAGAGTAGGTAATCTTTCCAGTAGAAATGAAATGCCTCTAAATTTTATATTAAAAGTTGAAATCATTGATGTGTGGGGAATGGATTTTATGGGACTATTTACTCCTTCATTTGGAAATACATATATATTGGTTGCTATTGATTATGTCTTGAAATGGATCGAAGCAATTGCTTTACCCAGAAGTGATGCTCGGAGTGTTTCAAAAGTTTTATGAAAAATATTTTTACAAGATATGGAATGTTGAAGGTAATCTTAACTGATGGTGGATCTAATTTTAGGAATGACCCGATTCAGAGATTAGTTTAAAAATATAATATTATTCATAGAATATCTGCTGCCTATCATCCCAAACTAGAGATTTAGTAGAGGTGTCTAATTGTGAAATTAAATGAATTTTAGAGAAAACTGTGGATCTTCAAAAATTAGATTGGTCTGTGAGATTAGATACTGCATTATGGGCATACAGGACGGCTTTTAAGACCCCTATCGGAATGTCTCCTTATAGACTAGAGTTTGGAAAGACTTGCCACTTACCTGTTGAATTGGAGTATAAAGCACATTAGGCGATAAAAGAGCTGAGTTTTAATTTGAAGAATGTAGGTGATAGAGATTTGTGTAGTTGAATGAATTAAAAGAAATTAGAAATGAATCTTGTCATAATGGCAGGACTTATAAGAAGAAAATCAAATCACTAGATGGTTTTGACCATAATTTAAAGAGTTTTTAATGTTAAGTCATCCTGAATAACTGAATGATTTGTTGGGCTGACGACGTTAAACCAAACGCTTTGTGGGAGGTGATGCACCAAAAAAATATATTATTTTTACTATATAATTTTACCTATTTTTGGTGATATTGCACTTTAAACAAAGATATTTTCATGATTTGTTACAGGTATGATGATTTTAGGTTATTGGAGAGAAAAGAAGCGAAAAGAAACAAATTCTGAGCAAAAAGGAGCGAAATGGAGGAAAACAAATTCTGGTGTCGCCGGCGCCAGAATAGGCCCAGACAGCGCTATTTTCCTGAGAGCCCAAAAAATATTTGGATGATAGAGTGTCGGGCGCGCAATGTCAGTGTAATTTAAATTTGAAGAGTTTTGGCGACTTTTTGAAGGGATTCTTAAGGAAACTCATAGGATTTCGTTTCTAACTTATAAGTAGCTATTTTTTGGACGAAAATAGAGAAGGATTTGGTGGTTGAAGTGTGGTTCTAGTGAGGGAGAATGTGTGTTGAGTGTTAGGTTTTAGAAGAGGAAAGTGTAGAATTGAGAATTTGAGAGGGATTCTTCTCTAAGGAGTGAAGGACAAGGAGTAAAGTGAGAGATTCTTCTTCCTCTCCATTCTAAAGAGGGAATTGAGTGTTGCCAAGAAGAGAGAAAAGGATTCAAAGGAGCTTCAGGGGATTTGCATTGGGGAAGAGAAAGAGATAAGTTTTATTGTATATTCTCTAGGAATTCTGAGTAGTCTCCTTTGTCTTTCTTCTTGCATAGAGATGTGATGATGTGATGATGTCGATTTGAAGTGCTTTTAAAGTATTGAAGAAATTGTGATAGTTTTTAATTTAGAACTTAATTTAATTTTCGATCTGACCAATTGAATTGTTAAAATCTATTGTTGAACATTAACTCTGAAAGGATTTAGTGTCCTACAATAATAATGAGGAATCCATTCAATGTCCATGGATGAATTGCGAAGTTCATGGGAATTAAGTGTAAATAAATAGAGAAATGTGTTTTGATGGACTTCAAATTGGAGGTTTCACGGTGACAGGCTGTGATCCCCAATTTGGTCCTAATATTTGCTACTAAACTTAAAGGCTAGCTTTCAGGTGAAGGGTGAGTGAGAGCTCCGTAGTGACAACCCATATCCTCCCAGCCTAGCCTTAGATTTAGTGACTGAACTTAGGATATGTCAATGTTCTTTTCATGTTTGGAAGAGGGGGTATTCTTTTGAGGGTAAAGAAACCTTTATGCTCCTATTTGGCACAATACTATAAATAATCATTCCATAACATTTACACATCATATACTCGTTGCAAGAGGAAATATACTTTTCTTATATATCAAAACCTTTCAAATACATAGCTTAGTGTGTGTTTGATTAGTTAATTCTATTTTAAAGATATTAGAAGTAATTGTAGTTTGCTTAATTGTTATTATTTTTTGCATCTTTTTAGTAGAAGTAAACATTAAACCTTAATTGCAATTTGAGTATTTGATTTCACTATTATGTTATCTATTGTAAGAATAGTGACTTCCCTCTGGGATCAATAACTAGGACTCCATTAGAGCCTTGTATTACTTGATACGATACGTATACTTGCATTGAATGTTTGGTCTTTAAAAAATCATTATAAATATATATAAATCTGAGTTCATAAGTTCTTATAATATTAAAAGTCCGCATCAAGTTTTTGGCACCGTTGTTGAGGAAGTATAAATGGTATCTATTGATAATCTAGTATTTGAAAACCTTTAATTTGTAGTGTTTAATTGTGTGTTTGTTTACTTTTTAAAGTATTTAGGTGATTTTATATGCGTAGTAGTGGATCTATAGGTTTAGTACCTTACGATTCAGAGTTAAAGCGTACCGTTACAAAAATTAGAAAACAAAAGAAATAAACTGAAAATCCTTGCGAAATGGCGATTAATCAAGATAATAAGAGAAATGATATTGGAAATTTGCCGAGACCTTTAAGAGATTATGCTAATTCAACAGCATAAAAAATTCATGTGACTATTTAAAATCCTGATGTTGCTGCTAATTCTTTTGAACTTAAACCTGCTACTATCCAAATCGTACAAAATAATAATCAATTTAGAGGAACATCTAATGAGGATCCAAATTTACGTCTCGGTAGTTTTCTAGAATTGTGTGCTACTTTTAAATATGACAGAGTGTCGAGTGATGCTGTCAGACTTAGACTTTTTCTTTTTCATTAAGGGATAAAGCTAAGGCATGATTAAATTTGTTAGCACCTTAATCTAATAGAACTTGGGGAGAATTGTCTCAAAACTTTCTATCAAAATATTTCCCTCCATCAAAGTCTGCTAAGCTAAGAAATGATATCACATTTTTTTTTTCAGTTTGAATGAGAATCAGTATATGAAGCTTGGGAAAAATGTAAAGATCTTCTTAGGAAGTGCCCACATCATTCTTTACCAGATTGGTTAATAATTCAAACATTTTACAATGGATTAGTCAAATCATTGAGATCGATTATAGATGTTGTTGCTGGTGGATCGTTAATGTCAAAACCTTTTGATGAAGAATACGCATTAATAGATGAAATGGCTACTAATAATTTTCAATGGCTCTCTGAATGCAGAAGTCGTAAAAGAGTATCTAGTGTTCATGATTCATATATGATGACTATGATAGTTTCTCAACTATGATAGTTTCTCAAATTGCAGCCCTTTCTAAGAAAATAGATCAGTATGGAATGAATTGTTCTCAACCACCCCAAGTGTTAGAGGAAATTTATTTGGATAGATAACAAAATCTCAAACACCTTACGAGACTTTGAGTGTTATTAATAGACCTAATAATCCTTATTCAAATTATTATAATCCTAGTTGGAAGAATAACCCAAATTTTAATTAGAATAATATCAATGCCAAAGTTAACCCACATTGGGGGAACAGTTCTATAAATCCAGTTGGAAATTCGAACAATCAAGGAAATACCAATTTTAGACCCTCTTATCCTCCAAGATTCAATAGTAACCCGTAATTTAAGGATAAAAATTTGTCTACTGAAGAAATGAATCTGAATATGTGAAATCAATTACAAGCTCAAGGTGTTGCGATGAAAAATATTGAAAATCAATTAGGACATATTTTCATTGCACTTAATAATAGACCTATTAGAACGCTTCATAGTAATATTGAGATCAATACAAAAGATCAAAATAAGGACCAACTTAAGGCTATTCAATTAAGGAGTGGAAAGGAATTGGAGACAAGAGTACAAAAAGAAGTTGAATTAGAAAAGGAGAAGGTAAATATTGAAAAAGGTTCAAACAAGATTTATCTAGACTTGGAATATCCTCTTTAACCAATGAAGGTTACTGTTGAAAAACCACTCCCTCCATTTCCTCAAAGATTGAAGCAACAAAACAGGGATAACAGTTTTGGAAAATTTTTGGAGATCCTTAAGAATTTAATGATAAATATTCCTTTTGTTGAAGCATTAGAACATATGCCTGACTATGCTAAGTTTATGAAGGATATTCTTAAAAAGAAAAGAAATTTTACAGATCTTGAAACTGTTGCACTTAACTGAGAGTGTAGTGCAATTATTCAAAAGAAGCTTCCGGAAAAACTTAAAGATCCTGGTAGTTTCACTATCTTGTGTGCTATAGGTGAAAATTTTTTCGGAAGAGCCTTATGTGATCTGGGAGCTAGTATTAATCTTATGCCTTTATCAACATTTAAAAGGTTAGGAATAGGAGAAATTTCTCCTACATCTGTGACTCTTTAGTTGGCCGATCGTTCCATTACTTACCCTAAAGGACTGGTGGAAGATTTGTTAGTGAAAGTGAATAAATTTATCTTTCTTGTGGATTTTATTGTACTTGATATGGAGGAAGATAAAGAAATTCCAAACATTTTAGGAAGACCATTACTTGCTACTGGGAGAGCAGTGATTGATGTTTAAAAAGGAGAATTAACTATGAGGGTTAATGATCAAGAGGTGACCTTTAATATTTTGAAATCTATGAAGTATCCCTCAATGAAAAAAGATAAAGAATGTTTTAGGATGGAGGTTTGTGAATATTTGAGAAACGATCATTTTAAAAATATATTTGAAAAATAAGTAGAGTATGAAAGTATGTATGGAGAAGGAATTGAAAATGAAGAAAATTCAGATAGTAAGAAGAATGAAGATTTGGAGTATGTTCAGGAGAGATTTGAAGTATTAGATACTATGGATGATGGAGATAAAAGCTTAATTCCATCTATAATAAAACCTCCTTAACTTGAGATGAAAATTCTCCCTAATCATTTAAAGTATATGTTTTTAGGAGAATCATCTATCCTACCAATTATAGTATCTTCGGAGTTAAACGAATATCAAGAGAAAAAATTGTTGGAAATTTTAAAAGATACAAAAATGCTTTTGGTTAGACTTTAGCAGATATTAAATGAATCAGTCCTTCGATTTGTATGCATAGGATTTTATTAGATGAAGAACATAAACTGAGAGTTGATCCGCAGAGGAGATTGAATCCAATAATGAAAGAAGTAGTTAAGAAGGAGATTTTAAAATGGTTTGATGCTGGAATTATATATTCTATTTCGGGTAGTGCTTGGGTGAGTCCAATACATTGTGTATCAAAAAAGGAAGGAGTGACTGTTGAAGTGAATGAATGTAATGAAATTATACCCACAAGACATATTAATGGATGGTGAATTTGTATTGACTATAGGAAATTAAATGCCGCCACCCGAAAAGATCACTTTCCTCTTCCTTTTCTCAATCAAATGCTAAATAGACATGCTGGACACAAGTACTACTACTTTCTGGATCGATATACTTGTTACCATCAAATACCTATTCCTCCTGAGGATAAAAAAAACAACATTTACTAGCCCTTACGAAACCTTTTCTTTTCGAAGAATGTCTTTTGGACTGTAAAATGCACCTGTAACATTTCAGAGATGTATGATGTCTATCTTTAGCAGTATGATAGATAATGGAATAAAAGTTTTCATCGATGATTTCTCTGTATTTGGGACTTCATTTGAAATCTGTTTTGAAAACATAGCAAAACTTTTGGAGCTTTGCGAGAAAACAAATTTAGTTCTGAATTGGGAGAAATGTCAATTTATGGTTGCAGGAGGACATGTGCTTGGGCATAAAATTTTTGAACATGGTATGGAGGTCAATCCTACTAAAATTAGAGTAATTCAGAGATTGCCACCACCCACTACCGTGAGAGAGGTGAGGAGTTTCTTAGGACACGCTGGATTTTACAGGTGATATATTAAAGAATATTCTAAAATTACTAAACCTTTATGCTGACTTCAAGAAAATGATAGAAAATTTGATTTTAACGATGAATGTTTGACTGCTTTTGAATTATTGAAAGAGAAATTAATCACTGCACCTATAATTGTTTCACGAAACTGAGAGAAACCATTTAAACTTATGTGTGATGCTAGTGATTATGCGATTGGAGTAGCATTGGGGCAAAGGTATAATAAAGTTTTCAAGGTCATTTACTATGCTAGTAAAACTCTTAATGAAGCTCAAATTAATTATACCACTACTGAAAGAGAGTTGTTAGAAATATTATTTGCTTTTGAAAAGTTTAGACCTTATTTAATTGGAGCTAAAAGTATTGTGCATACAGACTATTCAGCTATGAAATCTTTAATGTAAAAGAAGGATGTCAAATCTAGATTGATTAGATGGATACTTCTTCTGCAAGAATTTGATTTTATGTTAGTTGATAGGAAGGGATCTGATAATCAAATTGCTGATCATTTGTCAAGATTAGAATTTGATAAATTATCTAAATTTAACAAGGCAACAATAAAAGAAGTTTAAATATGATGCAAGGTTTTATTTTGGGATGAGCCCTATTTATATAAACAGTGTAAGGATTTGATTATTAGGAGATGTGTGCCACAGGAAGAAACTAATTTAATTATTCATTGATGTCATGATTCTGAATTTGGAGGTCATTTTGGTGTTGATAAAACTGTATTTAAGATTTTAAAATCTAGATTTTATTGGACTACTCTTTTTAAGGATATATACAAATATATTAAATCATGTCATCAATGTCAGAAAGTAGGTAATATCTTTAGAAGAAATGAAATGTCTCTAAACTATAATTTGGAAGTTGAAATTTTTGATGCATGAAGATTAGATTTTATAGGACCATTTACTCTTTCATTTGGGAATTTATACATACTGGTTGCCGTTGATTATGTCTTGAAATGAATTGAAGCTATCGCTTTACCTAAATGTGATGCTTAGAGTGTTTCAAAATTTTTAAAGAAAAATATATTTGCGAGATATGGAATGCCGAGAGTGATTATAATTGATGGTGGATCTCATATCAAGAATAATAAAATAAAGAGATTGATTGAGAAATATAATATTATTCTTAGAATCTCTATTGCTTATCACCCCCAAACTAGTAGTTTAGCAGAAGTGTCTAATTATGAAATTAAAAGAATTTTGGAGAAAACTGTGGATAATCACAAATTAGATTGGTCTGCTCAATTAGATACTCCATTATGGGCTTATAGGACTGCTTTTGATACCCTTATTGGAATGTCTCCTTATAGACAAGTGTTTGGTAAGACTTGCCATTTACCGGTTGAATTGAAGCATAAAGCATATTGAGCGATAAAAGAGTTGAATTTTAATTATGCAATTGAATGAATTGGAAGAAATTAGAATTACATCTTACCACAATGACAGGATCTATAACGAGAAAATAAAATTGTGGCATGATCGTAAGATATTGAAAAGGAAATTGGAATATGGATAGAACGTTTACTTATACAACACAAGATTGAAATTATTTCCGGGAAAGCTCAAGTCTAGATGGTTGGGACCTTTTACAGTTGTAAAAGTTCATTCTTTTAGAGCTGTTAATATTAAGGATCCTGATATTGGAAAGATTTTCAAGGTTAACGGGCATCTATTAAAGTCTTACTTTGACGTGTTTCAACCTGACTTCAAAGAGGTTTTAATGCTGTGTCATCTCGATTAACTGAATGGTTTGTCGGACTGACGACGTTAAACCAAGCGCTTTATCAGAGGCAAACCATATGTATCCTTGTGGCGTGTTTACTTCTTTGTTATTATTGTGCTCTTAGATAGTTATTTTGAAATCCTAATCGCTCCTAAATACTTTTAAAAATTGTTAAATATTAGATCAAATTGAGATATTGGAAGATTTTGAACGAAACAAAGTTCGGTAAGATTTTTGACCACTGGCACCACCAACGCCAGAATGGGCTCTGAAGGTGCCCAATTACAGAGAAGTTTGCTGAATTTTGGGTTTGAGCGCCACTGATGCCCTATCGAGCGCTGCCCGCACCCAAAACTTGTTTACAATTTTGGGAGTTTCAAAATACAATTTTTGGCGATTTTGAGCGAGATCTTCTTCCTTATAACTCCCTAAACTCCATTTTAAACTTCCAAACTCGCAGAAAAATGAAAACTTCCTTTTCTAATTTGCATCCCATGGATTCCTACTCCATAGAAACCTCTAGATCTCCCATTTTCAACTGACCAAAGTTTGTCAATTTCGAGGCGCAGTGATTATTCAACAAGGTGATGATGAAGAGGAGGATTATCAAGGAAAGAGGCTTTATTAATCGAGGTATGGATAATCCTACTAAAAGAGTTGAAGAGATAATAAAGGAAAGTGTCGTCATATTTTTAGGTTAAGTTGTAATTTAAAAAGGGGTCGCCTACAGAAATTGTCGGCGAATTTTTAGATTTTAAATTTAATTTAAATATATATAATTTGGAAAGTAGCATTTGATTTTAAAAATAATTTTAAGTTTGAAAATTTTAAGATATGAAATCAAACCGATCTCACATCCCAAATAGTTAATATAAATGAGCACCGCACCACAAACCGTATATCTATCCCGAAGAATAGACACACTACTTGATGATGGGGCTCGGTTAAATAAACTAGAAGATTTGTGACATCCGTTTAGTCTACGAACCAATTTTATAAGCCGACATGTTCCCCTGTTTAATATAAATGAATTAAATAGGGTTTATATTACCTGGGTTCTTAAAGTTCCTTATAAGGGCAAGCCCCTATAGTTAATTACATCTTAAATGACTAGAATCATTTAAGAAAACTCTCGATAATAATCAGTGGTTTTGCTCTCAAGAATTTCAAAGTTTAGAGTTTTCAAAGGATTGAATTTCTGGAAATTTCAATAGGGATTAGCTCAAATTTGGAACAGTTTATTTTGGGAATCCAAAGGAAGAAAAGAAGAAGAAGCTGAGGATTCAAGAAGAATCTTGGCAACTTCCCAAACTATCCTATTGTTTGTCTTCAATTAGGGAATTTGTTTAATGTTTCAATCCTGCCAATTTTAATTAATTAGGACTTATATTTGTATGACATAATCATATAAATAGCCTCGAAGATGTGAGGGTTTATGTCGTACTAAACGACTACCTCAGAATCCTAAGACCGGGTAGGGCTTAATTTACATGACATGATCATGCAAATACCTAACAAAAAGGTTGAGGATTTATGTTGCAATAGATAAACTACCTCGAAATCCTATGGTTTTGTTATTTAATTCTAAGAAAGTTTTGCTGAAGTATACCCGAGTTTTGCTGATGACGATGACTGTGCTGCCTACCATGCTCAAAGCTCCTTTTTTTTGCAGAGGTTTAGTTTTAAAAGGTGAAAATCAGGAGATGAGAGAAGTTTTTTGGTTTAGAAATCTTAAAGTCCAAATATTTTTAATATTTTAATTAATACAAAACTTAAAGTTTTTTAAACAGAACCGATTAAGATCCCACGGTTCTGTCATCCCGGCACCGTTATTTTCATCGAATTCACTTAGTACAGATGAATTTGCTAAACTCAACTAAATGAGTTCCACACTTTCATTTAGACCGTGGGAAAACCCGTTAGCAACACGTGGGTTACATCATTCGAGGTATTCCTGATCATTCAACGATGTTGTGGCGGTGAATTTTATCTTGTGGTGACTTTTAATTTAATTTTGGTTTCAATTTTGTGACTATCCTAGAGGTTTTAGTTTTCATGCAACAATCTTGTTTAACATGCAAGAAAAAGTAAAGTGTAGTGCATGTAAGTAAATTTCAATAAAATAAATTGTAATAAAATAAAAGCGTACCTGGAGGGTCTTCCCGTCGTCCCAAGCTGCAGTTAAAACACATGTTAAGGCATTTAAATATTTATAACAAGTACTTAGGTAAAGCTAAGGGAAAGGTTTTGGTTGTCTGCCAAAGTCCTAATCCTATTGCTAGTCATCTCCTATGACGTCTAGGTTCTTGTATTTTGTTCAAGGATGATTTTCTTCATCAATGAGCAATTAAGCCCAATTGTTCTTCTAAAACATCTCATCATATTGAGAAAATGCTTAGGACGAGTTCTAAACATCTTTTCAATACTTCCGAGATTATTTTGAGTCCAAGTAAATTTAGTTGCACAGATGAATTAATCATCTAGAAGTTTAGTTACGCTGTCTCTTGCTCAGTGAATTTGGGCATTTGATTACCTGATTAATGAAGTGACATCTCACTTAATACTCCATTTAAGAGTTATAATAATTAAAGCCTTTAGGGGCAAGTTGGTTTGTTGAGAATTTTAATCATTCTTAATTTGAAGTTTGAGTTAAAAGTTTAAAGTGATTTAGTTTAATTATGAAGTTTTAATTAATAATTTTAAGTTTGGAATAGTGTTCAAATTATTTTTGGTATAAATTTTTATACTTTAAGTCATCTTAATATTTTAAATTTGTTTTACTTTTATTATTGAGTGATGTTAATTTAATATAATTTAAATTTAATTTAATTTAATTTAATTTAATTTAATTTCAATATTTTAAATTAAATTTAATTTAATTGTTAAAATGTTAATTTAATTTAATTTTAATTTTAATTTAATTTTTACTTAATTTAATTTAATTTAATTTAAATTTTATTTTATTTAATTGTTAAACCATTTAATATTTTGGGCTTTCCTTTAGTTTAAGGGATATTATTATTTTTTTTTTGATTTTTTTAATTTTAATTTACTTAGTTTGAATTATCATTTTAATCTTAATTAAGACTTACATATTATTAAAGTGATTTATTTAGGGATTTTTTCATTAAAGAATTAATATCCTCTCAAGTTATATCCCTATTTTTAATAATTTAAATTTTCATTAATCTTCCAAAATTTAAATTTGTTTAAATAATTAAAGTTTCATTTTGGTTTATTAAAAGTGATTAATGGGTTCCTACCCTTTTAATTTCCCAAAGTTTCAATCATCCAAGAAAGATAAAATCAAATATTTTACCCTCCATTTTAATTAAGCCTAAAATTTTAATAAAGGGGTTTAAATCCTTTAGTTACCTTTATGCCCTTTTAGGCTTATTTATTTCATAACTCACTAAATTGAGTTTAAATGAACTTAAAATTTTTATGTCACTTCACTCATATGTCAAGTAAGACATTGTCGGCACTATTTTTAGGTCGTGTGTTTTATTTTGAAAAGGGGTCGCCTAACAGAAATTGTCGGCGAATTTTTTAATTTAATTTAAATAAATAATTTGAAAAGTAGTATTTGATTTTGAAAATAATTTTAAATTTGAAGATTTTAAGATATGAAATCAAACCGATCTCACATCCCAAATAGTTTATATAAACGAAGCATCGCACCATAACAGAGTGTATCTATCCCTAAGGATAGACACACTGCTCGATGGTGGGGCTCGATTAAACAAACTAGAAGATTTGTGACATCCGTTTGGTCCGCGAACCAATTTTATAAGCGGACAAATTCCCCCGCTTAATATGAAAGCATTAAACAGGGTTTATATTACTCGGGTTCTTTAAAATTCCCTATAAGGGCAAGCCCCTATAGTTAATTACATCTTAAGTGATGGGAATCACCTAAGAAAACTCTCGATAATAATCAGTAATTCTGCTCTCAAGAATTTCAAAGTTTAGGGTTTTCAAGGGATTGAATTTTGGAATTTCAATAGGGAATGGATCAAATTTGGAGCATTTTGTTTTGGAAATTCAAGGAAGAAAGGTAGGAGAAATTACAGATTCGAAGCGAACTTCGGTAATTTACCAACTATCCTATTGTTTGGCTTGGATTTAGGAAAGTCCTAATGTTTATTTAGTATTTCAATCTTGCCAATTTTAATTAATTTGGACTTATATTTGTATGATAGAATCATACAAATAGCCTAGAAGTTATGAGGGTTTATGTCGTACCGAACAACTACCTCGGAATCCTAAGTCCGGTTAGGGCTTAATTTGCATAACATGATTATGTAAATGCCTAACGAAAAGCTGAGGATTTATGTAGCACTAAGCAAACTACCTCGAAATCCTATGGCTTAGTTATTTAATTCTAAGAAAGTTTTGCTGGAGTAGACTCAGGTTTTGCTGATGACAATGGTCGTGCTGCCCACCATGCTCCGAGCTCCTTGTTATTGTAGAGGTTTAGTTTTAGAAGTCATAAATCAGGAGATAAGAAAAGTGTTTTGGTTTAGAGAAATCTTAATTTCCAAGTGTTTTTTGTGTTTTAATTAAAACAAATCTTAAAGTTGATTATAACGACACCGGTTAAGATCCCACGGTTCCATCCTTCCGCATCGTTATTTTTATCGATTCACTTAGTCCGGATGAATTTGCTAAACTCAATCGAATGAGTTCCACACTTTCATTTAGACCGTGGGAAATCCCGTTAGCAACACGTAGGTTACATCATCCGAGGTATTCCCGATCATCCAACAGGACGTTTTAATTTAGTTGTAATTGTAGTTTTGTGTTCTGTTTGTGATTAAATTTTGAGTTGTTTTATATTTTGAAATGTTGTGGCGGTGAATTTTATCTTGCAATGACTTTTAATTTAGTTTTGGTTTCAGTTTTAGGGACTACCCTAGAAATGTGGGTTTCCATGCAACAGTTGTTTATCATGCAAGAAGCTAAGGGAAGGGTTATGGTTTTCTACCAAGTTCCTAATCCTATAGCTAGTCATTTCTTATGACGTCTAGGTTCTTGTGTTTTGGTTCGAGGACGAATTTCTTCATCAAAGAATAATTAAGTTCAATTGTTCTTATGAACATCCTTTCACATTGAGGAAGTGCTTAAGAAGAATCTTAAACATCTTTTCAATATTGATAGGATTGTTTTAAGTCCAAATTGATTTAATTATACAAATGAATTAATCGTCCGGGAATTCAATTTTTATTGTCATCTTGCTCATTGAACTAGGACATTTGAATATCCTATAAGTGGAGTAACATTTCATTTAATGTTTTATTTAGGAGTTATGATAATAAAAGTTCTCGAGGGCAAATTAGTGTTCAAATGATTTGCGATTTAGTTTAACTTCAGTTATCAGATTTAAATTTAGAATAGTGTTCAAGTTACTTTATTTTGGATTTCTTTAAATTCTTTATGTCTTAGGTGATGTTATTTTTAATTTAATTTAACTTTAATTTAATTTAATTTAATTTTAATTTTAATTTAATTTAATTTAATTCAATTTAGTTTGATTTGATGTTAAAATTAATTTAGTTTAATTTGATTTAATTTCCTTTAATTTAATTTAATTTGATTTAATTTTAATTTAATTTAATTTAATTTAATTTTATTTAATTTAATATGTTTTAATTTAATTTAATTTAATTTAATTTAACATTTTTTAATTTAATTTAGTTTAATTTAATTTAATTTGTTTATTTAACTTAATTTAATTTAATTTAATTTTTTAATTTAATTTAATTTATTTATTCAATTTAATTTAATTTAATTTAATTTTTTTAATTTAATTTTAATTTAATTTAATTTTTAGTTTAATTTTATTTTTAATTTTAATTTTTAATTTTATTTTAATTTTAATTTTAATTTAATTGAAAATTTAAAAAGAGTTTAATAATTTAACTTTAATTTAATTTAAATGATTAAGTCCTTTAACATTTTAAAACTTAAATTTGAATTATCATTTTTAATTAGGAATTAAATATTAATGAGATGATTAATTTAGGGATCTTTAAATTAAAGAATAAATCTCTTCCTAATAATATCCCTATTTTAATAATTCCAATTTTATTATTCTTCCAAATTTAATCAATTATTTAATTAAGGTTTATTTCAATTATTTTAAATTGTTTAATGGGTTTCTACCCTTTAATTATTTAAATTTCAATCATCCAAATCAGATTAAGATCAAATATTTTACTTGTTAATTTTATTAAACCTAAAGTTTTAATCTAGGGTTAAAATTTTTTAATTACCATTTTGCCCTTCAAGCTTAATAATTTCATAACTCACTAAATTGAGCTTAAATGAACTTGAAATTTTTATGTGACTTCACTCATATGCCAATAAAGACATTAGAGGAGAAAATGTGATTTCTCTGTATTTAATTTATTTATGTAATTATTTTTGGTGGAAAATAGGAATTTCCAAGGAAAATTTAATAATATGACCAAGGGAAAGTTTCTGTCCTTAAGAAAATTATGGGACATTCCTAATGACCAGAGGACCACTTGGAACAATTTTGGTGATTTTTTGAATTATATTATTTTTATTATAATTATTTTAAGTTTTAGAGTGTTAATTAATTTAAAAATAAAATAAAGGTTGAAAAATGAATTTTATATTTTTTAAAAATCTCTCTGATATCAAGGAAATCAGAAAATCAATTTTTGCAATTCTCTGATTTTTCTATGATTTATTATAATTATTTTAGTGAAAATGCTAGAAAATACATTTTTTAATTTTAAAATTACCTTAGGGCTTTAAAATTTAATATCTCATTAAATAGACCTAAGAAAAATATGGGGTTTGTTCCTAAGTGATTAAAATTCAAAATGTGACATTTTGGTGAATTTTATTATTTTTGTGATTTTTATTATTTTTTAATTATTAAAAATATTAAAATATTATTAAAAATCAACTTTTTTAGAAAATTGAAATTTTAATTTTCTTAAATTCCCTAATATCAGAGAGGCTCCAAAACCAATTTGGTGAATTTTTGAAAGGTATTTTGAAAGTTATGAATTTTTAAAGTTCAAATTGACTAAATGGCTTAATCAACCCATTTAGTAGGGCTAACCAAGTCCAATTGACTTCAAATTTTTATGGTGGGTTCCTCTGATCCTAAAGGTCAATGGAAAATTGATTTCAAGTTAATTTGATGTATGGTTAGCTCAAATTAATTAAGGATCTATTTTGGGTGTTTAAGCCAATTAGGGTTATTTTAAATGAGTTAACTCAAAATCTATTTTTCCTAAGGTCCTCTGGTCATAAGAGACATCACCAAATTTTCCTAGAATTTATTTCACAACATGCTAATTATTAGATTTAAAATACTCAAAACAAGTAACATGAATTTTAAAAATCAATAACTTCTCATAGGATGGCCTCCGACTTTGGAAAATTCAGGGAATGTTCCCAAATTCAAAGGCTTCAAAAGCACTATGGTCTCATGCCATGGTGAATTTCCTATATGCATGGAGAATTAAAATAATGCAGACAGTAAATAAATTATTAAAAATAAAATACTTGACGAAATTAAATGATTTCTTTTCCACATTATTCTCCTATATTCACTGAGCAAGAGGGTATTTTTATTTTATTTTTCTGATTTTCCTACACAAAGTTATGGATTTTTGAAGTTTAGGGGATTAAATAAATAGGAAAATCCCTAATTTTCTATTTATCCGAGTCGGAGCCGCGTCATCCTCGGCATCTCCGAACGGCCACGCGGCGCGCTCCCATTCGACGCCGCCGCTTGAGTCAGCAGCCCGGGTCCCGCCTTCCGTGTATCATCTGCCGATCCGACCTAATCTGAGCCGTCCGTCCGCGCGTGTATTGAATGAACGACATCCGTTCATCGTCCCCAAGCCTCCTAGCCCGAGAACCGTCCATCTTCTAGGCCTGAGATCTCACTCGATACTTGACCAAATTTAACGTTCTTATGCTCTATGGATTCGTCTCGAGAAGACGAACACATCCATACGGTTTATGTGGCATGAAATTGACTTAATGAAAATGGAGAATGTTCAGAAGCTCGAGAAGGAGAGTGAGGCCATACCTTTGCTCAGAGAAGTGTGGTTTCGATCTGAGGGTTGTTTCACCTTCGATTGGATCCCAACAAGCTCCGGATGAAGTCTCCCGGTCTCAGTGAATTGCTCAGGTAGGATTTCGACCACGCTCGATCACAAAGCTTGGAGGCTGGAGCAACTGGGTGGCCTAGAGATGGGGCTTTTGCTGGTGGACACCTTCTCTTGGCCTGGTGAAGGTGTAGGACCAATTAATTTAAGGATTGATCCACTGTGGAGAAGTGTCCTGGTTTTTGGGCTAAAGTTCGAGCTCAAAATCGAGCTCGACTTGAGGGAATCGGGGATGGAATTCAGTGGGGATCAAATGCTCTATGTATGGGGAATAGTCCGGAACAATTTTGGCAGAGTTTCCTTAAGGTTTGTTTCAGACACCTCTCATGGCCGAGAAGGGATGGTGTTTAAATAAGAGAGGGTAGAGGGCCTCCCAGGGAGAGTTAGGGCTTGGGATCAGCTGCTTCGGGCATGGGAAGAACAGCCATGGTGGCCATTGGGCATGGGGCAGCTCAGCAAGGGAGAATTCCAAAGTTGGCTCACATGTGAGCTCTCGGCCATGGTGTTTTCCGGCGACCTGGTGGCTGGCCGGCTGTGCATTGGTCACCATCTTGTTCGAGTGGGTCGTGCTGGGGTTTAGTGTAGGCAATTGGCAAATGCCATGTGTAAAAGGCTTGGATTAGAATGGAATGGGAGAGGGCTCATTTTGGCTCAAATTGGTCAACCCCTCCATTTGGGCTGGGTGCACCACCCAAGGCCTGGTTTAGGCCGAATAGAAAGTGATTTAGGTCGGCTTAATCAGTGGGGAATGGTCACCATCCAAGTACAATTAAGCTTAAGCAAGGTTTAGTGGAATCATGGGAGTGGTTAATCACCTTTAGGAATTAAGGAAAGGGTCTCCTCCTTTTGCCCAAAATGGCATGGTGACATGTAAAGAGGCTCTCATGGCTTCCATGTGGCTCATGCATGGCTTCATGGCTCACCTTCGGCTTGGGAAAAGTCAAGTCAATTTCATGGAAATGGATTTAAGAAAAATTTTGGTATTTAGGGGTGATTTGGCATGAGGCTTGATTTGGAATTATTTGATGATGGGATTATAACTTAGGGAATGGCTTTGATTAAATGGATGGCAAATGGAAATGTCATGTGGGTTTTAGGGCCAATTTTGGGCTTTTGTATTTGGTGGGAATGGGCTTTTAAAATGGTTTAGGGAAGTGGGCTTTTGGATTTTAAAATGAATTTTAGGATGGAATTTTGGCAAAGGCTTGGGCCAAATAATTGTTGGGTTTAGCTCATAGATGTGTCATGAGTGAGTTGAAGCAAATTGGGAGTGATTTGGGTTTGAATTGGGTTGAATTTGGGCTTCTTTGGTGAATGGGCCAATATAGGTTAAATTGGACTAAGTTGGGCCAATGTTGGGCTAGGGTTGAAATTGATGTAAAATTAATGTTGAGAAATGTCTATGGAAGTGTTTCAAAGAGGTTTTGACTTTGGTTGGGCTTTGATTTTGGGGTTTGGGCTCATTTGGGTTAGGTTTGGGTTTAGGTCAAAATTGGGCCTTTTAGCTTTGGGTTGAATTTGAGTGGGGTTTGGGTCTAAATGTTGGGAAAATCATGTTAGTGTTTTGTTTGTAGGGATGTTAAGGAAGATTTAGAAAAGATTTGGGGTTAATTGGAGTTGAATTGGGTGAGTTTGGGTTATGGGTCCAAATTGGGCTTTAAGGCCAAAAGTGAAATTGGATCCAAATGTCAATCAAATTGGACTTGGATTTAGTCTAAATTGGTGTTGGGAATGTTGAATTGAAGTTTAGAATTGAATTGGACCAGAATTTGGGTCAATTGGGTAGGTTTGGTTTGACATTGGGTTCACTTAGGGTTAAAATGGGTCAAATTAGGGGTTTTGACAAAAGTAGGGTAAATTGACAAAATTGGCCCATAGTGTAGTTGAACAAAATGAAATTGGGAATATTTGAGATGTTTTGAAATTTTCTGGGAATTTTCTGAATTTTTGGATTTTTGGGTCAAGAGGGGTATTTTGGGTATTTGGAGGGTATTGGGAGGTATTTTTGGAATTTTTGGTATTTTTGAGTATGGATGATCAATTTGAGTAATGTGGAAATATTTGGGATTGATTTTGGGGAATTTTGGGTGATTTAGGTGATTTTGGAAATTTTGGGTAGTTTCAAGGGCATTTGGTAGGTTAGGCGGGTGTAGGGTCCCGGGGGTCAAAAATTAAAAATTTTTAAAAATGAAGATTGGGTGAATATAAGTGGAATAAAATCATTTTGGTTGAGCCATGAAGCCATATCAAGCCCACATAAGCCATGAAGGGTCTCATTTAAGGCATCCACTATGTTGTTCCTAACCCTCTTAGCCAAGGGCTTAGGGGTTAAGGACCATCCATGTGAATCACCTACATGAGTCAGGAGGTCAAGTTAGATATGGGTGTGTTTTTTAAGATGTGTGTGAAAGTGTAGTGTATAAATGTAGTGTGTGTGTGTAAGTCAGCCCTTCACCAGACCAGGCCACCCAGGGCAGTCCTAAGGCCAAAGAGTCCTATAGGAACTCATCCTTTAAACTTCCACATTTGGTTTTAACCCTCTAGGTGATTAGGGGTCTACAATCAAATTTGTGGAGTTTGCAAGGAGTTAAGAAGTGGTTTGAGTTTCTAAGTGGTGGGTCCTAATTCTAATCCTCTAAGATAGTCAAAGGAAAAGCCTAAGACTAGATCCTAAGTACTAAATAGAAGAAGAGAAGACCTCATCAAAAATGAGGTCAACAAATGGACCCCCAATAGGTGTGGTGAGCTGACGGAGCACACCGCGCGTATTGGTGTTGGCCGAAGCGATCAGCAAAACCAACACAGATGTCCAAGTGACAAACTTAGGACGAATAGAAGAGTTTCCGCTGGGGAGTGTCAAGTATATCTCTGAGACTGGAGATTCCTGAACTCTCGCTGGGGAAAGGGAAAGGGGTGAATCCCAAATCACATGATCTGGGGGAATTTCAATTTAGATTTCATTTTGTTTCAGTTTAAGTTTTGATGTGTGAACTTAGATTTCAATTTGGAGTTTCAATTTAGATTGAAGTTTGTCAAAATTAATTTGAAGGGATTTGATTTGAAAATGGAATTTTGAGGTTTTGGATGTAACATCTTCAACCTCAAAAGAAAATTGAATTGATTGGATTGAATCATTGCAATGAGGAGAAATCTCAGAGCAATGCGGTATCGGATGTAAAATCCTTAACCTCAAGAGTTTGATTTTGATGTATTTCATCGCAATAGGGAAAGAACCTAAAGCAATGCGGTATCGGATGTAAAATCCTCAACTCCAAAAGTTTGAATTTTGATGTATTTCATTGCGATAGGGAAAGAATCCTAAAGCAATGCAGTTTCGGATGTAAAATCCTCAACCCCAAGAATTTGATTTTTTGATGTATTTCATTGCAATAGGGAAAGGATCCTAAAGCAATGCAGTCTTGGATGTAAAATCCTCAACTCCAAAAGTTTGATTTTGATGTATTTCATTGCGATAGGGAAAGAATCCTAAAGCAATGCAGTCTTGGATGTAAAATCCTCAACCCAAAAGTTTGAATTTGATGTATTTCATTGCGATATGGAAAGGATCCTAAAGCAATGCAGTCTTGGATGTAAAATCCTCAACTCCAAAAGTTTGATTTTGATGTATTTCATTGCGATAGGGAAAGAATCCTAAAGCAATGCGGTCTTGGATGTAAAATCCTCAACCCAAAAGTTTGAATTTGATGTATTTCATTGCGATATGGAAAGGATCCTAAAGCAATGCAGTCTTGGATGTAAAATCCTCAACTCCAAAAGTTTGATTTTGATGTATTTCATTGCGATAGGGAAAGAATCCTAAAGCAATGCAGTCTCGGACGTAGAATCCTCAACTCCAAAAGTTTGATTTTGATGTATTTCATTGCGATAGGGAAAGAATCCTAAAGCAATGCAGTCTCGGACGTAGAATCCTCAACTCCAAAAGTTTGATTTTGATGTATTTCATTGTGATAGGGAAAGAATCCTAAAGCAATGCAGTCTCGGATGTAAAATCCTCAACTCCAAAAGTTTGAATTTGATGTATTTCATTGCGATAGGGAAAGAATCCTAAAGCAATGCAGTCTTGGATGTAAAATCCTCGACTCCAAAAAGTTTGAATTTGATGTATTTCATTGCGATAGGGAAAGAATC
This sequence comes from Papilionanthe hookeriana x Papilionanthe teres, assembly GCA_022702705.1. Lineage (NCBI taxonomy): Eukaryota > Viridiplantae > Streptophyta > Magnoliopsida > Asparagales > Orchidaceae > Papilionanthe > Papilionanthe hookeriana x Papilionanthe teres. Next base: position 112,276,550 of record CM040427.1, on the reverse strand, counting down.
CTAAAGCAATGCAGTCTCGGATGTAAAATCCTCGACTCCAAAAAGTTTGAATTTGAATAGTCATTGACTTTGCAAAGGTTTGTAGTGTTGATTTGAAAAGTGTGGAATTTTGGTATTTCGAGAATTTCATGAAAGTTGTAAAAGGCTTTCACGGAAGGAAATATATTAGGAGGGAATATGTAGATATTACATATCCCATTCAAAAGAGTTGATCGAAAGTTGCTGGCTTAGATTGGATACAATTCCTTGCCATCAAATTCGATCCGCATCAATGGAATCAACCGCTCCCATCCCAGACAAGGGAGAGAATAGAACGGATTGGATTTCAGATTTGGAAGGTTGAGTTTGAACTCGATTAAGATTTGATTTGAAATTGGATTTGAGATTTGGAAGGATTGAATTTGAAATTTGATTGAAAATTTGTGGTCATTTTGTTTGTCCTTTAATGATTCAAATTTTATTTTATCGTTTATTTAATGTTCGTGTGAATTTGGTGTTCATCATTTTTAGATTTTTAAGGAAAGTTTTCTTTTATTCTTTTTTTTCTTCTCTGTTCTTTGTTCGAAGTTCATTTAACTTTAATGGCGTTTCCCAGTCAATTTGCACAAAAGAGGTGAAGGCCAAAAATGTGACATGGTCACTTTCATTCCAATCATGTCGGAGATACATCATACAACTCGATCTGGAATACATCTCATACAATCCATGTAGACTCAAAACGGACTATGTATGATCTTTGTCGATCCACTCGAAGAAGCATCTGTCAAAAATCCACGTCTGAATAGTGGGGTACATGGTCAATAACATCACCTTCCAAGCCATCCTTGGCAAGGATGCCGTATGGATGTACATTGGAGGTGTGATATCTTCCATGTAGCTCACGGCTCGTAAGGCCGGAGGCTCTCTAACTCCGGGTCCAGTCGGAAATGGTAAGGTGTCTTCCCGTCGTCCATCCTCCTAAAAGTAACCGAGATCCGCTTCACCGGTACTCCCGGTATGCAATGCTTAGCGATATCCGCTTCGTTGCCTTTCGGTATCATGACGGAACCTATCGGTAAAGGTATCTTCACCGGCCCTCGGAACTCACTCGGGCCTGCTATCCGGAGATCGGATCCGAACATGATGTTACACTCGTTCGGGAAAGAGACTGTGCAGAAAGGTCTGACAAAGTCGTGGTGATCTATGTGCGGGGGTATGCAGTCACCCTGCTTGTAAATATTAATAATGCAGCTGTTGGGTATGCAATCTGCTGGCAATACCCTCCATGTTATCAATCTCTTTACCATTCTCTTGATGACTAGTGGCATCGGATCCACTTGGCCATGACGGAGTATTCCCGGAGGGTTTCCCTTCCTGTCCTCCGCAAAGTTGTAACAGCATCCACATTGTATTGTAATTCTTCCCTTCCCTGGGATCCATCTCCGGGGTTCTGAGTAGGTGTTTTCCCTTAGGCGGCCTGCTCGGCCCATTCTTTTCAAATCCCGGATGCAATCCACGATTTGCTGTTGTTCATACTCTGAGAATACGTCTGTATGTAGCTCGAGGCCCTCTAGTATATTGATCCTTCTGCCTCTAATTCTCTCGAAGTATTCAAAGGTTTTCTTTTCGACATTCTGCATTCTCTCCAGCTCGTATTCCGAAATAATCTGCAGTTCGCGAGGCCTGGTGACATATTGTGGGATATACGGTTCAATCCCTTCACGTTCTCCTGCATACCTCGGCTCCTCGGGGATGATGTCCGTCGGGACATCCCCCGGGGTTGCTTCGCAACAAGGTCATGCATTACCGGTGGTTCTATCCGGTAGCGTGGTAGTCTTCTTTCTTCCGATCTTTGTGAGATTTCCCTGGTCCTTTCGTTATCCTAGGAGCCGACCTCCTTTCTTCGGGTTCCCGGTGAACCGGTGTCCTTGAAGTGTACGTACCTGGTAGTAGCAACTCGTCTCGTCGCGCCGGTCCGCGCCTAGTTTGGTTAACATCTTACGGATACGGCGATTCTTATTTCTTCGTTGCGTTGTTGTGAGAGTAGCTCTTCGAACTTCTTGAATCTCTATGGGCGCGGCGCTGACAAGCCTGCCCTCTGCTGTAGCGACTACAGACTTCATTTTCTTATCTTCTTCAGTGTTTGCCTTTCTTTTCTTGCTGCTGAATTGGTGGCTTAGGCCACCCACTTTCATCACTCGTCCGCCCGGCAGTTCTTCTCGGTCAACTGGGACCCAGTCACTTTCCTCGTATCGTAGGCTCGCTGGTGCGAAATCCGAGTCAATCTCGATTATCGCTCCATCTTTCACCCTCTTTTCATCGAGTGCAAGGCTTACGCCATTTCTAAAGTTCAGGACCAACCGCCCGCTCGACATTTCCCTACAAAAAGATAAGGAAAAGGATCAGGGGCTGTACTAAGAACAAGAACATTTAGAAAATGTTTATTAAAGACAATTTTTTTATTACCTTTTGTATTTTTAAATTTAACAGGAATGAAGTGGGATAAGATCAGGAAAAAGATTTTGATTTGGAAAAGAAAACAAAGAAAACTTTATTATCATGATTTTATTTATTTTAGCACATTTTATTATTTTTGGGTTCGGACCCAGTCATAAGTAATTACTTCGCCCGTGCTTCTTAGGGATGAAGAATTCATTCCTTCGAAACATCGAAGTGGCGTAATACTTTTTCAAGTATCGTCCGTTGATTGGAAGCATATGTCGTTCTCCCCGACAATTCACTAGTCGGTAGGAACCTCCCGAGTATACCGCTTCAACCACAAACGGCCCTTCCCAAGTGGGTTCAAATTTTCCTCCTATCTCGCGGTGTGCAAGAATAGGTCTCTTGAGAACGAGAACTAAGTCACCAACTTTGAAGGTTCTTGGGCGGACCGGCTTGTCATGGGCTTGAACCATCTTAGCTTGGTATAGTTCTAAATTCCTGTCGCGCTGCAAGTCTTTTCCCTTCCGGGCTTTCTAATTCTTCTAGTCGTAATTTGGCGTTCTCTTCTGTCTTAATTTTGTTTGCAACTGCAATCCTGAGTGAAGGAAGCTGGACCTCTAAAGGTAACACTGCCTCTGACCCATACACCAGAGCGTAAGGTGTAGCTTGAGTAGGAGTTCTAAAGGTTGTTCGGTAGGCCCATAAGGCTTCTAATAACTTCTCGTGCCAATTTCTCTTATTATCGTCCAAGGTTTTCTTTAAGATTTGAACGAGAGTTTTATTAAAAGCCTCGACCGAGCCGTTTGCTCTCGGGTAGTAAATTGTTGAGTATCGCCAGTCGATTCCGTGTCTCCTGACAAAATTGTTGATTTGCGTGCTTCTGAATGCTAACCCATTATCTGAGATAATCCTGCGCGGCACTCTAAACGGTAAATAACTTGGTTCTTGAAAAACTGTAGCACGTGGTGTGCTTTCACTTCTCTGAGTGAAACTGCCTCTGCCCACTTGGAGAAGTAATCTGTACCCGCAATAATGAAGAGATGTCCTTTTGAAGATGGTGGTTCTATCGGACCCACTATATCTGTGCCCCAACATTCAAATGGCCACGACGCAATTGTCGGATGTAGCACATTTGGAGGTTGGTGTAGAACCACTCCGTGCACTTGGCATTGGTGACGGCTCTTGGCGATTTTCATGCGGTCCGTCATCATCGAGGGCCGATAGTACCCTAATCTTTTAATTTTAATTTTCATCTTCGGACCCGACCGGTGAGCGCCACGGAGTCCCGAATGCACCTCTTTAACAATTTCACGGGCCTCGGACCCGCTTAGGCACCTTAGCCACATTTGATCAAAAGACCTTCTGTATAACGTGTTGTTTATTAATGCGTAGGACAGAGTTCTTTTCTTGATCTGATGGGCTAGCGACCTATCGTCTGGTAGCTTTCCTGTTTGCAGGTAGTCTATTAATGGCTGTCGCCAATCTTCTGTGTTTTCTGTCACTGTTGCAACTGATTTTTCTTCTTTTCCTGATATGTGTATCGTGTCTATGTCGAGCTGTGATAGGACCTGACGTCCGTGAACTGACACTTCCACTGACTCATCTTGCAAACAGGCAAATTCTTTTGCGAGGCGAGCTAACGCATCTGCTAAGACATTTTCTTTTCTGGGAATTTTGTAGATTGTCACATTCGGAATTTGTTCCAACAACTGTATGGCATACTGGAAGTATTGCTCGAGTCTTGGCTTTAAAATTCTGTACTGTCTGGCGATCTGTTGAATGATCAATTGCGAATCCCCGTAGATGTTGATATCTCGTTATCCCCATTCGAATAGTTAATTCCAGTCCCGTTATGAGGGCTTCGTATTCTACTTCATTGTTTGTACACGGTTCTGTTAAGTGGTAGGAGTATCTTAACATCCCCCGCTCCGGTGTTATAAAGATTAGCCCGATTCCTGCCTTACCGGGCACTATCACTTGCGATTCTTCGTCTTTGTGTGCTGAAGATGCTCCGTCGAAATATAATTCCCAACGTCGATCATCGGGGTCTTCTAGGCTCATTATTTGTTCATCCGGCAAGTCGTCATTGAGAGGAGATTCTGCCGCAAAGGGTGTGCTTGCGAGGAATTCTGCTAAGACTTGTCCCTTTACAAGCACGAAGAGGCACGAAAGTTATATCGAATTGCAATAATATCATCGACCATCCGGCAAGTCCGCGAAAGTGTTGGACGAGTCATCAAGTATTGCAATGGATTAAATTTCGAGATCAGGTTGACCTTATGAGAAAGCTTGTAGTGCCTGAGCTTTTGAGCGGCGAAGATCAGGGCCAAACAATGCTTTTCAATTGCGGGATACCTTATTTCCGTCGGAAGTAAATGACGGCTTAAATAGTAAAGAGCATTTTCTTTACCCTCATCATTGACCTGGGCTAACAGGGCTCCGAGAGAGTCGTCTAAAGCCGTGGTATAAAGTATCAGTAGTCTACCTGAGACTTGGGCTGCTAAGACAGGAGGTGTCATTAAATATTGTTTAATGTCCTCGAAGGCCTTCTGGCATTTCTCTTCCCAAATAAATTTGGCGTCCTTTTTAACTAGTGCCGAGAAAGGCTGACACCTACCTGACAAGTTTGAGATAAAGCGTCGAAGATATGCCAGCTTCCCTTGAAAAGATCATAGTTGTTTTAAGGTTTTGGGAGGCGGCATTTCTAAGATAGCTTTAATCTTTTCCGGGTCGATTTCAATCCCACGATGTCGGACAACGAATCCTAAGAATTTCCCGAGGTGACGCCGAAGGCGCATTTTAAGGGATTCATCTTAAGGTTAAATTGTCTTAATCGTTCGAAAACAATTCTCAAATCATACGAGTGGTTTTCCTTTACTTTGCTTTTGATGACCACATCGTCCACGTAGCATTCGACTTGATTGTGGATGAGATCATCAAAAATTCTTGTCATCGCTCTCTGGTAGGTTGCTCCTGCGTTCTTCGATCCGAATGGCATCACTGTGTAGCAATATACTCCGATCGGTGTTCTGAATGCTGTAAGCTTTTCATCTTCTGGAGCCATTTTTATCTGGTTGTATCCTGAAGATCCATCCATGAATGAGAATATTTCATGCGTTGAAGCAATATCGATCATTAATTCTGGGATCGGTAGAGGGAATTCGTCTTTTGGACATGCCTTGTTTAAATCTCTGAAGTCTACACAAATTCTGATCTGACCATTCTTCTTTCTGACTGGCACCACGTTGGCTAGCCAAGTTGGGTATTGTTCTTCTCGGACAAATTTGGCGTCTATTAGCTTTTTAACTTCGGCTATGACTTGTTGTTCGATTTCTAGACGCATTCTTCTGGGACCTTGTCTGACTGGAACGGAAGTAGGATCCACTCCTAGCTTATGGACTGCGACCTCTGGAGCTAAACCCGGCATCTCATCATAGCTCCATGCAAAACAGTCTTTGAATTCCAATAATAACTTGATTATTCCTTCGGAGTCTTCTTTATTGAGTAAGGAGCTAACAAAGGTAGGTCTAGGCTCTTCGCTAGTACCTAAGTTAACTTCCGTTAACTCATCTATTGTAGATTTAATTTCTTCTTCGAATTCTGGTGGAGCATCTCCAATTTGTAAATCTTCGAGTTCTTCTGTAGTTTCCATGCAGTTTTCATTAGACTCGCAAGTGACAACCAGACAAAATTCAGTATCGTCAACTGATCCTACTGTGCCGAATCCGAGACCATGCTTTGAATTGGGTAGACGACCGGAGTTATTCCATAATTTTTCAAAATGTTGTGATTGACCTTTTGTCCATTGTCGAGGTAAGAAACCACGCTGAATTAAATTTTGAACACAGGGAGAGTTCCACTCAAAAGGTAATTCCATTAATTATGATGAAGTGCCATCTTCAAATTGTACATTATTTTCAGTTTTGGAGGAAGAAGCACCATGGTAGAATTTGATGGGCTTTGCACCGCCGCTACGTACCTCTTTGACTACCATACCCTCGATCTTATTAGAATGGATCGGGGTTAGGGTCATAGTATGTACATAGTGGTTAATCTTCTCGTACATCGATTTATATTCTTCATTCTTTTCATCTTCGAGAGAGATCTTGAATTGCGGCTTCTTCCGACTTATTGTCGCTGATTCTTGTTTGATCTCTTTTTCTTCTTCAGAACTATCTTCCCAATCAACATTGATGGCTGGTTTCCTCTGTCCAACTGTCCTAACGTCTCTACCACGAGCTCGTCCCCGGCCTCGACCTCGGATGCGAGTTGTGGAGAAACCTTCACCATCTCGCCGTAAGGGAGTGGTGAGTGACTGTTGGACTAGAACTACAGGTTCTTCATTGTCTCGAACTTCTTTTGCTTCATTCGTTATGGTATCTCTGGAGAAGATTGTTTTCTTCAGAGGTGCATAATAAGCTGCATCATCATGGATTCCAATTTCGTGTACGGAGAATGGCTGTAAGTCACCTTTGATGCACTGTTCCCCTCCATCGTAGTATTTGATGCACTGGTGTAGGGATGATGGTACCATCCTGTTTTCATGTATCCATGGTTGGCCCAGTAGAGCGTTGAACGACGTTTCTGAATCAATTATGTGAAATTTTGCGGTTGTCTTTGCTAAGTCACCGGTCTTCATTAGTAGTGTTATTGATCCGAGGGTTCTTTCTCCTTTCTGGTTGAATCCTCTTAATAACATTTTGTCGGCTTCGAGCTCACGAGCATCAATTTCCAAATATGCTAGTGTTCGAAGACTCATTATATTGATTGATGCTCTTGGATCCACCAATACTCTGGAGAGCGTAAACTTCCCAATTGTAACTGAAATGTACAACGGTCGGTTGTGATCTGCTGTCCCAAGTAGTAGATCATTGTCCGTGAAGGTGACACCTCGCTGTTCCTTTAACGAACAAAACTCATCTAAGGAATCTCCAGCCATTTGAGCTAAGCAAATTTCAGGATCAAGTAAGGCCTTGATCAGAGCTTCTCTCATCTCCTTTGATAAGATGAGAGCGTCGTAGATGCTCAGTTTGGCCGGTAGTTTCCTAAGATGGGCTAGCACGTTGTAGTCCACTTTATTTCTATGTGTCTCGGCTTCTTCTCAAATGGGTATTTCTTCTGCTGGGGTTGGTTCTTCTTGAACAACCACCTGCTTTCCTTTGTCCTTCGGACCCATTCTCGAAGGTAGAACTCTTTCACTTCTTAAGTTAACTTCTGTAATTTCTTCTGACTCTAGTGTTGGGCTTGCTGGTGTTTCTTCTTGAATCGGAATGACAGGTTCTTCCGGATTAGCCTCGGAGTCTGAAGGCTCTAATTCTATTGTGACTGGAGCTCCTCGAAACTCGCAGATAGATTCGTTGCTTGTTGAACTCTCGTAACCTCCTTGATGGATGTCTTCTCTATCATCGTGATCGTCGAGATTGTGTATGATTTGAGAATTGTCATTGGTATCGAAATCGATGTCCGGATTGTCTCTAGTTACGTAATCGTTAGAAACAGTCAAAACGTAGCTAACGCCATCACCCTTATCATTATAAGATCCCACCGGAGTGAGCAGATAATCATACAGAGTCAGAGGTTCGAGGGATTTCTCCCCCGAATCCGAAATAACTATCCTAGGATAAGCAGCCCCTAGTCTAGCCTTAGGAGCCTCGGTCTTCTCTTCTTCATCAATTTTCTTCTTCTCTTCAATTGTCTCTCGTTGAGGTGGTTCTTCTATCGCAAGTGATAGTGCCGGCTTAACAGGTTTCAAACTCTGAATTGAAGCTCGCACCGAAGCGGTTTGGATGCTCGTCTAAAATCTTTTTTGAAGACCTCGTCCAAGCGGTAGTCCATCCATCGTCAGTTGAATAGGGATCTATCGGAACGATGGGATCAGTCGAGACAACATTGACGTAACCTCCTTTCTGGGGTTCCTTCATGTACTCCTTCGGGATTGTTATATTCCCTTTCCGAAGGTTGTCATTGAGCCAACTTTTGAAGGTAATGCAATCTTCTATCTTGTGTCCAAGCATCCGGTGATAAGGGCAAAAGTTGGGATCACCTTTCTTGTTGACTTCTTCTGGTCTCTTAGGCTCTGACAGCTGGAAATCTGGAGTCTTCATCAGACTATAGAACATTTTCGGCACTGCCTCATTCTTGAATTGATATTCTCTGCTCAGAAGCTCCCTTAATGTACGTTGCAGACGAGGCGGTTGTTCATACTGTGGAGATGACTGATAGCTAGGTCGGGGTTGCTTGGTAATTCCGTTGAGGTTGCTCGCGGCCGTTCGGACGATATTTGTATCGGTTGCTTGCCTTTGTCGACTCGCTGCAACGATCCCGGATTTCTTTTCAAAAGTCTTCACGAGGCTTTTGCTTGTCCGTCTTGTCGGCGAAACTTAATTGCTTCGCCTCCTCTTGCAAGCTCCCGGCCTTGCTTAACAACTTCTCGAAAGTCTTAATAGTGAATCCTTTGAGGAGAAGTGCTATCGGGCCGTGAATGCTTTTAAGTAAGATGCCGATCGCATGTTGTTCTTGTAATTGTGGTTCACACTTCATGCTTAAGTTCCTCCATCGAAGTATGTAATCCACCAAAGTTTCGTTCGGCTTCGCTTCTCTACCACTAAATCACCTATAGTGATGTGGTGCTGAGCTCCGGCGAATCGCTTGATGAAAAGGTTTTCTAGTTCTGAGAACATCTTCACTGAACCATTTGGTAATTCTGCATACCAATCAAAGGCGATCCCTGACAGGCTGCTGACGAACTGTCGGAAGAGTAATGCATCGCTCCCGCCGGCATTGCAACAACTGGCACGAAAGTGTGCAACATGCTCGCGGGGGTTCCCGGTTCCATCAAAGGTCTTGAACAGAGGTGGTACGAAGCCTTTTGGGTATTGGACAGCGTCGAATTCTTCCGGGTAAGGTCTACCCGTCCGAATGGATGCCCCGCTCTTTGATTGTGCTAAGGCTTCTCGCACCTGCTGTTCCACCAAGCTCTTGATATCTTTTTCTGGAATCATACTTTGTGTTGTATCTTTCTTTAGCTGATCATCCCCGTTGACGGATGTAATCTCCTTTCCTCCGTCCACAATGTGAATGACCTCTGGGGGTGTCTCTCTTTGGGGTTGCACTTGACTTTGGAGAGTGGCTAAGGCTACAGCCATCTCTTCCATCCTCTTCGCCATTTGTGCGATCATATCGTCTTTCTCTTGAAGCTGCCTTCTCATCACTTCCGGCTCCTCTCTTTCTGCGGCTGCAGGAGCACCTTGTAAAGCTGACGAAGCTCGCGTTTCGACCATGTTGATTTCTGCATACTCATCGTCCATGAATTCCGATGAATCGATTTCATCTCCGAATTTCTCTTCTCTTTCTTTTGCTAGTCGTCGAATATCAGTCCTCAACTTTTCCATAGCGTCCTCTAGCTGTCTTTTCTGTGCATCTTCAGAGTTGTCGTGTGATAGCTGCCGGGTTCCCTTCTCACGAGTCCCCTTTACTGCAGTAGCACTTTCTTCAGATTCAAGTCTCTCGACGAAACTTTCCTTCTCGAGCCGTTGTTTCAATCTTAATCGTCCGATAGTAGGGACGCCATACCATCCTTCTAGCGACGAAGGTCTAGGACCAGATGGTCTGTCAGCCAAAAGCTGGAAGGTGGTATCCTCCCTAATCTGCAACCCTGAAACAACGATAGGCGGACTAGCCTTCATCCTTTTATTTGACTTTTCTGTAACGATGGCAGGTTCTACTCATGGCCCAAGACGGGATTTGACTGGCACCCGCCCTATCCTTCTTAGAATCTCTGATACGGGGCATTTCTCTTTCTTTGCTAGCTTCTCGATCACAGTCTGTAGTCGGGCAAATGGCGTGATCCTAGCCCTTTTCTTTCTGTTGTCATCGTAGTATGCTGGTCGAGGTAATGTAGAAACAATCCTGCGGACATTTTCCTCGTCAGCTGCGGCGGAAAGGGGATGGAATCTGCTTCCTTCCAAAAAGGGTGTATCTTCAAGCAATGGTATGTATTCAGGTAGTGGTGTGTACTCAGGGATTTCTGGGATTTCCTCCAGGAAAGCAACTTCGGCAGCTCTGGCCTTCCTGGCAATCTTCCTACTTCTGTTCTTTTTTTGGGTCCGTGTTAGTGATGGAATTCTTGAGCTAGACCCGATTTCAAAAATAGAAGGTCTCACAGGAAGGTCTGTACCCTCCACGGTAACAGGTTCACCATAGTTCTGAATTTCCTTCCCCTTTAATTTGGCAGAAGTCGGGGTAGGTGCAGAGACAACTAGACCAGTGGGGGTAGCAAGAACAGTCCTCCTGCGGACAACAGTACTCCTCTCAGTCGGGATCTTTTGCAAGGGAGGAAACTCTTGGGTTGACCTAAGGTTGAACTCGATCAACGGCTTCTCAGCTTCAGATACTTTGTTTGTCAGTGCGAAAAGGGAAACGTCGGTGATCTTGACATTTGTGTTCTCGAATCCTTGTCTAAACTGGATGATCCCATTGTCGGGCAGCTCATCCTTGTAAACAGTGAAGTCGAGTCCATTGGTGAAGGAGAAAATCAGCTTTGGGGCCCCCATTTCTACAGGGTAGATCCCGATTGTCGATCCCAAGTTATGCTTCTTCTCATTAGGACGAAAAGAAAGGAATTGAAAAGAGTCCGAACTCATTCTTGTTCATGTATTTATAAGGAGTTATTTGTTAAAAGAGTCATTCGTTAGAGGGTTTGTTTATTTAGAACGGAATGTTCAAAGGTGTAGAGAAGGTAAGGAATCCGATTCAGACTTGGAAAGGAAGAGAAAGTCTTATGCAAGACTTCTCGACTCGGAGGATCACTCCTAAACTAACACCTATTGGGGGTCCACCCCACCTCAGAAATGAGGTAAAAGGATCTCGGAACCTCTCTATTTAGGGGTGTCTAAACAGTGGCTCCTAAATCCAAGAGAATGTTGGCTATACTCGTTCAAGGTAGAAATGAACATAGTATTCCAACAGAAAGAAGGGTAGTTTGATCCACAAGGGACATAGATACACTACCGATTTTGAAAGCAGAATTGTCTGATTAAAATGGAGAGAGGAATTTTCCCCAGCGGAGTCGCCAGAAGTTGTCGGCACTATTTTTAGGTCGTGTGTTTTATTTTGAAAAGGGGTCGCCTAACAGAAATTGTCGGCGAATTTTTTAATTTAATTTAAATAAATAATTTGAAAAGTAGTATTTGATTTTGAAAATAATTTTAAATTTGAAGATTTTAAGATATGAAATCAAACCGATCTCACATCCCGAATAGTTTATATAAACGAGCACCGCACCACAAACCGTATATCTATCCCTAAGGATAGACACACTCGCTTGATGGTGGGGCTCGATTAAACAAACTAGAAGATTTGTGACATCCGTTTGGTCCGCGAACCAATTTTATAAGCCGACAAATTCCCTCGCTTAATATGAAAGCATTAAACGGGGTTTATATTACTCAGGTTCTTTAAAATTCCCTATAAGGGAAAGCCCCTATAGTTAATTACATCTTAAGTGACGGGAATCACCTAAGAAAACTCTCCATAATAATCAGTAATTCTGCTCTCAAGAATTTCAAAGTTTAGGGTTTTCAAGGGATTGAATTTTGGAATTTCAATAGGGAATGGATCAAATTTGGAGTATTTTGTTTTGGGAATTCAAAGGAAGAAAGGTAGGAGAAATTACAAATTCGAAGCGAACTTCGGTAATTTCCCAACTATCCTATTATTTGGCTTGGATTTAGGAAAGTCCTAATGTTTATTTAGTATTTCAATCTTGCCAATTTTAATTAATTTGGACTTATATTTGTATGATAGAATCATACAAATAGCCTAGAAGTTATGAGGGTTTATGTCGTACCGAACAACTACCTCGGAATCCTAAGTCCGGTTAGGGCTTAATTTGCATAACATGATTATGTAAATGCCTAACAAAAAGTTGAGGATTTATGTTGCACTAAGCAAACTACCTCGAAATCCTATGGCTTAGTTATTTAATTCTAAGAAAGTTTTGCTGGAGTAGACTCAGGTTTTGCTGATGACGATGGTCGTGCTGCCCACCATGCTCCGAGCTCCTTATTATTGCAGAGGTTTAGTTTTAGAAGTCATAAATCAGGAGATGAGAAAAGTGTTTTGGTTTAGATAAATCTTAATTTCCAAGTGTTTTTTGTGTTTTAATTAAAATAAATCTTAAAGTTGATTATAACGACACCGGTTAAGATCCCACGGTTCCATCCTTCCGGCATCGTTATTTTTATCGGATTCACTTAGTCCAGATGAATTTTCTAAACTCAACTGAATGAGTTCCACACTTTCATTTAGACCGTGGGAAATCCCGTTAGCAACACGTAGGTTACATCATCCGAGGTATTCCCGATCATCCAACGAGACGTTTTAATTTAGTTGTAATTGTAGTTTTGTGTTCCGTTTGTGATTAAATTTTGAGTTGTTTTATATTTTGAAATGTTATGGCGGTGAATTTTATCTTGCAATGACTTTTAATTTAGTTTTGGTTTCAGTTTTAGGGACTACCCTAGAGGTGTGGGTTTTCATGCAACAGTTGTTTATCATGCAAGAAAAAGTAAGTGCGATGCAATTAAAGAAATTGCAATAATGTAAATTGCAATAAAATAAAAGCGTACCTGGAGGGTCTTCCCGTCATCCCAAGCTGCACTTAAAACACAATAAGCAAGTTCCTAGGTAAAGCTAAGGGAAGGGTTATGGTTTTCTACCAAGTTCCTAATCCTATAGCTAGTCATTTCTTATGACGTCTAGGTTCTTGTGTTTTGGTTCGAGGACGATTTTCTTCATCAAAGAATAATTAAGTTCAATTGTTCTTATGAACATCCTTTCACATTGAGGAAGTGCTTAAGAAGAATCTTAAACATCTTTTCAATATTGATAGGATTGTTTTAAGTCCAAATGGATTTAATTATACAAATGAATTAATCGTCCGGGAATTCAATTTTTGTTGTCATCTTGCTCATTGAACTAGGACATTTGAATATCCTATAAGTGGAGTAACATTTCATTTAATGTTCTATTTAGGAGTTATGATAATAAAAGTTCTCGAGGGCAAATTGGTGTTCAAATGATTTGCGATTTAGTTTAACTTCAGTTATCGGATTTAAATTTAGAATAGTGTTCAAGTTACTTTATTTTGGATTTCTTTAAATTCTTTATGTCTTAGGTGATGTTATTTTTAATTTAATTTAACTTTAATTTAATTTAATTTAATTTTAATTTTAATTTAATTTAATTTAATTCAATTTAGTTTGATTTGATGTTAAAATTAATTTAGTTTAATTTGATTTAATTTCCTTTAATTTAATTTAATTTGATTTAACTTTAATTTAATTTAATTTAATTTAATTTAATTTAATTTAATATGTTTTAATTTAATTTAATTTAATTTAATTTAACATTTTTTAATTTAATTTAGTTTAATTTAATTTAATTTATTTATTTAACTTAATTTAATTTAATTTAATTTTTTAATTTAATTTAATTTATTTATTCAATTTAATTTAATTTAATTTTATTTTTTTTAATTTAATTTTAATTTAATTTAATTTTTAGTTTAATTTTATTTTTAATTTTAATTTTTAATTTTATTTTATTTTTAATTTTAATTTAATTGAAAATTTAAAAAGAGTTTAACAATTTAACTTTAATTTAATTTAAATGATTAAGTCCTTTAACATTTTAAAACTTAAATTTGAATTATCATTTTTAATTAGGAATTAAATATTAATGAGATGATTAATTTAGGGATCTTTAAATTAAAGAATAAATGTCTTCCTAATAATATCCCTATTTTAATAATTCCAATTTTATTATTCTTCCAAATTTAATCAATTATTTAATTAAGGTTTATTTCAATTATTTTAAATTGTTTTATGGGTTTCTACCCTTTACTTATTTAAATTTCAATCATCCAAATCAGATTAAGATCAAATATTTTACTTGTTAATTTTATTAAACCTAAAGTTTTAATCTAGGGTTAAAATTTTTTAATTACCATTTTGCCCTTCAAGCTTAATAATTTCATAACTCACTAAATTGAGTTTAAATGAACTTGAAATTTTTATGTGACTTCACTCATATGCCAATAAAGACATTAGAGGATAAAATGTGATTTTTTTGTATTTAATTTATTTATGTAATTATTATTGGTGGAAAATAGGAATTTCCAAGGAAAATATAATAATATGACCAAGGGAAAGTTTCTGTCCTTAAGAAAATTATGGGACATTCCTAATGACCAGAGGACAACTTGGACCAATTTTGGTGATTTTTTGAATTATATTATTTTTATTATAATTATTTTAAGTTTTAGAGTTTTAATTAATTTAAAAATAAAATAAAGGTTGAAAAATGAATTTTATATTTTTTAAAAATCTCTCAGATATCAAGGAAATCAGAAAATCAAATTTTTGCAATTTTTTGATTTTTCTATGATTTATTATAATTATTTTAGTGAAAATGCTAGAAAATACATTTTTTAATTTTAAAATTACCCTAGAGCTTTAAAATTTAATATCTCATTAAATAGACCTAAGAAAAATATGGGGCTTGTTCCTAAGTGATTAAAATTCAAAATGTGACATTTTGGTGAATTTTATTATTTTTGTGATTTTTATTATTTTTTAATTATTAAAAATATTAAAATAATATTAAAAATCAACTTTTTTAGAAAATTGAAATTTTAATTTTCTTAAATTCCCTTAATATCAGAGAGGCTCCAAAACCAATTTGGTGAATTTTTGAAAGGTATTTTGAAAGTTATGAATTTTTAAAGTTCAAATTGACTAAATGGCTTAATCAACCAATTTAGTAGGGCTAACCAAGTCCAATTGACTTCAAATTTTTATGGTGGGTTCCTCTGATCCTAAAGGTCAATGGAAAATTGATTTCAAGTCAATTTGATGTATGGTTAGCTCAAATTAATTAGGGATCTATTTTGGTTGTTTAAGCCAATTAGGGTTATTTTAAATGAGTTAACTCAAAATCTATTTTTCCTAAGGTCCTCTGGTCATAAGAGACATCACCAAATTTTCCTAGAATTTATTTCACAACATGCTAATTATTAGATTTAAAATACTCAAAACAGTAACATGAATTTGAAAAATCAATAACTTCTCATAGGGATGGCCTCGACTTTGGAAAATTCGGGGAATGTTCCCAAATTCAGAGGCTTCAAAAGCCCTATGGTCTCATGCCATGGTGAATTTCCTATATGCATGGAGAATTAAAATAATGCAGACAGTAAATAAATTATTAAAAATAAAATACTTGATGAAATTAAATGATTTCTTTTCCACATTATTCTCCTCTATTCACTGAGCAAGAGAGTATTTTTATTTTATTTTTCTGATTTTCCTACACAAAGTTATGGATTTTTGAAGTTTAGGGGATTAAATAAATAGGAAAATCCCTAATTTTCTATTTATCCGAGTCGGCGCCGCGTCATCCTCGGCATCTCCGAACGGCCACGCGGCGCGCTCCCATTCGACGCCGCCGCTTGAGTTAGCAGCCCGGGTCCCGCCTTCCGCGTATCATCTGCCGATCTGACCTAATCTGAGCCGTCCGTCCACGTGTGTATTGAATGAACGCATCCGTTCATCGTCCCCAAGCCTCCTAGCCCGAGAACCGTCCATCTTCTAGGCCTAAGATCTCACTCGATACTTGACCAAATTTAACGTTCTTATGCTCTATGGATTCGTCTCGAGAAGACGAACACATCCATACGGTTTATGTGGCATGAAATTGACTTAATGATAATGGAGAATGTTCAGAAGCTCTAGAAGGAGAGTGAGGCCATACCTTTGCTCAGAGAAGTGTGGCTTCGATCTGAGGGTTGTTTCACCTTCGATTGGATCCCAGCAAGCTCCAGATGAAGTCTCCTGGTCTCGTGAATTGCCTAGGTAGGATTTCGACCACAGCCGATCACAAAGCTTGGAGGCTGGAGCAACTGGGTGGCCTGGAGATGGGGCTTTTGCTGGTGGACACCTTCTCTTGGTCTGGTGAAGGTGTAGGACCAATCAATTTGAGGATTGATCCACTGTGGAGAAGTGTCCTGGTTTTGGGCTAAAGTTTGAGCTCAAAATTGAGCTCAGCTGGAGGGAATTGGGGCTGGAATTCAGTGGGGATCAAATGCTCTATGTATGAGGAATAGTCTGGAACAATTTTGGCAGAGTTTCCTTAAGGTTTGTTTTAGCATCTCTCATGGTCGAGAAGGGGTGGTGTTTAAATAAGAGAGGGTAGAGGGCCTCCCAGGGAGAGTTAGGGCTTGGGATCAGCTGCTCTGGGCATGGGAAGAACAGTCATGGTGGTCATTGGGCATGGGGCAGCTCAGCAAGGGAGAATTCCAAAGTTGGCTCACATGTGAGCTCTCGGCCATGGTGTTTTCCGGTGACTCGGTGGCTGGCCGGCCGTGCATTGGTCACCATCTTGTTCGGGTGGGTCGTGGTCGGGGTTTAGTGTAGGCAATTGGCAAATGCCATGTGTAAAAGGCTTGGATTAGAATGGAATGGGAGAGGGCTCATTTTAGCTCAAATTGGTCAACCCCTCCATTTGGGCTAGGTGCACCACCCAAGGCCTGGTTTAGGCTGAATAGAAAGTGATTTAGGTCAGCTTAATCAGTGGGGAATGATCACCATCCAAGTACAATTAAGCTTAAGCAAGGTTTAGTGGAATCATGGGAGTGGTTAATCACCTTTAGGAATTAAGGAAAGGGTCTCCTCCTTTTGCCCAAAATGGCATGGTGACATGTAAAGAGGCTCTCATGGCTTCCATGTGGCTCATGCATGGCTTCATGGCTCACCTTTGGCTTGGGAAAAGTCAAGTCAATTTCATGGAAATGGATTTAAGAAAAATTTTGGTATTTAGGGGTGATTTGGCATGAGGCTTGATTTGGAATTATTTGATGATGGGATTATAACTTAGGGAATGGCTTTGATTAAATGGATGGCAAATGGAAATGTCATGTGGGTTTTAGGGCCAATTTTGGGCTTTTGTATTTGGTGGGAATGAGCTTTTAAAATGGTTTAGGGAAGTGGGCTTTTGGATTTTAAAATGGATTTTAGGATGAAATTTTGGCAAAGGCTTGGGCCAAATAATTGTTGGGTTTAGCTCATAGATGTGTCATGAGTGACTTGAAGCAAATTGGGAGTGATTTGGGTTTGAATTGGGTTGAATTTGGGCTTCTTTGGTGAATGGGCCAATATAGGTTAAATTGGACTAAGTTGGGCCAATGTTGGGCTAGGGTTGAAATTGATGTAAAATTAATGTTGGGAAATGTCTATGGAAGTGTTTCAAAGAGGTTTTGACTTTGGTTGGGCTTTGATTTTGGGGTTTGGGCTCATTTGGGTTAGGTTTGGGTTTAGGTCAAAATTGGGCCTTTTAGCTTTGGGTTGAATTGGAGTGGGGTTTGGGTCTAAATTTTTTGCAAATCATGTTAGTTTTTTGTTTGTAGGGATGTTAAGGAAGATTTAGAAAAGATTTGGGGTTAATTGGAGTTGAATTGGGTGAGTTTGGGTTAGGTTTGGGTTATGGGTTCAAATTGGGCTTTAAGGCCAAAAGTGAAATTGGATCCAAATGTCAATCAAATTGGACTTGGATTTGGTCTAAATTGGTGTTGGGAATGTTGAATTGAAGTTTAGAATTTAATTGGACCAGAATTTGGGTCAATTGGGTAGGTTTGGTTTGACATTGGGTTCACTTAGGGTTAAAATGGGTCAAATTGGGGGTTTTGACAAAAGTAGGGTAAATTGACAAAATTGGCCCATAGTGTAGTTGAACAAAATGAAATTGGGAATATTTAGGATTTTCTGGGAATTTTCTGAATTTTTGGATTTTTGGGTCAAGAGGGGTATTTTTGGTATTTGGAGGGTATTGGGAGGTATTTTTGGAATTTTTGGTATTTTTGGGTATGGATGATCAATTTGAGTAATGTGGAAATATTTGGGATTGATTTTTGGGAATTTTGGGTGATTTAGGTGATTTTGGAAATTTTGGGTAGTTTCAGGGGCATTTGGTAGGTTAGGCGGGTGTAGGGTCCGGGGGTCAAAAATTGAAAATTTGGAAAAATGAAGATTAGGTGAATATAAGTGGAATAAAATCATTTTGGTTGAGCCATGAAGCCATATCAAGCCCACATGAGCCATGAAGGGACTCATTTGAGGCATCCACTATGTTGTTCCTAACCCTCTTAGCCAAGGGCTTAGGGGTTAAGGACCATCCATGTGAATCATTTACATGAGTCAGGAGGTCAAGTTAGGTATGGGTGTGTTTTTTAAGATGTGTGTGAAAGTGTAGTGTATAAATGTAGTATGTGTGTGTAAGTCAGCCCTTCACCGCACCAGTGCCACTGTAGGCGGTCCTAAGGCCAAAGAGTCCTATAGGAACTCATCCTTTAAACTTCCACATTTGGTTTTAACCCTCTAGGTGATTAGGGGTCTACAATCAAATTTGTAGAGTTTGCAAGGAGTTAAGAAGTGGTTTGAGTTTCTAAGTGGTGGGTCCCAATTCTAATCCTCTAAGATAGTCAAAGGAAAAACCTAAGAATAGATCCTAAGTACTAAAGAGAAGAAGAGAAGACCTCATCAAAAATGAGGTCAATAGACATTAGAGGAGAAAATGTGATTTTTCTGAATTTAATTTATTTATATAATTATTTTTAATGAAAAATAGGGATTTTCAATGGAAATTCAACAACATGACCAAGGAAAGGTTTCTACCCTTAAGAAAATTATGGGATGTTCCTAATGACTAGAGGACCACTTGGACCAATTTTGGTGATTTTTTAAATTATATTTTATTTATTATAATTATTTTGAGTTTTGGAGTGTTAATTAATTATAAAATAAAATTAAAGTTGAAAAATGGATTTTATATTTTTCATAAATCTCTCTGACCTCTAGGAGTTTAGAGAAATAAATTTTATAATTTTTTGATTTTTCTCTGATTTATTGGAATTAATTTAGTGAAAAGGTTAGAAAATACATTTTTTAATATTAAAAATTGTTTTAAGCATTTAAAATTCAATAACTTTACTTGGAGACTTGGGAAAAATATTTGGTTTGTTCCTAAGTGATTAGAAGTCAAAATGTGACATTTTTATGATTTTTATTATTTTTTAATTATTAAAATATTAAATATATCATTAAAAATGAAAAATTTTAGAAAATTCCAATTTTAATTTTTATAGACTCCTCTACTATCAAAGAGCCCACAAAACTAATTTGGTAAATTTTTGAAATATATTTTTGAAGTTATGAATTTTTAAAGTTTAATTTTACTCATGTGACTTAATTAATCCACTTAGTGGGGTTGAATATTTTGAATTGGCTTCAAATTTTTATGCAATGTCTCTCTAATCCGAAAGATCAGTGGAGAATTGATTTCAAGTTATTTTAATGTGTGGTTAACCCTAATTAATTAAAGTTCAGTTTTCAGTAATTAGGCCAATTAGGGTTATTCTTAATGAGTTAACTCAAAATATAATTATCCTAGGGTCCTCTGGTCCTAAGAAACTTCCCCAAATTTTTCTGGAATTTATTAAGCAATATGCTAATTACTGGAATTAAAATACCAAAAACAGTGACATAAACTTGAAAAATACATAACTTTTCATAGAGATGGCCTCTGACCTTAAACAATTCAGGGAATGTTCACAAGATCAGAGGCTTCAAAAGCCTTATGGTCTCATGCCATGGTGAATTGTCTATGCAAATGGAGAATTAAAATAGTGAAATGAGTAAATAATTAATTAAAACTAAAATACTCATCAAAATAACTTGATTTCTTTTCCACATTATTCTCATCTATTCACTGAGCAAGAGGGTATTTTTAGTTTATTTTTATGATTTTTCCACACAAAGGTATGGAATTTCTAAGTTCTGGGTATTTAAATAAAAAAAAATCTATATTTTTCTACTTATCCCCGTGGCGCCGACTCATCCTTGGCAGCTCCGAAAGCCCACGCGTCGCTCTCCCATTCGATGCTGCCATCTGACTCAGCGCTCTAGGGGCCTGCGGTTCATGTAACGTCCTTCGATTCGGCGCAATCTGGACCGTTTACTCGATACACACTCGATCGGAAGACGCCTGGTCATCGTCTATGACTGGTGTGCACCCGTGACCGTTCACACTAAAACCCTAAGAACTCTCTCATTTCTCAACGGATTTTTGTGTTCTTATGCTCTATGGATTCGTCTTGAAGAGACAAACACATCCATACGGTTTACATGCTATGAAATTAAGTAAATCAAAATGGAGAATCACTGGAATCTCGGGAGGAAGGAATGATCCATGCCTTTGCTCTGAGAAGTGTAGCTTCAATCAGAGAGTTGTGTCACCTTCGATTGCACCCAAGGAAGCTCCAGATGAAGTCTCTGGCTCTGAGGAATTGTCTAGGTATGAAAGTGTCCACAACTGATTCCAAAGCTTTGAGGCTAGAGCAACTGGGTGGCCTGGAGAGGGGGCTTTCACTGAGGAACTCCTTCTCTTGGTCCTGTGCAGGTGTGGGTGAGTTTAATTTGGATTTGGTGGAGGTTTTAGAGATGTCCTGGTTCTGGGCTGAGAATTGAGCTCCAAAATTGAGCTCAATCAATGGGATTTAGGGCAGGAAAGCAGTGGGGATTAATTGCTCTAGGTGAGGAGAAGGTCCTAGAGCAATTTTGGCAGAGTTTTTTTTAGGTCTGGTTCATTACCTTGTTTGGCCGAGAGGG
The DNA here is from genome assembly GCA_022702705.1 of Papilionanthe hookeriana x Papilionanthe teres. Classification (NCBI taxonomy): domain Eukaryota; kingdom Viridiplantae; phylum Streptophyta; class Magnoliopsida; order Asparagales; family Orchidaceae; genus Papilionanthe; species Papilionanthe hookeriana x Papilionanthe teres. The sequence continues at coordinate 112,255,410 of CM040427.1, read as the reverse complement.
TGGTGGGTTTAAATAGACATGATTGGAGGGCCTCCCAGGGGGAGTTGAGGCTTGGGATCAACTGCTCTGGTCAGGGGAAGAATAGCCATGGTGTCTAATAGGGTTAGGACAACTCAGCAAGGGAGAATTGAAAATTTTGGCTCACATGGAGCTCTCAGCCATGGCATTTTCTGGCGACCCAGGCAGCTGGCTGGCAGGGTTTGGTCACTATCTTGATAAGAAGGGTCAGGGGTTAGAAATGGTGCAGTCAATTAGCCATGAACATGTGTAAAAAGTTTAGCTTTATGTGGTATGGGGAGAGGGGTGATTTTGGATCCAAATGGGTCAAGTCATGCAAATGGGTTGGGTTCACCTCTCCAAGCTCTGGTCTGGGCCGAGGGAGATCAGGTGAGTCAGTTAGCTTAGTGGGGAAAAGTCACCATCTAAGCATATTTAAGTTTAAGCATAGTTTAGGGGAAACATGGGAGTGCTTAATCACTTTAAGGGAATCAAGAAAGAGGCTCCTCCTTTTGTCCAATATGGCATGGTCACATGAACACCACTCACATGGCTTGCATGGGGCTTAAGGATGGCTTCATGGCTTCATTTGGGCTTGGGACAAGGCTTGGCTCAATTTCATGAAAATGAATTTTGGAAACTTTGGTATTTTAGTGGGAAATTCTCATGAAGCTTGATTTGGAATTATTTGGTTATTGATTTTAGGACTGAGGGATGATTTCAATCAAAGGGATGATGATGGGAATTTCACATAGGCCTTGGAATAAGTTTTGGGCTTTTGGATTTGTTAAAAATGTGCTTTTAGGATGGTTTAAGAAAGTGGGCCTTTAGGTTTGAAAACAAATTGATGGATGGAAATTTTGTGAAGGATTGGGCCAAAAAAATGTTGGGTTTAGTTTAGGGATGTATCATGAACATTTTAGAAAAGGTTTGGTGTCATTTAGAGTGGAATTGTATTTAATTTGGGCTTTTTTGGTAAATGGGCCAAAGTGAGTCAAATTAGGCTAACTTGGGCTAAGATTGGGCTAAGGTTGGATTTGATGTAAAATTTATGTTGAGAAATGCTTATGGGAGTGTCACAAAGAGTTTCCAACTTTGGTTGGGCTTTAATTTTGGGATTTGGGCCCATTTGTGTTAGGTTTAGGTTTAAGCCAAAAATGGAGATTTTGGTTTTGGGTTATGATTGGGTGGATTTTAGGTTCAAATTTGGGGAAAATCAAGTTAGTTTTTTGTTTGTGGGGATGTTAGGAAGGTTAAGGAAAAGATTTGGGGCTAATTGGAATTAGATTGGGTTGGTTTGGGCTAAGTTTAGGTCATGGGCCAAAATTGGGCTTTAGGCTTCAAATTGGAATTGGATCCAAATGTCAATCAAATTGCACTTGGATTTGGTCTAAATTGATATTGGGGATATTGAATTGAATTTTAGAATTGAATTGGGTCAAAGTTGGGATCAATTGGGTTGGTTCGGTGGGACATTGAGTCTACTTGGGTTAAGAATGGGTCAAATTGGGGGTTTTGATAAAAGTGAGTTAAATTGACAAAATTGTCCTATGGTGTAGTGGAACAAAATGAAATTAGGAATATTTGGGATTTTCTGAAATTTTCTAGAAATTTTTGGAAATTATGGATTTTTGGGTTAAAAAGGGTATTTTGGGTATTTGGAGGGTATTTAAGGGTATTTTTGGAATTTTTGGTATATTTGGCCATGGATGGTCAATTTAAATAGGGAGAAATATTTAGGACTGATTTTGAGGAATTTTGGATAATTTAGGTAATTTTGCAAATTTTGGGCAATTTCAAGGGCATTTGGTAGGCTTGGTGGGTTTAGGGCTCCGGGGGTCAAAAATTGAAATTTTGGGAAAATGTAGGTTGATCAAGTGTGAGTGAATGGAATCACATTGGTGGAGCCATGAAGCCATATTAAGCTAACAAAAGCCATGAGAGGACTCATTTGAGGCATTCACTATGTTGTTCTTAACCCTCTTAGCCAAGGGCCTAGGGGTTAAGGTCCATCCATATGAATTACTTACATGAGTCAGGAAATCAAGCTAGGTATGAATGGTTTTAGGACTTGGAATGTGTGTGAAAGTGTAATGTGTGTGCAAGTCAACCCTCACCAGACCAGGCCACCCAGGGTAGTCCTAAGGCCAAAGAGTCCTATAGGGAACTCATCATTTCTAGTCCTCTAAATTAACCCTCCAAGTGACATGGGGGTTTACAATCAAACTTATGGGGTTTGCAGAGAGTTAAGAGGTGTTTAAATTTCTAAGTGGTGGGTTCCATTTCTAGTCCTCTAAGATTGTCAAAGGGAAAGCCTAAGGCTAGATCCTAAGTACTAAGGAGAGAGAAGAGAAAATACCTCATCAAAATGAGGTCAACAGAAAGACATTGGCAAGTGTTATGTTACACTACCGCTGCCGTAGTCTTTCCAGTTGTGATGGAATTCTATGCAAATTTTCATGGGATCAACTAAGGATTCGTCTTTGTGTGAGGTAGGTTTGTGCAATTCACTTATGAGAGAATTAATGATCTCTTTATGATTAAGAATGTACCTATTTGCCACTATTCAAATTTTAATGCGACAAGCGATAATATGAATGATGGGTATCGTTATTTGATGGATGAAAGTAAATATTAGGAAGTTAGAGATAATGGATATATTAGTTTCCCTTTTGCATCTTTAAATCCAGTGTCAAAGCAGTGGCATTATTTTATTTCGGCGAAGATATTTCCAACTTTGAAGATTAATAAAGTAACCAAGGAAAGTGCTATTTTGAATTTCTGTATTCAAAATGGAAGGCTGATTAATATTGGAAATATAATCGTGAAATCAGTTTTGGGATTGATAGTTCATGGATCAAAATATGGGCTTGGACACCCATCCAACATATTTTTGTTGTGTAGTCAATCACAAGTTCCGTATGAGAGTTGGGAAAAGGATCTTCTTCTCTGGAGGCCTATTTACCCAACTAATATTTATGACCACCAAACAGTAGGAGATGAAGGTGATAAGGATCTGCTTGCTGATCAACCAACTTAGACTTCACAACCCATTCAGCCTTACTTTTTTGAAAATTCTAGAGTGATACTGAAGAGAATCAAGCAGTTGGAAAAAGAGGTACAAAATTTTATGAATGCCATTTATAATATTTCAGATTTATTTGATCATTTAGACTGGAGGATGAAGGAATGATTTGATCACGCTGGTCAGATTGAGATGGGCCTGATTAATCTGAGGAAGAAGAACTCTGTGATTGCTGAGGATTCATCTGATGAATTCCCATTTCATACCTTCTACAATTTGTTCATGCATCAGCAATCTATTGGAGATATCAGAGAGGACGATAGTTCTAAGACCAATGTAGAGTGATTACTGGATTCTTCTTATGTTGATTTGTCTTTGCTTTACTTTGCTTAATTATGGTTGGCGTGTTTTGTATTTTCTTTTCCTTGCTTTTCTTTATAGTCTGCATTTGGATATATTATGCTTAATTTCGTTGTGTGTGCTTAGATTTTAGTGTTTGCTTATCGTAGTGTACTTGCAACACTAAAAATCTAAAAGTTGTTGTTTAGTTTGAGGAACTTATTAGTGTTTATGTTGTAATTTGGATTTTATATATAGAGGTAAGTTTTATGTTTTTTGTGTAAGAATTGTGTTAGTTATTGCTTGTGTGATGAAATAGATTCTTAATGAAGTGTTAAATGTCATTGTGTTGGAGGAAACGATTGAAATTATGGAAAAATTTTCAGAACCAAAAAAATTTTTACATTGGCACCGCTGGCGCCAGAATGGGCGCCGTCATGCCCAAATCTAGAGAGTTTGTCCTATTTTAAAAAATAGAGCACCGTCGGCGCCCTATCGAGCGATGTCGGCGCTCGAGTATAGAAAAAGGTCAAAACCCCTTTCTTTCACAATTTTGAACCTGGGACCCATAGTTTTTTCCATTGTTTTCATTTTCCTCCTCCATTTTCACAATTTTGAAGGCCTAGGGCTTGCTAGATTTTAGATTTGAATCAATTTCAAGGCTTTTCGAAACCGGATCTACACTTCTCTTGGTAAGAGCCTCACTTTGAGTTAAAATTTTTTTATTTTCACCATAGGAATTTCTCATATTGCTTAGATTGGAATTTTGGAATTTTTGAAGAAATTTTGGGATTTCCTATGATGAAATTTGCTCTTACTTGTTTAGAATAGTATTTGGAATTTCTTACATTATGGATTTAGAATTTATTGTAATTTTTCTTGCAATTTTTAGAAATTCACATGGCTCCAAGGATGAGTAAAGGGAAGAGAAATTTGGATTATGTTGAAGAAAGGTTTGTCAATGTTAAAGAACAATTTCACTTTCATTCTTACCTTTACAATAAGAAGTGTATTCAGGATTGAGCTTTTGACAATCCTGGCGGATATGTTGAACAGTTAATTGCTGAGCGAAATTGGGAGAGTTTTGTTATTTTACTGCAAATGATGTTTTGGGTGTTGTGAGATGGTTCTATGCAAATGTGCCCTGGACTGAGACTGAGTATGTGTTAGTTAAAGGAAAAATGTTTGAATTTACTCCTCAACATATTAATGCATTTTATCAGACTTGGGAACCATTTGTTTGTGAATATGAAAATTTTGATACTCGAGAGGTGAATATGAAGGAAGTGATTGCTTTTCTGACAGATGGAAGAGGGGAATGGAAAGTAAGTTAAAAATAGATGATTAACTTCCCTGCTTCCAAGTTAAATGTTGCATCTAAAGTTTGGCAATATTTCATCTCTGGAAGACCGTTACCTTGTTATCATCAAAGTGAAGTTACAATGGATATAACAATTCTAAACTATTGTATTCAGAAGATGAACAATATTGATATTAGAGTTATTGTCTTCAAGTACATTTAGTCTATTGCTAGAGGAGAGACCACTGGAGGATTAAGACATCCTGCCCTAGTTCATGCCCTGTTTGTACAGTCTGGAGTAGAGTTCAGCAGTTCTGAAGAGATAGCTATACCACTCAGACCCATTACAAAGAATATCATTCGTACTATGTGTCTCATGTGGGAGAACGAGATGAGAGTATGAGTACTGATATTCCTACTACAAGTTATGACAGTCCCTCTACATTTGAGCCCCCTACATTATCTGATATTATGGAGCAACTGAGATTATAGAGTGCTAGTGTGGAAAGACTCCATGGTAGAATGGATGTGTTTGAGGTCAGAAGTGATGTGAATGAAGATTACTTAAGGAGACGAGTTGAGTTCGATATTGCCTATCATGATGCTCTGGTCAAATTTATGAGGGGGAAACTAATGTGATGTTCCCTACCTGCCCAAGCTATACACCGTATAGACCTGATCGTGCTGACCCTGCTGATGAATCTTGTGATGAAGATCGGTAGTTTGTTTGTTTCTATTTTTGTTTTTCCTTATTGTGTGTTGTGTTGTTTTTGTGATGTAGTAGTTATTTACTTTCCTTGTGATGTGTAAACCTGTTGATGTACTGTTATGTTTTAATGAAAAAAAATTAAAATTGATAAATAAACTGTGTAGTGTTGTGATAGTTTATTTAGTAGTTGTAATGTTTTGTTGGATGTTTAGATGTTTAAAGTTAATATCTCTTACTGTTACAAAATGTTTCATGTCTGATAGTTGTAAATTTTAACTAATACCAGATAGCTATTGAAGATTTCAAGATCCTAGCAGAAAAAGGTTATTTTCTTTTACTCTCTACTGTTTCAAATTTATTGAAAAATTTAAATTTAGGGGAGGGTAGAAAAATATTAGCATAACTTCTGGCAGTTGAACCTCACTTTACATAACTAAAACTTTTTATTTCAGTTGAATATTATGGAAGGATTTGATGAAAGTTTTTAGTAAAAAGGTTAATTTTATAAGGGTAAGATATTTGGTATGAAAGGATTTGATTATAGTTACCTATTTAAAGTAAAGAAAACTGTATTTTGAAATGTTAACAGACTTAAAGTATTATGTGTTAAAAAGAGATTATGACTTTATGATGAATAATAAAGCTCAAACCTAATTATAAAATAAGGATGTGTTTCAAATTTGAACTTTAGAAAGAGGAGAGTGAAGTTCAAAATCATTACAGGCTATCCAGATATAATAATCCTCATTAAACAAAAATAAGAAAAAAAAGGAAAGAAAAGAAAAGAAGGATTGAAAACAATCCCAAAAAGAAAATGAAAAGAAATAAAAATATTTATGAGGAGAAGCTTGAGGAAATGCCAAATCAAAAATTGGCTTCACTTGAGTCACCCTGAAGGGAGAACTTGATTTCATTTCTGAATTTATATTTAAAGTATTAGCCTACATTCTGATGAAGTTTGCATGAACTCCTTTTTCACATAGTCTTTCAAGGCACTCTTAATGTGATAAATTATGGTTTATCTTAAAATGAATAGAATACTAAAACCCTTAGACTTGATTGCTGAATATTCTTATACCTATAGTGTTGACCCGAGTTACTAAATTTTTTTCTAAAAGTCTAACCAATATATTCTTTTGAATGATAAATTTTAGTGTCTTACAGGTGAAAAATACATTGCCTTGAGTTATCTTTTTATGTAGTAAACGAATTACTTGAGGACAAGTAATAGTTAAGTTTGGAGGATTCTGATGCACCAAAAATATATACTATTTTTGCTATATAATTTTACCCATTTTCGGTGATATTACACTTTAAAGAAAGATATTTTTCATGATGTGTTGTAGGTATGATGATTTTAGGTGATTGGAGCAAAAATAAGCGAAAAGGAACAAATTCGGAGGAAAAAGGAGCAAAATGGAGGAAAACTGCTTCTGGCACCGCTTGCGCTAGAATGGGCACCGCTGGCACCAGTTTGCCGAGAGCCCAGAAAATATTCAGAAAATAGAGCGTCATCGATGCCCTATCAGCATCGCCGACGCCTAATGTCAGTGCAATTCAAATTTGAAGAGTTTTGGTGACTTTTTGAAGAGATGCTTAAGGAAACTCGCGGGATTTCATCTCTAACTTATAAGTAACTATTTTTGGATGAAAATAGAGAAGGATTTAGTGGTTGTAGTGTGGTTCTAGAGAGGGAGAGTGTGTGTTGGGTGTTAGGGTTTAGAAGAGAAGAGTGTAGAAGTGAGAATTTGAGAGGGATTCTTCTCTAAGGATTGAAGGAGGAGTAAAGTGAGAGATTGTTTCTTCCTCTCCATTCTAAAGAGGGAATTGAGTGTTGCTTCTTTTCTTTAATATATAAAATCCATGTTTTATTGTATATTCTTTATGAATTCTGAGTAGTTTCATTTGCTTTTCTTCTTGCATAGAGATGTGATGATGTGATGATGTGGATTTGAAGTGCTTTTAAAGTATTGAAGAAATTATAATGATTTTTCATTTAGAACTTAATTTACTTTTTTATCTAGCCAATTGAATTGTTAAAATCTATTGTTGAACATTAACCCTGAAAGGATTTAGTGTCCTAAAATAATAATGAAGAATCCATTCAATGTCCATGGATGAATTGCGTAGTTCATGGGAATTGTGTGCAAGTAAATATGGAAATGTGTTTTGATGGACTTCAAATTGGAGGTTACAGGGTGACAGACTGAGATCCCCAATTTGTTCCTAAGATTAGTAAATAAACTCGAAGTTTAGCCTTCAGGTGAAGGGTGAGTGGGAGCTCTGTAGTGACAGCCGGTAACCTCCCAGCCTAGCCTTAGATTTAGTGACTGAACTTAGGATATGTCAATGTTATTTTCATGTTTGGAAGAGGGGGTACTCTTTTGAGGGTAAAGAAACATTTATGCTCCTATTTGGCATAATACAATAAATAAACATTCCATATCATTCACACATCATATACTCATTGCAAGAGGAAAGATACTTTTCTTATATATCAAAACCTTTCAAATACATAGCTTATTGTGTGTATGATTAGTTAATTCTATTTTAAAGATATTAGAAGTAATTATAGTTTGCATAATTTTTACTATTTTCTGCATCTTATTAGTAGAAGTAAACATTAAACTTTAATTGCAATTTGAGTATTGGATTTCAGTATTACGTTATCTATTGTAAGAATCGTGCCTTCCCTGTGGGATCGATAACCAAGACTCCATTAGAGCCCTGTATTACTTGATATGATACGTATACTTGCATTGAATGTTTGGACTTTACAAAATCATTATAAATATATATAAATTTGAGTTCATAAGTTCTTGCAATATTAAAAGTCCGTATCAGGGGGCAACCCATATTTAATTTCTGTTATGTTTGTTTGCTTGTTTTTAGTAGTTGTGTTCTGTTATGTTTGTTTGCTTGTTTTTAGTAGTTGTGTTTGTAGAGACTCATATTGGAGTTCTACTTACTCTTAAATATCATGAAAGAATGGATAATATTGTATCATATTAAAGAATTGGAATATTTCAGACTAAAACGAAGTTAGGTGCATCTTTGAACACTGGCGCCACCGACGCTAGAATGGGCACCGCTGGTGCCTAATTCCAGAGAAGATGCTCAATTTATTTTGATAGAGCACCAGCGACACCTGTTTCGATAGAGTGCAGTGGCTACCGCCAGCGTCGACATCCAGTTGAAGGTTCCTGGAGATTCAAAATGTGATTTTTTGTGGTTTTACGCATGATTTCTTCCTAATAACTCCCCAAAACATATTTTTAACTCCCCAAACTCCAGAAAAAACAAAAATTTCATTCCCAATTCACATCCAATAGATTCCTACTCCATAGAAACCCAAGATTTTGAGTTTTCAATCGATGAAAGTTCGTCAGTATCAAGGTGCAGCCTTTATTGAACTAGGTGATGATGAAGAGAAGGATTATCAATGAAACATGATTTGTAAATCGAGGTTTAGATAATCCTACTACAAGAGTTGATGAGATAATTGTGCAGAGACTTTGGGAAGTGTTATGCTACACTACAGACACCTTTTTCATTTCTGTTGTGAAAGAATTCTATCCAAATCTTCATGGGAACAAACAAGGGTTCGTCATTGTGTGAGGTAGGTTTCTACAATTCACTTCTTTGAAGATAAATGACTTATTTTTGATTAAGAATGTGCCTATTTTCCATTATTCAAATTTCAATGTGACGAGAGACAATATGAATGAAGTATATTGCTATTTGACAGATGAAGGTGAAGATTGGGAGATTAGAGATAAAAGATATGTAAGTTTTCTTCTACATCTTTAAATCTAGTGTTAAAGCAATGAAAATACTTCATTTTTGCAAAGTTTCTTCCAACATTAAAAATTAGTAAAGTAAGGAAGGAGAGTGCTATTTTAGATTATTGTATTCAAGCTGGAATGCTGATTGATATTGGTATAATCACCATGAAATCTATATTGGGATTGATTATTCATGGATCTAAATATTGGCTTGGACATCCTTCCACCATATTTTTTCTTTGTAGCCCGTCACAAGTTCCATATGACAGTTGAGAAAAGTGATTCTTCCCTGGAGGGCTATTGATCCAACCAATCTTTATGATTGTCAAGCAATAAATATGAGAGTGATATGAGCCTCATTGTTGATGAACCATCTCAGAGTTCACGACCTATTCAACCTTACTTTTCTGAATGTTCAAGAGTGATTTTGAAGAAAGATCAAGAAGTTGGAGAAAATGGTACAAAATCTTATGAATGCTATTAACAATAGCTCTAATATATTTGATCACTTAGATTAGAGGATGAAAGAATAGTTTATCATACTGAGAAAATTGAAGTGAATTTGATAAATTTATTGAAGAGGAATGCGATGATTGCTGAGGAATCATCTGATGAATTCTTGTATCATCCTTTCTACAATCTGTTTGTGCATCATCAATCTTTGAGAGATATTAGAGGAGACGATAGTTTAGAGACTGATAAAGAGTAGTGACTCTGCTTAGTATTTAGGATTTAGTATTTCTATGATTTGGTGTGTTTAGTGTTGACTTGCTTTACTTTGTTTTATGTATTTGGACTTGTTATGATTGAATTTTGTGTTGGTGCTTAGTTTTCAGTGTTAGAGTATCATAACATGTTTATAACGCTGACTATCTATGGCTGGATGAGCTTATTTGGTGAATGCTTTAGTGTGTATGTTTGTAGCATGAATTTTATATATTAAAGTAAAGTTTTGTGTTGTTTGTGTAAGTTTGAAATTAGAGTTGCTTACTTGATGAAATAGATGCTTAAAGAGGCTATTGATTTGATGCGATAGCGAAATGTTGAAACGATCAAAATTGAGAAAAATTTTTGAACCCAAATAAATTGAACTGGCGCTACCCACGCCAGAATGTGTGTCGTCGGTGCCCAAATACATGATTAATTTCCCTGCCTCTATGTTAAATATAGCTTGTAAAGCATGGCACTATTTCTTCTCTACAAGACTACTACCTTCATATCACCACAGTGAAGTTACAAAGGATAGAGCAATTCTAAATTATTGTATTCATACCAAGAAGAAGATTAATTCTGGTTCTATCATCTATAAGAAAATTCAGAATATTGCTAGAGGAGAAACCACTGGTGGATTAGGACATCCTGCCCTGATTCATTCACTATGTGCACAGTCTAGAGTTGAGTATGAGAGTTTTGAAGAGGTAGACATACCACTGAGACCTATTACCAAGACTATTATTCAGACTTATGAGTCTCAAGTGGTAGGAAGAGGAGAGAGTAGGAGTACTGATATTCCTACTACTAGCTAGGACATTCCATCTACTTCTGAGCCACCTATGCTATTTGATGTTATGGAGCAATTGAGGATCTAGAGTGCAAGTATGGGTAGCCTTCATAGAAAAATGGATGTATTTGAGGCTAGAAATATTACATGAGGAGGAGAGTTGAATATGATATTGTCTATCATGATGCTCAGGTCAGATTTATGAGGGGAGAGACTGGAGTGATATTCCCTACCTGCCCCAGCTATGTTCCTTACAAACTTGATCCTGCTAATCCTGCTGATGAAGCTGGTGATGATGATTGGTAGTGAATTATGTTCTATGATTTCTATTTTCTGTTGAGTGTTGTTGTACTTTATTGTATTGTTATTTGTTTTTCTGTGTTTTATGTAGTTTGTTGATGAATTTGTGTTAAAAAAATGAAAATGTATGAACTCTGTGATAATTTTTTTAGTGTTGTGGTTTGTGATGTTATGTTGGTTGTTTATTGTTTAAATGTTTAAAATTTCTTCACCCTAGCAAATGTTGTTTTTTTTTAGCAGAAATGAAAATATATTAATCAAGAAAGTCTAGTACATCTAATATGAGGAAAAGAAAGCAGGTCCCCATGTAATAGAATTCTCAACTCCCTAAAAATAGGAGATTTAGGATCCAAAGAAGAGTAAGAAAAGCATAAAATGTCCTTAGAAGAATTGGCTCTAGTAGCAAGCCAATTTGCTGGCTGATTTCCCTCTCTATGAATGTGACTCCAAACTATAGATAGATTAGATACCAATAATGAAATTTTATTGATCCAAATTTGAAGATACCAAGGAGTAGCTGCTTTATGTAGAAGAATATCCAGTAATATTAAGGAATCCATCTCCACATGAATTGGACCTTGATGATTCAGAATGTCTGTCTTTAGACTCCAGAAAATAGCTATAGCTTCAGATTCTAATGCATTAATGGCAGTAATTGGTGCAGAGATAAGCCATAAGCAAGTCCCCATGTAATTTCTGCATAGAGCACCAATACCAGCATTGGAATAATTAACAGCAGTGGAATGTATATAAATTCCATCAGTATTGATTTTAACCCATGGGTATTTAGGAGTTCTCCAAATGATCAATTGGACTTTGATTTCTGATGGCTTATCATTTAAGTTCAAAGAAGCTGTCATCTTATGAAGAAAATTCAAGCAGTTCTTTATAATAACCTTGGCTGAAAAAACCATATTATTATGCATAATCTCATTCCTAACCATCCAAGTGAACCAAAATATAATCAGGGGGATGTAAAATTCTACTTTCATCTTCCAATCTTGCCAGCAATCATCAAGCTTGACCCAACAACAATATCTATGAATCAATCCCTTTTGAGTAAGAACAACCTTCCATACCTTCTGTATAACATTGCAACTGATAAATAAATGAGAAATAGATTCTTCACTTGAGAGACAAAAAGGACACATAGAAGGCCCCCGAATACCCTTTAACTTCAGAATATCATCAGTTGGCAAAAAATTCCTGAAAAGCTTCCAACAAAAAAATGACATAGAAGGAGTTATGTATTTATTCCAAAGTTGCTTGCCCCAATCATTAGCAGTCCAATTATTACTAGAGAGATAAATGAACTTGGAGAGACTTTGAGTAGATGGATTCTTGGTAATCAATCTATCCTTAACATTAGGCTGTAATGGTATAGACAGAATTTTATTTACCAAATCAGTATTAACAGCAGCTTTCAGTTTAGCCTCATCCCAATTGGAATTAGACCAGAAATCAGAAACTTTCTGATTAGAAGAAGATACTCCTTGCTTATATAGGTGGTCATTAAATAACCAATTGTCAAGCCAAAAGTCCACTTGACCATCACCAATATCCCAAATAAAAAGCTTTTTAGCAAATTCTCTTACTTTTAAAAGCCTTTTCCAGTTTTTAGAATCACCTAATTTAGCTTGAACCTGAGAGGGATGGGATATTTTGCAATATTTACCATGAAGAAATAGAGACCAAAGAGAAGACTTTGATCTGAAAGGAATCCATTGCTTACAAAAATAAGAGAAACTAAGATGTTGAAAGCTTTTGAATCCAAGACCTCCACAAGCAAGTGGTTTACACAATTTATCCCAGTTAGTCCAATGCATTTGTTTATGTTGTCCTTCCCATAAAAATTGGTTGAAAATAACTGAGAGTAATTTCTGAGAGCTTCTCTTCATATTAACCATATGGAGAATATACAAAGGGAAAGTAGTTAAAATACTCTTCAAAAGAGTAACTCTTCCACCATTAGAAAGAAAAGAATTCGTCCAACATTGAATTCTAGAACAAATTTTGGCAACCACATCATCAAAATGAGACAATCTTCTTCTTCCTTTGGACAAAGGAAAGCCCAAATAAACAAGAGGATAATTAGCCTCTTTAAATCCAGTATAATCCAATATCCAATTTTTCATATGAGCCTTCATCAATGAACTAGCATGAAAAGAACATTTGGCTTTATTAAATTCCATTCCAGAAACAGATTCAAAACTGGAAAGATTTTTCATAATACATTTAATTGATTGTTTGCTCCCATTACAAAAGACAATAACATCATCTGCATAAGCCAGGTGACTAACCAAAATATTAGATCTATGCTGATATTGAACATAAGGATTAGCCATATGAACCTGATTTAATAATTTAGAGAGGTGGTCAAAAGCCAAAATGAAAATATAAGGAGATAATGGATCTCCTTGTTTAACCCCCCGACCAGTTTGAAAGAAACCATGAGTACTTCCATTAATCAGACCACTATAATAATTGTTCTCCAACTATCTAGAGATTAAAGTACAAAAATCAGAGTTGAAACCTCAAGCAGCTAATACATCAATAATGAAAGACCAATTGTTTGAATCAAAAGCTTTAGAAAGATCTAGCTTAAGAATAATATTAGAACCTCTACATGGCTTATCAATATTAGCAAGCAACTCCTGAGCAAGAAGAATATTGTCACTAATACATCTCCCTTTGATGAAAGCAGATTGGTTTTTAGAGATTAAATCCAATAGATAAGGTTGTAGCCTGTCCACTAGAAGCTTACTAATGATCTTAGAAAAAGTAGTAGTAATACATATGGGCCTAAAATCCTTCCAGCTGTTTTTAAATTTATCTTTAGGAATAAGGATGATAGTAGAGGAAGCAAAATATTTAGGCAAATTAGAACCTTGAAAAAAAGCTATGATAGCAGCCATCACCATATGCTTAATAATACTCCAAAACTTTTTATAGAAATCAGAAGAATAACCATCAGGCCCAGCTGTTTTGTTGCTATCCAAAGAATTAATAGCAGAAAAAACTTCATTTTCAGTAGGAGGATTAGTTAAATGAGCAGCATTTCCTTTAAACATGCTACATTGCAATAACTGAACAGAAAAAGATGAAGAGATAACTGGATGAGCAGAAAAAAGATTCTGGAAATAGAGAACAACATCTTCAGCTATGCCTTGGGAATCATAAATCCATCCTTTAGTAGAAGAATTAATTTTTAAAATAGAATTAATAGATCTTCTATACTTGATCACAGCATGAAAAAATCTAGAATTTCTATCTCCATATAAAAAGTGATTGGCTGAAGCTTTTTGTTGGAGAAATAGTTCCTCCTGAAGAATTGCAGTGTTTAATTTTTCATTAGCAATGAATAATTCATGATTAGAACAGGAGACATTATCAACAGCTTGTTCAGTTTTGGAAACCAATACTTCAGCATCTTTTATATTGGAATTAATATTGCCAAAATCACTCCAATTCCAGCTAGTTAAAACCTTAGAAAACTTTTTCTACCGTAGCAAATATGTATATATATCACCGCTTCTAACAGTTTCATGCTTGCTAGGTTAATTTTGATTAATACCAGCATAGCTTCAGAAGATAACAAAATCCCAGCACAAAAAGGTTAGTTTTCTTTTTATCTTTACCATTTCAAACTTATTGAAAAACTTAAGTTTTGGGGAGGTGACTCAAGAAAAAATGGTAAAGATTTTCATGCCTATTTTATTCTGATTTTGATGATATTACACTTTAATAAAAGGTATTTTTTGTGTTTTTTCTGCAGATATGAAAATTTAAGGACAAAAAAGAAAAATATGCAAAAAGGAGCGAATTTGGAGCAAAAAGGACCAAATTATGCAAAATTGACCTAGGGCACCGACGGCGAGTTCGATGGCGCCGACGGCGTAATTTTCCCGAGAGTTCAGAATTAATTGCAAGGAAGGTTGCAAACGGCGGAGATCGAGGCTGCCGACGGTGGGGTCTGTTTAAAGCACTATTTCTAGAAGGCCGCCGACGGCAAGCTTGAGGCCGCCGACATAGGGATCGATGGTTCTTTCTAGAAATATATCAAATCTGGACAATTTTCGAAGGGGAGCCTGGAAAACCCTTAGAGACTCTTCTACAACTTTAAAAAGAACCATTTGGGCCAAAAAGGGGTCTCTTACGTGTTTACTAGAGAGTCCAAAGTGTCAATTAGTGTTGTTATTTTGTGAGTAGTGAGTTCAAATAGAGATTTTGTGAGGAATTCTTCGAGGGATTGTAAGAGTGGAAGGGAAGTGAGAGATCTCTTCTGCATTGCCGTTTTGAAGGAGAATTTCATGTGCTATAAGAAAGGAATAAATCTAGAGGAACTTCAGGGAGTTTTATTGTGGAGGAATTTAAGATAAGTTGTGTTTATTTACTATAGTTTGTAGAACTTTACTTTATTATATGAAATCCATGTTTTATTGCATCCTCTTCATGAATTATGAGTAGTTGTTCTGTATTTCTCCTTATTTTGATGTTTTTATGAAATGATTATATGAATTAGTGTATCAAACCTATTATGAAGAAGTTGTGATGATACTATACCTAAACTTACTTTATTATACGAATTGGCCATTTGTATTGTTAAATTCTGTGAAGAATTCTTGAGATCTGACCGTGGGCTAGGGATTCTTAACTAGTATGTATCACATTTCTCTTTGAAAGGTAGATGGGTAAATCCTTAAAAGAAGAAGTGAAAATAAACATGAAATAATATTAATCGGGCATAGAATTGGAGATTTTAGAGTGGCAGGCTAAAATCCTTAATTCGGTCTTATCGTTTGGGTGCTGAGGTGTAGATTGTTAGCCCTCAGGCGAGTGGAACGTGGGAGCTTCGAAGTGAGAGCCGGTATCCTCCCAGCCTAATCGCAGATTCAGTAACTAAGCATAGGATTAGTCAATGTTCTTTATGCCTTGACCAAGGGTAAATAATAGGTATGCTCCTATTTGGCACAACACATATAAAACTAGTTCTAATTATCACTTCACTTAAAATATCTTAACAAAGGAGAAAGATTCTTACTATTATATCTTTGAACTTAACCTTAGTAGTATTAGTAATTTGTTAGTGAACTAGTTTAGATATACGAACTTTATTATGGATTGCGTATTAGTGACAGATAAGAAAATTCGATTTAGTTGTAATTCTAATTTGGTTTATATAATTCTAGTCCGTAGGGATTAATATATTTCCCTATGGGATCGATAACCAGGACTCCATTAGAGTCCTGTATTACTTGAGCGATACGTATACTTGCGTTTAAAGGTAACTCAGCATTTAGAAGATTGTAATATTTTATTGTTACTAAAAATTAAAATTACGCTCCAAGACAAGTTTTTGGCGCTGTTGCTAGGAATTTCTATCTTTTAGTAGTGGTGTCAAATTTTTATATTTTTAAGTACATTTAAAATCGCGGGATCAAGTTTTTGGCACCGTTGCTGGGGAAACATAATTAAAGTAACGGGCAGTTTAGGACTGCTAGAAAACCTTAATAGAATTGCAACTTATTTGGTTAATTATTTTATTGTGTACTGATTTTGATTGTATGCACAAATTTGGTTCTAAAAATCTTATACCCTACGATTTGGAATTAGAATGCACTATTAGGAGAATTAGATAACTGAGAAAAGAACCTATAAATTCTGAAACAAAAAAAACAACATAAATAACCAAAGAATTGAAAATGAACATCAATCTAGACCATTAAGAGATTACACTAACCCTACATTAGATGAAATTCACTTAACTATCCAAAATCCTGATGTAGCCGCTAATTCATTTGAGCTTAAACCTGTAATTATCTAATTGATACAAAACAATCAATTTGGTGGAACTTCAAATGAAGATCCTAATCTACATGTTGCAAGTTTCTTAGAACTTTGTGCTACTTTTAAGTTTGATAGAGTGTCTTATGATGCTATTAGACTTACACTTTCATTTTTCATTAAGGGATAAGATTAAGGCTTGGTTAAATTTGTTAGCACCTAGATCTATTAGAACTTGGGGAGAAATTTCACAAAAACTCTTATCGAAATATTTTCCACCGTCTAAGACTGCTAAACTTAGAAACGATATCACATCTTTAAGTCAGTATGAGGGAGAATCGATATATGAATCTTGGGAAAGATTTAATGAACTTTTTCAGGAAATGTCCACATCATGCTTTACCAGATTGGTTAATTATACAAATATTTTATAATGGATTAGTAGGATCTCTTAGATCTATAATAGACGCTGTTGTTGGGGAATCACTAATGTCTAAACCTTTTGAAGAAGCCTATGCATTAATAGAAAAAATGGCTACCAATAATTTTCAATGGCCTGCTGAAAGGGTAAATCCTAAGAGAGTAGCCAGTATTCATGATTCTGATGCTTTAACTATGATAGTTTCTCAAATTGTTACTTTTTAAAATAAAATAGATCAATACAAAATGAATCGTTCTCAAACACCTCCAGTGTTAGAAGAAAATTCATTAGGACAAATTGTAGATTCTCAATCTTCATATGAAACTATAAATGTAATAAATAATAGATAAAATCCTTATTTAAACTATTATAATCCAGGTTGGAAGAATCATCCAAACTTTTATTGGAATAATCAAAATAATAATGTTAATCCTCAGTGGGGGAACAATGTTGTAAACCCATTAGGAAATATAAACAATCAAATTAATTCCAATTATAGACCTTCTAATCCATCAGGTTTTTATAATACTTCACAAATTAAGGAGAAGAAGTTGTCTATGGAAGAATTAGTTTTGAATATGGGTAATCAATTATAAAATTAAGAAAATGCTATTAAAAACTTAGAAAAATAATTAGGGCAAATTTCTTCTGCATTAAGTAATAGACCTATTGGAACTTTACCTACTAATGTTAAAGTAAATCCTAAAGATCAAGGAAAGAACAAATCAATGCTATTCAATTAAGGAGTAGAAAAGAGTTGAAAATAAGAGTTCAAAAAGAAACTGTAATTGAAAAGGAAAAAGAAGAAACTGAAGGAGAAAACAAAAGTTTATATCCTAATTTTTCTCTGAAACCTATGAAAATTACTGTTGAAAAACCACCTCCACCATTTCCTCAAAGATTAAAGCAAAAAGATAAAAGGAAAAGGATTTGCTAAATTCTTAGAAATTTTCAAAATATTGTCAATAAATATTCCTTTTGTTGAAGCCTTAGAACAAATGCATGATTATGTTAAATTTGTGAAGGATATACTCAACAGAAAGAAGTTACTAAATCATGAGATTGTTGCACTCAGCGAAGAGTGTAGTGCTATAATTCAGAGAAAACTTCCTGAAAAACTTAAAGATCATGGTAGTTTTACTATCTCGTGTGCTATTGGTGAAAAATTTTATAGGCAAGCATTATGTGATTTAGGAGCTAGCATAAATGTGATGTCTATATCAACTTTTAAAAGGTTAGAAATTGGAGAGATTATACCAACTTCTGTAACTCTACAGTTAGCTAATCAATCTATTACACATCCTAAGGGAGTTGCAGAAGATGTTTTTGTTAAGGATGATAAGTTTATTTTTCCAATGGACTTTGTCATTCTAGATATGGAAGAAGATAAAGAAATTCCAATCATTTTAGGAAGACCAATCCTAGCTACAGGAAGAGCAATGATAGACGTTCAAAAAGGGCAATTGACTATGAGAGTAAATGATCAACAAGTAACCTTTAACATCTCAAAGTCAATGAAATATCCATCAATAGAAAAAGATGATGAATATTTTAGAATGTATATGTGTGATTATCTAAGAAAAGAATATTTTAAAGAAAATTATGAAGAAAAAGAAGATATAGAAAGAGATAATTATGATGAAATTGAAAGCGAAGAAGCTGATTACATTCAGGAAAAATTTTAAACGCTCAATTCAACAGCACCAGAAAATGAAATATTAATTCCATCTGTTGTAAAACACCCTGAACTTGATTAAAGAATCTTCCAACTCATTTGAAGTATGTATTTTTAGGAGAGTTTTCAACATTACCAGTAATTATATCCTCAGACTTAAATGAAATTCCAGAATAAAAATTAATGGATACATTAAAAAAATATAAAAGAGCTTTTGGTTGGACTTTAGTTGATATTAAAGGAATTAGTCCTTCGATTTGTATGCACAGAATTTTATTAAATGAAGAACATAAACCAAGAATTGACCCTTAAAGGAGACTAAACCCTATTATGAGATAAGTGGTTAAAAAAGAGATTTTGAAATGGTTAGATGCTGGAATTATATATCCTATTTCAGATAGTACTTGGGTAAGTCCAATTCATTGAGTTCCTAAAAAAGGAGGAGTAGCTGTTGAAGAAAATGAAAATAATGAATTAATACCTATCAGACAAGTTTCTGGATGGCGTATTTTGTATTGATTATACAAAATTAAATGCTGCAACCTATAAAGATCACTTTCCTCTTCCTTTTCAAGACCAAATGTTGGATAGACTTACTATACACAAGTACTACTGCTTTCTAGATGGATATACTGGTTACCATCAGATACCTATTGCTCCTGAGGATCAAGAGAAAACAACTTTTACTAGTCCTTATGGAACTTTTGCTTTAGGAAGAATGCCTTTCGGACTATGTAATGCACCTGCAACATTCCAGAGATGTATGATGTTTATTTTTAGTAAATTAATAGACAATGGAATAGAAGTATTTATGGATGATTTATCTATGTTTGGAACATCATTTGACGCATGCTTAAATCATCTTGAAAAAGTTTTGGAGCTATGCAAAAGAACTAACTTAGTTCTAAATTGGGAGAAATGTCAATTTATGGTTGGAAGAGGAAATGTATTAGGGCATAAAATTTTAGAAAATGGCATGGAATTAGAACCTGAAAAAATTTTCAAGTAATAGCTAAATTACCACCTCCTACAATAGTGAGAGGGGTAAGAAGATTTCTTGGGCATGATGGTTTCTATAGGTGCTATATTAAAGATTTTTCAAAAATTACAAAACCTTAATGCCAACTTTTAGAAAAAGACAAGAAATTTGAATTTGCTAAAGACTGCTTGAATGCCTTTGAGTTATTAAAGGAAAAACTAATCACAACACATGTAATAGTTTTACCTGACTGGGAGAAGCCATTCGAACTAATGTGTGACGCAAGTGATTATGCTATTGGAGCTATTCTTGGTCAAAGATATGATAAAATTTTTAATGTTATATACTACGCTAGTAGAACTCTTAATGATGCTCAAATTAAATATACAGTAATAGAAAAGGAGTTACTGGCTATTGTGTATGCTTTTGATAAATTTAGATCATATTTAATTGGAACTAAATGTTTTGTGCATACTGATCATTCAGCTATTAAATATCTGATGCAAAAGAATGATACTCAACTAAGATTAATTAGATGGGTACTTTTAATGCAAGAATTTGATTTGGTGATTGATAGAAAAGGAACTAAAAATCAAATTGCTGATCATTTGTCGAGACTAGAATATAATGAATTATTTGACACCGACAAAAAAATAATAGACAGTTTCCCTGATGAAAAACTTTATAATATTAATGAGTGGAAAATAACTTGGTTTGCTGATATAGTAAATTATTTAATAAGCAATATTTTGCCACCTATGCTAACATTGCAGCAATAGAAAAAATTTGTTCATGATTCAAAATCATAATTTTTGGATGAACCATATTTATATAAACAATGTAATGACCTTATTATTAGGAGATGTGTGCCTTATGAAGAAACTGAACATATTATTCAAAAATGTCATGATTATGATTTTGGAGGACATTTTGGGATTGACAAAACTGCATATAAACTTTTATAAGCTGGATTTTATTGGCCTACTCTTTTTAGAGATGCTTACAGATATATCAAAGCATGTGATAGATGCCAACGAGTAGGTAATATATCTAGAAGAAACAAAATTCCTCTGAATTTCATATTGGAAGTTGAGATTTTTTATGTTTGGGGATTAGATTTGATGGGACCATTTAATCCTTCATTTGGGAACTTATATATTTTGATTGAGGTTGATTATGTATCAAAGTGGATTGAAGCACAAGCTTTACCTCATTGTGATGCTAAAAGTATTTCAAGATTCTTAACGAAAAACATTTTCATAAGATACGGTATGCCGAAACTGATTATCACTGACGAAGGATTTACATTCAAAGATTGGCAGAAAAGTTTAGTATTGTTCATAAATTCTCTACTGCCTATCATCCTCAAACTAGTGGTTTAGTTGAAGTTTCTAATCGTGAGATCAAATAGAATTTAGAAAAGACTGTAAATCCTAATAGAGTAGATTGGTTTATGAGATTGGATACTGCATTATGGGCATACAGGACTGCTTATAAAACTTCTATTGGTATGACTCCTTACAGGGTTATATATAAAAAAGCTTGTCACTTACCAGTAGAATTGGAGAATTAATCATATTGAGCGATTAAAGAATTCAATTATAATTTGAATTTGAAAAATGATGGTGAGAAGAAAAAGCTGCAATTGAATAAATTAGAAGAATTACGAAATGAATCTTACAATAACAACATAATTTATAAGGAAAAACTAAAGTTATGACATGATCAGAAGATTAACCGAATGAACTTTGAACCAGGGTAAGAATTTTTGCTTTATAATACAAGGTTGAAATTATTTTCTGGGAAATTGAAGTCTCGTTGGTTAGGACCCTTTACTGTAACTTAAGTTTATACTTATGGAGCAGTTGAAATTGAAGATCCTAAGAGTGGGAATAGATTTAAAGTAAATGTAAATAGATTAAAATCATATTTTGAAGATAAAAGACCAAAATTTAAAGAGGTTTTAATGCTCAGTCAACCCGAATAACACCTGAATAGGTCGGGAAGATGATGCGATGTGACTTTAATTAAGCTTTAAAATACAAGATTTTGATACCACTTTTTAGAAAATTTAATTCCTAAGAAATGTCTTCAAAAACTTGATGCGCAAGGATTACTTTTATAATTTTATTAGATTTAATTATTGTAAAATTCACAATTTTAAACGCAAGTATACGTATCGTTCAAGTAATACAGGGCTCTAGTGGAGTCCTGCTTATCGATCCCACAGGGATAATAAAAATAAAAAGTAAAATTATATAAAAATAATATTTTGAAATTTTCTTAAGCAAATTATATATCATTATATATATATATATATATATATATTCAAATTTAATTAACTAATAACTTTTACTAAAAGAAAGTAAGCAATGAGTAGGAAAGTAAAGTAAGCAGTAATTTAATGCAATTATAAAAACAACTTTCTCCTTTTTCAATTAATCCAAGAATTATAGATTAATTATCTTTTGTAGGGAGTTAAGATTATAGTATTGTTCCAAATAGAAGCATTCCTATTCTTTACCCTTTGGTCCAGGTGCAAAGAACATTGACTAATCTATAGTTAGGCTCAGGATGTGTTATCAGTAGAATGAGTTAATCTAGAATCACACTACAAGATGTCCAAGGGTGGTTATGGTCGGCCCTACCAGTGACCTGTTACCTTTCTATAAACCAAATTATTAGAATTTAGTCTGTCACTCTAAAAACTAATTAATTCTACGCCCAATAAATAATATCTTCCTATTTATTTGCACTTCACCTTAAATAATCTGGGTAAAGCCTTCGATTACCTTAAGGATTAGTGCGATATCTACTAATTAAGAATTTATCTCCATATAGGTCTCAAAATTCTTCAACAGGTTTTAAGAAATTAAATGACCAATTTAAAAAGTAAACTAAGATCAAGTATTAATATCATCACAATATTTTAAAATATTTTATATTTAATTCTCCTATGAAATTTAATTAATTCATAATCTTTTCATAGTTGAAAGGAGAAAGATAACTAACTACTCAGAACTCATTAAAATAACACAACAAAACATATTTATAAAACATTAAACCAAAGTACAAATACTTATTTGAAGTGTTCATTCAAGAGCTATGCTGACTTCTACTGACTCCAATGCAATGATGAAAGACTCCAACAGCAATTACACACAATAAAAACTCAAAATAAACTCACTAGATACAAAATAAAGTGGCACCCTAAGTATGGAAGAGACTAAATTAAACTAGAATATGCTAAAATGGGTATGTGTACAAAGAGGGGGGGGGGTTGGTACGATTTTCTCTGTAGAATGGGCTCCTATTTATGGAGCTCTAAATTTGACTAGAAGGTAACAGTCACGCCTAGGGGCCGGGATCTGGCACCTAGGCGCCAGACTCCGTGACTAAGTTGTTCGCACATTTTCACTTTGGGTCGCACCTCTTCACGATCCAGACCGTTTCCTTGTGTCCAAATACATTGTATCACATGTCTTATATATTAGGAGTAACTTCCAGTCCTCTAGAAGCTCCAATAACCACTTAACACCGTCAAAATAACTGCCCAAAGTCATCAAAAAAAACTTAACAGTGTCTGTATCGAATTGGCGCGTAGGCGCTGGACTCTGGCGCCTAGGTGCCAGGCCAATAATTCCAAAAATTGCTCCATAAGCTCCATTTTTTCTCCTTTTTTGCTCTTTTTTTCCTTCTTGGGCTGTTTTTAATCATCTACATCCAAAAACATGAAAATACCTTTTATTGAAGCATAATATCCTTAAGAATTAAATCATAAATAAGGCATAAAAATTGGTATTTTTTAAGTGGATCAAATTCCCCCAAACTTAAACGTTACTTGTCCTCAAGTAACCCTTTTAATTACATAAAATAAATAACATTTTGAATGAAGTTAAATTATTTAAGATTCCTTATAGTTTTTGGTTTTATAAATACTTTAGCAAATCATTAACAAAATTTCACTAATTAAGTTTAATTTTAAGAATTAAAGAACATTTAACTACCAAATCATAAGACTTCCAATTTTTCATTTATTTCAAGATTAATTAGAGTTTATCATATCAAGGTCACATAGAATACTTACAAGAAAAAGTTTTTCATGAAATATTTTTCTAGTAAAAATATATGTACATAAAAATTAAGTTAAAAATATAATTAGTTTTCTTACTATAAGATAATTCAAGTGAAGCCAATTTTTGATTAGGCATTTCCTTAAGTTTCTCCTCACCCTTTTTTTCTTCTTTTTTTTTAAGTGAGGATTACTATTTTGGGATAGCATGTTAATGATTTTAAACTTCACTATCCTTAACTTATTTTCAAAAACTTATACATTCTTACTTAACAAATATGACATTAATAATTTATTATTTTTCAAAATTTATTTCAATCTTTTCTTTTTCAAGAAATAATCTTGATTCCTTAGTATTTCAAAAATACAATTCTCTTTACTATAAATAGAAAAAGTTTCATCTTATTATTCGTTATGCTAAGTAATTCTATTCTTAAAATCAACCAAAATTTTTGAAATTTTAGTTAAGTTTACTAAATTATTTATAAATTCAAAAATTTTGGTATTCTTAAATAGATTTTTCATTCCTTATGTTATGTTAATATATTTTTAAAGAAAATATTAGTTCTTTAAGGACAAATAATATTTAAATTTGATAAATATTTTCCTTCCCCCAAACTTCAACTTTAGTATAAATATGAATTATGAAATTTTCTAAAGCATGAGAGAAAGAAATATACAGGAATTAATCTAAGTATAACAATTATGTAATAAGGGAAAACTATACTCTACTTCTACACATGCTTCAATATGAATATAACAGAAATGATTAAGCATATACAGAAAATTTTTGCAGAGCAGGAGTTAATTTCTAAAAAAAAATTTATTTTAGAACATACAAATTTACTAACTATTCATGAACACTAAACAGTAGGCTGAAACAGAAATAAACTTTTATAGAAATTCATTCATATCTCAGTATTAAACACACATCAGATAATCTAAAAACATTTTCAACTTAAAATGTTCACAAATAAAATCAATAAATAACATCACAAAAAACAAGATAATACTCTAAAAACAGAATCAACAATCTCTAGAGATAAATCAAGCTACTAATCACTGTCTGTAGCTTCATCATCATCACCAAAAGAGAACTCCATATCCTAAGGATCAACATAGGGTGAAAATCTGGGACAAGTAGGGAACTGAACATCGTGCTCACCCTTTAAAAATCGCACTAAAGACTCTGAATAGTCATCATCATAATCACTCTTTCATTGTGTATACTCAGAAAGATGATCAATCTTCTTGTCTATGGTATCTACTCAGCAGTGAGTTAAGAATAACTCCTGCTACTGCTCTATGAACTGATCATGCATGGTTTCCCAAAATGTAGATGATGGCTCAGTAGAAGTAGATGGTTTAGAAGTAGAAGCTCTACCTGAAGTAGCTAATGAACCAGCAGGTGCAGTAGAAATCTTACCTCGCAGTCGGTCATAAATGCTGACACTCTCTCTTCCTATAGGCTTCGTCGACTTAAACTTTTCTTCAGAAAGCTCAGCAACTACTCTAACACTTTGACAAAGAGAAAAGATCATTGATGGAAAACCAAGTCCAATAGATATGCTAGAACGAGTAGTAGCCCCCACAGAATCATAAATAATGCTCCCTACATCAATAGACTTATTCTCTTGAATGCAGTAGTTTAGAATAGCTCTATCTCTGGTAACTTCACTCAGATGATTGGATGGAAGGAGACGAGAAGAAATAAAGTAGTGTCATGCCATGGAAATACCATTAAGCTTAGAAGATGAAAAATTTACCCTTTTTCCATTTCGAGTCTTCCAAGCTCCAGTACTATCAGTGAGGTAGGCAATGATCATGTCCAAATCTTCCTCAGATGGAGATAAACCTGAGTAATAACACTCAATGTTTGGCGGTAGACCATAGAAAATGTTGATACGTTCAGGAGTGAATCCTACTCCAACTCCTCAAACAAAAATCTCGTATCCTTTCGCATCCACAAAATTAGCGTAAAACTCTCTAACCACCGGGATAACGACTACAGTAGTGAGATAGCAATATCATTGCCAGTTGAGTGCAATGATTGTCTCCTCAATTCTTCCTTCAGGATTATAGAAACTTTGCTCTGAGATAAACTTTCGAGTCGTAGCAAAATCATTATATCAAAAGTGTACATCAGCAGTGACAAACTTGCTACGATCAAAGTTTTCTCGTTCCTTTCCTCGCTTAGATTTAGGTGTCATCTAAACGTGAAAGAAAAACACAAAATAAATTCAACAGATCTAGGAAAATAAACTAATTTAAGCTTTTCAAACTTGAAATAGCTTAAACACCCATGAATTTGATCATAAAAAATCAAAATTTTTCTCAAAATTTTGGTTTTTCTTAATGAGAGTAAAATCTATGGTAAAAATAAAAAATAATGAGTTTAGAATGTAGATCTGACCTCAAGATGAAGAAATCGGGTGATTTCAAGCCTAAAAATTTGCAAATCCGGCTCTAAATGGGATCTCTAGGTGGCATTTTCACAAAAATACCGTGGAGAAGGAAGCTTAGGCGTTAAAAATGGCGTAGGGGGGGGGGGTTTAAGAAGATGAGTTTTTGGGTTCAGGCCGAACTGGCTCCTAGGCTCCGAATTCTAGCGCCTAGGCGCCAGACTTGCCTTTCTAAAAAAATCAATTTAAACTAAATATTTTCCACCAAATCTTATCGAATTCTACTCCTAATTACTCTTATGAGAGTATTAATCCATTTCATGACCTCCAAATATTTTCACAATCAATTTAAATTAAAAGCATAGATCCACATAAATGTCTCTAAATTCTTCAATTTAAAATCCTAATATCCATTCCAAATTCAACAATCTTCAGTACAAGACTTGTATCAAGGTTCATCATTTTATAAATAACACAATCAACAACATATTAAAAGCAAACATTCAAATCCAACAACACACATTGAACAATTTAAGTAAATACACACATTAGATATTCTACACACTAAAACAAGACTCAATCACACCTAAAACACATAGAATCTATTTAACACCGATCTTCAATTTCCATCTCTTTCGCAATGAAGTTCGCTAGGAACGAAGGGATAGAACACCAACACCCATGAAAATTCCAAAGCCATCTTTTCATCAATCCATTTGTTCTTCGTGTACATTTCTACTTGAGCGTCTTGATAGGCAGCCATGTGATCAGATTGAAGTTTAGTTTGCCATTCCAAGTGTTCGTATTGGTGGTACATCTCATGGAGACGATTACCAATACTTTGAAGTTCCGCTTCAATCTTATCCATTCGACTAAACATTTTCTTCAAACTAACAGCAATAAAATAATTAAAATAAGGCTGAGGATCTTTAGGAGATTTGTCTTTTACCTCATTTCCATGATTTCCTCTATCCAAGGCCTCTAAATCCTTCCTAACTCCTCCAAAATGAATTGCTCTAGTCGAAATTAGTGTGTCTATGGGATTGGGGATGAAAAATAGGCTATAAATAAAGAGATTTTGTGTGAAAAATTGAAGAAATTAAGTTTTTCCACGATCTGTAATCGTAGCGCTTAGGCCCCGCAATCTGCGCCTAGGCGCCAGATTCATCGATATGCCAGTTATTCTGGCGCTTAGGCGCCAACTTTTGGCACCTAAGCACTGGAACCTCGATCGACTCTCGAACCTCGATAGACTCCGATTCGCCTATCGTCAAATTTTGCAAAGTTTCGATCGTAAAAATAAGTCTAATAAACGATTATTATCAACACACAAACACAATTAAGAAAAATTCAAATCACAAACAATCACAAACAAAGGTTAACTTGATCTTACATTTGTCATGGAGTGGTCCAAGTCTAATTTCTATATACTTCAAGAAAATATTTAGCTTAAGCCAATACACACTTGTTAGCCTTCTTTTTCCAGAAGTTATATACAAATTTAGTCAGAACCAAGGCATAACCTTATAGCGATAATTAAACTCAAACTAATAAATATGGGTTGCCTCCCACAAAGCGCTTGGTTTAACATCGTCAGCCTGACCTAATTAATTAAATTAATTAGGTAGACTCAGTTCATAAGCCTCTTTGTAATTTAATTTCATTTTTCCCATATAAGGCTTCAGTCTTAATCTGTTAACTTTAAATACTTTTCCAGTTTTGGGATCTTTAATATCCACAGCTCCATAAGGGTATAATTTCTCAATTATAAACAGTCCCATCCATTTAGATTTTAATTTTCCAAGAAAAAGTTTTAAATGAGCATTACATAAGAATACTTCTTGTCCATGTTCGAATATTTTCCTTGAAATCATTTTTGCCATGTAATTTCTTCATTCTATCCTTATAAATTTTTGCATTTTCATAAGATTCATTTCTTATCTCTTCCATTTTATTTAGTTGTATTAATCATTTTTCTCCTACAGTAATCAAATTATAATTTAACTCCTTTATCACCCAATAAGCTTTATGCCTCAGTTCAACAGGTAAGTGACAATGTTTACCATAAATTAACCGATAAGGTGACATTCAGATAGGTGTCTTATAAGCTGTCTATAAGCCCATAATGCATAATTAAGTCTATCAACCTAGTCAGTTCTTTTAGGATTAACAGTCTTTTCCAATATTCTTTTAATTTCTTTGTTTGATACATCAGCCATTCCACTTGTTTGAGGATGATAAGCAGTTACAATTCTATGCTTAATTCCAAATTTTTCCAGCAATGATTGAATTCTTATATTTCTGAAATGACTTCCCCAATTTGTGATAATTATCTTAGGCATTCCAAATCTTGTAAAAATCATTTTCTTTAAAAATTTTGAAACACTTTTGGAATCACAGTTCGGTAAAGATACAGCTTCGATCCACTTTGAAACATAATAAACTGCTAATAAAACATAAATCTTTCTAGATGATGGTATGAAAGGTCCCATAAAGTCTAAACCCCATACATCGAAAATATCGATTTCTAGTATAAAATTTAGAGGCATTTCATCTTTTATGGATA
Organism: Papilionanthe hookeriana x Papilionanthe teres; assembly: GCA_022702705.1. Classification (NCBI taxonomy): domain Eukaryota; kingdom Viridiplantae; phylum Streptophyta; class Magnoliopsida; order Asparagales; family Orchidaceae; genus Papilionanthe; species Papilionanthe hookeriana x Papilionanthe teres. The sequence continues at coordinate 112,226,555 of CM040427.1, read as the reverse complement.
TATTTCCCATTCTTTTACATCGATCACAAGTTTTTGCATAATGTCCAACATCTTTAAATAAAGTAGGCCAATAAAATCAAGAATTTAATATTTTAAATGCTGTTTTATCCACTCCAAAGTGTCCTCCAAACTCAGAATCATGACATTTTTGAATAATAGCAAAAGTTTCTTCATAAGGTACACATCTTCGAATCACAAAATCTCTTCATATTTTAAATAAATGAGAATCTTCCCAAATATGATTTACAATCATTCTTGAATTTCTTAATATATTTACTATTCATCCCATGTGGTAAAATATTGCTAACCAAGTAGTTAACATATCTGCATACCACGATATTTGTAATCCTTGAATGACATATAATTGCTCATCTGGGAATTTTTCATCTATAATTTCTTCATAAATCTTCTCATTATTGTTTTTGATTCTTGACAAATGATCAGCAATTTGGTTATCAGTCCCTCTTATGTTTACTATTTCAAAATCAAATTCTTGCAAAAGTAAAACCCATCTGATCAATCTAGGTTAATCATCCTTTTTAGATATTAAATACTTAATAGCAGAACGATCAGTGTGTACGATACATTTTGTTCCAAGAAGATATGTTCTAAATTTATCAAAGGCATAAACTATTGCTAATAGCTCTTTTTTAGTAGTTGTGTAATTTATTTGAGTTTCATTAAGAGTTTTGCTAGCATAGTATATAACTTTGAAAATCATCTCATATTTTTGTCCTAATACAGCTCTGATTGCATAATCACTTGCATCACATATTAATTCATAAGGTTAATTCCAATCAGGTGCAACAGTGAAATGTGCAGTGATTAACTTTTCCTTCACAATATTGAACGCATTCAAACAATCTTCATTGAATTCATATTTAGTTTATTTTTCTAATAAATTTCAAAGAGGTTTAGCAATTTTAAAAAAATCCTTTATATATCTTCTATAAAATCCAGCATGACCCAGAAAACTTCACACATCAGCAACAGTAGTAGGTGAATGCAATTCAACAATAATTATCACTTTTGCTTGATCAATTTCCATCCTTATTTGTGAAACTTTATGTCCAAGTACAATGCCTTCTGTAACCATAAATCGACATTTTTTCCAGTTTAGAACTAAATTTGTTTCTTCACATCTCTTCAAAATTTTTATTATATTTTCCAAGCAAGATTCAAAAGAAGTTCCAAAAACTGAAAAACCATCCATGAATTGTTCAATTCCTTTATCAATCAAATCACATAATATTGACATCATACATCTTTGAAAAGTTGCATTGCATAAACCGAGATTCATTCATCTAAAGGCAAATATTCCATAAGGACTAGTAAATGTTGTCTTTTCTTAATCCTCAGGAGAAACAGGTAATTGATGATAAGTAAAATATCCATCCAGAAAATAAAAATATGAATGTCCAGCAAGTTTATCCAACATTTGATCCAAGAAAGGTAAAGGAAAATGATCCTTTTTAGTGGCGTTGTATAATTTTCGATAATCAATGCAAATTCATCATCCAGTAACTTGTCTTGTTAGGATTAATTAATTTTTTTCATTAACAATGACAGTTACTCCTCCTTTATTCGGAACACAATGAATAGGACTTATCTATTGGCTATCTGAAATAAGATAAATAATTCCAACATCTAACCATTTCAAAATTTCTTTCTTAACAACCTCTTTCAAAATTAGATTTAATCTTCTTTGAGGTTCAATAGTGGGTTTACAATTTTCTTCCATTAAAATCCTATGCATACAGATTGAAGGGCTTATTCCTTTTATATCTGCAATAGTCCAACCAAAAGCTTTCTTATAACTCTTCAGAACTCTATTTAATTTTTCTTCTTGATCATTACTTAGTCCTGAAGATATAATTACAGGTAAAGTTAATGAATCTCTGAGAAATGCATACTTTAAATGAGCATGTAATATTTTTAATTCTAGTTCAGGGGCTTTTTTAATTGAGGGTAATAATATCTCATTTGTAGTTGTGTCTAAAATTTCCCAATTTTCATGAATATAATGAGCTTCTTCAGATGAATTCTCTTCATTTAATAACTCATCATATAACATAGATTCTTTGTTTTCATTATAAAAAATGACCTTAAATCTTTCTTGGTAATGCTTTTCAATCATATAAGAAAAAATAGCCATCTGATAGCATTTTTCTTTTTCAGGATACCTCATTGATTTTAGAACATTGAATGTTATCTCTTGATCATTAACTCTCGTTGTTAATTCTACTTTTTGCACATCAATCATTGCTCGACCGATAGCTAGAGAACGTCTTCCTAAAATGACAGGTATTTCTTTAACTTCTTCCATATCTAAAACAATGAAATCTACAGGGAAGAAAAATTTATCTACCTTAACAAGCACATCCTCTATAACCCATTTAGGATAAGTGATTGATCGATCAGCTAACTTAAGAGTTACAGTGGTAGGAGAGATCTCTCCTAAATCTAACCTTTGAAAGATTGAAAATGGCATGAGATTAATACTAGCTCCTAAATCACATAAGGCTTTTCTATGTAATTTTTCTCCAATAGCACATGGTATAGTGAAACTTCTAGTATCTTTAAGTTTTTGTGGTAATTTCTTCTGAATAATTGCACTACATTCTTCACTTAATGCAACAGTTTCATAAGCTTCAAATTTTCTCTTCTTTCTTAAAATATGCTTCATAAATTTTGTATAGCTTGGCATTTGCTCCAAAGCTTCAGCAAAACGAATGTTGATGGTAAGTTTCTTAAAAATTTCAAAGAACTTAGAAAATTGATGGTCAAGCTTCTGCTATTTAAGTCTTTGAGGAAAAGGTGGTGGTGGTCTTTCAACTTCCCCTTCAGTATGTACAACAGTATGATCTTTACTTGGAGAAAGGGTATCTTTAGGTTTTTCAATCTCTTCAACTTCTTTCTCTTTTTTAGATATCGCAACCACTTGTGAATCTAAAATAGAAAAGGCTTCATTATCATGAATACTGGCCATTCTTTTAGGATTAACCCTTTGGGAAGGCTGCTGAAAATTTTTGTTAGGCATTTCTTCAATTAAGGTGCAGGCTTCTTCAAATGTCTTAGCCATTAAAGAACCACCAGCAGCAGCATCAATAATTGATCTAAGTGATCCAATAAGTCCATTATAAAATGTTTGAATAATTAACCAATCTATTAAAGCATGATGAGGACATTTTCTTAATAGTTCTTTAAATCTTTCCCAAGCTTCATAAATTGTTTATCCATCAAATTGTGTAAATGAAGTAATATCATTTCTCAATTTAGTAGTTTTAAAAGGAGGAAAATATTTAGCAAGGAATTTTTGTGCCATATCTGCCCATGTTTTAAAAGAACAAGTTGCTAATTAACTAAGCCACATCTTTATTTTTTCTTTTAAGGAAAAAGGAAAGAGTATAAGCCTAATTGCATCATCAGAAACATTAATTATATTTAAAGGTAGCACAAAGTTCTAATAAACTAGCAAGGTGTAAATTTGGATCCTCATTAGGTGTTTCTCCAAATTGAATTTTTTTGAACAATTTGAAAAATAGAAGGTTTAAGCTTAAAAGAATTAGCATTTATAGTTGGAATTTGAATACTAACATGAAGTTCATCAGCTGTAGGGTTTGCATATTCCCTTAATGGTTTATAAATATTTTGTTCATTAATTTCGATTAGATTTTAATTATTGTTATGTAAGTTAGCCATTTTTTTATGTTTTTAAATTTGTTTCCTTTTTTTAATTCTTTTAATTGTTCTTTCTAATGCAAGATCAAAAGGTAGTAATCCTTCAGATCCAGAATTACGCATAAAAATTTAAAAATATTAATTTTGTTTTGTTTTTATGTTTTTATTATTATTATTTTTTATTTTTACTTTTACTTTTTACTTTATTTGATCCCCGGCAGTTACGCCAAAAACTTGATGCGATGCGACTTTAATTAAGCTTGAAAATACAAGATTTTGATACCCCTTTTTAGAAGATTTAATTCCTGGCAAATGGCTTCAAAAAAATTAATCTGCGAGGATTACTTTTATAATTTTATTATATTTAATTATTTTAAAGTCACAATTTTAAAATCAAGTATACGTATTATTCAAGTAATACAAGGCTCTAGTGGAATCCTAGTTATCGATCCCACAGGGATAATAAAAATAAAAAGTAAAAGTATATAAAAATAATATTTTGAAATTTTCTTAAGCAAATTATATATACTTTATATATATATATATATATATATATATATATATTCAAATTTAATTAACTAATAATTTTTACTAAAAGAAAGTAAGCAATAAGCAGGAAAGTAAAGTATGTAGTAATTTAATGCAATTATAAAAACAACTTTCTCCTTTTTAAACTAATCCAAGAATTACAGAGTAATTATCTTTTATAGGGAATTATGATTATAGTATTATGCCAAATAGAAGCATTCCTATTCTTTACCCTTTGGCCCAGGTGCAAAGAACATTTACTAATCTATAGTTAGGCTCTGGATGTGTTATTAGTAGAATGGGTTAATCTAGGCTCACACTATTAGATGTCCAAGGGTGGCTATGGTCGGCCCTACCAGTTACCCGTTACCTTTCTATAAACCAAACTATTAGAATTTAGTCAGTCACTCTAAAAACTAATTAATTCTACACCCAATAGATAATATCTTACTATTTATTTTCACCTCACCTTAAATAACCCGCATAAAGCCTTTTATTACCTTAAGGATTCATGTGATATCTACTAGTTAAGAATTTATCTCCGGTTAGGTCTCAAAATTCTTCAATAAGTTTTAACAAATTAAATGGCCAATTTAAAGGTAAACTAAGATCATGTATTAATATCATCACAATATTTTAAAATATTTTATATTTAATTCTCCTACAAAATTTAATTAATTTATAATCTTTTCATAGTTGAAAGGAGAAAGATAACTAATTACTCAGAACTCATAAAAATAACACAACAAAACATATTTATAAAACTTTGAACTAAAGTACAAATACTTATCTGAAGTGTTCCTTCAAGAGCTCCACTGACTTCTACTGACTCCAACACAATGATGAAAGACTCCAACAGCAATTACAAACAATAAACACTCAAAATAAACTCACTAAATACAAAATAAAGTGGCACCCTAAGTATGGAAGATACTAAATTAAACTAGAATAGGATAGAATGGGTATGTGTACTAAGAGGGGGGTTTTGGTGCGTTTTTGTCTGTAGAATGGGCTCCTATTTATAGAGCTCTGAATTTGACCAGGGGTTGCTTAAGGCACCTCTTCAAAATTCATCCAAATTCAATGTATCTTCTAGAAGGTAACCGTTGCGCCTAGGCACCGGGATCTGGCGCCTAGGCGCCGGACTCCGTGACCAGGTCGTTCGCACCTCTTCACTTTGGGTCACACCTCTTCGCAATCCAGACCGTTTCCTTGTGTCCAAATACATTGTATCATATGTCCTATATATTAGGAGTAATTTCTAGCCTTCTAGAAGCTCCAATAACCGCTTAACACCATCAAAATAACTTCCCAAAGCCATAAAAATAACTTAACAGCATCTGTATCGAACTGGCGTTTAGGCGCCGAACTTTGGCGCCTAGGTTTCAAGCTAATAATTCCAAAAATTTCTTCATAAGCTCCATTTTTGCTCCATTTTGCTCTTTTTTCCTTCTTGGACTCTTTTTAATCATCTACGTCCAAAAACATGAAAATACCTTTCTTTAAAGCATAATATCCTTAAGAATAAAATCATAAATAATGCATAAAAATTTGTATTTTTTAAGTGGATCAGCTGACAATGTTAAACCAAGCGCTTTATGGGAGGCAACCCACAGTTATCTTTAATAGTTGTGTATTTGTTGAAATTATTGTTAGTTTGTAGTAATATTAAGTCTTACTACTCATATTTATCCTTTGATTATCATAGAATTTGAATCTATAGAGAAAAATTTGGAACCTATTGGACCACGGCGTTTTTATGTAAATTTTTGCCTAGGGCACCGACGGCGCGCTCGACGCCGCCGACGGTGGTTTTTTCTTGAGAGTTATAGTATTTAATTGCATAAGGCTTGCCGACGGTGCCTTCGAGACTGCCGATAACGAGATCAGTGAGTGGGCAGTTTTTTTGTGTTCAAAATGATGATTTTTGACAGTTTTTAGCGATTTTGACTTATATAAACTCCTTTGAAGGGCTCCTAAACACTCTAAACTCCCAAAAATAAATGATACTCTCTCAAATCTTTCTCAAATGGCTTCCAATTTGATTGATAACCCAAGATTTTGATAGTATAACCGGAGAAAGTTCATCAGTGCAGAGGCGCAACGAATTTTCAACAAGGTAATCTCGAAGATAAGATTGATTAAAGAAAGAGGATTTGTTAATAGAGGACAAAGCAATTCTTCGTCGCTAATTGAAGAAATGATTTGTGGAGAAGATGGGAAGTGCTTTGCTACACTATTGCCGCAGTAGTCGTTCCAGTGGTTAAAGAATTATATGCCAATTTACATGGAATCAACCAAGGAAGTGTTTATGCGCGAGGTTGGTGGATTACATTCAATTCTAGAAGAATTAATGAGTTGTATATGCTTGAGAATATTCCAGAATGTTATTATTCAAATTTCGTGCCGAAGAGAGAAAAGATGAATGAAATATACCAATATTTGATGGACAAAACTGATGACTGAGAAGGTAGAGAGAATGGGTATGTTAGTTTCTCTACAACACTTTTAAATCCTGTTTCGAAACATTGGCACTTTTCATCTCTGCGAAGTTATTGCCAACGATGAAAATTGGCAAGGTCACGAAAGAAAGTGCAATTTTGAACTACTGCATTCAAATGGGATGACCCTTTGATATTGGATCAATTATTGTGAAATCTGTTTATGGCCTGATCGTTCAAGGATCATCCCAAGGGCTTGGACATCCTTCCACAATTTTCTCAATTTGCAGTTTATTTCAAATTTCATACGAGATTTAGGAGAAGTTACTGCTACCCTGGAAACCCTTAGACGCAACTCAAATGTTCCCAGCCAATGATGGAGAGAGTGATGTAGGCTTGATTATGGATCAAGCATCGCAGAATTCTGTTCCAATTCAACCATTAGTAGCAGATAAGACACTGATGCTCTTGCATAAAATCAAGAATTTGGAGAATCAGGTACAAAACTTAATGAGTACAGTTAGCAACATATCTGATTTCTTTGATCATATCGATTGGAGAATGAAAGAACATTTTGATCATACTGGACAATTCGAGGCGAGTATGGTTCAATTGATGACAAGGATGGTATTGATCGATGAAGATTGAACTGAAGAATTCTCATTCCTACCTTTTTACAACCTGTTATTCCATGTTCACGCAATGGGAGATATCAGAGGATAGACTAGCACTAGTTATGAAGAGTAGTAGACTTAATTAAGATGTGTTTGCTTTGAACAATGTTTGAATGTTTGTGTGTTTGATTTCTATAGTTTACTTATTAATCTCAGTATTGATGAGATTAAGTTTGAAATGTTTGTTTTCAGTGTTTTGAGTGTTGTGGTTTGGATTGCGACGCTCATTATATGGATTTAGGTTAAAAAAATACCAGCTTATGTGTGTTATGTATTGTGTGTTGCAAACACTTGGATTCAATATATAAATGTGAAGTTTGTCGTGTGTACGTTTATTTGTGTTAATACATCACTTAATCACTTAAAATAAATGATAAAAAGGATTGAACGAATGACAATGAGACTTAAAATTGATCAAATTCGTAAAAATTTGAAAAATGATCAATTTTTGAAAATCTCATCGATGGCGTGCTCGAGGCCGCCGACGACGTGTTTCTCCCGAGTAGAATAGAAAATTAATTCAATAGAGCCCGCTGACGACGCGAAGAAGGCCGCCGATGGCGCCATTGCGAAAACTACCTATTTACCATGATTTTGACTGGTCAAATGCCACTATTCATCATCTTCTTCCCTTTGTTACCCAAAAAGTCAACCATGGCTTTAGAGATCTTGGATTTGGAGCGATTTCAACAAAATATAACACCAGATTTCATCTTCCCTTCGTAAGAGCTTCACTCCTATGTAAAAAATTTTGTTTTTCACCGTGAATTTCTTCCACATTAAGAAATTTTGGAAAAACTGAAAATGTGGAGAAAAGACTTGGAAGGAATTCATAGAAATTGATTTAGATTGTTTTAAACCCCCTTTAGAAATCATTGTATAATTATTTTGGAGATTAGTTTGGAATTTTTGTAATTGGATAGATTGAACTATGGCTCCAAGACAAAAGAGAAGACACGATTTTGACAGGACTTGATTCGTTAATTTGAAAGTACAATTGAGGTACAATTTAGTCTATCAAAGTAAAAAGTGTATAGAAGATAGATTTTTCGAGAACCTAGGAGGAGAAGTAGAAAGAGTTATCAAAGAGAGAGGATGGGAGAACTTCTGCTACATCACAAACAAGGCTGCTGTAGAAGTTGTGAGGGAGTTCTACTCCAATCTTTCTGAACATGAGGATGAACCAGTCCAAGTAATAGGATTCTATGTTAACTTTAATGCTAATCGCATTAACAATTTTTACGAGCTTCATGAATATTTCTCTAGTGAGTATGAAACTTTTGGAACAATGGAAGGTTCGTTGAATGATATTATCACCTTTCTCACTGATGGGAAAAGGGTTTCAAAAATTAAAAATCGTGAACGGATTAACTTTCCATTGTCCATATGAATGTCACTGCTAAGGCATGGCATTATTTCATCTATTCGACTTTGCTACCCACTTACCATTATAGTGAAGTCTTTAGAGAGTGCTGTTCTGAATTTATGTATTCAGAACAACAGAAGTATTAATTTAGGGAGAATAATCTATAAGAATGTTATGGCCACTACTAAGAGTGAGACAAGTGGATATTTAGGGCATCCTGGCCGCATTTATGAACTTTGTCAACTATCTGGAGTTGAAGCAAGAGATGTTGAGGAATGAGTTTATGCTATGAGACCCATTAGTAAAGGAAATATAAAGACTTATGAATCACATGAGGAATGAAGATCAGGGAGTAGGAGCAAAGGACCTTCTACTAGTAGAGACATTCCTTCTACTAGCTATGACCCTCCTGCCTCTAGTCCCCCTAACTTATATGATCTGATAAATGTCATGACCCTACAGAGGAAAAGTTTTGAACAGTTGGATGGAATAGCTGGAAAGAATTGATCACATGATTGAATGGCTAGAGAAAAGACACGATCATGATAGTGAGTATCTTCAGAGGAACTCTGATTTTGAAATGGCATATTATGATGCTCAAGCTAGGTACTACAGAGAAGAGCCTGATGTGACATTTCTAGAAAGCCCCATATATACTCAGTATCAGCTTAATCCTCCTACTAACTAGGGTGATGAAGATGTTCTGTGGGAATTCGATGATTGAGATTTTTGATGGGATGTGATGTATTTGTTTGTTTTTAGTTTTGTTTGATGTACTTTGATTTGTATTGTATTCTGTGGACTATGCTTTATTTTCTGTGATATGTGATAGTTTGGTAGTTTGCATTTTCATTTCTGGATGTTTGTGATATTTGTGATATTAATTGTAATTGTGAACTGAATAGTTATAAATTAGTAACTATTTGTTTTGTGTTGTGAAATGCATTTGTCTTGTGTAGTGTAGTTAGTTGTTTTTGTTTAGTTTTATATACTTGTTTTAAAATTTCATTACCCTAGTAAATTCTATAATATGTTATGTGTGTAGAAAGGTTTTTAATATCACAGGTCACTTGAAGTTAGAAATTTTGAAAAGAACATGCAAATTTCAAAAAGACAAAAATGCCTAAGTGCAAATGTATAAATTTTATATTTAGAATTTTTCTTTCCACCATGTACTATTTCTATTTATAGAAAACTTTAAGTTTGGGGGAGGGAAGAAAAATCTTAACTATTATATTTTTTAAAATAACATATTTCCAAAAATTATTACTATGATTTTTGTGATAAAATTTAATTCCAATAACTATATTTATATTTTATCAAAATATTGTAAAAGATTCAAAGAAATTTTTTTGATAATGAAAATTAATCATGTAGATTAAGATATTTAGTTTAAAAGGATAAGACTATAGTTAACTATTTAAAGTAAGGAAAACTATATTTTGAATTATTAAGAATCTTAAGAATTCAGTTGAGAAAAAAAGATTGAGATTCAATAAAGTAAAAACTATGAAGTACCTATAAGGTAAAGAATGTTGAAAGTTTCAAATTTAGGAAAGGAAGTGTGAAGTTCAAAATTATTAATAGGCGATCCAGATATAGTAATCCTCACTTGAAAAAGAAAAAGAAAGAAAAAGAAAAGGATTGAAAAACAATCCCTGAAAGGAAAATATAATAAAAAGAAAAGAAAATTAAGTGAGGAGAAGCTTGAGGAAATGCTTTATCAAAAATTGGCCTCACTTGGATTAACCTAAAATGAAAACTAAAAGCATTTCTGAACTTATATTTATGACTAGTTTCTTTACTTTATAGTTTCCTCATGAATTTCCTATCTTCTGAATACTTAGAGTGATTTAATATTGCAACATATAGTCATTCTTGAAATGAATAGAAGACTAGAACTCTTAGATTTGATGACTAGATAGCCTTATACTTGCAGAATTAGTCTAATTACTTGAAAATCTTTATAAGAATTCCTACTACAATATTTATTTAAATTGAAATTTCACTATTTCTGAATTAAAAATTTACCACAATGAATCATAACTTTTATGTAGTATTAAGCATTACTTGAGGACAAGTAATAGTTAAGTTTGGGAGATTTTGACCCAAGGAAAAAATGTTAAGATTTTCATGCCTATTTTTTACTGATTTTGATGATATTGCACTTGAAAGAAAGATATTTTTGGTGTTTTTTTGCAGGTATGAAGATTTAAGGACAAAGGAGCGAAAATATGTAAAAAGGACCGAATTTGGCGCAAAAAGGACCAAATTGTGCAAAATTGACGTAGGACGCCGACGATGTGGTCGATGGTGCCGACAGAGTGATTTTACCGAGAGTTTGGAATTAATTGCAAGGAAGGCCACCGACGGTGGAGATCGAGGCCGCCGAAGGCGAGGCCTGTTGAAAGCACTGTTTCTAGAAGGTCGCCAACGGCGGGATCGACGGTTCTTTCCAGAAATACGTCGAATGTGAAAGATTTTCAAAGGAGTTCCTGTAACACCATAAGAGACTCTTCTACAACTTTAAAAAGAACCATTTTCGGCTGAAAAAGCGGTCTCTTAAGTGTTTACTAGAGAGTCTAAAGTGTCAATTAGTGTTTTTATTTAGTGAGTAGTGAGTTCAAATAGAGATTTTGTCAGGAATTCTTCGAGGGATTGTAAGAGTGGAAGGGAAGTAAGAGATCTCTTCTGCATTGCCATTTCGAAGGAAAATTCTGTGTGCTATAAGAAAGGATGAAATCCAGAGGAACTTCAAGGAGTTTGCTTGGGGAGGAATTTGAGCTAAGTTGTGTTTATTTACTATAGTTTGTAGAACTTTACTTTATTATAAGAAATCAAAGTTTTATTGCATCCTCTTCATGAATTCTGAGTAGTTGTTCTGTCTTTTATCTTGTTTTGATGTTTTTGTGAAATTATTATATGAATTAGTGTATCAAACCTATTATAAAGAATTTGTGATGATACTATACCTAAAATTACTTTACTATACGAATTGGCCATTTATATTGTTAAAATTTGTGAATAATTCTTAAGATCTGGCCGTGGGCTAGGGATTCTTAACTAGTATGTATCACATTTCTCTTTGAAAGGTAGACGAGTAAATCCTTGAAAGGAGAAGTGAAAATAAATTAGGAAATAATATTAATCAAGCGTAGAATTGGAGATTTTAGAGTAACAGGCTAAATTCCTTAATTCTGTCCTATCGTTTGGGTGCTGAGGTGTAGATTGTTAGCCCTCAAGCGAGGGAAAAGTGGGAGCTGGTATCCTCCCAGCCCAGACAAAGATTCAGTAACCAAGTAAAGGATTATTCAATGTTCTTTATGCCTGGACCAAAGGGTAAAGAATAGGTATGCTTCTATTAAGCACAACACATATAAATCTAATTCTAATTATCACTTCACTTAAATATCTTAACAAAGGGGAATGATTCTTGCTATTATATATTTGAACTTAACTTTAGTAGTATTAGTAATCTGTAAGTAGAACTAATTTAGATATAAGAACTTTATTATCGATTACATATTAGTGACAGATAGGCAAATTCAATTTAGTTGTAATTCTAACTTGGTTTATATAATCCTAGTTCGTAGGCTTTAATATATTTCCCTGTAGGATCATTAACCAGGACTCCACTAGAGCCCTGTATTACTTGAGCGATACATATACTTGCGTTTAAAGGTAACTCAGCTATTAAAAGATTATAATATTTTATTATTACTAAAAATAAAATTACGCTCCAAGACAAGTAATTGGTATTGTTTCTAAGAATTTATATCTTTTAGTAGTGGGTTCGATTTCTTATATTTATAAGTATATTTAAAATCTCTAGATCAGGAGGGTAAAAGTATTAAATCTTATTTGTTCTCAATTAATTTATTTTAAAAAATTATTAGCATAACTTTTGGTAGTTGAACCAAACTTTAGATAACTAAATTTTTTATTTCATTTAAATATTATGGTAGATTTAAATGAAAGATTTTAGTAATAAAAGTTAATTTTATAAGGTGATACATTTAGTATGAAAGGAATTGATTATAGTTAACTATTTAAAGTAAAGAAAATTGTATTTTTCAAATGTTAATAGACTTAAAGAACAATGTGTGAAGAAAGGATTGTGACTTTCTAATGAATTACAAAACTAATATATATTTATAAAGTAATGTGGTGTTTTAGGTTTGAACTTTAGAAAGAGGAGAGTGAAGTTTAAAACCACTACAGGCTATCCAGATATAGTAATTCTCACACAAAAAAAAGGGAAAAATAAAAAAAAAGAAGGATTGAAAAACAATCTAAAAAAAAGATATATGAGAGGAGAAGCTTGAGGAGATGTCTAATAAAAAATTGGCTTCACTTGAATCAACCTAAAGGAAGAACATAGTTACACTTCTGAATTTATATTTAAAGTATTAACCAACTTTCTAATGGAGTTTTCATGAGCATCTTTTTCATATAGTCTTTTAAAGCACTCTTAATATAACTAATTATGGTTTATCTTGAAATGAATAGAAGACTAGAACTCTTAGACTTGACTACTGAATGTTCTTATACCTAGAGTTTTAACCTGAGTTACTGAACTTATTTATAAGAGTCTTACCATTATATTCATTTAAATAAAAAATTATAGTATTCTACAAGTGAGAATTTCACTACTTTGAGTTATATTTTTATGTAGTAAAAGGATTACTTGAGGACAAGTAATAGTTAAGTTTGGGAGATTTTGATGCAAAAAAAATATATTAGGTTTTTGCTATATAATTTTACTCATTTTGGGTGATATTGCACTTTAAAGAAAGTTATTTTTCATGTTTTGCAGTAGGTATGATATTTTTAGGTGATTGGAACAAAAGGAAGCGTAAAGGAACGAATTTGGTGCAAAAACGAGAAAAAAGAAGAAAATTAACTTCTGGCGCCACCAGCACAAGAATGGGCACCACTGGTACCCAATTCCAAAGAGTTCAAAAAATTATATGGCAGACTAACACTGTTGGAGCTCTATCCAGCTCCGCCAGAGCCCAAAGTAGGTGAAACTCAAATTCAATGTATTTGAACAAATTCTTGAAGGGGTGCTTGAAGAAACTCTTGGGGAATTTATGTCTAACTTATTTTAGATAATTTTGGATGCCAAAAGATACAGTATTGTGAGTGTGTGAGTGGGCGTGGGTGTGAGAGAGAGAGTAGTGTGTGTTAGAGAGGAGTGAAGAGAGTGTGTTAGGGTTTGTAGTAAGTGTGAGGAAAGTGTGTAGAAGTCTTGTGTTGTGAGTGATTCTTCTTTAAGGAGTGTAGTAGAAAGAATAATGTGAGAGATTGCTTCTTCCTTTCCATTCTAAAAAGAAAATAGAGTGTTGAAGAGAAGAGAGAAAAGGATTCAAAGGAACTACAAGAGATTTTCTTGGGGAATAGAAAGAGATAAGTTGTATTTACTTTCGTGTTTGTATGACTTTGCTTTTATATATAAAATCCATGTTTTGTTGTATCTTCCTCATAAGTTCTGAAAAGATTTATTTGTCTTTCTTCTTGCAATGAAATGTAGTGAAGTGTTGATGTAGATTTCATGTGCCATAAAAATGTTAAAGAAATTGTAATTTTTTTTTAATTCGAACTTCATTTATTTCTCGATCTATCAAATTGAATTGTTAAAATCTATTTTGAAACATAAAATTCAAAAGAATAAGTGTTCCAAAACAAAAAATAGTGGAGAATCCATTCAATTTCCATGAACGAGTTGCGTAGTTCATGGGAATTTAGTGCAAATAAATAGGGAAATATGGTTTAACGGGCGTCAAATTGGAGGTTTTAGAGTGATAGGCTGAAATACCCAATTTGGTCCTAAAGTTTGGTAACTAAAGCTAGGGTTAGCCTTCAGGTGAAGGGAAGTGGGGTACTCTGACGAGGGTAAAAAATATGAATGCTCTTATTTAGCACAATACAAATTTATTATCAATCTATATCAAACACTCACCAATAAATCATTGTAAGAGGAAAGACACTTCCATATGTAAACCTTTCAATTGCAAAACTTAGTGTGTGTGTTAGTTAATCCTGCTTAGAAAATTTAGAAGTAACTTGTAGTAAATCTAGTTGTTGTTATCCTTACATTAGTATAGTAAAAAGTACTCGAACTTGTGTTGTAAATTGAGTGTTGGATTTCAACATTTATATTTTTAAGAGTTCCTGCCTTTCTTGTGGTATCAATAACAAGGACTCCACTAGAGCCCTGTATTACTTGAATGATACGTATACTTGCGTATATGGGTGACTACTTAATTTTTAAATTAATATATTTGCAAAAATAAACTAAAACTATCTTTTGAAAATTAACTTTTGAGGCAGTTCACAGTCACCCGATCACATGTCTTACAAAACTTCTAATTTCCCTCACATTTTTGGGGGTGGTAATTTAGCGATCACATGAATTTTAGCAGGATCTACTTGCATACCTTTCTTTGAAATGTGATGTCCCAAAGTAATTCCTCCTGCTACCATAAACTGGCATTTTTCCCAATTAAGGACAAAATTTTTTTCTTCACAGCGTTTAAGAACTCGTGATAAATGTTCTAAACACAATTCAAATGAAGTTCCAAACAAGTAAAAATTGTCCATAAAAACTTCAATTTTTTTTCAATTAAATCACAGAAAACAACCATCGTACATCTTTGAAATGTCGCATGGGCACTACATAAACTAATGAACATTCTTCTGAAAGCAAATGTACCATAAGGACTGGTAAATTTTTTTTTTATCTTCTAAAGCAATTTGTATTTGATGATAACCAGTATATCCATCCAGAAAATAAAAGTATTTATGCCTAGCTAGCCTATCCAACATTTGATCCAGAAAGGGTAATGGAAAATGATCTTTCCACATGACAAGGTTTAATTTTCTATAATCAATGCATATTCGACATCCTAACTTATCTTGTTAGTATTAATTCATTCTATTCATTAATAGTTATAGTTACTCATCTTTTCTTAGGAATACAGTGTATTTCACTAACCCGTGCATTATCTGAAATAGAATAGATAATCTTAACATCTAAGCACTTTAAAATTTATTTCTTGAAATTTTTTTTTATTAATAGGATCTAATCTCCTTTGAGGATCAGCCTCGGGTTTGCAATTTTCTTTCATCAAAATTCTATGCAAAAAAATTAAAAGACTGATTCCTTTAATATTAGCAATTGTCCATCCAAAGACTTTCTTATATTTCTTTATATTTTTCAATAAAAGCTATTCTTTATCCGAAGTTACGTTTAAGGAAATTATAACCAAAAAAGTTTAGGATTCATGTAAAAAGGCAGATTTTAAATGTTTCAGAAGTAACTTCAATTCAAGTTTAGGAGATTTCTCAATTGTTGGACAAAATGATTTATCTTTTATCTTCATGTCCAAAACATCAAAAATTTCTTGAACAAAATTTGAATCTTCTTCATTAAAATCATAAGATGTTCTAATTCCTCTTCATGCTCAGGCTCCAATTCTTTCATTTCTAATTTCTCTACATAAGTTGTTTTGAAATGGCATTCACTAATAAATCTCATTACATCCATCCTGAAATATTCATCATCTTTATATTTTTGCAGGGTATTTCATTGATTTGAAAATATTAAAAGTATCCATTTCATCATTAATAAGCATAGTTAATTCCTCTTTTTGCACATCAATCATTGCTCTTCCTATAGCTAGGAAAGGTCTCCCCCAAATGATAAGTATCTCTTTATCTTCGTCCATATCTAGCACATTGAAATCAACATGAAAGATAAATAGATCCACTTTCACCAAAACATCTTCTACAACTCTCTTAGCATATGTTATAAAACGATCTGCTAATTGCAAGGTTACAGTTGCTGGGGATATTTCTCCTAATCTCAGTCTTTTAAATATAGATAATTGCAGAAGGTCAATGCTTGCACTCAAATCACCTAAACCTTTCCCAAAAAAATCTGTCTCCTATCGTACATGGAATTGTGAAGCTTTTAGGATCTTTAAACTTTTCATGAAGTTTTTTCTGAATTATAGCACTACACTCCTCACTAAGTGCAACTGTCTCATTATCTTCAAAGTTCCTTTTTCTGGTAAGAATATCGTTCATAAACTTCATATAGCTTGTTATTTGTTCTATTGCTTCAACAAAAGAAATATTAATTGTATGCATTTTAAAGATTTCAAAAAATTTTGAAAATTATTTATCCAACTTTTGTTGACGAAGTCTCTGCAGAATTGGAGGTGGTGGTGGTTTGTCTAAATCAATCTTAAGTGGAGAAATAGATCTCTTAAAACCTTCTGGAGCATCCTCTTTAGGTTATTCAATTTCTTTCTTATCAATTTTAATCTCTTTTGAACTCTACCTTCCAACTCTCTTCCACTTCTAAGTTGAATAGCCTTTACATGGTGTTTATTCTGGTCTTTCGGATTTACTTCTGTATTACTAGGAAGTGTTTCTCGGGTTCTATTACTTAATGAATATTCAATTTGTTCCAACTAATTATCAATATTTCTAATTGCAGGTCCTTGACTTTGTAATTGATTTCCCATTTGTAACACCACTTCTTCTATTGACAACTTAGTATCCTTAAATTGTAGATTATTATTAAAACCCAGAGGATAAGTAGGTCAATAATTACTATTACCTCGGTAGTTCCAGCTCTCTAAGGGGTATACTTGTATGTTCCCCCATTGTTGATTAGTACCACCCGAATTGATATTCTAGTTAAAGTTAGAATGGTTTTTCCAACCTGCATTACAGTAGTTTGAAGATGGGTTATTTGACTTTTTATTTATAGCATTTAAAGTTTCCAAAGATGTTTGAGAATCTACCATTTGGCCTTATGAATTTTCTTCAATCATTAGAATTGGTTGAGAAAAATTCATTCCAAAATGATCTATCTTCCTCAAAATAGTAGCAACTTGATTTGCTAACATTGGAAAAGCTTCATATTCATGAATATTGACTACCTTTTAGGATGTACCCTTTCAAAAGGCCAATGAAAAATTATTAGTAGCATTTCTTTAATTAAAGCATAAGCTACATGAAATGATTTCGACGTTAATGAACCACCAGCAGCGACATCAATAATAGATCTAAGAGATCCATCTAATCCATTATAAAAAGTTTGAATAATTAACTAATCTGACACATCACGGTGTGGGCACTTTCTTAAGAGTTCCTTAAATCATTCCCAAGCTTCATAAATAAATTCCTCTTCAAACTGACAAAAAGATGTAATAACATTTCTATGATTCACAGTCTTTGATGGTGGAAAATATTTAGCAAGGATTTTTTGTGCTAAATCACCACAAGTTTTGATAGATCCAGGTGCTAACAAATTCAACCATATCTTAGCCTTATCCCAAATTGAGAATGGAAAAAGCCTAAGTCTAATAACACCATCAGAAACACCATCATACTTAAAACACAACACATAGTTCTAGAAAATTGGCAAGATGTAAATTTGGATCTTCAGTTGGTGCATCCCCAACTAAATATTAGATACCATTTGGATAATAACATGTTTAAGTTCAAACAAATTAGGAGCTACAATAGGATTTTGAATACTACAATGAAGTTGATCCACAGTAGGGTTTGCATAGTCTCATAAAGGTCTAAATTCTTGATGAATTCGACATTTTGATTATTTTAATTTGCCATTTCTTGAAAATTTTGAATTTTTTTAGTATTTTTAATTTTTAAAAAATTTTTCTAAGAAATCTTTCTAATTCAGAATCATAGTGCACAAGTTCTTCAAATCCTGATCTACGCATAAACTTTTACAACACAACAATGAAAATAAAACACAACACACATAAACCTATAGAGTTTAATTAAGACTTAAAAAAATAGAATTTTTTTTCTAAAAATTCTTTTTTAAATTTTCTTTTAAATTTCAAATCCAAAGAAAATTTGTCCCCTACAATAAAGCCAAAAACTTGATTCCCTTAATATATTTATACTTGTGGTAATATGATTTATAATCATAATATTAAATAAATTTTTATTAAAATTTCATTCCTTACAAAGGCTTCAAAAACTTGATTCCAATGTAAAAAGAATTCAACAATTATATTTAAATTTAGGGATTCTATTCATGTATACATATCATTATCATGTAATATAAGACTTTCTGATTAAGCCACGAAATATCGATCCCACGAGAAAACTTTTAGATATTTAAAAGATAAAAAGGATTTGGATTACAAAATCTATTTAGAAAAAGACACCTAAATAGTTTTAGATAATAGAAAAACTTGAAAATGCGATTCTTTTTGGTATTTTCTTAAATTATGAAATAAAGTCTACAATTACCTAATTATAAAAAGATTTTTGTAAGATTAAAGAATTGTAAATGAAACTATCTTTTTCCATATCATGACTAAGTAATAAGTATAGGAGTTCTTTTGTGGAAGAATTCAAAATGTGTTGTGCCATATAGGAGCAATAATATTCTTTACTCTTACTAGAGATGGTATAAAGAACATTGGCTAGTTTAAAGTTTTAATAGTTTTGAAGATGGGTTAGGTAGGGAAGATACAAGCTCTCACTCTAGAGTTCCCTCCTTTCTTTCAATCTGGGGGCCAATATCTCGCATCAAAACCGAATCTAATAAACCAGATTAGAGTCTATGGTCTGTCACCCTAAATTCCTCTAATTCTACACCCATCAAAGTATATTTCCCTATCTATTTACGTAAAATTACATAAATTACTTTCTCATCTATACAATCTCATGTGATTTCTACCAAATGTTGATTGAGGCAATAGCTACAAGGATTTTTCATGTTCTCACAAAAAATCTTAACATCTTAATTGGCCAAACCAAGAAGTAAATGAAGTGCAAGGATTAAATCAACACAACTTCTTCCAACATTAATGATCAATACTTCCACAACTTCCATCCAACACTTAATTACTTCTCATTTTATGGAAAAAGAAAAAGAAAACTACTCAGAATCCATGGGGAAAATACAACAACAAGTAATTTTAAAATTAGAAATCATTTAGAAACACAAGACACCTTCAATTAAAACCAAATGAAGTACAAAGATAAAAACTTATCTCAAGTTCCTCTTCACCAAACACTTTAAGTTCGTATGAATCTCTTCCATTACCTTACAAGACTCCTAGGACTGTTCGCCCAACCCAAGAGGTTTTAAATATCTCTAAAACAATGGATTTTTTCTAAGAAATCCCTACCCACCTTCCCTTTTACTAAAAATGAGATAAGTTTGAAGAAATTTTAAGTAATAATCCTACAACTTCTTACTATAACTACTCTCTCAATAGCCTCTACACTCTCTCAAATTACTCTAAAAACTCTACTTTTCTTTTCTTCAAGTCATTTCTTCTATACTTTCTCAAAAAGTACATTGGTGTCTCTTCAAAATGTATCCATATTCAATGAATCTACCCAAGAAAAGCACCCTTTCAACTAAAATTTGAATATATTTTGGTGCCCTTGATCAGTTACCCACGTTTATACCAAAGGGTACCTCAAACACCTCTTTATACTTCACTGAAAATTTCATCAAATAGCAAATTAATGTTGACCTCACTTTTGGTTCAGGTCTAGTATCTCTTTAGAATAGCATATGGTCTAGTGAAAGGACTCTCCTGGTGGCTTTCTTAGAAGACTAGTCATGGAACCCCCCCCATAGAAATTCAAAACTCTTCTTGCTTCACTAGGGGTTTTCATATGCTTAAGGCCTAACCTCCACCTTTTGGTAGGAAAAAGGCAAGCATAAGGAATCCTAGGGGAAGTCTCTTATAGGTGGTCAGACCTTAGGATTTGCCCTGAGGGAGGTCTGGACTTCACCACTCACATGCACACATTCCCCTAAACCTTTGGAAACTCATGAAGATGGTTCTTCTCAACACTTCGCATCAGGCTAGGGTTTGACTAGTACCAATACATAGAGGACCAAATGTGAGTGAGCCTTGTTCCATAACTCAATTTAAACCATCTCATAACATTCATCTCAAACCAAGCTTTAATTTTCCAAAATTTCAAAAATTTGGCCCCTCACCTCCCAAAATGCCCTAAATTACCCAAAATTCTTTAAATTCAACAAAATTCCCCAAAAACATTCTAAGATATTCCTCACCACTCAAATTGACCATCCATAAAAAAAATTAAAAAATTTCCAAAAATACCCCCCAATACCCTCAAAATACCCTTTTAGCCAAAAAATCAAAAAATTCAAAAAATTCTTAAAAAATTTCAAAAAATCCTAAAAATTTCCAATTTCATTTTGTTCAACTAAAAAATAAGCCAATTTTGTCAATTTAACCCAATTTAAATAAAAAAAACCCCAATTTGGCCTATGTAGCCCAAAAGTGCCCAAATCAAACACAATCTTGACCCAATTGACCAAAATCTTGCCCAATTTCAATTCCAAAATTCAATTCGACATCCTCAATATCAATTTAAACCAAATTCAAGCCTAATGTGACCCACATTTGAATCCAATTCCACTTGAAATCCAAAATCCCCAATTTTGCCTAAATAATCCAAAATCCCCTAAATAAATTCAATGTCAATCACTTCCTACAAAATTTCAATCCCAAACTCTTTATAACACCACCTTAAACTTAATTTAATCATTACTTGTCCACAACTTGAGCTCAAGTCTTACCCAAGTCCATTTTGGACCAAAACCCCCAATTTTGAACCAAATTAAACACATGTCCTAAATACACCAAATTGACCCTCCAAAATTTGTCAAAACACTTTCATGCCTTCATAAAAAATCTTTAAGATATCCATTTCTACACTATTATTGAAGACCTCTAGACCTCATTCCCACTCAAACTCAAGATAACTTGACCCAAATCCAATATGGTCCAAAATAATAAAAAATCCTATCCATACCAAAATTGAATATCCAAATGAGCTCAAAACTACTTTATGTCTTCATGAATGATCTTCATTACAATCATATGGACAATATTGATCAAGGCACTTGGGCTTCATTTAACCTCTAACCCAAGTTAAGCTAACCCAAACACAAATAAAACTAATTGAACTAATAATTCAAATCAAACCAAACTAAACCAAAATTAACCAAATTAAACCTCATGGCATGCCCTAAAATAAATATATTGTTGACCTCATTTTTGATGAGGTCTTCTCTTCTTCTTTTTAGTACTTAGGATCTAGCCTTATGCTTTTCCTTTGACTATCTTAGAGGATTAGAATTGGGACCCACCACTTAGAAGTTCAAACCACTTCTTAACTCCCTGCAAACTCCACAAACTTGACTGTAGACACCTACTCACCTAGAGGGTTGAAATCAAATGTGGAAGTTTAAAGGATGAGTTCCTATAAGACTCTTTGGCCTTAGGACTACCCTGGGTGGCCTGGTCTGGTGAAGGGCTGACTTAGACATGCACTACATATATACACTACACTTTCACACACCTCCTAAAAACACACTCATACCCAACTTGACCTCCTGACTCATAAAGGTGATTCACATGGATGGTCCTTAACCCCTAAGCCCTTGGCTAAGAGGGTTAGGAACAACATAATGGATGCCTCAAATGAGTCCCTTCATGGCTCATGTGGGCTTGATATGGCTTCATGGCTCAACTAAAATGATTTTATTCCACTTATATTCACCCAATCTTCAATTTTCCAAATTTTCAATTTTTGACCCCTGGGACCCTACACCCGCTTAGCCTACCCAAAACCCTTGAAATCCTCCAAAATTTTCAAATCACCCAAAAATTCCCCAAAACCAATCCCAAACATTTCCACATTACTCAAATTGATCATTCATAGCCAAAAATACCAAAAAATCCAAAAATACCTCCCAATACCCTCCAAATACCCAAAATACCCCTCTTGACCCAAAAAATCCAAAAATTCAGAAAATTCCCAGAAAATTCCAGAAAATCCTAAATATTCCCAATTTCATTTTGTGCAACTGTACAATGGGATAATTTTGTCAATTTACCCTACTTTTGTTAAAACCCCCAATTTCACCCATTTTAACCCTAAGTGAACCCAATGTCAAACTAAACCTACCCAATTGACCCAAATCCTGGTCCAATTCAATTCTAAACTTCAATTCAACATTGTAAACACCAATCTAGACCAAATCCAAGTCCAATTTGATTGACATTTGGATCCAATTTCACTTTTGGCCTTAAAGCCCAATTTGGACCCATGACCCAAACCTAACCCAAACTCACCCAATTCAACTCCAATTAACCCCAAATCTTTTCTAAACCTTCCTTAACATCCCTATAAACAAAACCCTAACATTATTTGTCCAAAATTTAGACCCAAACCCCACTCAAATCCAACCCAAAGCTAAAAAGCCCAATTTTGACCTAAACCCAAACCTAACCCAAATAAGCCCAAACCCCAAAATCAAAACCCAACCAAAGCCAAAACCTCTTTGAAACACTCCCATAAACATTTCCCAACATTTATTTTACATTAATTTCAACCCTAGCCCAACATTGGACCAAGTTAGCCCAATTTGACCCATATTAGCCCATTCACCAAAGAAGCCCAAATCCAACCCAATTCAAACCCAAATCACTCCCAATTTGCTTCAAATCACTCATGACACATCTATGAACTAAACACAACATTTGTTTGGCCCAATCCTTTACAAAATTCCCATCCATAAATTTATTTTCAAACCAAAGGCCCACCTTCTTAAGCCTTCCTAAAAGCCCAAATTTCATGCTAAAGCACATATGACAAATTCTTCTCATCATACCCTTAATTAAAATCATCCCTAAGTTCAAATCAATCATCAAATGATTCCAAATTAAGCCCCATACAAATTCCCATCAAATTACCAAAATTTCTAAGATCCATTTTCATGAAATTGACCAAGCTTTTCCCTATGCCAAAGACAAGCCATGAAGCCATGCATGAGCCCCATAGGAGCCATGAGAGCCATGTAATCCACTTTCCACCTCACGAAACCATTAATGGTAAGAGAGAGGGTCTCTTTCTTAAACCCTTTTTAAGCCTTTTTTACCTTAAGCATGATACACTCTAAACCATGTTTAGCCACCTCACCATGGATGGGGACTTCACTACCGCAATTCAGTGACCCAAATGATTCCCCTCGGCCCAAGGTCAAGCCTTGGATGGTGAACCAAGCACAAATACTTGGGTTGACCTAAACCAAGCCAAAATCACCCCTTTCTCATTCCATTTCAATTCACCACCTTTACACATGGAAACCATCGATTGAACTCACAGGAATCGAAGCTCGACCTCACCGACCATGATGGTGACCAGTGGCTGGCCGGCCAGCCACCAGGTCGCCGGAAAACACCACACCCGAGCTCACATGTGAGCCAACTTTGGAATTCCACTTTGCTGATCCCAGCCCTTGGCCATCCCTGTGAGACTCTCCAGCCACCTCTATTTAAACCCGACCCCCTCACGGCCACGAGGGAGAGTTGCACAAACCTTGCCCGAGCTACGCCAAAATTGTTCCAAACCCTTCTCCATACTTAGAGCGGTTGATCCCAGTGTCAATTTGCCCTAATCCCCACCAATAGAATCCGATTTCTCGGCGAAATTTCACCCAAAACCGGGACACTTTGCCACGGTGAGCCAATCCTCGAATTGGCGGTCCTACACCTTCACTTGGACCAAGAGGAGAAGTTTCCCATTGAAAGCCCCATCTCCGAGTCCACCCGGTTGCTCCAGCCTCCAAGCTTTGTGATCGGCTCTGGTCACTTTCATAGCTAGGCAATTCACCAGACCAGGAGACTTCATCTGGAGCTTGCTTGGATCCAATTGAAGGTGACACAACCGTCAGATCGAAGCCACACTTCTCTGAGCAAAGGTATGGCCTCACTCTTCTTCCCGAGCTTCTAAAAATTCTCCATTTTCATTGAGAAAATTTCATGCCACATAAACCGTATGGATGTGTTCGTCTTTTCGAGACGAATCCATAGAGCATAAGAACGTTCAATTTGGTCAAGTATCGAGTGAGATCTTAGGCCTAGAAGATGGACGGCTCTCGGGTAAGGACGCCTGGGGACGATGAACGGATGTCGTTCATTTAATACACGCGCGGACGGACGACCAGGATCACGCCGGATCAGGAGATGGAACGACACAGCGAGCCCCCGGAGGGTTGAGTCAGATGGCGGCGTCGAATCGGAGAGCGCCACGCGGCGTTTCGGAGGCTGCCGAGGTTGACGCGGCGCCGCGTGGATAAATAGAAAATTAGGGTATTTTCGATTTATTTAATTCCCTAAACTTCAAAAATCCATAACTTTGTGTAGGAAAATCAGAAAAATAAAATAAAAATACCCTCTTGCTCGGTGAACGAGAGGAGAATAATGTGGAAAAGAAATAATTTAATTTCATCAAGTATTTTATTTTTAATGATTTATTTCCCTTCTGCATTGTTTTAATTCTCCATGCATATAGGAAATTCACCAAGGCATGAGACCATAGGGCTTTTGAAGCCTCTAAACACCCAAAATAGCTCCTTAATTAATTAGCGCTAACCATACATCAAATTGACTTGAAATCAATTCTCCACTGACCTTTAGGATCAGAGGAACCCACTATAAAAATTTGAAGTCGATTGGACTTGGTTAGCCTCTACTAAATGGGTTGATTAAGCCATTTAATCAATTTGAATTTCAAAAATTCATAAATTTCAAAATACCTTTCAAAAATTCAGCAAATTGGTTTTGGAGCCTCTCTGATATCAGGGGAATTTAAGAAAATTAAAATTTCAATTTTCTAAAAAAGTTAATTTCTTGGTATTATTTTAATATTTTAATAATTATAAAATAATAAAAATCATAAAAGTAATAAAATTCACCAAAATGTCACATTTTGAATTTTAATCACTTAGGAACAAACCCCATATTTTTATTAGGTCTATTTAATGAGATATTAAATTTTAAAGCCCTAGGGTAATTTTAAAATTAAAAAAAAATGTATTTTCTAGCATTTTCACTAAAATAATTATAATAAATCAAACAAAAATCAGAAAAATGTAAAAATTGATTCTCTGATTTCCTTGATATCAGAGAGAGTTTTAAAAAATATAAAATTAATTTTTCAACCTTTTCTTTATTTTTAAATTAATTAATACTCCAAAATTTAAAATAATTATAATAAAATAATATAATTCAAAAAATCACCAAAATTGGTCCAAGTGGTCCTCTGGTCATTAGGAATGTCCCATAATTTTCTTAAGAACAAAAACTCTCCCTTGGTCATGTTATTAAATTTTCCTTGGAAATCCCTATTTTCTACCAAAAATAATTATATAAATAAATTAAATACAGAAAAATCACATTTTCTCCTCTCATGTCTTTATTGACATATGAGTGAAGTCACATAAAAATTTCAAATTCATTTAAGCTCGATTTAGTGAGTTATGAAATTATTAAGCTTGAAGGGCAAAATGGTAATTAAAAAATTTTAAACCTTAATAAAAACTTTAGGTTTAATAAAATTAACAAGTAAAATATTTGATCTTAATCTGATTTGGATGATTGAAATTTAAATAATTAAAGGGTAGAAACTTACTAAACAATTTGAAGATAATTAAATAATTGATTAAATTTGGAAGAATAATAAAATTGGAATTATTAAATAGGGATATTATTAGGAAGAGATTTATTCTTTAATTTAAAAATCCCTAAATTAATCATCTCAATAATATTTAATTCCTAATTAAAAATGATAATTCAAATTTAAGTTTTAAAATGTTAAAGGACTTAATCATTAAATTAAATTAAAGTTAAATTATTAAACTCTTTTTAAATTTTCAATTAAATTAAAATTAAAAATAAAATTAAATTAAAGATTAAATTAAATTAAATCAAACAAATTAAATAAATTAAATTAAATTAAATTAAATAAATTAAATTAAATTAAATTAAAATATATTAAATTAAATTAAATTTAATTAAATTAAATTAAATTAAAACATATTAAATTAAATTAAATTAAATTAAATTAAATTAAATTAAAATAAAATAAAAATAAAATAAAATCAAATAAAATTAAAATTAAATTAAAAATTAAAATTAAATTAAAAAAATTTAAAATAAAAATAAAAATAAAAATAAAAATTAAAATTAAAATTAAAAAAAAATTAAAATTAAATTAAAATTAAAACTAAACCAAATTAAGTTAAATTAAAGTTAAATTAAATTGAATTAAATAACATCACCTAAGATATAAAGAAATTAAATATAAAGTAACTTGAACAACTATTCCAAATTTAAATCCAGATAGCCGAAATTAAATTACAAACCATTTGAACACCAATTTGCCCTCGAAAACTTTGGTTATCATAACTCCTAAACGAACATTAAATGAAATGTTACTTCACTTATAGGATATTCAAATGTCTTAGTTCATCTGAAGCAAGATAAAAAAACTCGAATTCTCGGACGATTAATTCATTTGTATAATTAAATTCATTTGGACTTAAAACAATTTTAGCAATATTGAAAAGATGTTTAAGATTCTTCTTAAGCACTTCCTCAATATGATAGGATACTTATAAGAACAATTGAACTTAATTGTTCTTTGATGAAGAAAATCGTCCTCAAACCAAAACACAAGAACCTAGACGTCATAGGAAATGACTAGCCATAAGATTAGGAACTTGGTAGAAAACCATAACCCTTCCCTTAGCTTTACCTAGGAACTTGCTTAAATATTCTAATTGTGTTTCAAGTGCAGCTTGGGATGACGGGAAGACCCTCCAGATACGCTTTTATATTGTTGCAATTTACTTTCTTGCAATTTACTTTATTGCAAATGCACTTTACTTTTCTTGCATGATAAACAACTGTTGCATGAAAACCCACACCTTTAGGATAGTCCCTAAAACTAAAACCAAAACTAAATTAAAAGTCATTACAAGATAAAATTTACCGCCACAACATCTCAAAATATAAAACAACTCAAAATTTAATCACAAAACGAGAACACAAAACTGCAATTACAACTAAATTAAAACGTCCTGTTGGATGATCGGGAATACCTCGGATGATGTAACCTACGTGTTGCTAACGGGATTTCCCAAGGTCTAAATGAAAGTGTGGCAAATTCATCTGGACTAAGTGAATCCGATAAAAATAACGATGCCGGAAGGATGGAACCGTGGGATCTTAACCGGTGTTGTTATAATCAACTTTAAGATTTGTTTTAAATAAAATATAAAAAACACTTGGAAATTAAGATCTTCTCTAAACCAAAACACTTTTCTCATCTCCTGATTTATGACTTCTAAAACTCAACCTCTGCAACAACAAGGAGCTCGGAGCATGGTGGGCAGCACGACCATCGTCATCAGCAAAACCTGAGTCTACTTCAAAGAAACTTTCCTAGAATTAAATAACCAAGCCATCGGACCTCGAGGTAGTTTGCACTAGTGCAACATAAATCCTCAACCCTTTGTTAGGCATTTGCATGTTCTTGTCATGCAAATTAAGCCCTAACCGGTCTTAGGATTCCGAGGTAGTCGTCCGATACGACATAAACCCTCATATCTTCGAGGCTATTTGTATGATCATGTCATACGAATATAAGTCCTTATTAATTAAAATTGGCAAGATTGAAATACTAAATAAACATTAGGACTTTCCTAAATTCAAGCCAAACAATAGGATAATCGGGAAATTACCGAAGTTCGCTTCGAATCTGTGATTTCTCCTACCTTTCCTCCTTTGAATTCCCAAAACAGAATATTCCAAAGTTGATCCATTCCCTATTGAAATTCCAAAATTCAATCCTTTGAAAACCTTAAACTTTGAAATTCTTGAGAGCAGAATTACTGATTATTATCGAGAGTTTTCTTAGGTGATGCCCGTCACTTAAGATGTAATTAACTATAGGGGCTTTCCCTTATAGGGAATTTTAAAGAACCCAGGTAATATAAACCTCGTTTAATGCTTTCATATTAAGCAGGGGAATTTGTCGGCTTATAAAATTGGTTCGCAGACCAAACGGATGTCACAAAATCTTCTAGTTTATTTAATCGAGCTCCATCATCAAGTAGTGTGTCTATTCTTCGGGATAGATACACAGCTTGTGATGTGGCGCTCATTTATATAAACTATTTGGGATGTGAGATCAGTTTGATTTCATATCTTAAAATTTTCAAATTTAAAATTAAATTCCAAATCAAATACTACTTTTCAAATTATTTATTTAAATTAAATTAAAAAACTCGTCGACAACTTCTGTTAGGCGACCCCTTTTCGAAATAAAACACACGACCTAAAAATAAGCCGTACAATTTCTGGCGACTCCGCTGGGGAAAATTCCTCTCTCCATTTTTAATCAGATAGTTCTGCTTTCAAAAATCGGTAATGCATCCATGTCCCTAATGGATCAAGCTACCCCTCTTTCCGTTGGAATACTATGTTCATTTCTACCTTGAACGAGTAAAACCAACATTCTCTTGGATTTAGGAGCCAGTATTTATACACCCCTAAATAGAGAGGTTCTGAGATCCTTTTACCTCATTTCTGAGGTGGGGTGGACCCCTAATAGGTGTTAGTTTAGGAGTAATCCTTCGAGTCGAGAAGTCTTGCATAAGACTTTCTTTTCCTTTCCAACTCTGAATCGGATTCATTACCTTATCTACACCTTTGAACATTTCGTTCTAAATAAACAAACCCTCTAATGAATGACTCTTTTAACAAATAACTCCTTCTTATAAATACATGAACAAGAATGTGTTCGGACTCTTTTTAATTCCTTTCTTTTCGTCCTGATGAGAGGAAGCATAACTTGGGACTGACAATCGAATGCGCCTGCCGAAATGGAAGCCCAAAGCCGATTTTCTCCTTCACCGATGGACTGGACTTCGCTGTTTACAAGGATGAGATCTGCCCGACAATGGGATCATCCGGTTTGGACAAGGATTCAAGAACACAAATGTCAAGATCACCGATGTTTCCCTTTTCGTGCTCGACAAACAAAGTATCCGAAGCCGAGAAGCCGCCGATCGAGTTCGACCTTAGGTCGACTCGAGAGTTTCCTCCCTATAAAAGATTCCAACTGAGAGAAGTACTCGTCGTCCATAGTAGGACCGTTGTTGCTACCCCCACTGGTCTAGTTGTCTCGCACCTACCCCGGCTACGCCGAGTTAAAGGGAAGGAAATCCGAACTATGGTGAACTCCGTTACCGTGGAGGGTACAAACCTTCCTGTGAGACCTTCTGTTTTTGAAATCGGGTCCGGCTCAAGAATTCCATCACTAACACGGACCCAAAGAAGGAACAGAAGTAGGAAGATTGCCAGGAAGGCCAGAGCTGTCGAAGTTGCTTTCCTGGAGGAAATCCCAGAAATCCCTGAGTACACACCACTACCTGAATACATACCATTGCCTGAAGATACACCCTTTTTGGAAGGAAGTAGATTCCACCCCCTTTCCGCAGCAGCTGACGAGGAAAATGTCCGCAAGATTGTTTCTACATTACCTCGACCTGCATACTACAACGACAGGAGGAAGAAAAGGGCTAGGATCGCACCATTTGCCCGACTACAGACTGTGATCGAGAAGCTAGCAAAGAAAAAGAAATGCCCAATATTGGAAATTTTGAGAAGGATAGGGTGGGTGCCAGTCAAATCCCGTCTTGGGCCACGAGTAGAACCCGCCATCATTACAGAAAAGCCAAATAAAAGGATGAAGGCTAGTCCACCTGTCGTCGTTTCGGGGTTACAGATTAGGGAGAATACCACCTTCCAGCATTTGGCTGACAGACCATCTGGTCCTAGACCTTCTGCTACTAGAAAGATGGTGTGGCGTCCCACTACTGGACAATTAAGATTGAAACAACAGCCTGAAAAGGAAAGTCTCGTTAGGAGACTTGAATCCGAAGAAAGTGCTACTGCAGTAAAGGTGACTCGTGAGAAGGGAACCCGGCAGCTATCACACGACAACTGCGAGGATGCATAGAAAGGGCCGCTAGAGGATGCTATGGAAAAGTTGAGGACTGATATTCGACGATTAGAAAAAGAAAGAGAAGAGAAATTCAGAGATGAGATTGACTCATCAGAATTCATGGATGATGAGTATGCAGAAATCAACATGGTCGAAACGTGAGCTTCGTCAGCTTCACAAGGTGCTCCGACGGCCGCGAGAAGAGAGGAGCCGGAAGTAATGAGGAGGCAGCTTCAAGAGAAAGACGATACGATCGCCCAAATGGCGAAGAGGATGGAAGAGATGGCTGTAGCCCTAGCCACTCTCCAAAGTCAAGTGCAACCCCAAAGAGAGACACCCTAAGAGGTCATTCACATTATAGACGGAGGAAAGGAGATTACGTCCGTCAACGGGGATGATCAGCTAAAGAAAGATGCGACACAAAGCATGATTCCAGAAATGGATATCAAGAGCTTGGTGGAACGACGAGTGCGAGAAGCCTTAGCACAATCGAAGAGCGGGGCATCCATTCGGACGGGTAGACCTTACCACGAAGAATTCGACGCCGTCCAATACCCAAAAGGCTTCATACCACCTCGCGTTCAAGACCTTTGATGGAACAGGAACCCCCGACGGCATGTTGCACATTTTGGTGCCGATTGTTGCAATGCCGGCGGGAGCGATGCATTACTCTTCCGACGATTCGTCGGCGCACTGTCGGGGATCGCCTTTGATTGGTATGTAGAATTACCGAGATGGTTCGATGAAGACATTCTCGGAACTAGAGAACCTCTTCATCGAGCGATTTGCTCGAGCTCAGCACCACATCACTATAGGTGATTTAGTGGTAGAGAAGCAAAAGCCGAACGAAACTTTGGTGGATTACATACTTCGATGGAGGAACCTAAGTATGAAGTGTGAATCACAACTACAAGAACAACATGCAATCGACATCTTACTTAAAAGCATTCACGGCCCGATAGCACTTCTCCTCAAGGGATTTACTATTAAGACTTTGGAGAAGTTGTTAAGCAAGGCCGGGAGCTTGCAAGAGGAGGCGAAGCAATTAAGTTTCGCCGACAAGATAGACAAGCAAAAGCCTGTGAAGACTTTTGAAAAGAAATCTGAGATCATTGCAGTAGTCGACAAAGGCAAGCAACCGATACAAATATCGTCAGAACGGCCGCGAGCAACCTCGACGGAATTATCGACAACCTCGACCCAGCTATCGAGTCATCTCAACGGTATGAACAGTCGCCTCGTCCGCAACGTACATTAAGGGAGCTTCGAGCGGGGAATATCCATTCAAGAATGAGGCGGTGCCGAAAATGTTCCGTAGTCGATGAAGACTCCAGATTTCCAGCTGCCAGAGCCTAAGAGACCAGAAGAAGTCAACAAGAAAGGTGATCCCAACTTTTGCCCTTACCACCGGATGCTTGGGCACAAGATAGAGGATTGCATTACCTTCAAAAGTTGGCTCAATGACAACCTTCGGAAAGGGAATATAACAATCCCGAAGGAGTACATGAAGGAACCCCAGAAAGGAGGTTCCGTCAATGTTGTCTCGACCGATCTCATTGTTCCGATAGATCCCTATGCGACTGACGATGGATGGACTACCACTTGGATAAGGTCTTCGAAAAAGATTTTAGACAGCATCCAAACCACTTCGGTGCAAGCTTCAATTCAAAGTTCGAAACCTGTCAAGTCGGCACTATCACTTGCGATAGAAGAACCACCTCAACAGGAGACGATTGAAGAGAAGAGGAAAATTGATGAAGAAGAGAAGACCGAGGCTCCTAAGGCTAGACTAAGGGCTGCTTATCCTAGGATAGTTGTTTCAGATTCGGGGGAGAAATCCCTCGAACCTCTGACTCTGTATGATTATCTGCTCACTTCGGTGGGATCTTATAATGATAAGGGTGATGGCATTGGATACTTTTTGACTGTTTCTAACGATTACGTAACTAGCGACAATCCGGACATTGAATTCGATACCAACGACAATTCTCAAATCATACACAATCTCGACGATCGCAATGACGAAGAAGACATCCATCAAGGAGGCTACGAGAGTTCAACAAGCAACGAATCTATTTGCGAGTTTCGAGGAGCTCCAGTCACAATAGAATTAGAGCCTTCGGACTGCGAAGCTAATCCGGAAGAACTCGTCATTCCGATTCAGGAAGAGACACTAGCAAGCTCAACACTAGATTCAGAAGAAATTACAGAAGTTAACCTAAGAAGTAGAAGAGTTCTACCTTCGAGAATGGGTCCAAAGGACAAAGGAAAACAGGTGGTTGTTCAAGAAGAACCAGCCCTGGCAGAAGAAATACCCATTCGGGAAGAAATCGAGACACATGACAAAAAAGTGGACTACAACGTGCTAGCCCATCTTAGGAAACTACCGGCCAAACTGAGCATCTACGATGCTCTCATCTTATCAAAGGAGATGAGAGAAGCTCTGATCAAGGCCTTACTTGATCCGGAAATTTGCTTAGCTCAAATGGCCGGAGATTCCTTAGATGAGGTTTGCTCGTTAAAGGAACAGCGAGGCATTACCTTCACAGACAATGAACTACTACTTGGGACGGCAGACCACAACCGACCGTTGTACATTTCAGTTACAATTGGGAAGTTTACACTCTCCGCAGTATTGGTGGATCCGAAGCATCAATCAATATAATGAGTCTTCGAACACTAGCATATTTGGAAATTGATGCTCGCGAGCTCGAAGCAGACAAAATGTTATCAAGAGGATTCAACCAGAAAGGAGAAAGAGCCCTCAGATCAATAATGCTACTAATGAAGACCAGTGACTTAGCAAAGACAACCGCAAAATTTCACATAATTGATTCAGAAACGTCGTTCAACGCTCTACTCGGGCCGACCATGGATACATGAAAACGAGGATGGTACCATCATCTCTACATCGCTGCATCAAATACTACGATGGAGGGGAACAATGCATCAAAGGTGACTTACAACCATTCTCCGTACATGAAATTGGAATCCATGAAGATGCAGCTTATTATGCACCTCCGAAGAAAACAATCTTCTCCAGAGATACCATAACAAATGAAGCAAAGAAAGTTCGGGACAACGAAGAACCTGAAGTTCTAGTCCAACAGTCACTCACCACTCCCTTACGGCGAGATGATGAAGGTTTCTCCACAACTCGCATCCGAGGTCAAGGCCGGGGACGAGGTCGTGGCAGAGACATTAGGACAGTTGGACAGAGGAAGCCAACCATCAATGTTGATTGGGAAGACAGTTCTGAAGAAGAAAAAGAAATCAAACAAGAAGCAGCGACAATAAGTCGAAAAAAGCCGCAATTCAAGATCTCTCTTGAAGATGAGAAGAATGAAGAATATAAATCGATGTACGAGAAGATTAACCACTATGTACATACTATGACCCTAACCCCGATCCATTCTAATAAGATCGAGGGTATGGTGGTCAAAGAGGTACATAGCGGCGGTGCAAAGCCAATCAAATTCTACCGTGGTGCTCCTTCCTCCAAAACTGAAAATAATGTACAATTTGAAGATGTCACTTCATCGAATTAATGGAATTACCTTTTGAGTGGTACTCTCCCCGTGTTCAAAATTTAATTCGGCGTGGTTTCTTACCTCGACAATGGACAAAAGGTCAATCACAACATTTTGAAAAATTATGGAATAACTCCGGACGTCCACTCAATTCAAAGCATGGTCTCGGATTCGGCACAGTA
Organism: Papilionanthe hookeriana x Papilionanthe teres; assembly: GCA_022702705.1. Classification (NCBI taxonomy): domain Eukaryota; kingdom Viridiplantae; phylum Streptophyta; class Magnoliopsida; order Asparagales; family Orchidaceae; genus Papilionanthe; species Papilionanthe hookeriana x Papilionanthe teres. The sequence goes on along the minus strand of CM040427.1, from coordinate 112,192,244 downwards.
GGATCGGCTGACGATACCGAATTTTGCTTGGTTGTCACTTGCGAGTCTAATGAAAACTGGATGGAAACTACAGAAGAATTTGAAGATTTACAAATTGGAGACGCTCCACTAGAATTCGAAGAAGAAATTAAATCTACAATAGATGAGTTAACGGAAGTTAACTTAGGTACTAGCGAAGAGCCTAGACCTACCTTTGTTAGCTCCTTACTCAATAAAGAAGACTCCAAAGAAATAATCAAGTTATTAATGGAATTTAAAGACTCGTTTTGCTTGGAGCTACGATGAGATGCCGGGATTAGCTCCGAGAGGTCGCAGTCCATAAGCTAGGAGTGGATCCTACTTCTGTCCCGCACGGACAAGGTCCCAGAAGAATGCGTCTAGAAATTGAACAACAAGTCATAGATGAAGTTAAAAAGCTAATAGATGCCAAATTTGTCCGTGAAGAACAATACCCGACTTGGTTAGCCAATGTGGTGCCAGTCAGGAAGAAGAATGGTCAAATCGAGATTTCGTGGATTTCGTAGATTTAAACAAGGCATGTCCAAAAGATGAATTCCCTCTACCGATCCCGGAACTAATGATCGACATTGCTTCAACACATGAAATATTCTCATTCATGGATGGATCTTCGGGATACAACCGGATAAAAATGGCTCTAGAAGATGAAAAGCTTACAACATTCGTAACGCCGATCGGAGTATATTGCTACACAGTGATGCCATTCGGACTGAAGAACGCAGGAGCAACCTACCAGAGAGCAATGACAAGAATTTTTGATGATCTCATCCACAATCAAGTCGAATGCTACGTGGACGATGTGGTCATCAAAAGCAAAGTAAAGGACTACCACCTGTATGATTTGAGAATTGTTTTCGAACGATTAAGACAATTTAACCTTAAGATGAATCCCTTAAAATGCGCCTTGTTGACCTCATTTTTGATGAGGTCTTCCCTTCTTCTTTTTAGTGCTTAGGATCTAGCCTTAGGCTTTTCCTTTGACTATCTTAGAGGACTAGAATTGGGACCCACATTTTAGAAATTTAAACCACTTCTAAACTCCCTGCAAACTCCACAAACTTGACTATAGACCCCTAATCACCTAGAGGGTTGAAATCAAATGTAGAAGTTTAAAGGATGAGTTCCTATAGGACTCTTTGGCCTTAGGACTGCCCTAGGTGGCTCGGTCGCAGTGAAGGGGCTGACTTACACATACACTTACATACACACTACACTTACACACTACATTTCCACACACTTCCTAAAACCACACCCATACCCAACTTAACCTCCCGACTCATGTAGGTGATTCACATGGATGGTCCTTAACCCCTAAGCCCTCGGCTAGCAGGGTTAGTGAACAACATAGTGAATGCCTCAAATGAGTCCTTTCATGGCTCATATGGGCTTGAAATGGCTTCATGGCTCAACCAAAATGATTTCTTTCCACCTAGATTCACCCAATCTTTAATTTCCCAAATTTTCAATTTTTGACCCCCGGGACCCTACACCTACTAAACCTACCCAAAACCCTTGAAATTATCCAAATTTTTGCAAAATTTCCAAATTACACAAAATTTTCCAAAAATCACTCTCAAACATCTCCACATCACTTAAATTGATCATCCATACCCAAAAATACCAAAAATTCCAAAAAATACCTCCCAATACCCTCCAAATACCCAAAATACCCTTCTTGGCCTAAAAATCCAAAAATTCAGAAAATTCCCAGAAAATTCTAGAAAATCCCAAATATTCCCAATTTCATTTTGTCCAACTACACCATGGGCCAATTTTGTCAATTTACCTTACTTTTGTCAAAACCCCCAATTTCACCCATTTTAACCCAAAGTGAACCCAATGTCAAACCAAACCTATCCAATTGACCCAAATTCTGGTCCAATTCAATTCTAAACTTCAATTCAACATTCCCAATACCAATCTAGACCAAATCCAAGTCCAATTTGATTGACATTTGGATCCAATCTCACTTTTGGCCTTAAAGCCCAATTTGGACCCATGACCCAAACTTAACCCAAACTCACCCAATTCAACTCCAATTAACCTCAAATCTTTTCTAAATCTTCCTTAACATTCCCACAAACAAAATCCTAACATGATTTGCCCAAAATTTCAACCCAAACCCCACTCAAACTCAACCCAAGGTTAAAAGGCCCATTTTTGACCTAAACCCAAACCTAACCCAAATTCAACCCAATTCAAATCCAAATCACCCCCAATTTGTTTCAAATCACTCATGACACATCCATGAGCACCCAACAATTATTTGGCCCAACCTCTTTACAAAATTCCCATCCATAAATTCATTTTTAAACTTAAGGGCCCATTCCTTAAACCATTTTAAAAGCCCACTTCCACCAAATCCAAAACCCCAAAAATTCTTCCAAAGCCCATATGACATTTCCCCTCATCATACTTTCAATTAAAATCATCCCTAAGTCCTAAACCAATGATCAAATATTTCTAAATGAAGCTTCATCCAAATTTCCACCAAATTATCCAAAATCCTTAAAATCCTTTTTTATGAAATTGACCAAACTTTTTGCCAAGCCAAAGGTGAGCCATGAAGCCATGCATGAGCCACATGTGAGCCATGAGAGCTTTGGACACTCCACCATGCCATATTGGGTAAGAAGAGGGGGGCTTTCTTTAATCCCTAAAGCTCATTAGCCTTAATCATGTTTCACCTAAACTTAAATTTAATCCAAATATATTTGGATGGAGACTTCTCCATGCCAAACCAGCTGATCCATTTGATCCCCCACATCATCCAAAGCCACCTTGAAGGGGCACCAAGCCCAAATGGGTGGATTGACCCATTTAGACTCAAAACTAGCCATGCCCCATTCTACTTTGATTCAACCACTTTACACATGGCATTTGCCAATTGCCTACACTAAACCCCTGACCCCGACCCACCCGACCAAGATGGTGACCATTGCTCGGCCGGCCGGCCACCGAGCCGCCGGAAAACACCATGGCCGAGAGCTCACATGTGAGCCAACATTGAAATTCTCACTTGCCGAGCTGCCCCATGCCTAGTGGTCACCATGGTCGTTCTTCTCCTCACCGCAGTAGCTTGATCCCAAGCCCTAACTCCCCCTGGGAGGCCCCCCAGCCAGCTCTATTTAAACTCCACCCCTCTCGGCCATGAAGGGAGAGAAGCATAAACCTTGCCAAAACTCTGCCAAAATTGTTCCAGACCCTCCTCCACCCTTAGAGCACTTGATCCCAGATGAAATCCCCCCGCCTTTTCTCCTCTCGTAAGCTCAATTTCGGAGTCGAAATTCCACCCAAAACCAGGACACTTCTCCACAGTGAGCCAATTCCCAAATTGATTGGCTCTACACCTTCACCAGTACCAAGGGAAGGTGTCCACCATCAAAAGCCCCATCTCCAGAGCCACCCGAGCTTGCTCCAGCCTCCAAGCTTTGTGATCGGGCTTGGTCGAAATCATATCCGTACAATTCACTGCGACTGGGAGACTTCATCTGGAGCTTGCTGGGACCCAATCGAAGGTGCAACAGCTCTCAGATTGAAGCCACACTTCTCTGAGCCAAGGTATGAGCTAACTCTTCATCTCGAGCTTCTGGAGATTCTCCATTTTAAATGCTTTAGTTTCAATGCATGTTAACCGTATAGATGTGTTCGTCTCTTCAAGACGAATCCATAGAGTATAAGAACATAAAAATCCATTGAGAATCGAGTGAGATCTTAGGGATTTAGTGTGGACGGCTCTCGGGTGAGAACACTGGGGACGATGAACGGATGCCGTCCATTCAATACACGCGCGGACGGACGGCTCGGATGGCGTCGGACCGAGAGACGGTACGAGAACCGCGGGGCCCGGCCGCCGACTCGGTGGCGGCGTCGAATGGGAGCGCGACACGCGGCGTTTCGGAGATGCCGAGGATGAGTTGGCGCCGCGTGGATAAATAGAAAATTAGGGATTTTTTTGATTTATTTAATTCCCTAAACTTCAAAAATTCATATCTCTCGTGTAGAAAAATCAGAAAAATAAAATAAAAATACCCTCTTGCTCGGTGAAGAGAGGAGAATAATGTGGAAAAGAAATCACTTAATTTCATCAAATATTTTATTTTTTATAATTTATTTACTCTCTGCATTGTTTTAATTCTCCATGCATGCATACAATTCACCATGGCATGAGACCATAGGGCTTTTGAAGCCTCCGAATTTGGGAACATTCCCTGAATTTTCCAAAGTCGAGGCCATCCCTATGAAGAGTTCTTGATTTTTCAAGTTCAGTGTCACTGTTTTGAGTATTTTAATTCCAGTAAATATCATGTTGTGAAATAAATTCTAGGAAAATTTGGTGATGTTCCTTATGACCAGAGAACCCTAGGAAAAATAGATTTTGGCTTAGTTCATTCAAAACAACCCTAATTGGCTTAAACACCCAAAATAGGTCTTTAATTAATTAGAGTTAACCAGGCATCAAATTGACTTGAAATCAATTCTCCACTGACCTTTAGGATCAGAGGAATCCACCATAAAAATTTGAGGTCAATTGGACTTGGTTAGCCCCACTAATTGGGTTGATTAAGTCACTTAGCCATTTTAAACTTTAAAAATTCATAACTTTTAAAATACTTTTCAAAAATTCACCAAATTGGTTTTGGAGCCTCTCTGATATTAGGGGAACCTAAGAAAATTAAAATTTCAATTTTCTAAAAAAGTTGATTTTTAATAATATTTTAATATTTTTAATAATTAAAAAATAATAAAAATCACAAAAATAATAAAATTCACCAAAATGTCACATTTTGAATTTTAATCACTTAGGAACAAATCCCACATTTTTCTTAGGTCTATTTAGTGAGATATTGAATTTTAAAGCCCTAGGGTAATTTTAAAATTAAAAAAAAATGTATTTTCTAGCATTTTCACTAAAATAATTATAATAAATCATAGAAAAATCAGAAAATTGCAAAATTTGCTTCTCTGGTTTCCTTGATATCAGAGAGATTTTTGAAAAATATAAAACCCATTTTTCAACAATTATTTTATTTTTAAATTAATTAACACTCCAAAACTCAAAATAATTATAATAAAAATAATATAATTCAAAAAATCACCAAAATTGGTCCAAGTGCTTCTCTGGTCATTAGGAATGTCCCCTAATTTTCTTAAGGACAGAAACTTTCCCTTGGTCATGTTATTAAATTTTCCTTGGAAATCTCTATTTTCCACCAAAAATAATTATATAAATAAATTAAATACAGAAAAATCACATTTTCTCCTCTCATGTCTTTATTGATATATGAGTGAAGTCACATAAAAATTTCAAGTTCATTTAAGCCCAATTTAGTGAGTTATGAAATTATTAAGCTTGAAGGGCAAAATGGTAATTAAAATTTTAACCCTTAATTAAAACTTTAGGTTTAATAAAATTAACAAGTAAAATATTTGATCTTAATCTGATTTGGATGATTGAAATTTAAATAATTAAAGGGTAGAAACTCATTAAACAATTTTTAAAATGATTAAACTTTAATTAAATAATAGATTAAATTTGGAAGAATAATAAAATTGGAATTATTAAAATAAGGGATATTTATTAGGAAGAGATTTATTCTTTAATTTAAAAAATCCCTAAACTAATTATATCATTAACACTTAACTCTTAATTAAAATTATAACTCAAATTTAAAATATTAAAAGACTTAATTAAATCATTAAACTCTTTTAAAATTTCAATTAAAATTATTAATTAAATTAAATTAAAATTAAATTAAATTAAATAAAATTAAATTAAATTAAACTAAATTAAAATTAAATTAAATTAAATTAAATTAAATTAAATTAAATAATTAAATTAAATTAAATTAAACAATTAAATTAAATTAAATTAAATTAAATTAAATTAAATTAAATCAAATCAAATTAATTAAACATCAAATCAAATTAAATTAAATTAAATTAAATTAAAACTCAATTAAATTAAATTGAATTAAATATAACATCACCTAAGACATAAAAGAAATTAAATATAAAGCAACTTGAACACTATTCCAAATTTAAACCCTTTAACTTAAATCAAATCATTTGAATACTAATTTACCCTTAAAAGCTTTGATTATTATAACTCCTAAATGAAACATTAAATGAAGTGCTACTTCACTCATAAGATATTCAAATGTCTTAATTCACTGGGCAAGTTAACAAAACTTGAAAACCTCGGACGATTGATTCATTTGGACTTAAAACAATCCTAGAAATATTGAAAAGATGTTTAAGATTCTTCTTAAGCACTTCCTCAATATGATAGGATATTTATAAGAACAATTGGATTTAATTGTTCTTTGATGAAGAAAATCGTCCTCAAACAAAAACACAAAGAACCTAGACGTCATAGGAGATGACTAGCTATAGGATTAGGAATTTGGTAGAAAACCATAACCTTTCCCTTAGCTTTACCTAGGAACTTGCTTAAATATTCTAATTGTGTTTTAAGTGCAGCTTGGGATGACGGGAAGACCCTCCAGTGTACGCTTTTATTTTATTGCAATTTACTTTATTGCAATTTACTTTCTTGCAATTTACTTTATTGCGGATGCACTTTACTTTTCTTGCATGATAAAACAACCGTTGCATGAAAACCCACACCTTTAGGATAGTCCCTAAACTCGAAACCAAAACTAAGTTAAAAGTCATCGCAAGATAAAATTCACCGCCACAACATTTCAAAATATAAAACAACTCAAAATTTAATCACAAACGTAACACAAAACTACAATTGCAACTAAATTAAAACGTCCCGTTGGATGATCGGGAATACCTCGGATGATGTAACATACGTGTTGCTAACCGGATTTCCACTGTCTAAATGAAAGTGTGGAACTCATTCGGCTGAGTTTAGCAAATTCATCTGGACTAAGTGAATCCGATAAAAATAATGATGCCGGAAGGATGGAACCGTGGGATCTTAACCGGTGTCGTTATAATCAACTTTAAGATTTGTTTTAATCAAAATACAAAAACACTTGGAAATTAAGATCTTCTCTAAACCAAAACACTTTTCTCATCCCCTGATTTATGATTTCTAAAACTAAACCTCTGCAACAACAAGGAGCTTGGAGCATGGTGGGCAGCACGGCCATCGTCGTCAGCAAAACTTGAACCTACTTCAGCAAAACCTTCTTAGAATTAAACAACAAAGCCATAGGACTTCGAGGTAGCTTGCCTAGTGCAACATAAATCCTCAACTCTTCGTTAGGCATTTGCATTGCAAATTAAGCCCTAACCGATCTTAGGATTCCAAGGTAGTCGTCCGATACGACAATAAACCCTCACATCTTCTAGGCTATTTGTTTGATTTTATCATACAAATATAAGCCCTAATTAATTAAAATTGGCAAGATCGAAATACTAAATAAACATTAGGACTTTCCTAAATTCAAGCCAAACAATAGGATAGTCGGGAAATTACCGAAGTTCACTTCGAATCGCTGATTTCTCCTACCTTTCTTCCTTTGGATTCACAAAACAAAATGTTCCAAATTTCATCCATTCCTATTGAAATTCCAAAATTCAATCTTTGAAAACCTTAAACTTTGAAATTCTTGAGAGTAGAATTATCGGTTATTATCGAGAGTTTTCTTAGGTGATTCCCGTCACTTAAGATGTAATTAACTATAGGGGCTTGCCCTTATAGGGAATTTTAAAGAACCTGTGTAATATAAACCCCGTTTAATACTTTCATATTAAGCGAGGGAATTTGTCGGCTTATAAAATTGGTTCACGGACCAAACGGATGTCACAAAACTTCTAGTTTATTTGATCGAGCCCCACCGTCGAGCGAGTGTGTCTATCCTTAGGGATAGATACACGGTTTGTGGTGCGGTGTTCGTTTATATAAACTATTTGGGATGTGAGATCGGTTTAATCTCATATTTAAAATTATTTTCAAAATCAAATACTACTTTCTAAATTATATATATATATTTAAATTAAATTTAAAATTTAAATTCGCCGACAACTTCTGTTAGGCGACCCCTTTTCAAAATATCACACAACCTAAAATAGTGCCGACACGCCTTCGGCGTCATCTCCGGGAAATTCTTAGGATTCGTTGTCCGACATCGTGGAATTGAAATCGACCCGGAAAAGATTAAAGCTATCTTAGAAATGCCGCCTCCCAAAACCTTAAAGCAACTACGATCTTTTCAAGGGAAGCTGGCATATCTTCGATGCTTTATCTCAAACTTGTCAGGAAGGTGTCAGCCTTTCTCGGCACTAGTTAAAAAGGACGTCAAATTTATTTGGGAAGAAAAATGCCAGAAGGCCTTCGAGGACATTAAGCAATATTTAATGACACCTCTCGTCTTAGCAGCCCTGGTCTCGGGGAGACCGCCGATACTTTATACCGCGGCTTTAGATGACTCTCTCGGAGCCCTGTTAGCTCAGGTCAATGATGAGGGTAAAGAAAATGCTCTATACTACCTAAGCCATCGTCTACTTCCGACGGAAATAAGGTATCCCGCAATTGAAAAGCATTGTTTGGCCCTAGTCTTCGCTGCTCAAAAGCTCAGGCACTACATGATTTCTCATAAGGTCAACCTGATCTCGAAATTTAATTCATTGCAGTACTTGATGACTTGTCCAACACTTTCCGGCAGACTTGCCAGATGGTCAATGATATTATTGCAATTCGATATAACTTTCGTGCCTCTTCGTGCCGTAAAGGGACAAGTCTTAGCAGACTTCCTCGTAGCACACCCTTTGCCGGTAGAATCTCCTCTCAATGACGATTTGCCAGATGAACAAATAATGAGCCTAGAAGACCCTGATGATCGACGTTGGGAATTATATTTCGACGGAGCATCTTCAGCACACAAAGATGAAGAATCGCAAGTGATAGTACCCGGTAAGGCAGGAATCAGACTAATTTTTATAACACCGGAGTGGGGGATGTTAAGATACTCCTACCACTTGACAGAACCGTGTACAAACAACGAAGCAGAATACGAAGCCCTCATAACCGGACTGAAATTAGCTATTCAAATGGGGATAACAGTTATCGACATCTATGGGGATTCACAGTTAATCATTCAACAGATCGTCGGACAGTACAGAATTTTAAAGCCAAGACTCGAGCAATACTTCCAGTATGTCATACAGTTGTTGGAACAAATTCTGAATGTGACAATCTACAAAATTCCCAGAAAAGAAAATGCTTTAGCAGATGCGTTAGCTCGCCTCGCAAAAGAATTTGCCTGTTTGCAAGATGAGTCAGTGGAAGAGTCAGTTCACGGACGTTAGGTCCTATCACAGCTCGACATAGACACAATACACAAATAAGAAAAAGAAGAAGAACCAGGTTACAACGGATGACGAAAAACACGGAAGATTGGCGACGGCCATTAATCGACTACCAGTAAACGGGAAAAGTACCGGACGATAGGTCGTTAGCCCATCGGATCAAGAAAAGAACTCGTCCTACGCATTAATAAACAACACGTTATACGGAAGGTCTTTTGATCAAATGTGGCTAAGATGCCTAAGCGGGTCCGAGGCCCGTGAAATCGCTAAAGAGGTGCATTCGGGACTCGTGGCGCTCACCGATCGGGTCCGAAGATGAAAATGAAAATTAAAAGACTAGGGTACTACTGGCCCTCGATGATGACCGACTGCATGAAAATCTCCAAGAGCTGTCACCAATGCCAAGTGCACGGAGTGGTTCTACACCAACCTCCAAATGTGTCGTGGCCATTTGAATGTTGGGGCACGGATATAGTGGGCCCGATAGAACCACCATCTTCAAAAGGACATCGCTTCATTCTTGCGGCTACAGATTACTTTTCCAAGTGGGCAGAGGCGGTTCCACTCGGAGAAGTGAAAGCACACCACGTGCTACGGCTTTTCAAAAACCAAGTTGTCTACCGTTTCGGAGTGCCGCGCGAGATCATCTCGGATAATGGGTCGGCATTCAGAAGCACGCAGATCAACAATTTTGTCAGGAGACACGGAATCAACTAGCGATATTCAACAATTTACTACCCAAGAGCAAACGGCCTGGCTGAGGCTTTTAATAAAACTCTCGTTCAAATCTTAAAGAAAACTTTGGATGATAATAAGAGAAATTGGCACGAGAAGTTATTAGAAGCCTTATGGGCCTACCGAACAACCTTCGAACTCCTACTCGAAGCTACACCTTACGCTCCGGAGTATGGGTCCGAGGCAGTGTTACCCTTAGAGGTCCAGCTTCCTTCACTCAGAATTGCAGTTGCAAACAAAATCACAACAGAAGAGAATGCCAAATTACGACTAGAGGAATTAGAAAGTCTGGAAGGAAAAAGACTTGCATCACAACAGAATTTAGAACTATACCAAGCTAAGATGGTTCAAGCCCATGACAAACCGAGTCCGCCAAGAACCTTTAAAGTTGGTGACTTAGTTCTCGTTCTCAAAAGACCTATTCTTGCACATCACAAGATAGGAGGAAAATTTGAACCCACTTGGGAAGGACCGTTTGTGGTCGAGGCGATCTACTCGGGAGGCTCCTACCAGCTAGTGAATTGCCAAGGAGAACGACATATGCTTCCGATCAATGGACGATACTTGAAAAAGTATTACGCTACCTAATGTTTCGAAGGAATGGATTTTTCATCCCTAGAAGCACGGGTGAAGTAATTACTTATGACTGGGTCCGAACCCAAAAATAAAAAAAAAATGTGCTAAAAAAATAAAAAAAAAATAAAATCATGATAATAAAGCTTTCCTTGTTTTCTCTTCCACATCAAAATCTCTTTTCTGATCTTATCTCACTTCATTCCTGTTAAATTTAAAAATACAAAATGTAATAAAAAAAAACTGTCTTTAATAAACATTTTCTTAATGTTCTTGTTCTTAGTACAGCCCCTGATCCTTTTCCTTGTCTTTTTGCAGGGAAATGTCGAACGGACGGTTGGTCCTGAACTTTAGAAATGGCGTAAGCCTTGCACTCGACGAAAAGAGGGAGAAGGATGGAGCGATAATCGAGATTGACTCGGACTTCGCACCAGCAGGCCTACATTACGAGGAAAGTGACTAGGTCCCAGCTGATCGAGAAGAACCGCCCGATCGGACGAGAATGAAAGTGGGTGGCCCAAGCCACCAATCCAGCAACAAGAAAAGGAAAACAAGCACTGAAGAAGACAAGAAAATCAAGTCCGTAGTTGCTACAGCAGAGGGCAGGCTTGTCAGCGCCGCGCCCACAGAGATTCAGGAAGTACGAAGAGCTAATCTCACAGCAACTCAATGAAGAAATAAGAATCGCCGTATCCGTAAGATGTTAACCAAACTAGCAGCGGACCAGCGCGACGAGGCAGTTGCTACTGCCAGTACATATACTTCAAGGACGCCAGTTCACCAGGTACCTGAAAGAAGGAGACCAGCTCCTAGGATAACAGAAGAAGCCAGGGAAATCTCAAGAAGATCGGAAGAAAGAAGGCTACCACGCCACCAGATAGAACCGCCAGTAATGCATAACCTTGTTGCAGAAGCAACCCCGGAGGATGTCCCGACGGACACCATCCTCGAGGAGCCGAGGTATGCAGGAGAACGTGAAGGGATTGAGCCGTATATCCCACAGTACGTCACCAGGCGCCGCCATTTGCAGATTATTCTAAAATACGAGCTGGAAAGAATGCAGAATGTTGAAAAGAAAACTTTTGAATACTTCGAGAGAATCAGAGGCAGGAGGATCAATATACTAGAAGGCCTCGAGCTACATACAGACGTGTTCTCAGAATACGAACAACAACAAATTGTGGACTACATCCGGGATTTGAAAAGAATGGGCCGAGCAGGCCGCCTAAGAGAAAACACCTACTCAGAACCCCGGAGATGGATGCCAAGGAAAGGAAGAATTACAATACAATGTGGATGCTGCTACAACTTCACAGAAGACAGGAAGGGAAACCTACCGGGAATACTCCGTCATGACCGGGTGGATCCAATGCCATTGGTCATCAAAAGAATGGTAAAAAGATTGATAACATGGAGGGTACTGCCGACAGATTGCATACCCAACAGTTGCATCATTAATATTTACAAGCAGGGTGACTGCATACCCCCGCACATAAATCACCACAACTTTGTCGGACCTTTCGCACGCTTTCTTTTCGAATGAATGTAATATCATGTTCGGATCCGACCTCCGGATAGCAGGCCCGAGTGAGTTCCGAGGGCCGCAAAGATACCATTACCGGTAGGTTCCGTCATGATACCGAAGGGCAACGGAGCGAGATGTCGCTAAACATTGCATACCAGGAGTACCGATGAAGCGGATCTCGGTTACTTTCGAAGGATGGACGACAGGAAGACACCTTAACACTTCCGACCGGACCGGAGCTAGAGAGCCTCCGGCCTTACGAGCCGTGAGTCACATGGAAAATATCACACCTCCAACGTACATCCATACGGCACCCTTGCCAAGGATGGCTTGGAAGGTGATGTTATTGACCATGTACCTCGCTATTCAGACATGGATTTTTGACAGATACCTTTTTGGATGGATCGACAAAGATCATACATAGTCCGTTTTGACTCTACATGGATTGTATGAGATGTATTACAGATCGAGTTGTATGATGTATCTTCAACATGATTGGAATGAAAATGACCATGTCACATTTTTGGCCTTCACCTCTTTTGTGCAAATTGACTGGGAAACACAATTAAAGTTAAATGAACTTCGAACAAAGAACAGAAAAGAAACAAAAAATAAAAAATAAAAGAAAACTTTCCTTAAAAATCTGAAAATGATAAACACCAAACTCACATGAACATTAAATAAACGATAAAATAAATTTGAATCGTTAAAGGACAAACAAAATGAGCACAAGTTTTAAATCAAATTCAAATTCAATCTTCCAGATCTCAAATCAAATCTCAATCAAATTTCAAATTCAATCTTTCCAGATTTCAAATCAAATCTCAATCGAGTTCAAACTCAACCTTCCAAATCTGAAATCCAATCCGTTCTATTCTCTCCCTTGTCTGGGATGGAAGCGGTTGATTCCATTGACACGGATCGAATCTGATGGCGAGGAATTGTATCCAATCCAAACCAGCAACTTTCAATCAACTCCTTTGAATGTGATATGTAGCATCTACATATTCCCTCCTAATCTATTTCCTTCCATGAAAAGTCTTTTACAACTTTCATGAAATTCTCGAAACACCAAAATTCCACACTTTTCAAATCAAACTTTTGGAGTCGAGGATTTTACATCCGAGATCGCATTGCTTTAGGATCCTTTCCTTATCGCAATGAAATACATCAAATTCAAACTTTTGAGGTTGAGGATTTTACATCCGAGACTGCATTGCTTTAGGATCCTTTCCCTATCACAATGAAATACATCAAATTCAAACTTTTGGAGTTGAGGATTTTACATCCGAGACTGCATTGCTTTATGATCCTTTCCCTATCGCAATGAAATACATCAAATTCAAACTTTTGGAGTTGAGGATTTTACATCCGAGACTGCATTGCTTTATGATCCTTTCCCTATCGCAATGAAATACATCAAATTCAAACTTTTGGAGTTGAGTATTTTACATCCGAGACCGCATTGCTTTAGGATCCTTTCCCTATCGCAATGAAATACATCAAATTCAAACTTTTAGGTTGAGGATTTTACATCCGAGACTGCATTGCTTTAGGATCCTTTCCCCATCGCAATGAAATACATCCAAATTCAAACTTTTGGGTTGAGGATTTTACATCCGAGACTGCATTGCTTTAGGATTCTTTCCCTATTGCAATGAAATACATCAAAATCAAACTTTTGGGTTGAGGATTTTACATCCGAGACTGCATTGCTTTAGGTTCTTCCCCTATCGCGATGAAATACATCAAATTCAGAATTTTGGGGTTAAGGATTTTACATCTGATACTGCATTGCTTTAGGTTCTTCCCCTATCGCGATGAAATACATCAAAGTCAAATTCCTGGGGTTGAGGATTTTACATCCGAAACTGCATTGCTTTAGGATTCTTTCCCTATCGCGATGAAATACATCAAAATCAAAATCTTGAGGTTAAGGATTTTACATCCTCTGAGATCTCTCCTCATTGCAATGATTCAATCCGATCAATTCAATTTTCTTTTGAGGTTGAAGATGTTACATCTAAAACCACAAAATTCCAATTTTCATTTCAAGTTTGAATCCCTTCAAATTAATTTTAACAAAACTTCAATTTAAATTGAAACTCAAACTAAAATTTAAGCTCACACATCAAAACTTAAACTGAAACAAAATAAAATCTAAATTGAAATTCCCCCAGATCATGTGATTTGGGATTCACCTCCTTTTCCTTTCCCCAGCGAGAGTTCAGGGATCTCCAGTCTCAGAGATATACTTGACACTCCCCAGCGGAAGCTCTTCTACTTCGTCCTAAGTTTGTCACTTGGACTTTTGTATTGGTTTTGTTGATCGTGTCGGTCAACACCAATACGCGCGGTGTGCTTGGTCAGCTCACCACACCTATTGGGGGTCCATTTGTTGACCTCATTTTTGATGAGGTCTTCTCTTCTTCTTTTTAGTACTTAGGATCTAGCCTTAGGCTTTTCCTTTGACTATCTTAGAGGAATAGAATTGTGACCCACCACTTAGAAGTTCAAACCACTTCTTAACTCCCTACAAACTCCACAAACTTGACTGTAGACCCCTACTCACCTAGAGGGTTGAAATCAAATGTGGAAGTTTAAAGGATGAGTTCCTATAAGACTCTTTGGCCTTAGGACTACCCTGGGTGGCCTGGTCTGGTGAAGGGCTGACTTACACATGCACTACATATATACACTACACTTTCACACACCTCCTAAAAACACACTCATACCCAACTTGACCTCCTGACTCATAAAGGTGATTCACATGGATGGTCCTTAACCCCTAAGCCCTTGCGTAAGAGGGTTAGGAACAACATAATGGATGCCTCAAATGAGTCCCTTCATGGCTCATGTGGGCTTGATATGGCTTCATGGCTCAACCAAAATGATTTTATTCCACTTATATTCACCCAATCTTCAATTTTCCAAATTTTCAATTTTGACCCCGGGACCCCGCACCCGCTAACTTTACCCAAAACCCTCGAAATCCTCCAAAATTTCCAAATCACCCAAAAATTCCCCAAAACCAATCCCAAACATTTCCACATTACTCAAATTGATCATCCATAGCCAAAAATACCAAAAATTCAAAAAATACCTGCCAATACCCTCCAAATACCCAAAATACCCCTCTTGACCCAAAAAATCCAAAAATTCAGAAAATTCCCAGAAAATTCCAAAAAATCCTAAATATTCCCAATTTCATTTTGTTCAACTGTACCATGGGCCAATTTTGTCAATTTACCCTACTTTTGTCAAAACCCCCAATTTGACCCATTTTAACCCTAAGTGAACCCAATGTCAAACCAAACCTACCCAATTGACCCAAATCCTGGTCCAATTCAATTCTAAACTTCAATTCAACATTCCCAACACCAATCTAGACTAAATCCAAGTCCAATTTGATTGACATTTGGATCCAATTTCACTTTTGGCCTTAAAGCCCAATTTGGACCCATGACCCAAACCTAACCCAAACTCACTCAATTCAACTCCAATTAACCCCAAATCTTTTCTAAACCTTCCTTAACATCCCTACAAACAAAAAACTAACATGATTTGTCCGAAATTTAGGCCCAAACCCCACTCAAATCCAACCCAAAGCTAAAAAGCCCAATTTTGACCTAAACCCAAACCTAACCCAAATAAGCCCAAACCCCAAAATCAAAACCCAACCAAAGCCAAAACCTCTTTGAAACACTCCCATAAAAATTTCCCAACATTTATTTTACATTAATTTCAACCCTAGCCCAACATTGGCCCAAGTTAGCCCAATTTGACCCATATTAGCCCATTCACCAAAGAAGCCCAAATCCAACCCAATTCAAACCCAAATCACTCCCAATTTGCTTCAAATGACTCATGACACATCTATGAACTAAACACAACATTTGTTTGGCCTAATCCTTTACAAAATTCCCATCCATAAATTTATTTTCAAACCAAAGGCCCACCTTCTTAAGCCTTCCTAAAAGCCCAAATTTCATGCTAAAGCACATATGACAAATTCTTCTCATCATACCCTTAATTAAAATCATCCCTAAGTTCAAATCAATCATCAAATGATTCCAAATTAAGCCCCAAACAAATTCCCATCAAATTACCAAAATTTCTAAGATCCATTTTCATGAAATTGACCAAGCTTTTCCCTAAGCCAAAGACAAGCCATGAAGCCATGCATGAGCCCCATAGGAGCCATGAGAGCCATGGAATCCACTTTCCACCTCACGAAACCATTAATGGTAAGAGAGAGGGTCTCTTTTTTAAACCCTTTTTAAGCCCTTTTTACCTTAAGCATGATACACTCTAAACCATGTTTAGCCACCTCACCATGGATGGGGACTTCACTACCACAATTCAGCTGACCCAAATGATTCCCCCTCGCCCAAGGTCAAGCCTTGGATGGTGAACCAAGCACAAATACTTGGGTTGACCTAAACCAAGCCAAAATCACCCCTTTTCCATTCCATTTCAATTCACCACCTTTACACATGGAAACCATCAATTGAACTCACAGGAATCAAGCTCTGACCTCACTGACCCTGATGGTGACCAGTGGCTGGCCGGCCAGCCACCAGGTCGCCGGAAAGCACCACACCCGAGAGCTCACATGTGAGCCAACTTTGGAATTCCACCTTGCTGATCCCAACCCTTGGCCATCCCTGTGAGGCTCTCCAGCCACCTCTATTTAAACCCGACCCCCTCACGGCCATGAGGGGAGAGTTGCACAAACCTTGCCTAAACTCTGCTAAAATTGTTCCAAACCCTTCTCCATACTTAGAGCTGTTGATCCCCAGTGTCAATTTGCCCTAATCCCCACCAACAGAATCCAATTTATAAACTGAAATTTCACCCAAAACCAGGACACTTTGCAATAGTGAGCCAATCCTCAAATCGATCGGTCCTACACCTTCACTCGGACCAAGAGGAGAAGTTTCCCACCGAAAGCCCCATCTCCGAAGCCACCCAGTTGCTCCGGCCTCCAAGCTTTGTGATCGGCCGTGGTCACTTTCATAGCTAGGCAATTCACCGGACCAGGAGACTTCATCTAGAGCTTCGTCGGGATCCAATCGAAGGTGACACAACCCTCAGATCGAAGCCACACTTCTCTGAGCAAAGGTATGGCCTCACTCTTCTTCCCGAGCTTCTGAACATTCTCCATTTTCATTGAGTAAATTTCATGCCACATAAATCGTATAGATGTGTTCGTCTTCTTGAGACGAATCCATAGAGGATAAGAACGTTCAATTTGGTCAAGTATCGAGTGAGATCTTAGGCCTAGAAGATGGACGACTCTCGGGTAAGGTGCCTGGGGACGATGAACGGATGTCGTTCATTTAATACACACGCGGACAGATGGCCAGGATCGCGTCGGATCAGGAGATGGAACGACACAGCGGGCCCCCGGAGCGCTGAGTCAAATGGCGGCGTCGAATCGGAGAGCGCCTCGCGGCGTTTCGGAGCTGCCGAGGTTGACGCGGCGCCGCGTGGATAAATAGAAAATTAGGGTATTTTCTGATTTATTTAATTCCCTAAACTTCAAAAATCCATAACTTTGTGTAGGAAAATTAGAAAAATAAAATAAAAATACCCTCTTGCTCGAGTGAATGAGAGGAGAATAATGTGGAAAAGAAATCATTTAATTTCATCAAGTATTTTATTTTTAATGATTTATTTCCCTTCGCATTGTTTTAATTCTCCATGCATATAGGAAATTCACCATGGCATGAGACCATAGTGGCTTTTGAAGCCTCTAATTTGGAAACATTCCCCGAATTTTCTAAAGTCGAGGCCATCCCTATGAGAAGTTATTGATTTTTCAAATTCATGTTACTCGTTTTGAGTATTTTAAATCTAATAATTAGCATGTTGTGAAATGAATTCTAGGAAAATTTGGTGATGTCTCTTATGACCGGAGGACCTTAGGAAAAATAGGTTTTGGATTAGTTTATTTAAAATAACCCTAATTGGCTTAAACACCCAAAATAGCTCCTTAATTAATTAGAGCTAACCATACATCAAATTGACTTGAAATCAATTCTCCACTAACCTTTAGGATCAGAGGAACCCACTATAAAAATTTGAAGTCAATTGGACTTGGTTAGCCCTACTAAATGGGTTGAGTAAGCCATTTAATCAATTTGAATTTCAAAAATTCATAACTTTCAAAATACCTTTCAAACATTCACCAAATTGGTTTTGGATCCTCTCTGATATCAGGGGAATTTAAGAAAATTAAAATTTCAATTTTCTAAAAAATTTGATTTTTTTGGTATTATTTTAATATTTTAATAATTAAAAAATAATAAAAATCATAAAAATAATAAAATTCACCAAAATGTCACATTTTGAATTTTAATCACTTAGGAACAAATCCCATATTTTTCTTAGGTCTATTTAATGAGATATTAAATTTTAAAGCCCTAGGGTAATTTTAAAATTAAAAAAAAATGTATTTTCTAGCATTTTCACTAAAATAATTATAATAAATCAAATAAAAATCGTAAAATTGTAAAAATTGATTCTCTGATTTCCTTGATATCAGAGAGAGTTTTGAAAAATATAAAATTAATTTTTCAGCCTTTACTTTATTTTTAAATTAATTAATACTCCAAAACTTAAAATAATTATAATAAAAATAATTTAATTCAAAAAATCACGAAAATTGGTCCAAGTGGTCCTCTGGTCATTAGGAATGTCCCATAATTTTCTTAAGGATAGAAACTCTCCCTTGGTCATGTTATTAAATTTTCCTTGGAAATCCCTATTTTCTACCAAAAATAATTATATAAATAAATTAAATACAGAAAAATCACATTTTCTCCTCTCATGTCTTTATTGACATATGAGTGAAGTCACATAAAAATTTCAAATTCATTTAAGCTCAATTTAGTGAGTTATGAAATTATTAAGCTCAAGGGCAAAATGGTAATTAAAAAATTTTAACCCTTAATTAAAACTTTAGGTTTAATAAAATTAACAAGTAAAATATTTGATCTTAATCTGATTTGGATGATTGAAATTTAAATAATTAAAGGGTAGAAACTTTCTAAACAATTTGAAGATAAACCTTGATTAAATAATTGATTAAATTTGGAAGAATAATAAAATTGGAATTATTAAATAGGGATATTATTAGGAAGAGATTTATTCTTTAATTTAAAAATCCCTAAATTAATCATCTCAATAATATTTAATTCCTAATTAAAAATGATAATTCAAATTTAAGTTTTAAAATGTTAAAGGACTTAATCATTAAATTAAATTAAAGTTAAATTATTAAACTCTTTTTAAATTTTCAATTAAATTAAAATTAAAAATAAAATTAAATTAAAGATTAAAATTAAATTAAATCAAACAAATAAATTAAATTAAATTAAATTAAATTAAATAAATTAAATTAAATTAAATTAAATTAAATTAAATTAAATTAAAACATATTAAATTAAACTAAATTAAATTAAATTAAATTAAATTAAATTAAATTAAAACATATTAAATTAAATTAAATTAAATTAAATTAAATTAAATTAAATTAAATTAAATTAAATTAAATTAAATTAAATTAAATTAAATTAAAATAAAAATAAAAAAATCAAATAAAATTAAAATTAAATTAAAAATTAAAATTAAATTAAAACAAAAATTAAAATAAAAATTAAATTTAAAATTAAAATTAAAATTAAAATTAAAATTAAAATTAAAATTAAAATTAAATTAAAATTAAAACTAAACCAAATTAAATTAAATTAAAGTTAAATTAAATTGAATTAAATAACATCACCTAAGATATAAAGAAATTAAATATAAATTAACTTGAACACTATTCCAAATTTAAATCCGATAACTGAAATTAAATCACAAACCATTTGAACACCAATTTGCCCTCGAAAACTTTGGTTATCATAACTCCTAAACAGTAACATTAAATGAAATGTTACTTCACTTATAGGATATTCAAATGTCCTAGTTCATCGAGCAAGATAACAAAACTCGAATTCTCGGACGATTAATTCATTTGTATAATTAAATTCATTCTGGACTTAAAACAATTCTAGCAATATCGAAAAGATGTTTAAGATTCTTCTTAAGCACTTCCTCAATATGATAGGATACTTATAAGAACAATTGAACTTAATTGTTCTTTGATGAAGAAAATCGTCCTCAAACCAAAACACAAGAACCTAGACGTCATAGGAAATGACTAGCCATAGGATTAGGAACTTGGTAGAAAACCATAACCCTTCCCTTAGCTTTACCTAGGAACTTGCTTAAATATCCTAATTGTGTTTCAAGTGCAGCTTGGGATGACGGGAAGACCCTCCAGGTACACTTTTATTTTGTTGCAATTTACTTTCTTGCAATTTACTTTATTGCAAATGCACTTTACTTTTCTTGCATGATAAACAATTGTTGCATGAAAACCCACACCTTAGGATAGTCCCTAAAACTGAAACCAAAACTAAATTAAAAGTCATTACAAGATAAAATTCACCGCCACAACATCTCAAAATATAAAACAACTCAAAATTTAATCACAAACAAAACACAAAACTGCAATTACAACTAAATTAAAACGTCCTGTTGGATGATCGGGAATACCTCGGATGATGTAACCTATGTGTTGCTAACGGGATTTCCCACGGTCTAAATGAAAGTGTGGAACTCATTCAGTTGAGTTTAGCAAATTCATCTCGGACTAAGTGAATCCGATAAAAATAACGATGCCGGAAGGATGGAACCATGAGATCTTAACCGGTGTTGTTATAATCAACTTTAAGATTTGTTTTAAATAAAATATAAAAAACACTTGGAAATTAAGATCTTCTCTAAACCAAAACACTTTTCTCATCTCCTGATTTACGACTTCTAAAACTAAACCTTTGCAACAACAAGGAGCTCGGAGCATGGTGGGCAAAGACGGCCATCTTCATCAAGCAAAACCCGAGTCTACTTCAAAGAAAACTTTCCTAGAATTAAATAACCAAGCCATTGGACCTCGAGGTAGTTTGCCTAGTGAAACATAAATACTCAACCCTTCGTTAGGCATTTGCATGTTCTTGTCATGCAAATTAAGCCCTAACCGGTCTTAGGATTCCGAGGTAGTCGTCCGATACAACATAAACCCTCATATCTTCGAGGCTATTTGTATGATCATGTCATACGAATATAAGTCCTAATTAATTAAAATTGGCAAGATTGAAATACTAAATAAACATTAGGACTTTCCTAAATTCAAGCCAAACAATAGGATAATCGGGAAATTACCGAAGTTCGCTTCGAATCTGTGATTTCTC
This sequence comes from Papilionanthe hookeriana x Papilionanthe teres, assembly GCA_022702705.1. NCBI lineage: Eukaryota > Viridiplantae > Streptophyta > Magnoliopsida > Asparagales > Orchidaceae > Papilionanthe > Papilionanthe hookeriana x Papilionanthe teres. The sequence goes on along the minus strand of CM040427.1, from coordinate 112,170,806 downwards.
CTACTTTTCCTCCTTTGAATTCCCAAAACAAAATGTTCCAAAGTTGATCCATTCCCTATTGAAATTCCAAAATTCAATCCCTCGAAAACCTTAAACTTTGAAATTCTCGAGAGCGTAATTACCGATTATTATCGAGAGTTTTTTTAGGTGATGCCCGTCACTTAAGATGTAATTAACTATAGTAGGCTTGCCCTTATAGGGAATTTTAAAGAACCCGTGTAATATAAACCCCGTTTAATGCTTTCATATTAAGCAGTGGAATTTGTCGGCTTATAAAATTGGTTCGCGTGACCAAACGGATGTCACAAAATCTTTTAGTTTATTTAATCGAGCCCCATCATCAAGTAGTGTGTCTATTCTTCGGGATAGATACACAGCTTGTGATGTGGCGCTCATTTATATAAACTATTTGGGATGTGAGATCAGTTTGATTTCATATCTTAAAATTTTCAAATTTAAAATTAAATTCCAAATCAAATACTACTTTTCAAATTATTTATTTAAATTAAATTAAAAAACTCGCCGACAACTTCTGTTAGGCGACCCCTTTTCGAAATAAAACACATGACCTAAAAATAAGCCGTACATATATATATATATATATATATAATATAAAAAAATTAATAAATAAAATACTTTTTAAAAAAAATATCCCTCTCTCGCTCACCTCTCCCTCACCTCTCCCTCACCCTACACACCACCCTAAAGTCTACCCACCTCACCTCCTCCTTACCTTCACCATATCTATCCCTCCTCTCTCCCTCACCTCTCCCTCACTCCTCCTTTGACTCCTAGCCGTGAGTCTCGCCCATTAAAAACCACTCACCATCTCATTTTTACACTCTTACACACTCACTTACTCGCTTCACTAACTTCCTCACTCCACCCCCCTCCCCCCCCCCCCCGCCCCGCCCCCAAGTTCCTCTCCTAGTTGTGAGCCTACCTTCCCCTTCTCCTCCTTCTTCCAAGCTAGTCACACTTCACCACAACACCCTTAACCTCTCCTAGCTGTGAGCTTCAACAAAGGCATCCCCTCTTCAAATTCTTTCAACAACTCCTCCAAAGCTAAGGTAATTTTCTTCCCCTCTCATTTATTCTTTTTTTTTATGGAAATTTTTGTTTCAAAAATTCTTTTTAGATTCCATCTTCATGTTTAGCATAAATATTTCACACCTACATGAATTTTATTTAAAATACTTCTTCCTTTACAAAGATTTTTAAATATACATACAAGTCATTTAATTTTTTTTTAAATCTTCATGTATGCTTTTTAAATGTTTCCATGCTTAGTCTTAGGAATTCCTTTTTTATGCAAGGTTATTTAGCTATTTAGTTTTTAAATCTTTCCATGTTTAGCCTTAGAATTTCGTTTTCATGCAAATTATCAAATTAGGTTAATTAGTTTTAGATATTTACATATTTACCACCTAGTTTTTAACTAACTAGAAAAATAAATTTTTAAATTTAAAAAAGAAATAATATAACATAAAGGAAATAAAATAAAAGAGAAAAGAGAAATAAACATAATGATAAAATAAAAATAAGAAGAAAGAAAATGAAATAAAATTTTAAAATGACATAACGAAAATAATAATGAACAAATATACTACTAAAATAATTACATAAATTACATATATGTAAATTAATAATATAAATGTAAATAAATTATATGTACTAAATAATATATAAATTAATGTTAAATACATTGTAAATAAAATATATACACTAAATAAATAATGTTTATAATAATGTAAATAAAATAATAAATAACAAAATGTAAAAACATAAGTGATATAATTGTAAATTTAAATAAATTAAATAATATCTTTACTAAATTTTAACTAAAATAAACTATACTAAATTTAAAATAACTATACTAAATGTAAATAATATAACCATAATAAACTTAATAACTTTACTAAATAAAAGAACTACACTAAATTTAAATAATATAACTACACTATATTAAATTTAAATAAATACTACTAAAATTTAAATAACTAAAAGAATAATAATGATATATGAATAATAACAATATGTAAATAATAAAAAATAATGTGATAAGAATAAAATAAATAACTATAAACTTAAATAGATAATGAAAATATAAGAAAATGATAATAATAATAACTAAAATAATAATTGTAAATATAAATAAATAACAAAAATAAGTAAATAAAAATGTCATTTTTTTAAAATAATGTAAATATAAATATATATGTAAATAATAATTTTAATATATAATAGCCTAATATAAATGATAATAACTTTAAGAATAATCAAGGAGAGAGAAAATGAAAAGCTTTATAATTAAGTAAATAATAACATAAATGATAAATAAATGATATAAATAATAAACTTAAATATACATTTAACTAATAACAATAATAAATTACAAGAAAAATAACTTATAACTTAAATATATTAAATGATAAGAATATAAGGGATAATAAAAATAAATAACACATAAATTGAAAATAATTTAAATAATATAAATAAATAATAAATTAAATAAAATAAAATAATTTGAATTAAACTATATTAAATTAAACAATAATAATTTAAATTAAATTAAATCAATTAAATTAAATTACTAAAAATCAAAAATTAAATTAAATTAAACTAAATAATAATATAAATAAATAATAAATTTAATTAAATTAAATTAATTAAATCAAGCTAAATTAAAATTAAATAATAATGTAAATAAATAATAAATTAAATTAAATATAATAATTTAAATAAATTAAATTAAATTAAATTAAATTAAGCAATAATGTAAATAAATAATAATTTATACAAAATTAAATTAAATAAATTAAATAAATTAAATAATTATAATTAAATGAAAACCAAAAATAATAATTTAAATAAATAAATATTAAGTAATTATAAATTAAAGTAAAATTAAATTAAATTAATAAAAATTAGTTAAATAAATAAATGAAAATAAACTAAATAAATAACAATGAATTAAATACGATAATAAATTAAATAAATAATAAAGATAATAATAATTTTAATTACAATTAAAAGATAATAATTTTAAATAACACATAATAAAAATAACAAAACACCTAGATAATAAATAACAATAATAACATAAAATGATAACACATAACAAAATAAACAATAACAAAATAATAAATGACAATAAAAACATATAAATAACATAACAATTACACACAACACAACAATCACAACATATAACAACAATCTCGACCACAATACAATACCAATACGATAACAATCAAACCTAAGATAGGCCTTCTGAGGAATAGTTTATTTTTCCCTTTATAAAGACCCCTAGGAAATCACAACTTGGTGCAGAAAACATAATAAGAATACCATTATGCTTAGTGAATGCATGGAGCAACCCAAATTTTACCCGTTGTCCACACAATCTTCCCAATTCACATTCCATGCTCAAAGTTCCTAGCTCTAAAAACAAACCAAAACCAAAACTAAAATCAAACCAAAATCAAACTAAACCTAAACCAAAACAAAAAAAAAACAAATCCAAACACAAACTCAAGCAAATCTTCCACAAATAAAATCACAAACTATTCACAGCACTCCCATAAGTCCAAATCAAACTACCAATTACCACCAATCCAAATCCAAAACACACCAAAACCCATCTACCCCAACCTACCCCGAACACCTGTGCTCATTAAGCATAAGGGTATAGGTAGGATGAGTTGTTAAGAAACATAATAAGTCTAAATGAGCCAGAGACTTTTCATCAGGCTGTGAGAGGGAAGCATGGACCTGCATCCTTCTCTGACCTTTTGGATACCTCAGAGGTCTATTAAACTTAATATGTCTACTTAACGAAACCATCCTCAATTAAATTAACAAAGTTCATTGAAACACAATATAGAAATTCACATAGACATCATAGGACTTGTTAGACAACCAGGACATTTACATAGACATCATAGGATTGAGTAGTTACTGCTTGTTAGTCCTACTTCTTCCTGTTTTCCGGCATGCTTTAATTTCTGCAAAATTATAAACACATACATGCAATGCAATACTAAAGTTTCATATGGGAATGACGAGAAGACACTACCAGGTACACTTTTATTTTATTGCGATTTATTTTTCTTGCACTGTACTTTTCTTTTCTTGCATGTTAAACAAGAAGGTCACCCTGCATGAAAACTGAAAACCTTTAGGATAGTCACAAAACTGAAACCCAAAACTAAATTAAAAGTTAAAACAAGATAAAATTCACCACCACAACATTCAAAAGATAAAACAACTCAAAATTTAATCACAAACAGAACAACAAAACTATAACTGCAACTAAATTAAAACGTCTTGTTGGATGATCGGGAATGCCTCAGATGATGTAACCCACGTGTCGCTAACGAGATTTCCCACAGTCTAAATGAAAGTGTGGAACTCATTCAGTTGAGTTTAGCAAATTCATCTGGACTAAGTGAATCAGATGAAAATAACAGTGTCGGAATGACGGAACCGTGGGATGTTAATCAGTTCTATTTAATCAGCTTTAAGATTTGTTTTAATTAAAACACTAAAATACTTGGATTCTAAGACTTTTATAAACCAAAAAAATTCTCTCACCTCCTGATTTTCACCTTCTAAAATAGAACCTCTGCAACGAAAAAGGAGCTTTGAGCATAGTGGGCAGCACAACCATCTTCTTCAGCAAAACCTGATTCTACAATAGCAAAACAGTTCCTTAGTTCAAATTAGCAACTAGCTATAGGACTTCGAGGTATTTGCCCAGTGCAAAGTAAACCCTCATCTCATCTTTTAGGCTTTTGCACCCGGTGCATTATAAGCCCTAACTCGTCTAGGTTTCCTAGGTTGTCATCCCGATATGACATAAACCCTCACATCTTCCAGGCTATTCATATGATCGACATCAAATAAATGTAAGCCTAAAATAATAAAATTTGTAGGATGAAATATAAATTAAATGTTTTCCTAGACTGAGCCAAACAATAGGATAGCTTGGGAAAACACCGGGATTCTTCTCGACTCTGTGTTCCTCCCCTAGTCTTCTTTTCCTTTGGACTATGATAAAATGAAATGTTGTGAAATTTGAACCATTCACCTATTGATTTCTGATAATCACATTTTGTTGAAAGAAATCCTTACCTTTGGAAGTCATGAATATAATTATTTCCTGATCTTTATCAAGAGTTTTTTTAGGTGACTTCGGTTGTCTAAGATGTAATTAACTATAGGGGCTTGCCCTTATAGGAAACCTAAAAGACCCCAGATTAATTTAAACCCCATTTAATCCTCTTATATTAAATGGGGGAAATTGTCGGCAAACATACAGGTTTCACAGACCAAACGGATGACATACTTTTCCTTAGTTCATTTGATTGAGCCTCATCCTCAAGTTTTGTGTTCGTCCTTTGGATATATACAAAGCCTGAGGTATAGTGCTCTTTCATTCGAACATTTTAAAATATGAGATCAGTTTGACTCCATATTTTCCTAAACTAAATTATAATTAAATTAAAATTTTCCTTCTGAAGCGGGCGATGGGACTTCGATTCCAGCGAATGACTGCTTCTAGTGGGCAACCCCAACAAAAAAAACATATATTCAAAACTATTTATACGCCGACAGCTTCTGGCGACTCCGCTGGAGATAGAGTTTCTCTCTTCATAAAAATCAGGAAATACTATATTCATATATCGGTAATGTACTCGTCTCTCTCTTGAGCCAAATTACCATTCTTCCATTAACATACTTTACCCATTTCTTTCTTGGGAATGTATGATCAACTCTCCTGGATTTCAGGACCATCTGTTTAGCCACTCCTAAACAGAGAGGTTTGGGGATCCTTAGGATCTTTTTTTTTCTTTTGATCTTGTGGGGTTGGACCCCCAATAGGTGTGTTGGTCGATTGATTCCACTTGGGCAATGTGCGTTGTGAAAAGTGATCCTCAGCAGCGTCCTTTGCTTCACCTTTTTCTTCTGCCTCCTGGATTTAATTTTTTTGCCTTTGGCAAGTTAATCCACCTTTAAAAGTTTAAATATCATTTAAAACAAACACATGAAATCTAAAAGAAAATAAAACAAAAAGAAGAACAAAATATGATAAGAGAAAATAATAATATATTAAATGAAATCAAAAGTTTTACCCAGTTCACATAATGATTTTTTTCATAGTGTTCATACTATGATGACAAGGTCTTTGGCCCTTCCTAAATTTTGGAATGTTTCTTTTGACAGTCAAAATGTCAACCCCTTCGCTGACTTTCTCTTGCGACTTACCCTTTTCCCGTGAGGCTCGTCTCGCAGCACCGTTGATTTAGTTTGGAGCCGGCTTCAGTGAGTTTGAAGTCGTGCTTGGAAAAGCCCAGTTCGTGCTCCTGAAAGTTGCCGCCCCTGAAGTACAAGAACCATCTACTGAGTTCGATCTGAACTCTCGTGAAGACTTCCCTTCTGCTAAGAAGGTGATGATGACTGTTGTCCCTGTCAAACCAGTTGGCTCCGTGATAAGGAGAGTCGTCACCTCTACTGCTTCCGGCTTCGCCGTTACAGCACCTACTTCCCTGTCTGCTAAAAGGAATGAAATTTTGCACGAGAAGGATTCTGACAAAGCCTTCCTTGCTCTGTCCTTGTCTTTGAGATTGGTTCTAGTTCCAGGGTTCCCCCATTGACCAAATCCCAAAGGAGGAATCACAACCGGAAGCTTCGCAAGGCTGCCAGGGCAGAAGCTGCAAGTATGCCAGTGATTGATGAGATTCCTCACCAGGAGGAACTCAGTTTACCGAATACCTCTCCTCTCCTTTAAGGTAGTAGGTTCCATCCATTAGCTGGTACTACTGGAAATGAAAGTATCCATAGGATTGTCACCGCGCTTCCAGCACTGCATAGTCGTGATGAGGAGGGAAGAAGCCCACACCCATCACTCGAGCTCATACTCTTCTAAGGAGATTGGCCGAATTAGAATGATGTTCTGTAGCCAAGCTTCTTAAAAGGTTGGGATGCCCAATATCCCCAGAAGTGAAAGTGGAAATTTTGAAAATGGAAAAGCCTAGCAGGGTTTCTGTCAAGCACCGTTTGGGAAAGCGTGTTGAGACAACTACCACCGATTCGACACCCGCAATACGAAGACCAGTCAAGTGTTAGATAGGTCCAAGAATGCCACCCAAGGAACTCCCAAGGAAGAAGAAATGATTACTTTCCTCTGTACGAAGTCTGCACTTTAGGGATCACACTTCCTCTCTTTGTCCTGGTCTCCCCGCTGAGACATTCCGTCTCGAGGCATTAATTCTCAAGAGGAGAGTGTGGTTACCGAAAGTCACTGCACCTATCCACTTCGAGAAGACTACAAATCATCAAATGGATTATATGTCCGGCATTCCTATTGTCACCACTCATGTTGCTTCAGAGTCAATGACAGAAGAAGGGTCGATGGAGGATAGAATTCAGAAACTTTGTGAAGAGATTTCAGAGTTAACTAGGGAGCAAGGATTGGAGGTCGTTAACGAGGATCTCCACTTGTCAGATTACTTGGATGATGAATTCATGGAAATCAACATAGTCGATACCAGGGCCACAGCGTCTGCGAGTGAAGCTCCTCGTGGGGAAGACGCAATAGAAGAGCTTCAAAGAGTCATGTCCACCAGAGACGAAATGATCAGCCAATTGGAAAAGAGAATGGAGGAGATGACCGCCGCTATGACTACCATGGACACATTGCATGGACAATTTCAGTCACGTCTGACAGCAGCTTACTTGGACATCGACGCCCGAGAGCTTTCAATGGATAAAATGATGTTAAGAGGTTTCAAACAGAAAGTAGAAAGTGCCCTTGGATCTATAACACTATAAATGAAAGTAAAAAATTCTAGTAACAACCACAAAATTCCAAGTCATTGATGCGGATACTTTGTTCAATACCCTGCTTGGTCGACCGTGGCTCCATCAGTACAATATGGTCCCGTCGTCGCTTCACTAGTGCATCAAATACCACAAAGTGGACAAGAACATTGCATTAAAAGGGATCTACAGCCGTTTTCAATACATGAAGTGGGCATCCATGAAGACACCGCTTACTATGCTCCTCTGAAGAAAACAGTATTTTCAAGAGTCATTGTGATAAGAAAAATTGAAGATTGAAAGGAACTATAAGGACGAGACCGTATGGCTCCAGTTCAACAATCTCATACCGCTCCTTCTCAACGAGTTGGTAAAATTTCTTTTAGCCCACGCATCCGAGGTCGAGGCTGGGGATGTGGTCGAGGAAGAATTTCACAGATTGTTGAACAGACGAAACCAACAATCAACATCGAAATGGAGAGAAGCTTCGAAGAATATAAAGAAACAATGATGACAAGTCAGAAGAAGCCTCAGTTCGAGATCTCTCTGGACGACGAAGCAATGGATGAATACGAATCGATGTACGATCGGATTAACCACTATGTTCATGCCATGACCCTTACTCCGTTCCATTCTCAAAAGGTAGAGAGTATAGAGGTCAAGGAAGTTCATAATGATGGTTTTAAAACGATCAAGTTTTACAAAGCTTCCCTTTATACTTCTGAACCTTGTGTAATTCTTGAAGAAAATGACTCAAATGAATTAATGGAATTACCTTTTGGCTACTTTTCGCCGTGTATACAAAAGTTAATTGAACAATGATATGAGTCAAAGAAAATGCCAAAAGATAAGTTACAATCGTTCAAAAATTTATGGAATGTAAAAGGAGAGAAACTCAATTCGAAAGAAGGTCTTGGGTTTGGTACGCTCAGACCCGTCAATGACTCAGAATTTTGCATGGTTGTTACTAGTCAGTCAAAAGAAGATTGCCTGGACATTCAAGATGAATATGAAGATCAACCAATAGGTGATGCTCCGCCAGAATTCAAGGAAGAAATCAAATCAACAGTAGATGAATTAAGAGAAATCAATCTCGGGACCGAGGAGCAGCCCCGGCCGACTTTCGTAAGTTCGTTACTCAACGAAGAAGAGGTTGCAGACTTGGTCAGGTTACTATCAGAATTCAAAGATTACTTCCCTTGGAGTTATGACGAAATGCCAGGACAATCTCCGGCGGTCGCAGTTCACCTCCTCGGAGTGGATAAGAATGTGATGCCAGTAAAGCAAGCTCCCAGAAGGATGTGCCTCGAGATAGAACAACAAGTTACAGCAGAAATTAAGAAATTAATAGACGCTAATTTTGTCCGAGAAGAACAGTATTCGACGTGGTTAGCTAATGTTGTGCCAGTGAGAAAGAAAAATGGACAAATTTGAGTGTGTGTCGACTTCAGAGACTTAAGCAAAGCATGTCCAAAAGATGAATTCCCGTTGCCGATACCGGAACTAATGGTGGACATCACGTAAACAAATGAAACTTTCTCCTTTATGGATGGGTCTTCAGGGTTCAATCAGATCAAGATGGCAAGAGAAGACGCAGTGCTCACAGCTTTCAAAACTCCCAACGGGATTTACTGCTACACCGTTATGCCATTTGGACTGAAGAACGTAGGAGCTACATACCAAAGAGCAATGACGAGGATCTTCGATGACCTCATTCACAACCAAGTGGAATGCTATGTGGATGATTTGGTCGTCAAGAGCAAGATAAAAGGAAACAACCTATATGATTTGAGGATCGTGTTTGAACAATGACGACAATATAATCTGAAGATGAATCCCTTAAAGTGCGCTTTTGGCGTTACCTCTGAGAAATTTCTAGGATTCGTTGTCCGTCATCGGGGAATCAAAATTGGCCCAGAGAAGATTAAAGCCATCTTAGAACTGCCTCCCCCCTAAAATCTTGAAACAACTACGTTCATTTCAAGGAAAACTGGCATATCTGAGGCGCTTTATATCTAATATGTCGGCTAGGTGTCAGTCTTTCTCGGCATTAATTAAAAAGGATGCCAAATTTATTTAGGAAGAATAGTGCCAGCATGCTTTCGAAGATATTAAATGATATCTAACGACACCGCCTGTTTTAGTAGCCCCTATCCCGGGTAGACTATTGATACTTTATACCGCGGCGTTTGATGAGTCTCTTGGAGCTCTGCTTACCCAAGTCAATGATGAGGGTAAAGAGAATTCACTCTACAACTTGAGTCGATGTCTAATACCCACGGAGGTAAAGTATCCTCCTATCGAGAAACATTGTTTAGCTTTGGTTTTTGCCACTCAAAAGCTCAGACATTACATGTTGTCTCATAAAGTCAACCTGATTTCGGAGGTTAATCCTTTGCAATATTTGATGACCCGACCAATGCTTTCCGGACGCTTAGCAAGGTGATCAATGATATTATTGCAATTCGATATAACCTTTGTGCCCCTTTCGTGCTCTTAGCAAGGTGGTCAATGATATTATTGCAATTCGATATAACCTTTGTGCCCCTTCACACTATCAAAGGGCAGATTCTTGCAGATTTTCTCGCAGCGCACCCACTGCTAGTTGGGTCCTCGCTCAATGATGAGTTACTAGATGAACAGATACTACAGATAGAAGATTCCAATGCTTAACGTTGGGAAATGTACTTTGATGGAGCGTCATCAGCTCGAAAAGACAAAGGATCAGGAACAATTATTCCAGGCAAAGCAGGAATTGGTTTAATCTTCCTGACACCAGATCGGGCCATGTTGTGGTTTTCTTACGCACTTGACAGAGCCGTGTACCAACAATGAAGTAGAGTATGAAGCCCTAATCACCTGCTTGGAATTAGCAATACTAATGAATATAATGGACATTGCCATATATGGCAACTCACAACTCGTCATCCAATAAGTGGCAGGACAGTACAAAATTCTAAAGCCGAGATTAGAAGAATACCATCGGTATATGATGAAGTTACTCGAGCAAATTCTGAATGTGATATTCTATAGGATTCCTCAAGCAGATAATGCCCATGCAGACGCTTTAGTAAAACTCGCGAAAGAATTGGCTTGTCCACCCGAAGATTCTATAGATATTACAGTACAAGTACGTCAGGTGTTGTCTCAGATCGACCTCGATAGTCTACATGAAATTGAAAAAGAAATGACAGTTGCTGCAGTGGCAGAAGATATAGAAGATTAGCGTCAGCCATTAATGGAATATTTGCAAACTGGAAAGCTACCAGAAGTTAAGTCAGTAGCGCACCAGATTCAGAAGAGGGCTCTGTCGTATGCCCTGATCGACAATGTTCTGTATAGGAGAGCCTTCGACCAGATGTGGCTGAGATCTCTGAGGAGAGCAGAAGCGCAGAAAATTATCAAAGAAGTACATGCTGGATTGTGTGGTGCTCACCAATCAGGACCGAAAATGAAGATGAAAATCAAAAGACTCGGATATTACTGGCCAGCAATGATGATAGATTGCATGGACGTAGCTAAGAGATGCCATCAGTGTCAGGTGCATGGAGTGGTCTTGCACCAGCCTCCGAATGTTCTACACCCAATGATTGCCTCGTGGCCATTCGAGTGCTGGGGTACGGACATAGTGGGTCCGATAGACCCTCCTTCCTCAAAAGGACACAGGTTTATACTCGACGCTACAGACTACTTTCTAAGTGGGCAGAAGCAGTTCCACTATGGGAAGTCACAACGCAGTAAGTTTTACAGTTCTTCAAGAATCAAATCATCTACCGTTTCGATGTACCACGCAGAATCATCTCCGAAAATGGGTCCGCTTTCAAGAGCACGAAAATCAACAACTTCGTCAGAAGACACGGGATGGATTGGAGATACTCGAGGATCTACTACCCTAAAGCAAATGGCTTGGCAGAAGCCTTCAATAAAATCTTTGTTCAGATTCTGAAGAAGACGCTCGATGAAAATAAAAGAGGATGGCACGAGAAACTATTAGAAGCCTTGTGGTCATAGCAGACGACAGTCAGAACGCCGATACAGTCTACGTCGTACGCTCTTGTGTATGGGTCCGCGGCTGTTCTTCCACTAGAAGTTCAGCTACCATCGCTCCGGGTTGCCATTGCCAATCAAATTACAACATAAGAGAATCCCAAGTTACGACTTTCAGAATTGCAAAGCCTTGAAGGAAAAAGATTGCTCACACAGCAGAACTTGGAACTCTACCAAGCGAAGATGATTCAAGCTCACGATAAATTGGTCCGCCCGAGGTTGTTCAAAGTTTGTGACCTCGTGCTAGTTCTTAGAAGGCCTATTCTTGCACACCGCAAAATAGGTGGAAAATTCGAACTGACCTGGGAAAGACCATTCGAGGTGGAGAAGGTCTACACAGGAGGAATTTACCAATTGGTTGATTCTCAAGGGGATAGACCCATGATGTTCATCAATGAACGATATATAAAGAAATATTACGCGACATGAAATGACTGAAAAAAATCATATTCGTTCCAATATAGCTGTAGGGCTAGTGTCTGTGACTGGGTCCAAAAGTTTGTAAAAAAAATGATGATACAAAATAAAAGAATTAAAAAAAATGAAAATTTAAAATGAAATTAACCAAAAAGAAACGAAAATTGAAAATGAAATGGAAAGTCAAAACAAAATCAAATAAAATGAAATGAAAATGAAAATAAACAAAAACAAATGAAACAAAGTCAAAAGTAAACAAAGTGAAACAACACAAAAAAAAATCCCTAAATTTCCTTTTTCCTTCCGAGATATTTTTCCGCCTTCCATGAAATTCTGGGGTCGGAGCTTAGTCGTCCAATTTCCAAAAAATTTCCTAAATTTCTATCTTCCTTTCGAGATATTTTTCCACCTTACATGAAATTCTGGGGTCAGAACTTAGTCGTCCGATTTCCCAAAAATTTCCTAAATTTTCATCTTCCTTCCGAGATATTTTTCCGCCTTCCATGAAATTCTGCGGTCGGAGCTTAGTCCTCCGATTTCCTAGAAATTCCCTAAATTTTCATCTTCCTTCCGAGATATTTTTCCTCCTTCCATGATATATTGGGGTCGGAGCTTAGTCGTCCGATTTCCCAAAAATTCCCTAAATTTCCATCTTCCTTCCGAGATATTTTTTCGCCTTCCATGAAATTCTGGGGTCGGAGCTTACTCGTCCGATTTCCCAAAAATTTCCTGAATTTCCATCTCCCTTCCAGGATATTTTTCCGTCTTCCATGAAATTCTGGGGTCAGAGCCTAGTCGTCCGATTTCCCAAAAAAGAAAATTTTCCTTGGATTTCCGAGGTCGGTACCTAAATTCGTACTGTCATTTTCGAGGCTGGTACATAAAATCCAGTTCTCTCCCTCTTAGGACAGTACCTAAATTCTGATTCTCATCTTGCCGAGGTCGGTATCAAAATCCCAACTTCCATTCCGAGGCTAGTACCGAAATTCTAGTACTCATCCTTCCGAGTCAGTACCTAAATTCTGATTCTCCTCCTGCGAGCGGTACCGAAATTCCAATTTCGCTTAAAATTTCAAATTCCCGCAAATTCAAATCCTAAAGTTAAGTTCAAAAAAAAATTCCAGACTTCAAAATCAAAGCAAAATTTCAAAAAAAAATTCAAGCAAAAACTTGGAATCAAATTCTTCGTTCCCCTCTTCAAATCGGTTCAGATTCCTTCAGAGTTTAGGAGCTTGAAATTCACAGATCCAGCTGAAAGGTATTCCATTCTTCTTTCCCCAGTGAGAGTCCCTAGATTTGAAGGTCTTCAACCAAACAATCCCCAGTGGAAACTCACTTGCTAAACTCTTCTTTCTATCTTGAGTTTTTACTCAGACAATTGTGTTGGTCTTGTTGATCTCGTCGATCAACACCAATACGTGCAGTGTGCTTGCCCAGCACACCACACCTATTGGGGGTCCATTTGTGGACCTCACTTTTGGTTGAGGTCTAGTATCTCTTTAGAATAACCTAGGGTCTAGCCATAGTACTCTCCTGGTGACTTTCTTAGAAGACTAGTCATGGACCCCCCCATAGAAATTCAAAACTCTTCTTGCTTCACTAGGGGTTTTCATATGCTTAAGACCAAACCTCCACCATTTGGTAGGAAACAGGCAAGCATAAGGAATCCTAGGGGAAGTCTCCCATAGGTGGTCAGACTTTAGGATTTGTCCTGAGGGAGGTCTGGACTTCACCACTCATGTGCACACATTCTCCTAAACCTTTGGAAACTCGTGTAGATTGTCCTTCTCAACTCTTGGCATCAGGCTAGGGTTTGACTAGTTCCAATACATAGAGGACCAAATGTGAGTCACCCTTGGTCCATAACTCAATTTAAACCATCTCATGACATTCATCTCAAACCAAGCTTCAATTTTCAAAAATTTCAAAAATTTGGCCCTCGACCTCCCAAAATGCCCAAATTACCCAAAATTCTTCAAATTCACCAAAATTCCCCAAAAATCATTCCAAGATATTCCTTACAGCTCAAATTGACCCTCCATTACAAAAAATTCCAAATTTTCCAAAAATACCCCCTGATACCCTCAAAATACCCAAAATACAGTTTTAGACAAAAATTCAAAAAAATTCTTAAAAAATTCCAAAAAATCATAAAAATTTCCAATGTCATTTTACTGAAATACACGATAAGCCAATTTTGTCAATTTAACCTAATTTAAATAAAAAAAACCCAATTTGGCTTATGTAGCCCAAAAGTGCCAAAATCATACCCAATTTTGACCCAATTGACCAAAATCTTGCCCAATTTCAATTCCAAACTTCAATTCGACATCCCCAATATCAATATAAACCAAATTCAAGCCCAATGTCCAGATACGCTTTTATTTTATTGCGATTTTTTTTTCTGCACTGTACTTTACTTTTCTTGCATGTTAAACAAGAATGTCACCCTGCATGAAAACTGAAAACCTTTAGGATAGTCACAAAACTGAAACCCAAAACTTAATTAAAAGTTACAACAAGATAAAATTCACCGCCACAATATTCAAAAGATAAAACAGCTCAAAATTTAATCGCAAACAGAACAACAAAACTACAACTGCAACTAAATTAAAACGACTCGTTGGATGATCGGGAATGCCTCTGATGATGTAACCCACGTGTTGCTAACGATATTTCCCACGGTATAATTGAAAGTGTGGAAGTCATTCAGTTGAGTTTAGCAAATTCATCTAGACTAAGTGAATCTGATGAAAATAACAGTGTCGGGATGACAGAACCGTAGGATCTTAATTAGTTCTGTTTAATCAACTTTAAGATTTATTTTAATTAAAACACTAAAACACTTGGATTCTAAAACTTTTTTATACCAAAACACTTCTCTCACCTCCTGATTTTCACCTTCTAAAACTGAACCTCTGCAATGACAAAGGAGCTTGGAGCATAGTGGGCAACAAGACCATCTTCTTCAAAGAAAAAGCTGATTCTACAATAGCAAAACCGTTCCTTAGTTCAAATTAGCAACTAGCTATAGGAATTCGAGGTATTTGCCCAGTGCAAAGTAAACCCTCATCTCATCTTTTAGGCTTTTGCACCCAGTGCATTATAAGCCCTAACTCGTCTAGGTTTCCGAGGTTGTCATTCCGATATGACATAAACCCTCACATCTTCCAGGCTATTCATATGATCGACATCAAATGAATATAAGCCTAAAATAATAAAATTGGTAGGATGAAATATAAATTAAATGTTTTCCTAGACTGAGCCAAACAATAGGATAGCTTGGGAAAACACCGGGATTCTTCTCGACTCTGTGTTCCTCCCCTAGTCTTCTTTTCCTTTGGACTCTGATAAAATGAAATGTTGTGAAATTTGAACCATTCACCTATTGAATTCTGATAATCACATTTTTTTGAAAGAAATCCTTACCTTTGGAAGTCATGAATATAATTATTTCATGATCTTTATCAAGAGTTTTCTTAGGTGACTTCGGTTGTCTGAGATGTAATTAACTATAGGGGCTTGCCCTTATAGGAAACCTAAAAGACCCCAGATTAATATAAACTCCATTTAATCCTCTTATATTAAATGGGGGAAATTGTCGGCAAACATATAGGTTTCGCAGACCAAATGGATGTCATACTTTTCCTTAGTTCATTTGATTGAGCCTCATCCTCAAGTTTTGTGTTCGTCCTTTGGATGTATACAAAGCCTGAGGTATGGTGCTCTTTCATTCGAACATTTAAAAATATGAGATCAGTTTGACTCCATATTTTCCAAAACTAAATTATAATTAAATTAAAATTTTCCTTCTGAAGCGGGCGATGTGACTTCGATTCCAGCAAATGACTGCTTCTAATGGGCAACCCCAACAAAAAAAACATATATTCAAAATTGTTTATACGCCGACAGCTTCTGGAGACTCCGCTGGGGATAGAGTTTCTCTCTTCATAAAAATCAAGAAATACTATATTCATATATCGGTAATGTACACGTCTCTCTCTTGAGCCAAATTACCATTCTTCCATTAACATACTTTACCCATTTCTTTCTTGGGAAAGTATGATCAACTCTCCTGGATTTCAGGACCATCTGTTTAGCCACTCCTAAACAGAGAGGTTTGGGGATCCTTCGGATCTTTTTTTTTCTTTTGATCTTGTGGGGTTGGACACCCAATAGGTGTGTTGGTCGATTGATTCCACTTGGGCAATGTGCGTTGTGAAAAGGGATCTTCAGTAGCGTTCTTTGCTTCACCTTTTTCTTCTGCCTCTTGGATTTAATTTTTTTGCCTTTGGCAAGTTAATCCACCTTTAAAAGTTTAAATATCATTTAAAACAAACACATGAAATCTAAAAGAAAATAAAACAAAAAGAAGAACAAAATATGATAAGAGAAAATAATAATATATTAAATGAAATCAAAAGTTTTACCCAGTTCACAGAATGATTTTTTTCATAGTGTTCATACTATGATGACAAGGTCTTTGGCCCTTCCTAAATTTTGGAACGTTTCTTTTGACATTTGAAATGTCAACCCCTTCGCTAACTTTCTCTTGCGACTTACCCTCTTCCCGTGAGGCTCGTCTCGCAAAGACCGTTAAATCAGTTTGGAGCCGGCTTCAGTGAGTTTGAAGTCGTTCTTGGAAAAGCCCCATTCGTGATCCTGAAAGTTGCCGCCCCCGAAGTACAAGAACCATCTGCCGAGTTCGATATGAACTCTCATGAAGACTTCCCTTCTGCTAAGAAGGTGAAGATGACTGTTGTCCTCGTCAAACCAGTTGGCTCCGTGACAAGAAGAGTCGTCACCTCTACTGCTTCCGGCTTCGCAGTTACAGCACCTACTTCCTTGTCTGCTAAAAGGAATGAAATTTTGCACGAGAAGGATTCTGACAAAGCCTTCCTTGCTCTGTCCTCTGTCTTTGAGATTGGTTCTAGTTCCAGGGTTCCCCCATTGACCAAATCCCAAAGGATGAATCACAACCGGAAGCTTCGCAAGGCTGCCAGGGCAGAAGCTACAAGTATGCCAGTGATTGATGAGATTCCTCACTAGGAGGAACTCGGTTTACCGAATACCTCTCCTCTCCTTCGAGGTAGTTGGTTCCATCCATTAGCTGGTACTACTGGAAATGAAAGTCTCCATAGGATTGTCACCGTGCTTCCAGCACTGCACAGTCGTGATGAGGAGGGAAAGAAGCCCACACCCATCACTCGAGCTCATACCCTTCTACGGAGATTGGCCGAATTAGAAGGATGTTCTGTAGCCAAGCTTCTTAAAAGGTTGGGATGCCCAATATCCCCAGAAGTGAAAGTGGAAATTTTGAAAATGGAAAAGCCTAGCAGGGTTTCTGTCAAGCACCGTTTGGGAAAGCGTGTTGAGACAACTACCACCGATTCGACACCCGCAATACGAAGACCAGTTAAGTGTCAGATAGGTCCAAGAATGCCACCCAAGGAACTCCCAAGGAAGAAGAGAAGATTACTTTCCTCTGTAAAAAGTCTGCACTCTAGGGATCACACTTCCTCTCTTTGTCCTGGTGTCCCCGCTGAGAGATTCCATCTCGAGGCATTAATTCTCGAGAGGAGAGTGTGGTTACCGAATGTCACTACACCAATCCACTTCGAGAAGTCAAAAAATCATCAAATGGATTATATGTCCGGCATTCCTATCGTCACCACTCTTGTTGCTTCAGAGTCAATGACAGAAGAAGGGTCGATGGAGGATAGAATTCAGAAACTTCGTGAAGAGATTTCAGAGTTATCTAGGGAGCAAGGATTGGAGGTTGATAACGAGGATCTTCACCTGTCAGATTACTTGGATGATGAATTCATGGAAATCAACATACTCGATACCAGGGCCACAGTGTCTGCGCGTGAAGCTCCTCGTGGGGAGGACGCAATAGAAGAGCTTCAAAGAGCCGTGTCCACCAGAGTCAAAATGATCAGCCAATTGGAAAAGAGAATGGAGGAGATGACCGCCGCTATGACTACCATGGCCACATTACATGGGCAATTTCAGTCACGTCCCACAACATCTCCAGAAATCAATCAGCCTGAGATAATACACAATGCCGATGAAAGAAGAGAGGTCGCCTCTGCCAATGAGAATGAGCTTCCGAAGAAGGATTCAACCTTGAATCTACCAGAAAAGGATCTTAAGCAAATCGTCGAACAACAAGTTCGAGAGGCCTTAGCCCAGTCTAAAGGCGGAGCATCGGTTTCAAAGGGTAGATCCTACCCAGAGGAATTTAATGTTGTACCTTACCCCAAAGGCTTCGTTCCACCGACCTTCAAAATGTTCGAAGGAACAGGAAACCCTCGGCAGAATATAGCGCACTTCAAAGCCACCCATTGCAATACAGGAGGAAGTGAAGTGCTATTGTGTCGGCATATTTTTAGGTTATGTGTTTTATTTTGAAAAGGGGTCACCTAACAGAAATTGTCGGTGAATTTTAGATTTTAAATTTAATTTAAATATGTATATATGGTTTAGAAAGTAGTATTTGATTTTTAAAATAATTTTAAGATATGAAATCAAATCAATCTCACATCCCAGATAGTTTATATAAACGAGCACCGCATCACAAACCGTGTATCTATCCCGAAGAATAGACACACTCGGCTGATGATGGGGCTCGGTTAAATAAACTAGGAGATTTGTGACATCCGTTTGATCTCGCGAACCAATTTTATAAGCCGATAAATTCCCTCGCTTAATATAAATGAATTAAGCCAGTGGTTTATATTACTCCGGGTTCTTAAAGTTCCCTATAAGGGCAAACCTCTATAGTTAATTACATCTTAAATGACGGGAATCATTTAAGAAAACTCTCGATAATGATCAGTGATTTTGCTCTCAAGAATTTCAAAGTTTAAGGTTTTCAAAGGATTGTATTTTTGAAATTTCAAAAGGGATTAGCTCAAATTTGGAACATTTATTTTCAGGAGTCCAAAGAAAGATATGTAGGAGAAGCTGAGGATCCAAGAAGAATCTTGGCAACTTCCCAAACTATCCTATTGTTTGGCTCGGATTTAAGAAAATCCTAATATTACTTGATATTTCAATCTTGCCAATTTTAAATTATTTAGACTTATATTTGTATGATAAAATCATACAAATAGCCTCGAAGATGCGAGGGTTCGTGTCGTACCAAACGACTACCTCGGAGTCCTAAGACTCGTTAGTGGCTTAATTTACATGACATGATCATGCAAATGCCTAACGAATAGTTGAGGATTTATGTTGCACTAGGCAAACTACCTCGAAATCCTATGGCTTTGTTGTTTAAAACTAGGAAAGGTTTTGCTGGAGTAGACCCGAGTTTTGCTGATGACGATGGCCGTGCTGCCCACCATGCTCCGAGCTCTTTGTTGTTGTAGAGGTTTAGTTTTAGAAGTCATAAATCAGGAGATGAGATAAGTGTTTCGGTTTAGAGAAAATCTTCAAATCCAAGTGTTTTTAATGTTTTAATTAAAATAAATCTTAAAGTTGTTTAAACAAAACTGATTAAGATCCCACGGTTCCATCATCTCGGCACCGTTATTTTCATCTAATTCACTTAGTCCAGATGAATTTGCTAAACTCAACTAAATGAGTTCCACACCTTCATTTAGACCGTGGGAAATCCCGTTAGCAACACGTGGGGTTACATCATCCGAGGTATTCCCGATCATTCAACGAGACATTTTAATTTAGTTGTAATTGTAGTTTTGTGTTCTGTTTGTGATTAAATTTTGAGATGTTTTATATTTTGAAATGTTGTGGTGGTGTTTTTTATCTTGTAATGACTTTTAATTTAGTTTTGGTTTCAGTTCAGGGACTATCCTAAAGGTTTTGGTTTTCATGCAACAGTTGTTTATCATGCAAGAAAAGTAAAGTGCATTTGCAATAAAGTAAATTGCAATAAAATAAAAGTGTACCTGGAGGGTCTTCCCGTCATCCCAAGCTGCACTTAAAACACATGTTAAGGCATTTAAATATTTCAACAAGTACCTAGATAAAGCCAAAGGAAAGGTTTTGGTTGTCAATCAAAGTCCTAATCCTATAGCTAGTCATCTCCTATGACGTCTAGGTTCTTATATTTTGGTTTAAGGACGATTTTCTTCATCAAAGAACAATTAAGTTCAATTGTTCTTATAAATATCCTATCATATTGAGGAAGTGCTTAAGACGATTCTTAAACATCTTTTCAATATTGCTGGAATTGTTCTAAGTCCAAATGGATTTAATTAATCAGGTGAAGTAATCATTTGAGGTTTAAGTTTTGTTCTTTTACTCATTGAACTAGGATGTTTGAATATCCTATGAATGAGTTGACACTTCACTAAATACTCCACTTAGGAATTATGATAGCAAGAGCTTTTAAGGGCAAATTGATGTTTAAGTGATTTGTGATTTAATTTAATTTTAATTAATGGGTTTAAGTTTGGAATAGTGTTCAAGTTATTTTAGATTTATTTTGAATTATTTATGTCTTAAGTGATGTTATATTTAATTCAATTTAATTTAATTTAATTTAATTTAATTTAATTTGGTTTAGTTTAATTTTAATTTAATTTTAATTTTTTTTAATTTCATTTTATTTTTAATTTAATTAAATTTAATATGTTTTAATTTAATTTAATTTAACTTGAATTTACCCATTTTTGCTTAAGAGGCTTAATCAACCCATTTGGTGGGATTAATCAAGTTCAATTGGTTTCAATTTTTTATGTGGTGTTCTCCTATCCCTAGAGGACAGTGGAGAATTGTTTTTAAGTTAATTTGATGGATGGTTAACCCTAATTAATTAAAGTTTAATTTTGGGTATTTAGGAAAATTAGGGTTGTTCAAAGTGAATTAACTCAAAACTTATTTTTCCTAGGGTCCTCTTGTCATAAGAAACATCACCAAATTTTCCTAGAATTTATTTATCAACATGCTAATTATTGGAATTAAAATACTCAAAATAGTAACATGAACTTGAAAAATCAATAACTTCTTATAGGGATGACCTCTGACCTTGGAAAATTCAAGGAATATTTCCAAGTTCAGAGGCTTCAAAAGCCCCATGGTCTCATGCTATGGTGAATTGTTTACATGCATGGAGAATTAAAATAGTCCAGAGAGTAAATAAAACATTAAAAATAAAATACTTGCTGAAATTACTTGATTTCTTTTCCACATGATTCTCCTTTGTTTACTAAGCAAGAGGGTATTTTTATTTTATTTTTAGGATTTTTCTACACAAAGTTATGGATTTTTGAAGATCTGGTAATTAAATAAATAGAAAAATAGCCTATTTATCTACTTATCCACGCGGCGCCACGCCATCCTCGGCAGCTCCGAAAGGCCACGCGGCGCGCTCTGATTCGGCGCCGCCATCTGACTCAGCCGTCCCGGGACCCGCCTTTCACGTAACCTCTTCTGCTCCGACTTGATCCGAGCCTTCCATCTGATACACACGCGATCCAACGGCTCCCAGTCATCATCTACGATTGGTGTTAACCCGTGACCGTAGACATTCTAACCCTAATTTCTCATTCGATTCTCAACGAATTTTTGTGTTCTTATGCTCTATGGATTCGTCTTGAAGAGACGAACACATCAATTCGGTAAACATGCACTGAAATTAACTCAAACTAAATGGAGAATCTCTGTAAGCTTGGGAAGAAGAGTGAGTCCATTCCTTTGCTCAGAGAAGTGAAGCTTCAATCTGAGTGTTGTGTCACGTTCGATTGGGTCCAAGAATGCCCCAGATGAAGTCCCTTGGCCTGGTGAATTGCCTAAGTACAAAAGAGACCACAGCCGATCATAAAGCTTGGAGGCTGGAAGTAATGGCTGGCCTGGTGAGGGGGCTTTTGCTGGGAAACTTCTCCTCTTGTCCGGTGAAGGTGTAGAGTCAATTAATTTGAGGATTTACTCACTGTGGTGGAGTGTCCTGGTTTTGGGCTTGGATTTCAACTATGAAATTGAGCTCACATAGAGGAAATGGCAGGGGGATTTCAGTGGGGATCAAGTTCTCTGTGTGTAGAGAGTGGTCTGGGATGATTTTGGCAAGGTTTCAGTAAGGTTTGTTTCAGCGCCTCTCTTGGACAAGAGGAGGGGGTGTTTAAATAGGAGAGGCTGAAGGGCCTCCCAGGGGGGTTCAAGGGTTGGGATCAGCTGCTCTGGTGAGGAGAAGAACAGCTGCAGTAGCCTTTTGGAGTGAGGCAGCTCAGTAAGGTGGAATTCGAAAATTTGGCTCCTCCTAAGGTCTCGGCCATGGTGTTTTCCGGCAATCCAGGCACTGCCTAGCAGCATATGTCATCCTCGTGTTCGTGTGAGTCGTGGTCTTGGGTTTAGTGTAGGCAATCGGGCTTTGCCATGTGTAAAGAACTTGGATTAAAATGGCATGGGGGAGAGGCCATTTTGTCTCGATTTGGTCCAAGCCATGGTTCGGGTTGGGTTCACCTTCCCATGACCTGGTTTTAGGCTGAGAGGATCATGTGAGTCAACCTACCAAAGGTAGTGAAGTCCACATCAAGGAATAGGTGGCAAAGTATGGTTTAGAGTGTATCATGTTTAAGGTAAAAAAAGGTTTAAAAAGGTTTAAGAAGGAGATCCCCTCTCTTGCTACTTTGGGTATGGTCACATGTCAAACATTCCATGGCTTCATATGGCTTGTACATGGCTTGTCTTTGGCTCACCTATGGCTTGGCAAGAGCTTGGTTAATTTCATAAAAAAGGATTTTGTGAATTTTGGCATTTTGATTAGGATTGTTATGAGGCTTGATTTGGAATTGTTTAATTGATAAATTAGGACTTTAGGAATGATTTTAAATTGAATGTGTGATGTGGGAAAGTGTCATGTGGGCTTTAGATTGATTTAGGCTTTTGAATATGGTGAAAATGGGCTTTTAGGAAGGTTTAAGGGAGTGGGCCTTCATGTTTAGTAATGGGCTTTTAGATTAAAAAAATTTTTCAAAGAGCCATGCCAAATAAATGTTGAATCTAGTTTAAGGATGTGTCTTGAATGATTTGAATCAAATTTCAGGTGGTTTGGAATTGAATTGGATTGAAATTGGGTTCATCTGGTAAATGGGCCAATGTAGGTCAAATTGGGCTAATTTGGGCCAATGTTGGGCTAAGGTTGAAATTGATGTAAAATTAATGTTGGGAAATGTTTATGGGAGTGTTTCAAAAAGGTTTCAACTTTGGTTGGGTTTTGGTTTTGGGACTTGGGCTTATTTGTGTTAGGTTTAGGTTTAGGTCAAAATTGGAATTTTTGGTTTTGGGTTGAATTTGAGTGGGGTTTGGGTCCAAATTTTGGGCAAATCAAGTTAGTGTTTTGTTTGTGGTGATGTTAGGGAAGGTTTAGAAAAGGTTTAGGGTCAATTGGAGTTGAATTGATTTGGTTTGGGCTAAGTTTGGGTCATGGGTCTAAATTGGGCTTTAAGGTCAAAAGTGAAATCGATTCAAATGTCAATCAAATTGGACTTGGATTTGATCTAGATTGATATTGTGGATACTAAATTGAAGTTTAGAATTGAATTGGACCAAAATTTGGGGTCAATTGGGTAGATTTGGTATCACATCGGGTTCACTTGGGTTAAGAATGGGCTAAATTGGGGGTTTTGGTAAAAGTGGGGTAAATTGACAAAATGCCCATGGTGTAGTTGGACAAAATAAAATTAGGAATATTTTGGATTTTTTGGAATTTTCTGGGAATTTTCTGATTTTTTGGATTTTTGGGCTAAGAGGGGCATTTTAGTTATTTGGAGGGTATTGGGGGGTATTTTTGGAATTTTTGGTATTTTGGGCTATGTATGGTCAATTTAAGTGGTGGAAAATGTTTAGGACTAATTCTGAGGACTTTTGGATGATTTGGAGATTTTGGAGGACTTGGGCAATTTCAAGGGCTTTTGGTATGTGGTGTAGGGTCCCCGGGGTCAAAAATTGAAATTTTGCAAGAATGAAGATTGATCAAATATGAGTTAAATGGAATCACTTTGGTTGAGCCATGAAGTCATATTAAGCCTATATGAGCCATGAGAGGACTCATTTGAGGCATTCACTATGTTGTTCCTAACCCTCTTAACTAGGGGCTTAGGGGTTAAGGTCCATCCATATGAATTATCTACATGAGTCAAGGAGTCAAGTCGGGTATGGAGTGGTTTTAGGATTTGGATTGTGTGTGTGAGAGTGTAGAGTATGAGTGTAGTGAGTGTGTAAGTTAACCCTCACTGCACCAAGCCACCTGTGGTGGTCTTAAGGCCAAAGAGTCCTATAGAGAACTCATCCTTTAAACCTCCACTTTTGATCTCAACCCTCTAGGTGATTAGGGGTCTACAATCAAGCTTGTGGTGTTTGCAGGGAGACAAGAAGTGGTTTAAATTTATAATGGATGGGTCCCAATTCTAGTCCTCTAAGATAGTCAAAGGAAAAGCCTAAGGCTAGATCCTAAGCATTAAAGAGGGAAGAGAAGATCTCATCAAAAATGAGGTCAACAAATGGACCCTTAATAGGTGTGGTGTGCTAACCAAGCACACCACGTGTATTGGCGTTGACCGAACAGATCAACAGAACCAAAACAGATGTCCAGGTGACAAACTTAGGACGAAGTGTAAGAAATTTCCACTGGGGAGTATCAGGTAAATCTCCAAGACTGAAGATTCCAGAACTCTCGCTGGGGAAAATGGAGGTGAAGTTCAGATCACAAGATTTCAAGAGATGGGATCTTAGATTCGTTTCATTTTTTATTTCAAGTTTTAATTTTGAGTTTGAATTTCGATTTGAGTTTCAATTTTGATTTTATGCGGAGAAAAGAGTAGGGCGGAGGCCTACCCGAATGCATTTGTATGCTGAGAAGGAAGCAAGACTGAACCTATTCCATATGCTGAGGAAGAATAAGACAAAGCCTATCCGAAATGCAGAGTGCTTTAATTTCAATTTCTTGCTGAGAGGATCAAATTTTGAGATTTCTGAGAAAGGAGTAGGACTGTGCCTATCCCGAGTGCTGAGAATTGCTGAGAAGGGAGTAGGACGGAAGCCTATCCCGAATGCTGAGATTGCTGAGATGGGAGTAAGGCGGAAGCCTATCCCGAATGCTGAGATTTGTTAATATGGGAGTAGGGCGGAAGCCTATCCCGAATGCTGAGATTTGCTGAGATGGGAGTAGGGCGGAAGCTTATCCCGAATGCTGAGACTTGCTGAGATGGTAGTAGGGCGGAAGCCTATCCCGAATGCTGAGATTGCAATGAGATATGAAAGTTTTCCATCTCCCATGGGAATCAATCAAAGTCTGATTACTTGGCGAAGGGTACGAATCCATGCCATCCGAATCAAATTGAAAATTCTTCGTGATTCTGAAATCATCCCGAGAGAGGGTTTCAAAGGAGGTCAAGAATAGATCTTGATTTGAAGAAGGATTGCAGGATTTGAAAAGATGGACTTAAACTGGAATTCAATTTGAGCTTTAGATTTGTTTTGTTTGTCCTTTAATAATCCCTTTTTTTGTTTATTTGGTGTTCATGTAGATTTGAAATTCTTTTTAATGTTTGGATTTTTATGGAAGAGAGATCTTATTTATTTTCCTTTTCTTTTTTGTTCCTTGTTCAAAGTTCATTTAACATTAATGGCGTTTCCCAGTCAATTTGCACAAAAAGAGGTGAAGACAAAATGTGACATGGTCACTTTCACTCCAATCTTGTTAACGATACATCATACAACTCGATCTGAAATATTTCTCATACAATCCATGACTCAAAATGTACTATGTATGATTCTTGTTGATCCATCCAAAAAAAAATGTCTGTTAAATCCATGTCTGAATAATGAGATACACGGTCAATAACATCACCTTCCAAGCCATCCTCGGCGTGAATGCCGCATGGATGTGCATTGGAGGTGTGCTATTTCCCATGTAACTCACAACTCGTAGGGCCGGAGATTCTCCAATTCCGGATCTGGCTGGAAGTGGTATGGTGCCTTTCTGTCGTCCATCCTTCTAAAAGTGACGGAGATCCACTCCACTGGTACTCCCGGTATACAATGCTTTGCGACGTCTGTTCCATTTCCTTGTAATATCATGACGGATCCTACCAGAAGTGGTATCTCCACCGGCCCTCGGAACTTACCCGGGTCTGCTATCCGTAGGTCAGATCCGAACATGATATTGCATTTGTTGATGAACGAAACTGTGCAGAAAGGTTTGACAAAGTCGTGGTGGTCTATGTGTGGAGGTATGCATTCCCTCTTTTGATAAATGTTGATGATGCAACTGTTGGGTATGCAGTTTGCTGGCAGTACCCTCCACATTATCATACTTTTCACCATTCTTTTAATTATCCTCGGCATCAGGTCCACCTCACCTTGACGGAGTATCCCTGGTGGATTTCCTTTTCTGTCCTCTGTGAAGTTATAGCAACATCAGCATTGTATTGCGACTCTTCCTTTCCCTGGCATCCATTTCCGGGGCTCTGAATAAGTATTTTCTCTCAGATGGCCTACTCGACCCATCTTTTGAAGTTCTAAAATGCAATCCACAATCTGTTGTTGCTCGTACTCTAAGAATACACCAGTTTAACTCGAGGCCTTCCAAAATGTTGATTCTTTTGCCTCTAATCCTTTTAAAATATTCAAAAGTCTTCTTCTCAACATTTTGCATTCTTTCTAGTTCATATTCTGGGATGATCTGCAAGTGACGAGGCCTAGTAACGTACTCGCGGGATGTATGGCTCGATCCCATCACGTTCTCCCGCATACCTTGGCTCCTCGGGATTGTCTCTCTCGGGACATCCTTCAGGGTTGCTTCCACAACAAGGTTCTTCAGATATGGTATCTCTATCCGGCGTCGAGGCGATCTCTCTGCCTCTGATCTTCTCAGAGTTTCCTTTATCCTTTCTGTTGTTATTGGAGCTTGTTCTCTCTTTTTAGGTTCCTGATGAACCTGTATCTTTGAAATGCGAGTGTCCGCAAAGGTGGTTGTTTCCTCATGTTGATCTACTGCAAGTTTAGTCAACATCTTGCGGATACGGCGATTTTTATTCCTTCTTTGAGTAGCAGCGAGCGTAGCTCTCCTCACTTCTTGAATTTCTGCGGGCGCGGCGCTGACGAGCCTGCCCTTTGCCGTGGCAATTACTGACTTGATTTTCTTTCTTTCTTCTGTGTTTGTCTTTCTTTTCTTGTTGCTGGATCGGTGGCTCGGGCCACCCATCTTCATCACGATCCGGCTATGAAGCTCCTCTCGGTCCACTCGGGACCCAGCCATTTTCTTCAAACTGTAGGCTGGCTGGTGTGAAGTCAGAATCAATTTCTATCACTGCTCCATCCTTCACCCTCTTTTCATCGAGTGCGAGACGCATGCCATTTTTAAAGTTTAGGACCAACCTCCCGTTCGACATTTCCCTACGAAGAAAACAAGGAAAGGATCTGGGGTTGTACTAAGAACAAGAACATTAAGAAAGTATTTATCACTGAAGATTCTTATTCACTCATTCCAATTTTAATTTTTAAGGAAAGTAGGAAAAGATAAAGAAAGATCAGGAAAAAGATTTGATTTGAAAGGAAAGGTAAAACTTTATTATTATGATTTCACATATTTTATTTTTATCACATATATTTTTTATCCATTTTTATGTTTTTGGGTTCGGACCCAGTCACAAAGTGAGTGCTTCACCCGTGTTTCTAGGGATAAGACTCTATTTTAGAGGCCACCCTTCGAAACATCAGGTTGTGTAATACTTCTTCAAATATCGTCCATTGATTGGAAGCATTTGTCATTCTCCTTGGTAATTCACAAGTTGGTAGGAGCCTCCTGAGTAGACTGCCTCGACCACAAATGGCCCTTCCCAAGTCGGTTCAAATTTGCCTCCTATCTTGCGATGTGCAAGAATAGGTCTTCTGAGAACAAGAACTAAGTCACCAACTTTGAAAGTCCTCGGGCGGACCAGTTTATCATGGGCCTAGATCATCTTAGCTTGGTACAGCTTCCAAATTTTGTTGCGCCGCAAGTCTTTTTCCTTCCAAGTTTTCTAGTTCTTCCAGCCATAATCCGGCATTTCCTTCGTAGTAATTTTATTTGCAACTCGCAATCCCGAGTGATGGAAGCTGGACTTCCAATGGCAACACTGCCTCGGATCTGTATACTAAAGCATAAGGCGTAGACTGACTAGTAGTCTTGAAAGTCGTCCTGTAGGCCCATAAGGCTTCTAACAACTTCTCGTGCCAATTTCTCTTGTTGTCATCCAAAATTTTCTTTAAAATTTGAACGAGAGTTTTATTAAATGCCTCGGCCAAGCCGTTCGCTCTTGGGTTGTAGATTGTTGAGTATCTCCAATCGATTCCATGTCTTCTGACAAAATTGTTGATCTTTGTACTTCTGAATGCGGACCCATTATCTGAAATGATTCTGCGCGGTACTCCGAAACGATAGACGACTTAATTTTTGAAAACCGTAGCACGTGGTGTGCCTTTACTTCTCTGAGTGGAACTGCTTCTGCCCATTTAGAAAAGTAGTCTGTAGCTGCAAGGATGAAGCAATGTCCTCTTGAAGAAGGCGGTTCTATCGGACCCACTATATCTATGCCCCAACACTCAAATGGCTACGATGCAATTATCGGATGTAGCACATTTGGAGGTTGGTGTAGAACCACTCCGTGCACTTGGCACTGGTGACAACTTTTGGCAATCTTCATGCAATCGGTCATCATCGAGGGCCGTAGTACCCTAGTCTTTTAATTTTCATTTTCATTTTCGGACCCGACTGATGAGCGCCACAAAGTCCTGAATGTACTTCTTTGACAATTTCACGAGCCTCAGACCCGCTCAGGTATCTTAACCACATCTGATCAAAAGACCTTTTGTATAATGTATTTTTTATTAACGAGTAAGACAGAGTTCTTTTCTTGATTTGATGGGCTAATGACTTATCGTCTGGTAATTTCCCTGTTTGCAGGTAGTCTATTAGCGGCTGACGCCAATCTTCTATGTTTTCCGTCACCGCCGCAACCGATTCCTCTCGCTTTTCCGATTTCCGTATCATATCCATGTCGAACCGTGATAGGACCTATCGTCCTTGAACTAACACTTCAACCGACTCGTCTTGTAAGCGGTGCAAATTCTGTTGCAAGGCGAGCTAGCGCATCTGCGAGAGCATTTTCTCTTCTGGGGATCTTGTAGATTGTCACATTCGGAATTTGTTCCAACAGTTTCATGGCATACTGAAAGTATTGCTCGAGTCTTGGCTTTAAAATTTTGTATTGTCCGGCGACCTGTTGAATGATTAACTGAGAATCTCCGTAGATATTGATATCCATTATTCCCATTTGAATGGTCAAGTCTAGTCCTGTTATGAGGGCTTCGTATTCTGCCTCGTTGTTTGTGCACGGTTCTATTAAATGGTAAGAGTATCTTAACATCCCTCGCTCCGGTGTTATAAAGATTAGTCCGATCCTTGCCTTACCGGGCACTATTGTTTGCAATTCTTTGTCTTTCTATGCTGAGGACGCTCCGTCGAAGTATAGTTCCCAATGTTGATTATCAGCGTCTTCTAGGCTCATTATCTACTCGTCTGGCAAATCGTCGTAGAGAGGCGAATCTGCCGGTAAAGGGTGTGTTGCCAGGAAGTCAGCTAGCACTTATCCCTTTACGGCATGGAGAGGCACAAAAGTTATGTCGAATTGTAATAGTATCATCGACCACCTGGCAAGTCTGCCAGAAAGTGTTGGACGGGTCATCAAATATTGCAACGGATTAACTTTCGAGATAAGGTTGACCTTATGAGAGAACATGTAATGCCTGAGTTTTTGTGCGGCGAAGATCAGGGCCAAACAATGCTTCTCAATTGGAGGATACTTTACTTCCATCGGAATCAAACGACGGCTTAAGTAGTAAAGAGCATTTTCTTTTCCCTCATCATTGACCTGGGTAAGTAGGGCTCCAAGGGAGTCGTCTAGAGCTGTGGTAAAAAGTATCAACGGTCTACCTGAGACTGGGGCTGCTAAGACAGGAGGTGTCATTAAGTATTGTTTAATCTCCTCGAAGGCCCATTGGCATTCCTCTTCCCAAAAGAATTTGGCGTCCTCTTTAACTAATGCCGAGAAGGGCTGACACCTGCCTGACAAGTTCGAAATAAAGCGTCGAAGATATGCCAGCTTCCCTTAAAAGGATCGTAGCTGTTTTAAGGTTTTGGGAGGCGGCATTTCTAAGATAGCTTTAATCTTTTCCAGATCAATTTCAATCCTGTGATGTCGGATAACAAATCCTAAGAATTTCCCAGAGGTAACGCTGAAGGTGCATTTTAAGGGATTCATCTTAAGGTTGTATTGTCTTAGTTGCTCGAAGACAATTCTCAAATAATACAGGTGATCTTCCTTCAGTTTGCTTTTGATGACCACATCATCCACATAGCACTCAACTTGGTTTTGAATGAGCTCATCAAAAATCTTTTTCATTACTCTTTGGTATGTTGCTCCTACGTTCTTTAGTCCGAATGACATTACTGTGTTGCAATATACTCCGATTGGTGTTTTGAATGTCGTGAGCTTTTCGTCCTCCGGTGCCATCTTTATTTGGTTGTATCCTGAAGATCCATCCATGAAAGAGAATATTTCATGTGTCGAAGCGATGTTGATCATTAATTCTGGGATTGGTAGTGGAAATTCATCCTTTGGGCATGCTTTGTTCAAGTCTCTGAAATCCACGCAGATTCTGATCTGACCATTCTTCTTCCTGACTGGTACCACATTGGCTAGCCAAGTAGGGTATTGTTCTTCACAGACAAATTTAGCGTCGATTAGCTTCTTAACTTCAACTATTACTTGTTGTTCAATTTCCAAACGCATTCTTCTGGAAGCTTGTTCGATCGGAACGGAAGTAGGATCCACTCCTAGCCTGTGAACTGTGACTTCTGGAGTTAATCCTGGCATTTCGTTGTAACTCCAAGCAAAACAACCCTTGAATTCCATTAATAGCTTGATCATTTCCTTGGAATCTTCTTTATTGAGTAAGGAGCTAACAAAGGTTGGTCTACGCTTTTCGTTAGTACCTAAGTTAACTTCTATTAACTCATCTATTGTAGATTTGATTTCTTCTTCGAACTCTGGTGGAGCCTCTCCAATTTGCAGATCTTCAAGCTCTTCTATAGTTTCCAAGCAGTCTTCATTAGGTTCGCAAGTGACAACCAAACAAAATTCCGTATCGTCAACTGAACCTACTATGCCGAATCCAAGACCATGTTTTGAATTGGGATGCCGACGGCATTATTCCATAATTTTTCAAAGTGTTGTGATCGGCCTTTTGTCCATTATCGAGGTAAGACACCACGCTGAATCAAATTTTGAACACAGGGAGAGTACCACTCAAAAGGTAATTCCATTAATTCGGAAGAAGTGACATCTTCAAATTATACATCGTCTTCAGTATTGGAAGAAGAAGTGCCACGGTAAAATTTGATTTGCTTTGCACCGCTGCTATGTACTTCTTTAACCACCATACCCTCGATCTTATTAAACTGGATCGGGGTCAGGGTCATAGTGTGTACATAGTGGTTAATCTTCTCGTACATCGATTTGTATTCTTCGTTCTTCTCATCTTCGAGAAAAATCTTGAATTGTGGTTTCTTCCGGCTTATTGTAGTCGCTTCTTTCTTGACTTCCTCTTCTTCCTCGTAGCCGTTCTCCCAATCAACGTTGATCATCGGCTTTTTCCGTCCAACTGTCCCAGTGTCTCTTCCACGACCTCGTCCCCGGCCTCGACCTCGGATGCGAGTTCTGGAGAAACCTTCACCATCTCTCTGTAAGGGAGTGGTGAGTGACAGTTGGACTAGAACTTCAGGTTCTTCATCGTCTTGAACTTCTTTTGCTTCGTTGGGCATGGTATTTCTGGAGAAGATTGCTTTCTTTGGAGGCACGTAGTAGGTCGCATCTTCATGAATTCCAATTTCATGTACGGAGAAAGGTTGCAAATCACCTTTAATGCACTGTTCTCCTCCTTCGTAGTATTTTATGCACTGATGCAGAGACGATGGTACCATCCAGTTTTCATGGATTCACGGTCGGCCTAGTAGAGCGTTGAACGATTTCTCAGAGTCAATTATGTGGAATTTTGCGGTTGTCTTTGCTAAGTCACCGGTCCTCATCAACAGCGTTATTGATCCGAGGGCTCTTTCTCCTTTTTGGTTGAATCCTCTTAGTAACTTCTTGTCCACTTCAAGCTCGCGAGCATCAATTTCCAAGTAGGCTAGCATCCGAAGATTCATTATGTTAATTGACGCTCCTAGATCCACCAATACTCTGGAGAGCGTAAACTTCCCGATTGTGACTGAAATGTACAACGGTCGGTTATGATCGGCTGTCCCAAGTAGTAGATCACTGTCCGTGAAGGTAACACCTCGCTGTTCCTTTAACGAGCAAACCTCGTCTAAGGATTCTCCGGCCATCTGAGCTAAAAATCTCTGGATCTAGTAAGGCCTTGATCAGTGCTTCTCTCATCTCTTTTGATAAGATGAGAGCATCGTAGATGCTCAGTTTGGCTGGTAGTTTCCTAAGATGGGCTAGCACGTTATAGTCCACTTTGTTACCATGTGTCTCAGTTTCTTCCCGAATGGGCAATTCTTCTGCTGGGGTTGATTCTTCCTGAACAATCACCTGCTTTCCTTCGTCTTTTGGACCCGTTCTCGGAGGTAGAACCCTTCCGCTCCTTAAATTGACTTCTGTGATTTCTTCTGAATCTGGTACTGAGTTTACTGGTATCTCCTTTTGAATCGGCATGACAGGTTCTTCTGGAGTCGCTTCGGAATCTGAAAGCTCTAACTCTATTGTGATTGGAGTTCCTTGGAATTCACAAATAGATTCATTGCTTGTTGAACTTTTGTAGCCTTCTTGGTGAATGTCTTCTTTGTCATCGTGATTATCGAGGTTCTGTATGATTTGAGAATTGTTATTTGTATCAGAATCGAGATCCGGATTAGATTGATTGTCGTTAGTTGCGTAATCGTTAGAAATAGTCAAAACGTAGCCAACACCATAACTCTTATCATTATAAGATCCCGCCAGAGCGAGCAAATAATCATACAGAGTCAGAGGTTCAAGGAATTTATCCACCGAATCGGAAACAACTATCCTAGGATAAGCAGCCCCTAGCCTAGTCTTGGGAGCCTCGGTCTTTTCTTCTTCTTCGATCTCTTTCTTTTCTATGATCTTTTCTTCCTGGGGCGGTTCTTCAATTGCAAGCGATAGCGCCGGCTTGACAGGTTTCAAATATTGAATTGAAGCACGCGCCGAAGCGGTTTGGATGCGATCCAAAATTTTCTTCGATGACTTCGTCCAAGCGGTACTCCATCCATCATCGGTCGTGTAAGGGTCTATGTGAACAATGGGATCCGTTGAAATAACATTGACAGAACCTCCTTTCTGGGGTTCTTTCATGTATTCCTTTGGGATCATTATGTTCCCTTCTCGGAAATTGTTGTCAAGCCAACTTTTAAAGGTGATGCAATCCTCTATCTTATGTTCAAGCATCTGGTGGTAAGGGCAGTAGTTGGGATGGTCTTTCTTATTAACTTCTTCTGGCTTCTTGGGTTTTGGCAGTCGAAAATCCGAAGTCTTCATCAAGCTCGCAGAACATCTTTGCATCGCCTCATTCTTGAATGGATATTCTCTATTTATAAGCTCCTTTAACGTGCGCTATGGGCGAGGCGGTTGCTCATATTGTTGAGTTGGCTGATAACCGGGTTGAGGTTGTTAGTAGTTCTGCTGAGGTTGTTGATAGCTGGGCTGCAGCTGCTCCGACTGTATTTGCATTGGCTGTTTGCCCTTATTGATGTCCAGTCCATTGGTGAAGGAGAAAATCAGCTTTGGGGCAGACATTTTCTGTAAGGTAGATTCTGATTGTCAGTCCCAAGTTATGCTTCTTCTCATCAGGACGAAAAGAAAAGAATCGAAAAGTGTCCGAACACATTTTTGTTCATGTATTTATAAAAAGGAGTTATTTGTTAAAAGAGTCATTCGTTAGAGGGTTTGTTTATTAGGAACAGAATGTTCAAAGGTGTAGAGAGGGTAAGGAATCCGATTCAGAATTGGAAAGGAAGAGAAAGTCTTATGCAAGACTTCTTGACTCGAGGACCACTCCTAAACTAACATCTATTGGGGGTCCACCCCACCTCAGAAAAGAGGTAAAAGGATCTCGGAACCTCTCCATTTAGGGGTGTCTAAACAGTGGCTCCTAAATCTGAGAGGAGTTGGTTATACTCGTTCAAGACAGAAATGAACGGGGTATTCCAACGGAAGAATGACAGTTTGGTCCACTAGGGGCATGGGCTCACAACCGATTTATGAAAGCAAAGCCGTCTGATCAAAATGGAGAGAGGAACTATTCCTTAGCGGAGTCGACAGAAGTTGTCGGCATATTTTTAGGTTATGTGTTTTATTTTGAAAAGGGGTCGCCTAACAGAAATTATCGGCAAATTTTAGATTTTAAATTTAATTTAAATATGTATATATGGTTTAGAAAGTAGTATTTAATTTTGAAAATAATTTTAAGATATGAAATCAAACCGATCTCACATCACAAATAGTTTATATAAACGAGCACCACATCACAAATCGGGTATCTATCCCGAAGAATAGACACACTGCTTGATGATGGGGCTCGGTTAAATATACTAGGAGATTTGTGACATCCGTTTGGTCTGCGAACCAATTTTATAAGACGACAAATTCTCCTGCTTAATATAAATGAATTAAGCAGGGTTTATATTACTCGGGTTCTTAAAGTTCCCTATAAGGGCAAGCCCCTATAGTTAATTACATCTTAAATGACGGGAATCATCTAAGAAAACTCTCGATAATGATCAATGGTTTTGCTCTCAAGAATTTCAAAGTTTAAAGTTTTCAAAGGATTGGATTTTTGAAATTTCAAAAGGGATTAGCTCAAATTTGGAACATTTATTTTCAGGAGTCCAAAGAAAGAGAAGTAGGAGAAGTTGAGGATCCAAGAAGAATCTTGGCAACTTCTCAAACTAACCTATTGTTTGGCTCGGATTTAAGAAAATCCTAATATTATTTGATATTTCAATCTTGCCGATTTTAATTAATTTAGACTTATATTTGTATGATAAAATCATACAAATAGCCTCGAAGATGTGAGAGTTTGTGTCGTACCAAACGACTACATCGGAGTCCTAAGACCAGTTAGGGCTTAATTTACATGAGATGATCATGCAAATGCCTACCGAAGAGTTGAGGATTTATGTTGCACTAGGCAAACTACCTCGAAATTGTATGACTTTGTTGTTTAAAACTAGGAAAGGTTTTGCTGGAGTAGACCCGAGTTTTGCTGATGACGATGGCCGTGCTGCCCACCATGCTCCGAGCTCTTTGTTGTTGCAGAGGTTTAGTTTTAGAAGTCATAAATCAGGATATGAGAGAAGTGTTTCGGTTTAGAGAAAATCTTGAAATCCAAGTGTTTTTAATGTTTTAATTAAAACAAATCTTAAAGTTGTTTAAATAGAACCGATTAAGATCCCACGGTTCCGTCATCCCGACACCGTTATTTTCATCGAATTCACTAAGTCTAGATGAATTTGCTAAACTTAACTAAATGAGTTCCACACCTTCATTTAGACCGTGGGAAATCCCGTTAGCAACACGTGGGTTACATCATCCGAGGTATTCCCGATCATTCAACGAGACATTTTAATTTAGTTGTAATTGTAGTTTTGTGTTTTGTTTGTGATTAAATTTTGAGTTGTTTTATATTTTGAAATGTTGTGGCGGTGATTTTTATCTTGTAATGACTTTTAATTTAGTTTTGGTTTAAGTTCAGGGACTATTCTAAAGGTTTTGGTTTTCATGCAACAGTGGTTTATCATGCAAGAAAAGTAAAGTGCATTTTGCAATAAAGTAAATTGCAATAAAATAAAAGCGTACCTGGAGGGTCTTCCCGTCATCCCAAGCTGCACTTAAAACACGTGTTAAGGCATTTAAATATTTCAACAAGTACCTAAATAAAGCTAAGGGAAAGGTTTTGGTTGTCTATCAAAGTCCTAATCCTATAGCTAGTCATCTCCTGTGACGTCTAGGTTCTCGTATTTTGGTTTAAGGACGATTTTCTTCATCAAAGAACAATTAAGTTCTATTGTTCTTATAAACATCCTATCATATTGAGGAAGTGCTTAAGACGAGTCTTAAACATCTTTTCAATATTGCTGGAATTGTTCTAAGTCCAAATGGATTTAATTAATCGAGTGAAGTAATCATCCGAGGTTTAAGTTTTGTTCTTTTGCTCAGCTGAACTAGGATGTTCGAATATCCTATGAATGAGGTGACACTTCACTAAATACTCCACTTATGAATTATGATAACAAGACCTTTTAAGGGCAAATTGATGTTTAAGTGATTTGTGATTTAATTTAATTTTAATTAATGGTTTAAGTTCGGAATAATGTTCAAGTTGTTTTAGATTTATTTTGAATTCTTTATGTCTTAAGTGATGTTATATTTAATTTAATTTAATTTAATTTAATTTAATTTAATTTAATTTTGGTTAGTTTAATTTTAATTTAATTTTATTTTAATTTTAATTTAATTTTAATTTAATTTTAATTTGATTTTATTTTTAATTTAATTTAATTTTATATGTTTTAATTTAATTTAATTTAACTTGAATTTACCTTGATTTAATTTTAATTTTATTTAATTTTTTTTATTTTTAATGTTTTTAAAGATGATTTAATTTAATTGTTAAAGTATTAATTTAATTGAAATTTTGATTTAGTTTAGTTTAAATGTTTTAATTTTAATTTAATTTAATGATTAAGTCTTTTAGTATTTTAAATCTTGAGTTTGGATTATCATTTTAATTGGGAATTAAATATTATTGAGGTGATTAATTTAGGGACTCTTAAATTAAAGAATAAATGTCTTCTTAATAATATCCCTATTTTAATAATTTCAATTTTTTTATTAATCTTCCAAATTTAATTAAATAATTGATTAAGGTTTACTTTAATTAATCTTACAAATGATTGATGGGTCTCTACCCTTTAATTATTTATATTTCAATCATCCAAATCAGATTAGAATCAAATATCTTATTCTCTCATTTTAATAAGCCTAAAGTTTTCATTAAGGATTAAAATTTTAATTACCATTTTGCCCTTCAAGTTTAATAATTCCATAACTCACTAAATTGAGCTTAAATGAATTTGAAATTTTTATGTGACTTCACTCAGATGTCAATTAAGACATTAGAGGAGAAAATGTGATTTTTCTGTATTTAATTTATTTATATAATTATTTTTTGTGAAAAATAGGGATTTTCAAGGAAAATTCAATAAGATGACCAAGGGAATTTTTCTGTTCTTAAGAAAATTATGGGATATTCCTAATGACCAGAGGACCATTTTGACCAATTTTTGGTGATTTTTTGAATTATATTTTATATATTAGAATTATTTTGAATTTTGGAGCATTAATTAATTTTAAAATAAAATTAAAGTTGAAAAATGGATTTTATATTTTTCTTAAATCTCTCTGACCTCAAGGAGTTTAGTGAAATAAATTTTATATTTTTCTGATTTTTCTTTGATTTATTAGAATTATTTTAGTGAAAAGGTTGGAAGATACATTTTTTAATATTAAAAATTACATTAAGCCTTTAAAATTCAATATCTCACCCTAGAGACTTAAGAAAAATATTTGATTTGTTCCAAAGTGATTAGAATTCAAAATGTGACATTTTGGTGATTTTTAATATTTTTATGATTTTTATTATTTTTTAATTATTAAAAATATTAAAATAATGATAAAAATCAACTCTTTTAGAAAACTACAATTTTAATTTTCCTAAGTTCCTCTGATATCAGAGAAGCTCCAAAACCATTTTTGTGAATTTTTGAAAAGTATTTTGTGAGTTTTGAATTTTTAAAGTTTTGATTTTACCCATTTTTGCTTAAGAGGCTTAATCAACCAATTTGGTGGGGTTAATCAAGTCCAATTGGTTTCAAATTTTTATGTGGTGTTCTCCTATCCCTAGAGGACAGTGGAGAATTTTTTTAAGTTAATTTGATGGATGGTTAACCCTAATTAATTAAAGTTCAATTTTGGGTATTTAGGCCAATTAGGGTTGTTCAAAGTGAATTAACTCAAAACTTATTTTTCCTAGGGTCCTCTGGTAATAAGAAACATCACCAAAGTTTCCTAAAATTTATTTATCAACATGCTAATTATTGGAATTAAAATACTCAAAAGAGTAACATGAACTTAAAAAATCAATAACTTCTCATAGGGATGGCCTCTGACCTTGGAAAATTCAGGGAATGTTCCCAAGTTCAGAGGCTTCAAAAGCCCTATGGTCTCATGCTATGGTGAATTGTTTACATGCATGGAGAATTAAAATAGTCTAAAGAGTAAATAACTCATTAAAAATAAAATACTTGGTGAAATTACCTGATTTCTTTTCCACATGATTCTCCTCTGTTCATTGAGCAAGAGGGTATTTTTATTTTATTTGTAGGATTTTTCTACACAAAGTTATGGATTTTTGAAGTTCTGGTAATTAAATAAATAGAAAAATAACCTATTTATCTACTTATCCACGCAGCGCCACGCTATCCTCGGCAGCTCCAAAAGGCCACGCGGCGCACTCTGATTCGGTGCCGCCATCTGACTCAGCCGTCCCGGGACCCGCCTTTCACGTAACCTCTTCTGGTCTGACGTGATCCAGCCATCCATCCGATACACGCGCGATCCAACGGCTCCCAGTCATCGTCTATGACTGGTGTTAACCTGTGACCGTAGACCTTCTAACCCTAATTTCTCACTCGATTCTCAATAGATTTTTGTGTTCTTATGTTCTATGGATTCGTCTTGAAGAGACGAACACATCCATATGGTAAACATGCACTGAAATTAACTCAAACTAAATGGAGAATCTCTGTAAGCTCGGGAAGAAGAGTGAGTCCATACCTTTGCTCAGAGAAGTGAAGCTTCAATCTGAGGGTTGTGTCACGTTCGATTGGGTCCAAGCAAGCTCCGGATGAATGCCTTTGGCCTGGTGAATTGCCTAGGTACAAAAGTGACCACAACCGATCACAAAGCTTGGAGGCTGGAAGAAATGGCTGGCCTGGTGAGGGGGCTTTTGCTAGGAAACTTCTCCTCTTGGTCTGGTGAAGGTGTAGAGTCAATAAATTTGAGGATTGACTCACTGTGGTGGAGTTTCCGGGTTTTGGGCTTGGATTTCAACTCTGAAATTGAGCTCACAGATAGGAAATGGCAGGGGGATTTCAGTGGGGATCAAGTTCTCTATGTGTAGAGAGTGGTCTGGGATGATTTTGGCAGGGTTTCAGTAAGGTTTGGTTCAGCACCTCTCTTGGCCGAGAGGAGGGGGTGTTTAAATAGGAGAGGCTGGAGGGCCTCCCAGGGGGGTTCAAGGGTTGGGATCAGCTGCTCTGGTGAGGAGAAGAATAGCTGTAGTAGCCTTTTGGAGTGAGGCAACTCAGCAAGGTGGAATTCCAAAATTTGGCTCCTCCCAAGGTCTCGGCCATGGTGTTTTCCGGCGATCCAGGCGGCTGGCCGACAGGCATGGGTCATCCTCAGGTTCAGGTGAGTCGTGGCTTGGGTTTAGTGTAGGCAATCGGGCTTTGCCATGTGTAAAGAACTTGGATTAAAATGGCATGGGGAGAGGCCATTTTGGCTTGATTTGGTCCAAGCAATGGTTTGAGTTGGGTTCACCTTCCCATGACCTGGTTTTAGGTCGAGAGGATCATGTGAGTCAACCTACCAAAGGTAGTGAAGTCCACATCAAGGATTAGGTGGCAAAGTATGGTTTAGAGTGTATCATGTTTAAGGTAAAAAAAGGTTTAAAAAGGTTTAAGAAAGAGATCCCCTCTCTTGCTACTTTGGGTATGGTCACATGTCAAACATCCCATGGCTTCAAATGGCTTATACATGGCTTGTCTTTGGCTCACCTATGGCTTGGGAAGAGCTTGGTCAATTTCATAAAAAAAGGATTTTGTGAATTTTGGCATTTTGATGGGGATTGTTATGAGGCTTGATTTGGAATTGTTTAATTGATAAATTAGGACTTTAGTAATGATTTTAAATTGAATGTGTGATGAGGGAAAGTGTCATGTGGGCTTTAGATTGATTTGGGCTTTTGAATTTTGTGAAAATGGCTTTTAGGAAGGGTTTAAGGGAGTTGGCCTTCATGTTTAGCAATGGGCTTTTAGATAAAAAAAATTTTGCAAAGGGCCAATGCAAATAAATGTTGAATCTAGTTTAAGGATGTGTCTTGAATGATTTGAAGCAAATTTGAGGTGGTTTGGAATTGAATTGGGTTGAATTTGGGTTCATTTGGTAAATGGGCCAATGTAGGTCAAATTGGGCTAATTTGGGCCAATGTTGGGCTAAGGTTGAAATTGATGTAAAATTAATGTTGGGAAATGTTTATGGGAGTGTTTCAAAGAGGTTTCAACTTTGGTTGGGTTTTGGTTTTGGGACTTGGGCTTATTTGGGTTTGGTTTGGGTTTATGTCAAAATTGGGCTTTTTGGTTTTGGGTTGAATTTGAGTGGTGTTTGGATCCAAATTTTGGGCAAATCATGTTAGTTTTTTATTTTTGAGGATGTTAGGGAAGGTTTAGAAAAGGTTTAGGGTCAATTGGAGTTGAATTGGTTTGGTTTGGGCTAAGTTTGGGTCATGGGTCCAACTTGGGCTTTAAGGTCAAAAGTGAAATTGGATTCAAATGTCAATCAAATTGGACTTGGATTTGGTCTAGAATGATATTGTGGATACTAAATTTAAGTTTAGAATTGAATTGGACCAAAATTGGGGTCAATTGGGTAGATTTGGTTTGACATTGGTTCACTTGGGTTAAGAATGGGCTAAATTGGGGGTTTTGGTAAAAGTGGAGTAAATTGACAAAATTGGCCCATGGTGTAGTTGGATAAAATGAAATTGGAAATATTTGGGATTTTTTGGAATTTTCTTGGAATTTTCTGAATTTTTGGATTTTTGGCTAAGAGGGGCATTTTGGGTATTTGGAGGGTATTGGGGAGTATTTTTGGAATTTTTGGTATTTTGGGCTATGGATGGTCAATTTAAGTGGGGAAAAATGTTTAGGACTGATTCTGAGGACTTTTGGGTGATTTGGAGATTTTGGAGGACTTGGTCAATTTCAAGGGCTTTTGGTAGGTTTGATGGGTGTAGGGTCCCGGGGTCGAAAATTGAAATTTTGGAAGAATGAAGATTGATCAAATATGAGTGAAATGGAATCACTTTGGTTGAGCCATGAAGTCATATTAAGCCTATATGAGCCATGAGAGGACTCATTTGAGGCATTCAACTATGTTGTTCCTAACCTCTTAACCGGGGGCTTAGGGGTTAAGGTCCATCCATATGAATTACCTACATGAGTCGAGGAGTCGAGTTGGGTATGGGTGTGGTTTTAGGATTTGGATTGTGTGTGTGAGAGTGTAGAGTATCGATCGACCCTCACTGGACCGAGCCACCTCGGGGTGGTCCTAAGGCCGAAGAGTCCTATAGAGAACTCATCCTTTAAACCTCCACTTTTGATCTCAACCCCTCAGGTGATTAGGGGTCTACAATCAAGCTTGTGGGGTATGCAGGGAGATAAGAAGTGGTTTAAATTTCTAAAGGATGGGTCCCAATTCTAGTCCTCTAAGATAGTCAAAGGAAAAGCCTAAGGCTAGATCCTAAGCACTAAAGAGGGAAGAGAAGACCTCATGAAAAATGAGGTCAACATATTGTTTCATCAGTTTGTCAGCAGCTTGTCGGGAATAGCTTTCAATTGGTATGCAAAAATTCCTAATTGATCAGTAAAGACATTCGCAGAAATGGAAAGCATGTTTGTGAAGAGATTCACCGGTGCTCAGCGTCATGTCACCATAGGATATCTCGTGGTAGAATATCAGAAGCCCGATGAGCTTTGGTTGACTACATCTTGAGGTGGAGAAACTTAAGCATGAAATGAAAATCTCAGCTACAAGAACAGCACACAATCAATATAGTACTCAAGAGTATTCACGGTCTAGTAGCTTTCATGCTTAAGGGTCTCACGATCAAGTCCTTTGAGAAACTGCTCAGCAAGGCCAAGAACTTATAGGAAGAAATCAAGCACATGAAGCCTGCAGAAAAAACAAAGAAAACGAAACTAACAAAGGCTTATGAGAAGAGATCTGGCATTGTGGCCGCGGTTGATAAAGGAAAGCAACCGATGATGATTCAGATCGAGCAGTCTCCTCAGCAGTACAGTCAGCCTCAGCAGTACGGATAGCCTCGTCCATCACAGAATAATCAGCCCGGTCAGCGGCAGCAGAGACCGTACGGGACAGACGGGAGACCCGTTCCTACAATATCAGAACGACTACGTAGAAACTACTCTTTCAAAGATGATGTTATAGCAAAGATGTTCAAGAATCTGCTGAAGAAGCCCGAGTTCAAGTTACCCGAGCCGAAAAAGCCAGAAGAGGTGAATAAGAAAGATCAGCCCAACTTCTGTCCCTATCACTGGATGCTTGGACATACAATTGAGAACTGCTTTATTTTCAAGGATTTGCTTGAGCAGAATTACAAAGAAGGAAATATAACGAAACCGAAGGAATATTTGAAGGATCTAGAAAAAGGTTCTATAAATGTAATTTCAGCCGAGCCAATCTCTTCGCTTGACCCATATGCCGGTAAGGGTGGATGGAGTGCAATTTCGAATGAGCTCAAGAAGGTCCTGGATCAGATTCGATCGCAGCAAAGAAAGCCTCCGTCCGAGTCCGTTGCCGGCCACGATCCAAGATGAAAGCTTCGC
The DNA here is from genome assembly GCA_022702705.1 of Papilionanthe hookeriana x Papilionanthe teres. Taxonomy (NCBI): domain Eukaryota; kingdom Viridiplantae; phylum Streptophyta; class Magnoliopsida; order Asparagales; family Orchidaceae; genus Papilionanthe; species Papilionanthe hookeriana x Papilionanthe teres. The sequence goes on along the minus strand of CM040427.1, from coordinate 112,127,746 downwards.
CGAGGAAGCTACCACGATGAGAATGGAGGAAGAAAGAGATCGTGAGTGAGATTAAAGACGATAGCACAGAGGATAAGATAGAGGCTGCTCTCGTTAGACTGGTTGTCTCAGATTCAGGGGTGAAATCCCTCGAACCCTTGACTTTGTATCATTATCTTTGTACCCCTCCAGGGTCTCGTAATAATGATTGAATTAAGTTGGCTACGTTCTTATTGTCTCTATTGATGACGAAACTAATCACATCCTATCTAACCCCGATTTTGATTCCCAAAATGATCCTCAAATCATATTAACTTCCAGCAAAGATAAAGAAGACATCGACAACACCGGCTACGACAGTACGAGTAGTGAGGAGCCAGTACTTGAGTGCAAAGGTGCTCCACTTGACATCAGTTTGGACTTCTCAGATACAGAAGGACCTCTGGGTCCAGAAGAAGAAGAAATATTGGAAGTGCATTTCAGGAGTGGCAAGGTGCTACATTTGAGAACAACTCCAGTGGATAAAGGAAAGTAGATAGTCACTCAAGAAGAAATACCTCCAGCTACTGAAGAAATACAAGTTCGAAATGAAGTTGAAAACCTAAATAAAGTGGATTACAAATTGTTAACTCATCTCAGGAACTTGCCGGCCAAACTAAGTATTTATGATGCTCTGATCCTGTCAAAGGAGATGAGAGAAAGTTTGATCAAGGCACTACTTGATCCCGACATTTGTTTAGTGCATTTGGCTAGAACATCATCAGATGGAGTTTGCACCATAAAGGAACAGCCTGACATACTTTCACTGACAAAGATTTTCTACTCGGTACAGTCAATCACAATCGTCCACTCTACATTTCTGTCATCATCGGCAGATTCGTGCTTTCTAGAGTCTTAGTAGATTCTAGAGCATCGCTCAATATAATGAGTCTACAGACGTTAGCATACTTGGACATCGACGCCTGAGAGCTTTCAATGGATAAAATGATGTTAAGAGGTTTCAATCAGAAAGGGGAAAGAGCCCTCGGATCTATAACGCTACAAATGAAAGTCAAAAATCTATTAACAACTGCAAAATTCCATCTCATTTATGTGGATACTTCGTTCAATACTCTGCTTGGTCGACCGTGACTCCATGAGTACAATATGGTCCCGTCGCCGCTTCACCAGTGCATTAAATACTACAAGGATGGACAAGAACATTGCATTAATGGGGACCTACAGCCGTTTTCAATACATGAAGTGGGCATCCATGAAGACACCTCTTACTATGCTCCTCTGAAGAAAACAGTATTTTCAAGAGACATTGTGAAAAGCACAATTGAAGACTCAAAGGAACTAGAAGGACGAGACCGTATGGCTCCAGTTGAACAATCTCATACCGCTCCTCAACGAGTTGGTAAAAGTTCTTTTAGCCCACGCATCCGAGGTCGAGGCCGGGGACGTGGTCGAGGGAAAATTTCCTAAATTATTGAACAGATGAAGCCAACAATCAACATCAAAATGGAGGGAAGCTCCGAAGAAAATAAAGAAATAATGATGGTAAGTCAGAAGAAGCCTCAGTTCGGGATCACTCTGGACGACAAAGCAATGGATGAATACGAATCAATGTCACACTAAAGCCCTCTAATTTTACTCCCCATTAACACATATCTTCCTATTTATTTGCACTCAATTATATGAACTACAATTCTCATCCATACAATTGTATGTGTTTCTTTCCAATTTTTTATTGAGACAATGCCACATTGGATCTTACATAATCTCTCAACAAATTTTTATATGTGAATTGGCCAAATCAAGAAGTAAATTAAGTGCAAAGAAATAAATCATCAAAACTTTTTCCAACATTAAACTTATATACTTCCCACAATTTCCTTCCATAATTTAATTACTTCATCATTTAAAAGGGAAAAAGATAAAGAAAACTACTCAGAACTCATGGAAAAAATACAAACATAACTTGATTTAAAAGTAGAAATCATAGTGAGAACACAACATGTTTTACTTAAAAACCAAATGTAAATAGAAAGATAAACGCTTAAATGAAAATCCTCTCCACAAGGCTCTGAAATTTCCTCTGATAATTTGCTTTCCACTATAAGACTCCACAGAGGTTGGCGCCCAACTCTAAAGATTGACTCTCCTAAATTCTAATACAAACTATGATAAAGTAAAGTAGAGTAAATAAAATTTATGAGAAGAAGGCTCTCCTTCTTCCTCTTTCCCTGGAATTAACTTCAAGTTTTTCTCCAACTTCTCCCACCAAAATTTTCTCCTAAAGTCTTCTCTTGGGTGTGGCGTCTCTCTCTGATCTTTAAGGCTTCATTTTTAATAATTCTCTAAAAGGTGCTTTAGTGTCTCTTCAAAATATGTCCAAATTCATTGTATCCACCAAGAATGCATCAATCCGTTCAAATTTTAAATAAATTTTGGCGCTGATGGGAAGTTAATGAAGTTTAAACTAAAGGATGCTTCAAAAATCCCTTCAAATTTGCGCAAAAATTAATTAAAATTTGTCACTTTAACTATGGTGCCTATGCGCCAGCCATCTGAGCATAGGCGCCAGAGGCCAATTTTGCACACTTTCCAATTTTTGCTTTAAATTTGGTCCATTTTTATTTCTTTCATCACAACGAGTCATTTTAATCATACCTGAAAAAAAAACAAAAATATATTCCATTAAAGTTCAATATCATAAAAAATAGTTAAAAAAATGTGCATAAAAATATTATATATTTTAGGTGTATCAGTTACCTTATTCGTAGCATAGTAGATGTCATCCGATGCGATGCGACTTTATATATGCTTTTAAATACGAGAATTTGATACCACTTTTTAGAATGTTTAATTCTTAGCAAATGGCTTCAAAAAATTGATGTGCGAGGTTTACTTTTACTTATAAATTTATATTTAGATTTTATAGTAATTATTGTAAAAGTCACAATTTTAACGCAAGAATATGTAACGTTCAAGTAATACAGGGCTCTAGTGGAGTCCTGGTTATCGATCCCACAGGGATAGTGTTTTTATAAAAAGTAAGAAATAATAAAAAAAAATATTTTGGAATTTATCAAATTAAAAGTAATTTATATATAGTGTATATATGTTTTTTTTCAAATTTAATTTACTAACAATTTTTACTATAAGCAAGTAAACAGTAAGCAGTAGTACGGTAAAGTGAGCAGTAATTAAAATTCAATGCAAGTATAAAAAGGATTTCTCCTTTTCAACTAATCCAAGATTTTTAGAATAATTATCTTTTGTGGGGAATTTAGATTATGGTATTGTGTCAAATAGAAGCATTCCTATTCTTCACCCTTTGGTCTAGGTGTAAAAAACATTAATTAATCTATAGATCGGTTCAGCGTGTTTTTCTAGTAGAATGGGCTAATCTAGGCTCACACTACTTGATGTCCAAGGGTGGCTTTGGTCGGCCCTACCAGTGACCCGTTCCATTTCTATAAACCAAATTATTAGAATTTAGTCTCACTCTAAAAACTAATTAATTTTACGCCTAATAAATAATATCTTCCTATTTTTTTGGACTTCACCTTGAATAACCTGCATAAAGCCTTCGACTACACAAGGATTCATGTGATATCAACTAGTTAAGAATTTATCTCCGGATAAGTCTCAAAATTATTCAACAGGTTTTAACAATTTAAATGGCTAATTTAAAAAGTAAACTAAGATCAGGTATTAATATCATCACAATGTTTTAAATATTTTAAATTTAATTCTCCTACAAAATTTAATTGATTTATTATCTTTTCATAGTTGAAAGGAGAAAGATAACTAACTACTTAGAACACATAGCAATCACACAACAAAACATATTTATAAAACTTTGAACCAAGGTATAAATACTTATCTGAAGTGTTCCTTCAAGTGATCCGCTTACTTCTACTGACTCGAAAGTAATGATGAAAGACTCCAATCGCAACAATACACAATAAATACTCAAAATAAACTCACTAGATACAAAGTAAAGTAGCACCCTAAGTGTGGAAGAGACTAAGTAAAACTAGAGGGGGTTCTTAGGGACTATGTGGTGCCTTAGGGGGGTGGGGGGTGCCTAAGGGGGTTTGGGAGTGCGATTTTCTCTGTAGAATGGGCTCCTATTTATAGAGCCCTGAAATTGACCAGGGGTTCCTTAAGGCACCTCTTTAAAATTCATCCAAATTCAATGCATCTTCAAGAAGGTAACTGTCGCTCCTAGGTGCCGGGTTCTGGCTTTTAGGCGCCGGACTCCGTGACCAGGTCTTTGCACCTCTACACTTTGGGTCATACCTCTTTGCGATTAAAGCTGTTTCTTTGCGTCCAGATGCATTGTATCACATGTCCTATATATTAGGAGTAACTTCCAGTCTTCTAGAAGCTCTAATAACCCTTAACACCATCAAAATAATGGCCCAAAGTTGTAAAAAATCTTACCTGCGTCTGTATCGAGTTGGCGCTTAGACGCTGGATTCTAGCGCCTAGGCGCCAGGCCAATAATTCCAATATTTTGGTCCATAAGCTCCAATTTTGCTCCTTTTTGCTTCTTTTTTCTTCTTTTTCTTTCGTGGACACTTTTTTAATCATTGACATCCAAAAAACATGAAAATACCTTTCATTAAAGCATAACATCCTTAAGAATTGAATCATAAATAAGGCATAAAAATTGGTTTTTTTTACGTAGATCAAATTCCCCCAAACTTAAACATTACATGTCCTTAAGTAACCCTTTTAATTACATAAAATAGATAACATTTGGAATGAAGTTAACATATTTAAGATTCGTTATAATTTTTGGTTTTATAAATGCTTTAGCTAATTATTAACCAAATTTCACTAATTAAGTTTAATTTTAAGAATTAAAGAATATTTAACTACCAAATCATAAGACTTCCAATTTTTCATTTATTTCAAGAATAATTGTAGTTTATCATATTAAAGTCACATAGAATATTTAAAAGAAAAAAATTTTCATGAAATATTTTTCTAGTAAAATTATTTGTACATAGAAATTAAGTTAAAAATGTAATTAATTTTCTTTCTATAAGATAATTCAAGTGAAGCCAATTTTTGATTAGGCATTTCCTCAAGCTTCTCCTCACTTTCTTCTTTTTTTCTTCTTTTTTTATTTATTTTTTTATTTATTATTTCAAGTGAGGATTACTATTTTTGGATAGCCTGTTAATGATTTTAAACTTCACTATCCTTAACTTATTTTCAAAAACTTATACATTCTGACTTTATAAATATGACATTTTTAATATTTTTTTATTTTTTAAAACTTATTTCAATCTTTTCTTTTTCAAGCAATAATCTTGATTCCTTAGTATTTCAAAAATACAATTCTCTTTGCTATAAATAGAAAATTTTTTATCTTATTATTCTTTAAGTTAAATAATTCTATTCTTAAAATCAATCAAAATTTTTGAAATTTTAGTTAAGTTTACTAAATTATTTATAAATTCAAAAATTTTGGTATTCTTAAACAGATTTTTCATTCCTTATGTTATGTTAATATATTTTTAAAGAAAATATTAGTTCATTAAGGACAAATAATGTTTAAATTTGATAAATGTTTTTCCTTCCCCCAAACTTCAGCTTTAGTATAAATATGAATCATGATATTTTCTAAAGCATGAGAGAAAGAAATAAACATGAATAATCTATGTACTATAATGATGTAGTGAGGAAAGACTAACTTCTACTTCTACAAATGCTTTAATATAAATATAATAGAAATGATTAAGCATATATAGAAATGTTTTGCAGAGCAGGAGTTAATTAACTATTTTTTTTAAATCTCTCTTTTTTATTATTTTTGAACATGCAAACTTACTAACTATTCATGAATACTAGACAATAAGCTGAAACATAAATAAACTTTTATAAAAATTCACCCTTCAGAAATCCAAACTTACCTTTCATAAATAGTAAGTTAGTAAACATGAATAACTGGGACAAGTAGGGAACTGAACATCGTGCTCACCCTTCAGAAATCTCAATAAAGACTCAGAATATTCAGCATCATAATCACTCTTTCTTTGTGTATACTTAGAAAGATGATCGATCTTCTTATCGATCGTATCTACTCTACAATGAGTTAGGAATAACTCATTTGTTGCTCAATAAACTGATCATGCATGGTCTACCAAAAATAGATAATGGCTCAGTAGAAGTAGATAGTCTAGAAGTAGAAGCTCTACCTGAAGTAGGTAATGAACCAGAAGGTGCAGTAGAACTCTTACCTCAAAGTCGATCATAGATACTGACGCTTTCTCTTCCTATAGGTTTTGTTGAATTGAGCTTTTCCTCAGAAAGCTCACCAACTAATCCAGCACTTTCACATAGAGAATAGATCAGAGATGGAAAACCAAGTCCAATAGAAGTGCTAGAACGAGTAGTAGCCTCTACAGAGTCAAACAATAATGCTCCCTGCATCAATAAGTTTCCTCTCTTGAATATAGAAGTTAAGGATAGCTCTATCTTTGGTAACCTCGCTCTGATGATTCGATGGAAGAAGACGAGTAGAAATAAAGTAGTGCCATTCCTTTGAAACACCATTAAGCTTAGAATATGAAAAATTTACCCTTTTTCCGTTCCGAATCTTCCAGGCTCCAGTACTATCAGTCAGGTAGGCAATGATCATATCCAAATCTCCCTCAGATGGAGATAATCCGGAGTAATAACACTCAATGTTTGGTGGCAGGCCATAGAAAATATTGATACGTTCAGGAGTGAATCCTACTTCAACTCCTCGAACAAAAATCTCGTATTCTTCAGCATCTACAAAATTAGCATAAAACTCTCTAACAACCGGGATAACGACAACAACAGTAAAATAGCAGAATCGTTGCCAGTTGAGCGCAATAATTATATCCTCAATTCATCCTCTAGGATTGTAAAAACTTAGCTCCAAGATAAATTTCTGAGTCATAGCAAAATCATTGTAACGAAAGTGTGCAACAGAAGTGACGAACTTGCTACGATCAAAATTTTCTCGTTCCTATCCTTGCTTAGATTTGGGTGCCATCTAAACGTGAAATAAAAACGCGAAATAAATTCGATGGATCTAGGTAAATAAACTAATTTAAGCTTTTCAAACTTGAAAGAGCTTAAAAATTTCATGGATTTAACCATAAAAATAAAAAAAATTTTCAAAATTTTGGTTTTTCTCAATGATAGCAAAATCCATGGTGAAAATCGAAAATAATGAGTTTAGAATGTAGATCTAAGCTCGGGATGAAGAAATCAGGTGATTTCAAGCTAAAAAACTTGAAAATACGGTTTTAAATGGGATCTCTAGGAGGTATTTTCATGAAAATGGTGTAAAAGGAAGCTTAGGCATCAAAAATGGCGTGGGGGGGGGTTAAGAAGATGAGTTTTCGGGTTCATGCCGAACCGGTGCCCAGGCGCCAAATTCTGGCGCCTAGGCACCAGACTCGCCTTTCCAAAAATTCAATTTAAATTTTTTATTTTCCACCAAATCTTATCAAATTTGACTCCTAATTACTCTTATGAGAGTATTAATCCAATTTATATCCTCCAAAAGTTTTCATAATCAATTTAAAATGATAGTTTAGATTCACAAAAATGTATCCAGATTCTTCAATTCCAATCCATAACATGGGGTGTAAACGAACTGAACACGAACAAACAGAGCTAGTGTTTGTGTTCGAAATGTTCAAACACATCATTATTCGTGTTTGGTTCATTTAACAAGCCGAAAGAAAAATATTTTTCGTGTTCATCTCATTTTCTTACCAAGTGAATCCAACACGAACTTCCTAGCAAACCGAACACGAACTATTCTCAAACAACAAGCTTTTTTGACAACCATAATTTTGATAGCATATTTCCTCAAAATGAAGCAAATTGATGAGGTATTCTGTACACATCAGGTAATCCACACTTCCTCAAAATAAAGCAAACCGAATAAGGCGTTTAGGGTTTTGTTTAGAGTTTTATTTTAGTATATTGTATAGTATATTAATTATAATATTATAATATTTATATTAATATAATTAATACTATAATATTATTATTGTTATTAATAATTTATCATATATTATAATTTATAGAAATTTAATTATTTAAAATATGATAAATTTTATAATATTTAATTATTTTTAAAATATCATAAATTGATATATATAATTATTTTAAATTATTTTATATTTGGAACAATAACGAACTGAATACGAATGAACACATTACTGTTTGTGTTCGGTTCATTTAACAAACCGAACGAAAAAAATTATTCGTGTCGTCTTGTTTGCTTATCGAATGAATCGAACATGAACTTCTTGGTAAACCGAACACGAACTGTTCACGAACAACGAGTTTTTTTTACAGCACTATCCCTAACTTCTACTCCAAATTCAATAAATTTCTGTACAAGACTGTATCAAGGTTCATAGTTTTATAAACAACACAAACAACAACATATTCAAACCAAACATTAAAATCCAACAACACACATTGAACAATTATGTAAACACTCAAATTTGATATTAAACACACTAACACATGACTCAATCACACCTAAAACACATATACGATCTATTTAACACTAATCTTCAATTACCATCTCTTTCGCAATGAAGTTCACTAGTACCGAAGGGATAGAACACCAACGTCCCTGGAAATTCCAAAGCCTTCTTTTCATCAATCCACTTGTTCTTCGCGTACATTTCTACTTGAGTGTCATAATAGGCCGCCATATGATCAGATTGAAGTTTGGTTTGCCATTCCAAGTATTCGTATTGGTGGTACATCTCATGGAGACGATTACCAATACTTTGAAGTTCCGCTTCAATCTTCCTTAATTGACTAGACCATTTCTCCATAGTAACAACAACAAAACCATTAAAATAAGGATGAGGATCTTTAGGAGATTTGTCTCATTCCTCATTTCCATGATTTCCTCTTTCCATTGCCTCCAAATCCTTCTTAACTCCTCCAAAATGGATTGCTCTGGTCAAAATTAAGGTTTCTATGAGATTGGGGACGAAGATAAGGAAATATATAAAGAGATTTCGTGTGAAAAACTGGAGAATTTCGGTTTTCCACTATCTGTAACCGTGTCACATAGGCGCCGGAATCTAGTGCCTAGGCGACGGATCATCGATACGCAGGCCATTATGGGGCTTAGGCGCCAATTTTAATTTCATTTCTCCCATATAAGGCTTCAGTCTTAATCTGTTAACTTTAAATACTTTTTCAGTGTTGGAATCTTTAATATCCACAGTTCCATAAGGGTATACTTTCTCAACTATAAATGTTCCCATCCATTTAGATTTTAATTTTCCACGAAAAAGTTTTAAATGAGCATTAAATAATAATACTTCTTGTCCAGGCTCGAATATTTTCCTTGAAATCATTTTGTCATGTAATTTCTTTATTCTTTCCTTAAAAATTCTTGCATTTTCATAAGATCATTTCTTATCTCTTCCATTTCATTCAGTTGTAATAATCTTTTTTCTCCTGCAGTATTCAAATTATAATTGAACTCCTTTATCGCCCAATAAGCTTTATGTTAAGTTCAACAGGCAAGTGACAATGTTTACCATAAATTAACTGAAAAGGTGACATTCTGATAGGTGTCTTATAAGCTGTTCTATAAGCCCATATTGCAGAATCAAGTCTATCAACCCAGTCAATTCTTTTAGGATTAAATGATTTTTTTAGTATTCTTTTAATTTCTCTGTTTGATACTTTAGCCATTCCACTTGTTTGAGGATGATAAGCAGTTGCAATTCTATGTTTAATTCCAAATTTTTTCAGCAATGATTGAATTCTTATATTTCTGAAATCACTTCCCCCATCTGTGATAATTATCCCAGGCATTCCAAATCTTGTAAAAATCATTTTCTTTATAAATTTCGAAACACATTTGGAATTGCAGTTAGGTAAAGTTACAGCTTCGATCCACTTTGAAACATAATCAAGTGCAAATAAAATATAAATTTTTTCAGATGATGGTACGAAAGGCCCCATAAAGTCTAAACCCCATACATCGAAAATTTCAATTTCTAATATAAATTTTAGAGGGATTTCATCTTTTTTAGATATATTTCCCATTCTTTGACATCGATCATAAGTTTTCACATAATGTCCAACATCTTTAAATAAAGTAGGCCAATAAAATCCAGAATTCAAAATTTTGAATGCAGTTTTATCTATTCCAAAGTGTCCTCCAAATTTAGAATCGTGACATTTTTGAATAATTCCAAAAGTTTCTTCATAAGGTACACATCTTCGAATCCCAAAATCTCTTCCAATTTTAAATAAATGAGGATCTTCCCAAACATATGATTTACAATCATTCTTGAATTTCTTAATGTATTTGCTATTCAACCCATATGGTAAAATATTGCCAACCAAATAGTTAACTATATCTCCATACTAAGGCATTTGTAATCCTTGAATAACATATAATTGTTCATCTGGGAATTTCTCATTTATATTTCTTCATAAATCTTCCCATTCTTATTTTTGATTCTTGATAAATGATCAACAATTTGGTTGTCAGCTGCTTTTCAATTTACAATTTCAAAATCAAATTCTTGTAAAAGTAAAACCAATCTGATCAATCTAGGTTTAGCATCTTTTTTAGAAATTAAATACTTAATAGTAGAATGATCAATATGTACAATACATTTTTTTCCAAGAGATATGGTCCAAATTTATCAAAGACATATGCTATTTCTAAAAGCTCTTTTTCAGTAGTAGTGTAATTTATTTGAATTTCGTTAAGAGTTTTGCTAGCATAGTATATAACTTTAAAAATTTTCTCATATTTTTTTTCTAATACAGCTCCGATTGCATAATCACTTGCATCACACATTAACTCAAAATGTTTATTCCAATCAGGTGCAACAATGATAGGTACAGTGATTAATTTTTCTTTTAAAATATTGAACGCATTCAGACAATCCTCATTAAATTCAAATTTAGCTTCTTTTTCCAATAAATAGCAAAGAGGTTTAGCAAATTTAGAAAAATCCTTTTTATATCTCTTATGAAATCCAGCATGACCCAGAAAACTACTTACATCAGTAACGGTATTAGGTGGTTGAAGTTCAGCAATAATTTTTACTTTTGCCTGATCGACTTCCATCCCTATTTGTTAAACTTTATGTCCAAGTACAATGTGACCATAAATTGACATTTTTCCTAGTTTAGAACTAAATTTGTTTCTTCACATCTCTTCAAAACTTTCCTTATATTTTCTAGGCAAGATTCAAAAGAAGTTCTAGAAAACTGAAAAATCGTCAATCAAATCACAAAATAATGACATCATACATCTTTGAAAAGTTGCAGGTGCATTTCATAAACCAAAAGGCATTCTTCGAAAGGAAAATGTTCCATAAGGACTTGTAAATGTTATATTTTCTTGATCCTCAGGAGTAAAGGGTAATTGATGATAACCAAAATAACCATCCATAAATTAGAATATGAGTGTCCAACTAGTTTATCCAGCATTTGATCCAAGAAAGGTAAAGGAAAATGATCCTTTCTAGTGGCGTTATTTAATTTTTGATAGTCAATGCAAATACGCCATCCAATAACTTGTATTGTTGGGATTAATTAATTTTTTTCATTAACTATGACATTTACTCCTTTCTTCGGAACACAATGAATAGGACTCACCCATTAGCTATCTGAAATAGGATAAATAATTCCACATCTAACGATTTCAAAATTTCTTAACAACCTCTTTCATAATTGTGTTTAATCTTCTCTGAGGTTCAATAGTAGGTTTACAATTTTCTTCCATTAAAATCCTATGCATACAGATTGAAGGGCTTATTCCTTTTATATATACAATAATCCAACCAAAAGCTTTCTTAAAATTCTTTAGAACTCCTATTAATTTTTCTTCTTGATCTTTGCTTAATTCTGAAGATATAATTACAGGTAAAGTTAATGAATTTCTAAGAAATGCATACTTTAAATGTGCAGGTAACATTTTTAATTCATGTCCAGGGCTTTTTCAATTGACGGTAAAAGTATATCATTATTAGTTGTCTAAAATTTCTCAATTTTCATGAATATAATGAGGTTCTTCAAATAAATTTTCTTCATTTAATTTTTCAATTTCCTCATTTAATGACTCATTATATAACATATATTCTTTATCTTTATCATCAAAAATGACCATACATTTTTCTTGGTAATGCTTTTCAATTATATAATCAAAAATATCCATTCGATAGCATTTTTCTTTATCAGGATAGGAAATTCACCATGGCATGAGACCATAGGGCTTTTGAAGCCTCTGAATTTGGGAACATTCCCTGAATTTTCCAAAGTCAGAGGCCATCCCTATGAGAAGTTATTGATTTTTCAAATTCATGTTGTTGTTTTGAGTATCTTAATTCCAATAATTATCATGTTGTGAAATAAATTCTAGGAAAATTTGGTGATGTTTATTATGACCAGAGGAACCTAGGAAAAATAGGTTTTGAATTAATCCACTTGGAATAACCCTAATTGGCTTAAACACCCAAAATAGGTCATTAATTCATTAGAGCTAATCATACATCAAATTGACTTGAAATCAATTCTCCACTGACCTTTAGGATCAGAGGAACCCACCATAAAAATTTGAAGTCAATTGGACTTGGTTAGCCCTACCAAATGGGTTGATTAAGCCATTTAGCCAAAATTAAACTTAAAAAATTCATAACTTTCAAAATGCTTTTAAAAAAATTCACCAAATTGGTTTTGGAGCCTCTCTTATATCAGGGGAATTTAAGAAAATTAAAATTTCAATTTTCTAAAAAAGTTAATTTTTTGCATTATTTTAATATTTTTAATAATTAAAAAATAATAAAAATCACAAAAATAATAAAATTAACTAAAATGTCACATTTTGAATTTTAATCACTTAGGAACAAACCCCATGTTTTTCTTAAGTCTATATGATGAGATATTAAATTTTAAAGCCCTAAGGTAATTTTAAAATTAAAAAAATGTATTTTTTAGCATTTCCACTAAAATAATTCTAATAAATCAAAGAAAAATCAGAAAATTCTAAAAATTGATTCTCTGATTTTCTTGATATCAGAGAGATTTTTGAAAAATATAAAATTCATTTTTCAACCTTTATTTTATTTTTAAATTAATTAATACTCCAAAACTAAAAATAATTATAATAAAAAGAATATAATTCAAAAAATCACCAAAATTGGTCCAAGTGGTCCTCTAGTCATTAGGAATGTCCCATAATTTTCTTAAGGACAGAAACTTTCCCTTGGCATATTATTAAATTTTACTTGGAAATCCGTATTTTCCACCAAAAATAATTACATAAATAAATTAAATACAGAAAAATCACATTTTCTCCTCTCTTGTCTTTGTTGACATATGAGTGAAGTCACATAAAAATTTCAAGTTCATTTAAGCTCAATTTAGTGAGTTATGAAATTATTAAGCTTGAAGGGCAAAATGGTAATTAAAATTTTAACCTTTAATTAAAACTTTAGGCTTAATAAAATTAAAGAGTAAAATATTTGATCCTAATCTGATTTGGATGATTGAAATTTAAATAATTGAAGGGTAGAAACCTACTATACAATTTAAAGATAATTAAAATAAACCTTAATTAAATAATTGATAAAATTTGGAAGAATAATAAGATTGGAATTATTAAAATAGGGATATTATTAGGAAGAGATTTGTTCTTTAATTTAAGAATCCCTAAATTAATCATCTCAATAATATTTAATTCCTAATTAAAATCATAATCCAAATTTAAGATTTAAAATGCTAAAAGACTTAATAATTAAATTAAATTAAAGTTAAATTATTTAAATTAAACTCTTTTAAAATTTCAATTAAATTAATGCTTTAACAATTAAAATTAAATCATCTTTAAAATTTAAAATAAAATATTAAATTAAAATTAAAAATAAAATATTAAATTAAAATTAAAAATTAAATTAAATTAAATTAAATAAAATTAAATAAAATTAAAAATAAAATTAAATCAAACTAAATTAAATTAAATTAAATTAAATTAAAATAAATTAAAATTAAATTAAATTAAATCAAATTAAATAAAATTAAATTAAAAATTAAATTAAATTAAGTTAAATTAAATTAAATTAAATTAAATTAAAGTAAGTTAAATCAAATTAAATTAAATCAAATTAAATTAAATTAAATTAAATCATGTCAAATCAAACTAAATTGAATTTAATTAAATTAAATAATAGAATCAAGTTAAAATTAAAATCAAATCAAATTAAATTAAGTTAAAACTAAAACTAAACTAAATTAAATTAAATTAAAGTTAAATTAAATTGAATTAAGAATAACATCACCTAAGACATAAAGAAATTCAAAAATAAATATGAAGCAACTTGAACACTATTCCAAATTTAAACCCATTAACTGAAATTAAATTAAATCACAAACCATTTGAACATCAATTTGCCCTCTAAAGCATTTGTTGTCATAACTCCTAAATAGAACGATAAATGAAATGTTACTTCCCTCATAGGAAATTCAAATGTCCTAGTTCACTGAGTAAGATAACAAAACTTGAATTCCCGGACGATTAATTTATTTGTATAATTAAATTCATTTGGACTTAAAACAATTTTAGCAATATTGAAAAGATGTTTAAGATTCTTCTTAAGCACTTCCTCCATATGATAGGATATTTATAAGAACAATTGAACTTAATTGTTCTTTGATGAAGAAAATCATCCTCAAACCAAAACAGAAGAACCTAGACGTCATAGGAAATGACTAGCTATAGGATTAGGAATTTGGTAGAAAACCATAACCCTTCCCTTAGCTTTACCTAGGGACTTGCTTAAATATTCTAAATTGTGTTTAAGTGCAGCTTAGGATGATGGGAAGACCCTCCAGGTACGCTTTTATTTTGTGGCAATTTATTTAATCGCATATCACTTACTTTTCTTGCATGATAAACAACTGTTGCATGAAAACCCACACTTTTAGGATAGTCCCTAAAACTGAAACCAAAACTAAATTAAAAGTCATTGCAAGATAAGATTCACCGCCACAACATTTCAAAATATAAAACAACTCAAAATTTAATCACAAACATAACACGAAACTGCAATTACAACTAAATTAAAATGTCTTGTTGGATGATCGGGAATACCTCGGATGATGTAACCTACGTGTTGCTAACGGGATTTCCCACGGTCTAAATGAAAGTGTGGAACTCATTCGGTTGAGTTTAGTAAATTCATCCGGACTAAGTGAATCCGATAAAAATAACGATGCCGGAAGGATGGAACCGTGGGATCTTAACCGATGTTGTTATAATCAACTTAAAGATTTGTTTAATTAAAATATTAAAAAACACCTGGATTTTAAGATTTTCTCTAAACTAAAACACTTTTCTCATCTCCCGATTTATGACTTCTATAACTAAACCTCTGCAACAACAAGGAGCTCGGAGCATGGTGGGCAGCACAACCATCGTCATCAGCAAAACTCGGATCTACTTCAGCAAAACTTTCTTAGAATTAAATAACCAAACCATAGGACTTTGAGGTAGTTTGCCTAGTGCAACATAAATCCTCAACCTTTTGTTAGGCATGTTTATGTAAACTATTCGGGATGTGAGATCAGTTTGATTTCATATCTTAAAATTTTTAAATTTAAAATTATTTTCAAAAATCAAATGCTACTTTTCATATAATATATATTTAAACTAAATTCGCCGCACAATTTCTTTTTGGCGACCCCTTTCTAAAATACAACACACAAACCTAAAAATATGCCGACAATTTCTGGCGACTCCGCTGGGGAAAATTCCTCTCTCCATTTTAATCAGACAATTCTGCTTTCAAAAATCGGTAGTGTATCCATGTTCCTTGTGGATTAAACTACCCTTCTTTCCGTTGGAATACTATGTTCATTTCTACCTTGAACAAGTATAGCAAACATTCTCTCGGATTTAGGAGCCACTGTTTAGACACTCCTAAACAGAGAGGTTCCGAGATCCTTTTACCTCATTTCTGAGGTGGGGTGGACCCCCAATAGGTATTAGTTAAGGAGCGGTCTTGCTGGTCGAGAAGTTTCTACAAGACTTTCTCTTCCTTTTCGAGTTCCTAATCAATTCCTTTTACCCTTCCTACAACTCTCCTTCTTTTAATAATTCTCCTCCCTAACGAACAAATCTTTTCAAAAAAAGATAATTTTCCTCTAATACCACAAATACACTAAGATAAACAGAAATGTGTTCGGACTCTTTCTTTTTCGTCATAAGTTGTACGATAAGAAGAAGCACGATTCAGGGACTAACACTTGGAATCTGCCTTGCAGAAATGGAAGCCCCAAAACTGATCTTCTCCTTCGTCAACGGACTGGACCTGGCCGTGTTCAAGGACGAACTGCCTGATAATGGAATTAATCGATTCGGACAAGGATTCGGGGACTCCGACATCAAAATCCCCGACGTCACTCTCTTTTCACTCACAAGCAAAGTATCAGAAACTGAGAAGCCGTTGATTGAGTTTAACCTCAAGTCAACTCATGAATTCCCTCCTCTACAAAAGATTCCAGCTGAGAGAGTACTGCCTGTTCGCGGAAGGACTTGTTGTTGCTACCCCAACTGGTCTAGTTGTCTCTGCACCTACCCGGCTCTGCCGGACTAAAGGGAAAGAAAATTCGGAACTATGATGAACCCGTTACCGTGGAGGGTACGGACCTTCTGTGAAACCTTACGTTTTTGAAATCCGATCCAGCTTGAGAATTCCATCGCTGACACGGACTCAGAGAAGGAACAAAAGTAGAAGGATTGCTAGAGAAGCCAGAGCTGCTGAAGTTGCTTTCCTAGAAGAAATCCCAGAACTGCCCGAGTATACACCGTTGTCTGAATACATACCACTTTTGGGAGGAAGCAGGTTCCATCCCCTCTCCGCCGCAGAGGATGAAGAAAATGTTTGCAAGATTGCTGCCGCATTGCCTCGGCCCGTATATTACAACGATAGCCATAAGAAAAGGGCTAGAATTACGCCATTTGCTCGATCGCAAACCTTGATAGAGAAGTTAGCAAAGAAAGAAAAATGCCCTGTGTCAGAGATTTTAAGAAGGATAGGGCAGGTGCCAGCCAAGTCCCGTCTTTGGCAACGAGTAGAACCTGCTATTGCTGCGGAAAAGCCGAATAAGAGAATGAAAGCTAGTCCGCCTGTCGTTGTTTCAGGACTGCAAATTAGGGACGATACCACCTTCCAGCATTTGGCTGACAGACCATCCGGTCCCAGACCTTCTGCTGCTAGAAGGATGGTATGGCGTCCCACTACCGGGCAATTAAGATTAAAACAACAACATGAGAAAGAAAGTCTCGTCAGGAGACTTGAATCCGAAGAAAGTGCTACCGCAGTAAAGGGGACTCATGAGAGGGAAACCCGACAGTTATCACATGACAACTGTAGCGATGTACAGAAAAGACCACTAGAAGATGCTATGGAAAAGCTAAGAACCGATATTCGGTGATTAGCAAGAGAAAGAGAAGAGAAATTCAGAGATGAAGTTGACTCGTCAGAATTCATGGATGATGAATATGCAGAAATTAACATGGTTGAAACACGAGCTTCGTCAGCCTCACAAGGTGCCCCTGCAGCCACAGAAAGAGAGGAGCCAGAAGTAATGAGGAGGCAGCTTCAAGAGAAAGATGATACGATCACCCAAATGGCAAAAAGGATGGAAGAGATGGGCAGTAGCCCTAGCCACTCTCCGGAGTCAAGTTCAACCCCAAAGAGAAACACCCCCGAAGTTATTCACATTGCGGATGGAGGAAAGGAGATTACATCGTCAACGGGGATGATCAATTAAAAGGATGCAACACAAAGCATTATTCCGGAAAAGGATATTAAGAGCATGGTGGAACAACAGGTGCGAGAAGCCTTGGCACAATCAAAGAGCGGGACATCCATTCGGACGGGTAGACCTTACTCTGAAGAATTCAATGTTGTCCAATATCCGAAAGGCTTTGTACCACCTCTGTTCAAGACCTTTGATGGAATCAGAAACCCTCGGCAGCATGTTGCACATTTTTGTGCCAGTTGTTGCAATGCCGGCGGAAGTGATGCCTTACTCTTCGGACAATTTGTCGGCGCACTGTCAGGGATCGCCTTTGATTGGTATGCAGAATTACCGAACGGTTCGGTGAAGACATTTTCAGAACTAGAGAACCTCTTCATCAAGTGATTTGCCGGAGCTCAGCACCACATCACTATAGGTGATTTAGTGGTAGAGAAGCAGAAGCCGAACGAAACTTTGGTGGATTACATACTTCGATGGAGGAACCTAAGTATGAAGTGTGAACCACAACTACAAGAACAACATGCGATCGGCATTTTACTTAAGAGCATTCATGGCCCGATAGCACTTCTCCTCAAGGGATTTACTATTAAGACTTTCGAGAAGTTGTTAAGCAAGGCCGAAAGCTTGCAAGAGGAGGCGAAGCAATTAAGTTTCACCGACAAAACAGACAAGAAGAAGCCCGTAAAAAATTTTGAAAAGAAGTCTGGGATCGTTGCAGCAGTCGATAAAGGCAAGCAACCGATACAAATATCGTCAGAACGGCCGCAACAACCTCAACAGAATTACCAGCAACCCCGACCCAGCTATCAGTTGTCTCAACAGTATGAACAACCGCCTCGTCCGCAACGTACGTTAAGGGAGCTTATGAGCAGGGAGTATCCGTTCAAGATTGAGGCGATGCCGAAAATGTTCCGCGATCCGATGAAGACTCCGGATTTCCAACTCGCCGAGCCTAAGAGACCAGAAGAAGTTGACAAGAAAGGTGATCTGAACTTTTGCCCTTACCACCGGATGCTTGGACACAAGATAAAAGATTGTATTACCTTCAAAAGTTGGCTCAACGACAATCTTTGAAAAGGGAATATAACGATCCCGAAGGAGTACATGAAGGAACCCCAGAAAGGAGGTTCCGTCAATGTTATCTCGACAGATCTCATTGTTCCGATAGATCCCTATGCGACTGATGATGGATGGACTACCGCTTGGACAAAGTCTTCAAAGAAGATTTTTGATCACATCCAAACCGCTTCGGTGCGAGCCTCAATTCAGAGTTCGAAACCTGTCAAGTCAGCACTATCACTTGCGATAGAAGAACCACCTGAACAAGAGATGATTGAAGAGAAGAAGAAAATCGACGAAGAAGAGAAGACCGAGGCTCTTAAGGCTAGACTAGGGGCTGCTTATCCTAGGATAGTTGTTTCCGATTCGGGGGAGAAATCTCTCGAACCTCTGACTCTGTATGATTATTTGCTCACTCCGGTGAGATCTTATAATGATAAGGGTTATGGCGTTGGCTACGTTTTGACTGTTTCTAACGATTACGTAACTAGCGATAATCCGGACATCGATTCTGATGCAAATGACAATTCTCAAATCATACACAATCTCGACGATCACAATGACAAAGAAGACATCCACCAAGGAGGCTACAAGAGTTCAACAAGCAACAAATCTATTTGTGAGTTTCGTGGAGCTCCAGTCACAATAGAGTTAGAGCCTTCAGACTCCGAAGCTAATCCAATAGAACCTGTCATTCCGATTCAAGAGGAGATACTAGCAAACTCAATACTAGATTCAGAAGAAATCACAGAAGTCAACTTGAGAAGTGGAAGAGTTCTACCTCCGAGAATGGTTCCAAAGGACAAAGGAAAGCAGGTGGTTGTTCAGGAGGAACCAACCCCAGCAGATGAAATACCCATTCGGAAAGAAATGGAGACACATGAAAATAAAGTGGACTACAACGTGCTAGCCCATCTTAGGAAACTACCGGCCAAACTGAGCATCTACGACGCTCTCATCTTATCAAAGGAGATGAGAGAAGCTCTGATCAAGGCCTTACTTGACCCGGAAATTTGCTTAGCTCAAATGGCCGGAGATTCCTTAGATGAGGTTTGCTCGTTAAAGGAACAGAGAGGTGTTACCTTCACGGACAATGACCTACTACTTGGGACAGCAGACCACAACCTACCATTGTACATTTCAGTTACAATTGAGAAGTTTACACTCTCCAGAGTATTGGTTGATCGAGGAGCATCAATCAATATAATGAATCTTCGAACGCTAGCATATTTGGAAATTGATGCTCGCGAGCTTGAAGCAGACAAAATGTTATTAAGGGGATTCAACCAGAAAGGAGAAAGAGCCCTCGGCTCAATAACACTGCTAATGAAAACCGGTGACTTGGCAAAGACAACCGCAAAATTTCACATAATTGATTCGGAAACATCATTCAACGCTCTACTTGGGCCGACCATGGATACATGAAAACGAGGATGGTACCATCATCCCTACACCGGTGCATCAAATACTACGATGGAGGGGAACAGTGCATCAAAGGTGACTTACAACCATTCTCCGCACATGAAATTGGAATCCATGAAGATGCAGCTTATTATGCACCTCCGAAGAAGACAATTTTCTCCAGAGATACCATAACGAATGAAGCAAAGGAAATTCGGGATGACGAAGAACCTGAAGTTCTAGTCCAACAGTCACTCACCACTCCCTTACGGCGAGATGGTGAAGGTTTCTCCACAACTCACATCCGAGGTCGAGGCCGGGGACGAGGTCGTGGCGAGACGTTAGGACAGGTTGGACGGAGGAAACCAGCCATCAATGTTGATTGGGAAGACGAGTTCGAAGAGATCAAACAAGAAGCGACGACAATAAGTCGGAAGAAGCCGCAATTCAGGATCCCGCTCGAAGATGAAAAGAATGAAGAATATTAATCGATGTACGAGAAGATTAATCACTATGTACATACTATGACCCTGAACCCGATCCATTCTAATAAGATCGAGGGTATGGTGGTCAAAGAGGTACGTGGCGGCGGTGCAAAGCCAATCAAATTCTACCGTGGTGCTCCTTCCACCAAAACTGAAAATAATGTACAATTTGAAGATGTCGCTTCATCAGAATTCATGGAATTACCTTTTGAGTGGTACTCTCCATGTGTTCAAAATTTAATTCAGCGTGGTTTCTTACCTCGACAATGGACAAAACGTCAATCACAACATTTTGAAAAATTATGGAATAACTCCGGTCGTCCACCTAATTCAAAGCATGGTCTCAGATTCGGCACAGCAGGATCAGTTGACGATACTGAACTTTGCTTGGTTGTCACTTGCGAGTCTAATGAAAATTGCATGGAAACTACATAAGAATTTGAAGATTTACAAATTGGAAACGCTCCACCAGAGTTCGAAGAAGAGATCAAATCTACAATAGATGAGTTAACGGAAGTTAACTTAGGTACTAGCGAAGAGCCTAGACCTACCTTTGTTAGCTCCTTACTCAATAAAGAAGACTCCGAAGAAATAATCAAGTTATTAATGAAATTTAAAGACTTGTTTTGCTTGGAGCTACGATGCGATGCCGAGTTTAGCTCAAGAGGTCGCGATCCATAAGCTAGGAGTGGATCCTACTACGTCCCAGTCAGACAAGGTCCCAGAAGAATGCGTCTAGAAATTGAACAACAAGTCATAGCTGAAGTTAAAAAGCTAATAGATGCTAAATTTGTCCGTGAAGAACAATACCCGACTTGGTTAGCCAATGTGGTGCAAGTTAGAAAGAAGAATGATCAGATCAGAATTTGTGTGGATTTCAGAGATTTAAACAAGGCATGTCCAAAGGATGAATTCCCTCTACCGATCCAGAACTAATGATTGACATTGCTTCGACACATGAAATATTCCCATTCATGGATGGATCTTCAGGATACAACCAGATAAAAATGGCTCCAGAAGATGAAAAACTTACAGCATTCAGAACGCCGATCGGAGTATATTGCTACACAGGTGATGCCATTCGGACTCGAAGAACGCAGGAGCAACCTACCAGAGAGCAATGGCAAGAATTTTTGATGATCTCATCCACAATCAAGTCGAATGCTACGTGGACGATGTGGTCATCAAAAGCAAAGTAAAGGAAAACCACCTATATGATTTGAGAATTGTTTTTGAACGATTAAGACAATTTAACCTTAAGATGAATCCCTTAAAATGAGCCTTCGGCGTCACCTCTGGGAAATTCTTAGGATTCGTTGTTCGACATCGTGGAATTGAAATCGACCCGGAAAAGATTAAAGCTATCTTAGAAATGCCGCCTCCCAAAACCTTAAAACAACTACGATCTTTTCAAGGGAAGCCGGCATATCTTCGACGCTTTATCTCGAAACTTGTTAGGTAGGTGTCGGTCTTTCTCGGCATTAGTTAAAAAGGACGCCAAATTTATTTGGGAAGAGAAATGCCGAAGGCCTTTGAGGACATTAAACAATATTTAATGACACCTCCTCGTCTTAGCAGCCCGGTCTCGGGTAGGACGCCGATACTTTATACCGCGGCTTTAGACGACTCTCTCGAGCCACGTTAGCCTGAGTCGATGATGAGGGTAAAGAAAATGCTATTTACTACCTAAGCCGTCGTTTACTTCCGACGGAAATAAGGTATCCCGCAATTGAAAAGCACTTGTTTGGCCCCGATCTTTGCCGCTCGAAAGCTCGGGCACTACATGCTTTCTCATAAGGTCAACCCGATCTCGAAATTTAATCCATTGCAATACTAGATGACCCGTCCAACGCTTTACGGCGGACTTGCCGGATGGTCAATGATATTATTGCAATTCGATATAACTTTCGTGCCTCTTCGTGCCGTAAAGGGACAAGTCTTAGCGGACTTCCTCGCGAAGCACACCCTTTGCGGCAGAATCTCCTCTCAATGACGATTTGCCAGATGAACAAATAATGAGCGTAGAAGACCCTGATGATCGACGTTGGGAATTATATTTCAACGGAGCATCTTCAGCACACAAAGACGAAGAATCGCGAGTGATAGTGCCCGGTAAGGCAGGGATCGGATTAATCTTTATAACACCGGAGCGGGGATGTTAAGATACTCCTACCACTTGACGAGCCGTGTAAAAACAACGAGCGGAATACGAAGCCCTCATAACGGGATCGGAATTAACTATTCAAATGGGGATAACAAACATCAAGATCTACGGGAATTCGCGATTAATCATTCAACGGATCGTCGGACGAGTACATAATTTTAAAACCAAGACTCGAGCAATACTTCCGGTATGCCATACGAGTTGTTGGAACAGTTACGAATGTGACAATTTACAAAATTCCCGGAAAGAAAACGCTTTAGCGGATGCGTTAGCCCGTCTCGCAAAAGAATTTGCTCGTTTGCAAGATGAGTCGATAGAAGTGTCGGTTCACGGACGTCGGGTCCTATCACGGCTCAACATAGACACAATACACAAATCGAAAAAGAAGAAGAATCGATTGCGGCGAGTGACGGAAAACACGGAAGATTGGCGACGGCCATTAATGAACTACACGAAAACGGGAAAACTACCGGACGATAGGTCGCTAGCCCATCGGATCGAGAAAAGAACTCTATCCTACGCATTAATAAACAACACGTTATACGGAAGGTCTTTCGATCAAATGTGGCTAAGGTGCCTAAGCGGGTCCGAGGCCCGTGAAATTGTTAAAGAGGTGCATTCGGGACTGCGTGGCGCTCACCGATCGGGTCCGAAGATGAAAATGAAAATTAAAAGACTAGGGTACTACCGGCCCTCGATGATGACCGACTGCATGGAAATCGCCAAGAGCTGTCACCAATGCCAAGTGCACGGAGTGGTTCTACACCAACCTCCAAATGTGCTACATCCGACAATTGCGTCGTGGCCATTTGAATGTTCGGGCACAAATATAGTGGGTCCAATAGAACCACCATCTTCAAAAGGACATCGCTTCATTTTTGCGGCTACAGATTACTTTTCCAAGTGGGCAGAGGCAGTTCCACTCAGAGAAGTGAAAGCACACCACGTGCTACAGTTTTTCAAAAACCAAGTTGTCTACCGTTTCGGAGTGTCACGCAGGATCATCTCAGATAATGGGTCAGCATTCAGAAGCACACAAATCAACAATTTTGTCAGGAGACACAGAATTGACTGGCGATATTCAACAATTTA
The DNA here is from genome assembly GCA_022702705.1 of Papilionanthe hookeriana x Papilionanthe teres. Taxonomy (NCBI): domain Eukaryota; kingdom Viridiplantae; phylum Streptophyta; class Magnoliopsida; order Asparagales; family Orchidaceae; genus Papilionanthe; species Papilionanthe hookeriana x Papilionanthe teres. The sequence continues at coordinate 112,103,749 of CM040427.1, read as the reverse complement.
CTAACCAAGAGGAAACTACCTGGCTGAGGCTTTTAATAAAACTCTCGTTCAAATTTTAAAGAAAACTTTGGACGATAATAAGAGAAATTGGCACGAGAAGTTATTAGAAGCCTTATGGGCCTATCGGACAACCTTCGAACTCCTACTCGAAGCTACACCTTACGCTGCGGTGTGTGGGTCCGAGGCGGTGTTACCCTTAGAGGTTCAGCTTCCTTCACTCGGAATTGCGAGTTGCAAACAAAATCACGACGGAAGAGAATGCCAAATTACTACTAGAGGAATTAGAAAGCCTGGAAGGGAAAAGGCTTGCAGCGCAACAGAATTTAGAACTATACCAAGCTAAGATGGTTCAAGCCCATGACAAACTGGTCCGCCCAAGGACCGTCAAGGTTGGTGACTTAGTTCTTGTTCTCAAGAGACCTATCCTTGAACATCGCAAGATAGGAGGAAAATTTGAACCCACTTGGGAAGGACCATTTGTGGTTGAAGCAGTATACTCAGGAGGCTCCTACCAGCTAGTGAATTGCCAAGGAGAACGACATATGCTTCCGATCAACGGACGATACTTGAAGAAGTATTACGCTACCTGATGTTTTGAAGGAATGAATTCTTCATCCCTAGAAGCACGGGCAAAGTAATTACTTATGACTGGGTTCGAACCCAAAAATAATAAAAAATATGCTAAAATAAATAAAATCATGATAATAAAGTCTTCCTTGTTCTCTCTTCCAAATCAAAATCTTTTTTCCGATCTTTTCCCACTTCATTCCTGTTGAATTTAAAAATACAAAAGTAATAAAAAAAAAGAAAGAAAACTCTGTCTTTAATAAATATTTTCTTAATGTTCTTGTTCTTAGTACAGCCCCTGATCCTTTTCCTTGTCTTTTCGCAGGGAAATGTCGAACGGGCGGTTGGTCCTGAACTTTATAAATGGCGCAAGCCTTGCACTCGACGAAAAGAGGGTGAAAGATGGAGAGATAATAGAGATTGGCTCAGACTTCGCACCAGCAGGCCTGCAATACGAGGAAAGTGACTGGTCCCAGTTGACCGAGAGGAAGCCGCCCGGTCGGACGATAATGAAAGTGGGTGGCCCAAGCCACCAATCCGACGACGAAGAAAAGGAAAACAAACACCGAGGAGGACAAGAGAATCAAGTCCGTGGTCGCTACAACGGAGGGCGGGCTTGTCGGCGCCGCGCCCACGAGAGGTTCGAAGTACGAAGAGCTACTCTCACAACAACTCGGCGAAGAAATAAAAATCACCGTATCCGCAAGATGTTAACCAAACTAGCGGCGGACCGGCGTAACGAGGCGGTGCTACTGCGCCGATGCGTATACTTCAAGGACGCCGGTTCACCGGTACTCGAAGAAAGGAGGCCAGCTCCGAGGATAACAGAAGAGACCAGGGAAATCTTAAGGAGAATAGAAGAACGAAGGCTACCACGCCACCAGATAAAGTCACCAGTAATGCGTAACCTTGTTGCAGAAGCAACCCCGGAGGATGTCCCGATGGACACCATCCCCGAGGAGCCGAGGTATGCAGGAGAACGTGAAGGGATTGAGCCATATATCCCACAATACGTCACCAGGCCTCGCCATTTGCAGATTATTCCAGAATACGAGCTAGAAAGAATGTAGAATGTCGAGAAGAAAACTTTTGAATACTTCGAGAGAATCAGAGGCATGAGAATCAATATACTAAAAGGCCTCGAGCTACATACAGACGTATTCTCAGAATACGAACAACAACAAATCATGGACTGCATCCGGGATTTGAAAAGAATGGGCCGAGCGGGCCGCCTAAGAGAAAACACATACTCGGAACCCCGGAAATGGATGCCAGGGAAAGGGAGAATTACAATACAATGTGGATGCTGCTACAACTTCGCAGAAGACAGGAAGGGAAACCCACCAAGGATACTCCGTCACGGCCAGGTAGATCCAATGTCATTAGTCATCAAAAGGATGGTAAAGAGAACGATAACATGGAGGGTCACCGGCCAGATTGCATACCCAACGGTTGCATCATTAACATCTACAAGCGGGGTGATCGCATACCCCCGCACATCGATCACCACGACTTTGTCGGACCTTTCTGCACAGTTTCTTTTCCGAACGAGTGTAATATCATGTTCGGATCCGATCTCCGGATAACAGGCCCAGGTGAGTTCCGAGGGCCAGTAAAGATACCATTACCGGTAGGTTCCGTCATGATACTAAAGGGCAATGGAGCAGATGTTGCTAAACATTGCATACCAAGAGTACCAATGAAGCGGATCTCAGTTACTTTTAGAAGGATGGATGACAGGAAAGCACCTTACCACTTCCAGCCAGACCCGGAGCTAGAGAGCCTCCGGCCTTACGAGCTGTGAGTTACATGGAAAATATCACACCTCCAACGTACATCCATACGGCATCCTTGCCAAGGATGGCTTGGAAGGTGATGTTATTGACCATGTACCTCACGATTCAGACATGGATTTCTGACAGATACCTTATTGGATGGATCGGCAAAGATCATACATAGTCCGTTTTGAGTCTATATGGATTGTATGAGATGTATTCCAGATCGAGTTGTATGATGTATCTTCGACATGATTGGAATGAAAGTGACCATGTCACATTTTGGCCTTCACCTCTTTTGTACAAATTGACTGGGAAACGCCATTAAAGTTAAATTAACTTCGAACAAAGAACAGAAAAGAAACAAAAAGAATAAAAGAAAACTTTCCTTTAAAAAAAAATCTAAAAAAATGATGAACGCCAAATTCACATGAACATTAAACAAACGATAAGGAAAATTTGAATTGTTAAAGGACAAACAAAATGAGCACAAATTTTAAATCAAGTTTAAATTCAATCTTCCAGATCTCAAATCAAATCTCAATCAAATTTCAAATTCAATCTTCCAGATCTCAAATCAAATCTCAATCAAATTTTAAATTCAACCTTCCAGATCTCAAATCAAATCTCAATCAAATTCAAATTCAATCTTCCAGATCTCAAATCAAACCTCAATCAAATTCAAACTCAACCTTCCAAATCTGAAATCCAATCCATTCTACTCTCACCCTTGTCTAGGATGGAAGCGGTTGATTCCATTGACACGGATCGAATCTGATGGCGAGGAATTGTATTCAATCCAAACCGACGAACTTCCGATCAACTCTTTTGAATGGGATATGTAGTATTTACATATTCCCTCCTAATTTGTTTCTTTCCAAAAAAATAATCTTTTATAACTTTCATGAAATTCTCGAAACACCAAAATTCCACACTTTTCAAATCAACACTACAAATCTTTACAAAATCATTTACATCAAATTCAAATTCTTGGGGTTGAAGATTTTACATCCGAGACTGCATTGCTTTAGGTTCTTTCCCTATCGCAATGAAATACATCAAATTCAAACTTTTGGGTTTGAGGATTTTACATCCGAGACTGCATTTCTTTAGGTTCTTTCCCTATCGCAATGAAATACATCAAAATCAAACTTTTGGGGTTGAGGATTTTACATCCGAGACTGCATTGCTTTAGGTTCTTTCCCTATTGCAATGAAATACATCAAATTCAAACTTTTGGGGTTGAGGATTTTACATCCGAGACTGCATTGCTTTAGGTTCTTTCCCTATCGCAATGAAATACATCAAAATCAAACTTTTGGGGTTGAGGATTTTACATCCGAGACTGCATTGCTTTAGGTTCTTTCCCTATCACAATGAAATACATCAAAATCAAATTCTTGGGGTTAAGGATTTTACATCCGAGACTGCATTGCTTTAGATTCTTTCCCTATCGCAATGAAATACATCAAATTCAAACTTTCGGGGTTGAGGATTTTACATCTGAGGCTGCATTGCTTCAGATTCTTTCCTATCGCAATGAAATACATCAAAATCAAACTTTTGGGGTTGGGGATTTTACATCCGAGATCGCATTGCTTTAGAATTCTTTCCCTATCGCAATGAAATACATCAAAATCAAACTTTTGGGGTTGAGGATTTTACATCCGAGACTGCATTGCTTTAGGATTCTTTCCCTATTGCGATGAAATACATCAAAATCAAACTCTTGAGGTTAAGGATTTTACATCTAATATCGCATTACTCTGAGATCTCTCCTCATTGTAGTGGTTCAATCCAATCAATTCAATTTTCTTTTGAGGTTGAAGATGTTACATCTAAAACCACAAAATTCCAATTCTCATTTCAAATCAAATCCCTTCAAATTAATTTTGAAAAAACTTCAATTTAAATTAAAACTCAACCTAAAATCTAAGCTCACGCATCAAAACTTAAACTAAAACAAAATAAATCTAAATTGAAATTCCCCCAGGTCATGTGATTTGGGATTCACCTCCTTTTCCTTTCCCCAGCGAGAGTTCAGCGATCTCCAGTCTCAGAGATATACTTGACACTCCCCAGCGGAAATTCTTCTACTTCGTCCTAAATTTGTTACTTGGACATCTGTGTTGGTTTTGTTGATCTTTTCAGTCAACGCCAATACGCACGGTGTGCTTGGTTAGCACACCACACCTATCGGGGGTCCATTTGTTGACCTCATTTTTGATGAGGTCTTCTCTTCTTCTCTTTAGTACTTAGGATCTAGCCTTAGGCTTTTCCTTTGACTATCTTAGAGGATTAGAATTGGGACCCACCACCTAGAAATTCAAACCACTTCTTAACTCCTTGCAAACTCCACAAACTTGACTGTAGACCCCTAATCACCTAGAGGGTTGAAATCAAATGTGGAAGTTTAAAGGATGAGTTCCTATAGGACTCTTTGGCCTTAGGATCGCCCTCAGGTGGCTTCGATCCGGTGACGGTCGACTTACACACACACTACACCTATACACTACACTTTCACGCACATCCTAAAAACACACCCATACCTAACTTGACCTCCTGACACATAAAGGTGATTCACATGGATGGTCCTTAACCCCTAAGCCCTTGACTAAGAGGGTTAGGAACAACATAGTGGATGCCTCCTATGAGTCCCTTCATGGCTCATGTGGGCTTGATATGGCTTCATGGCTCAACCAAAATGATTTTATTCCACTTACATTCACCTAATCTTCAATTTTCCAAATTTTCGATTTTTGACCCCCGGGACCCTACAGTGCCTAGCCTACCCAAAGCCCTTGAGATTACCCAAATTTTTCAAAATTTCTAAATCACCCAAAATTCCCCAAAATTAATCTTGAACATTTCCTCACCAATCAAATTGATCATCCATAGCCAAAAATACCAAAAATTCCAAAAATACCAAAAATTCCAAAAATACCCCCCAATACCCTACAAATACCCAAAATGCCCCTCTTAGCCAAAAAAATCCAAAAATTCAGAAAATTCCCAGAAAATTCCAGAAAATCCCAAATATTCCCAATTTCATTTTTTTCAACTACACCATGGGTCAATTTTTTCAATTTACCCCACTTTTATCAAAACCCCCAATTTGACCCATTTTAACCCTAAGTGAACCCAATGTCAAGCCAAACCTACACAATTGGCCCAAATTCTGGTCCAATTCAATTCTAAACTTCAATTCAACATCCTCAACACCAATCTAGACCAAATCCAAGTCTAATTTGATTGACATTTGAATCCAATTTCACTTTGGACCTTAAAGCCCAATTTGGACCCATGACTCAAACTTAGCCCAAACTAACCCAATTCAACTCCAATTAACCCCAAACCTTTTCTAAACCTTCCTTAACATCCCCACAAATAAAACACTAACATGATTTACCCAAAATTTAGACCTAAACCCCACTGAAATTTAACCCAAAGCCAAAAAGCCCAATTTTGACCTAAACCCAAACCTAACCCAAATAAGCCCAAACCCCAAAACTAAAGCCCAACCAAAGTCAAAACCTCTTTGAAACATTCCCATAAACATTTCCCAGCATTAATTTTACATCAATTTGAACCCTAGCCCAACATTGGCCCAAGTTAGCCCAATTCGACCTACATTTGCCTATTTACCAAAGAGGTCCAAATTCAACCCAATTCAAGCCTAAACCACTTCAAATTTATTCCAAATCATTCATGAAACATTCCTAAATTAAATTCAACACTTATTGGATCTAATCCTTTTCAAAATTCTCATCCTAGAATTTGTTTTGAAACCTAAAGGCCCATCCCCTTAGCCTTCCTAAAAGCCCATCAAAAATAATTTCAAAAGGCCCAAAGCCCACATGACAGTTCCTTCTCATCATCCCTTTAATTGGGATCAATTCCTAAGTCCCAAATCAATCATCAAATCAACCTAAATCAAGCACCATCTAAATTTTTCACTAAATTGCCAAAATCTCCAAATTCCATTTTCATGAAATTGACCAAGCTTTTCCCCAAGCCAAAGACAAGCCATGAAGCCACATGCAAGCCATGGACAAGCCACATGAAGCCATGTAAGGTTTGACATATGACCAAGCCATTAATGGCAAAAGGAGGAGCCTCTTTTAAGCCCCCTTAAAAAGGTTTTAACCCTTTTAATGCTTCACCTTAATCCATGATTAATCAAAATATTCATGGATGGTGACTTCTCTACCCTTTCCTAGCCGATTCATCCGATCCTCCCTCGGCCCAAATCAGCCATGGGGAGGTGAACCAAGCCCATTTCCATGGGTTGACCAAACCAAGTGCAAAAGAAGCCACCTCCCCATGCCATTTTGGTCCAACCACTTTACACATGTAAGGCTTCAATTGAGTTCACCAACTTCAACCCCTGACCTCCCTGACCTTGAGGGTGACCCTTGCCTGCCGGCCAGCCACATGGGCTGCCGGAAAACACCATGGCCGAGACATGGGCAGGAGCCAAGAATTGAAATTCCACCTTGCTGAGCTGCCCCATGCCCAATGGCCACCATGGCTGTTCTTCCCTTGACCTAAGCAGCTGATCCCAAGCCTTAAGCCCCCCTGGGAGGCCCTCCAACCTCTCCTATTTAAACACCCCCTCTCTCGGCCACCAACCTTAAGGAAACTCTACCAAAATCATTCTAGACCACTATCTACACATAGAGCACTTGATTCCCACTGGATTACAGCCCCAATTCCCTCTAGCTGAGCTCAATTTTGAGTCCAAATTTCAGCACAAAAACCAGGATACTTCTTCACAGTGGACCAATCCCCAAATTGATTGGTCCTACACCTTCACCGGACTCGAGGAAGAAGTCCACCAGCAAAGCCCCTCTCCAGGACATCCATCTGTTCCGGACTCCAAGCTTTGTGATCGGGCTTTGTCAAAATCATTCCTAGACAATTCACCGGGCCAAGGGACTTCATCCGGAGCTTGCTTGGACCCAATCGAAGGTGACACAACCCTCAGATTGAAGCCACACTTGTCTGAGCAAAGGTAAGAGCTAACTCTTTATCCCGAGCTTCTGGAGATTCTCCATTTCAAATGCCTTAATTTCAATGCATAATCACCATATAGATGTATTCGTCTCTTCAAGACGAATCCATAGAACACAAGAACACGAAAAATCGTTAAGTATTGAGTGAGATATTAGGGATTTAGTATGGACGGTTCTTGGGCTAGGAGGCTTGAAGACGATGAACGGATGTCGTTCATTTAATACACGCGCGGACGGACGACCAGGATCGCGCCGGATGAGGAGACAGAACGATACAGCGGGCCCCCGGAGCGCTGAGTTGGATGGTGGCGCCGAATCAGAAGACGACACGAGGCGCTTCGGAGACGCAGAGGTTGAGTCAGCGCCGCGTGGATAAGTAGAAAAATAGGTTATTTTTCTATTTATTTAATTCCCTAAACTTCAAAAATGCATAACTTTGTGTAGGAAAATAAGAAAAAAAAAATAAAATACCCTCTTGCTCAGTGAATAGAGGATAATAATGTGGAAAAGAAATCATTTAATTTCATCAAGTATTTTATTTTTAATGATTTATTTACTCTCTGCATTGTTTTAATTCTCTATGCTTATAGGAAATTCACCATGGCATGAGACTATAAGGCTTTTGAAGCCTCTGAATTTGGGAACATTCCTTGAATTTTCTAAAGTCAGAGGCCATCCCTATGAGAAGTTATTGATTTTTCAAATTCATGTTGCTGTTTTGAGTATCTTAATTCCAATAATTAGCATGTTGTGAAATAAATTCTGGGAAAATTTGGTGATGTTTATTATGACCAGAGGAACCTAGGAAAAATAGGTTTTGAATTAATCCACTTGGAATAACCCTAATTGGCTTAAACACACAAAATAGGTCATTAATTAATTAGAGCTAATCATACATCAAATTGACTTGAAATCAATTCTCCACTAACCTTTAGGATCAGAGGAAACCACCATAAAAATTTGAAGTCAATTGGACTTGGTTAGCCCTACCAAATGGGTTGATTAAGCCAATTATCCAAAATTAAACTTAAAAAATTCATAACTTTCAAAATGCTTTTCCAAAATTCACCAAATTGGTTTTGGATCATCTCTGATATCAGGGGAATTTAAGAAAATTAAAATTTCAATTTTCTAAAAAAGTTAATTTTTTGCATTATTTTAATATTTTTAATAATTAAAAAATAATAAAAATCACAAAAATAATAAAATTCACCAAAATGTCACATTTTGAATTTTAATCACTTAGGAACAAACCCCATGTTTTTCTTAAGTCTATTTGATGAGATATTAAATTTTAAAGCCCTAAGGTAATTTTAAAATTAAAAAAATGTATTTTTTAGCATTTCCACTAAAATAATTCTAATAAATCAAAGAAAAATCAGAAAATTATAAAAATTGGTTCACCGATTTTCTTGATATCAGAGAGATTTTTGAAAAATATAAAATTCATTTTTCAACCTTTATTTTATTTTTAAATTAATTAATACTCCAAAATTTAAAATAATTATAATAAAAAGAATATAATTCAAAAAATCACCAAAATTGGTCCAAGTGGTCCTCTGGTCATTAGGAATGTCCCATAATTTTCTTAAGGACAAAAACTTTCCCTTGATCATATTATTAAATTTTCCTTGGAAATCCCTATTTTCCACAAAAATAATTACATAAATAAATTAAATATAGAAAAATCACATTTTCTCCTCTCATGTCTTTATTGGCATATGAGTGAAGTCACATAAAAATTTCAAGTTCATTTAAGCTCAATTTAGTGAGTTATGAAATTATTAAGCTTGAAGGGCAAAATAGTAATTAAAATTTTAGCCTTTAATTAAAACTTTAAAAAGAGTTTATTTTCTGATAGTTCTTTCTAATTCAGAATTGTAAGGCACAAGTCCTTTAAAACCTGAACTACGCATACATAACAAAATAAAAAAAAAGACACTAACACAAGTAAGGATAAAATAAAAAATTTTAATTTTTTTAATTTTCTTTAAATGATATTTTAGTTAATTTCCCTGGCAACGACACCAAAATCTTGATCCCCGAATACATATGCTTACATTTTTCACTTTATATTTCTTTTCAATGATAATATCTCATTCTTTGCAGTAGTGCTAAGAACTTGACGCCTACGTAAATAAGAAATATAATTTAATTGTTTTATATATGGGATTCTATGCAAGTATACGTGTGATTTATCAAGTAATATAGGACTTTCTGATTAAGCCCCGAGATATAGAACCCACAAAGAAATGTCTAAAACTTTTAAAAAATTAGAAAAATAACTTTTTACTTTTTAAATTGATTTTGCAAAGTATGTTTCAAAAAAGAAAGTTTATAAATTGTTTTAAAATTTTCTTCTAAGAAAAAGTAAAGCAAGAATTTAAAATTTAAAAGACTCTAAAAAAGATATGAAAGCAATGAGCACAAAATATCTTTTTACTCTTTCATGAATTAGTAATAATTTTGGAATATCATTGTGGAAGTATCAAAATGTATTGTGCCAAATAGGAGCAAATATTTTCTTTACTTTTACTTGGCTCTATAAAGAGCATTAGTTAATCTGATGCTTTAAAATTTTATGGATGGGTTAGGCAGGGAAGTAACCAGCTCTCACTCTAGAGTTCTCTCTTTTCCCTCCTCCAGGAGGCTAATATCACGTAACATAATTTTTCACCTCAAACCAAATTCGGGGGCTTTAGCCTGTCACTCTAAAGTCCTCTAACTTTACTTCCCAAAAAAAGAATATCTCCTTATTTATTTGCACTCAAATATATGGACTACAATTCTCAGCCATATAAATGCACGTGATTCACTACAATTGTTGATTGATACAATATCGCACTGGTTCTTACGTGATCATACAAAAAATTTTTAACATCTTAATTGGCAAAATCAAGAAGTAAATGAAGCGCAACGTAGTGGAATCATAACATCTTCTTCCAACGTTAAACATCTATACTTCACACAACTTCCTTCCATAATTTAATTACTTCTTCATTTGAAAGGAAAAAGATAAATAGAACTACTCAGAACTCATGGATAAAACACAAACACATCTTGATTTGAAAGAAGAAAACATAAATAAAACACACCAAGTCTCACTTAAAAACCAAATTTAAAAACAAAGATAACACTTATCTGAAAATTTTCTCCACAAGACTCTGAAAGTTCCTCTCAATCTTTTGATTTCCACTAGATAACTCCTTAAATGTTGGGGCCCAACTCTAACGATTAACTCTTCTAAATTCTATTGCAAACTATGATAAATTAAGGTTGAAGAGTAAAGGAAATTTGGCGAGAAGAGGGCTCTCCTCCTTCCCCTTTCCCTGGAAACAACTTCAAGCTTTTCTCCAACTTCTCTCACCAAAATTTTTCTTTAAAACTAATAGACGCTAAATTTCTCCGTGAAGAACAATGCCCTACTTGGTTAGCCAACGTGGTACCAGTCAGAAAGAAGAATGGTCAGATCAAAATCTGTGTGGATTTCAGAGATTTGAAAAAAGCATGTCCAAAGGATGAATTTCCACTACCAATCCCAAAACTGATGATCGACATTGATTTAACACATGAAATCTTCTCTTTCATGGATGGATCATCAGGATACAACCAGATAAAGATGGGACCAGAAGACGAAAAGCTCACGACATTCAGAACGCCGATTGGAGTGTATTGCTACACGGTAATACCATTCAGACTAAAGAACGCAAGAGAAACATACCAAAGAGCGATGACAAAGATTTTTGATGATCTCATTCACAACCAAGTTGAGTGCTACGTGGATGATGTGGTCATCTAAAGCAAACTGAAGGAAGATCACCTGTATGATTTGAGAATTGTTTTCGAACGACTAAGACAATACAACCTTAAGATGAATCCCTTGAAATGCACTTTTGGCATCACCTCAAGGAAATTCTTAGGATTTGTTGTCCGACATCTCGGGATTGAAATCAATCCGGAAAAGATTAAAGCTATTTTAGAAATGCCTCCTCCCAAAACTTTGAAACAACTACGATCCTTTCAAGGGATGTTGGCATATCTTCGACGCTTTATCTCGAACTTGTCAGGTAGGTGTCAGCCCTTCTCAGCATTAGTTAAAAAGGATGCCAAATTTGTTTGGGATGAGAAATGCCAGCGGGCTTTCAAGGATGTTAAACAATATTTAATGACACCTCCTGTCTTAGCAGCCTCAGTCTCAGGTAGACCGTTGATACTTTATACCGCGGCTTTAAACGACTCCCTTGGAGCCCTGCTAGCCTAGGTCAATGAAGAGGGGAAAGAAAATGCTCTCTACTACTTAAGTCGTCGTCTAATTCCGACGGAAGTAAAATATCCCCCGATTGAGAAGCGTTGTTTGGGCCTGATCTTCGCCGTTCAAAAGCTCAGGCATTGCATGCATTCTTATAAGGTCAACCTTATTTCGAGGGTTAATCCGTTGCAATACTTGATGACCGGACTGACGCTTTCTGGCAGACTTGCCAGGTGGTCGATGATACTATTACAATTCGACATAACTTTCGTTCCTCTTCGCGCCGTAAAGGGACAAGTCCTAGCAGACTTTCTCGCAGCACACCCTTTGCCGGCGGATTCGCCTCTCGACGACGATTTGCCTAATGAGCAGATAATGAGCCTAGAAGACCCTGATGATCGACGTTGGGAACTATACTTTGACGGTGCTTCCTCAGCACAGAAGAATAAAGAATTGCAAACGATAGTGCCCGATAAGGCAAGAATTGGACTAATCTTTATAACACCGGTGCGGGGGATGTTAAGATACTCCTACCACTTAACAGAACCGTGTACAAACAATGAAGTGGAATACGAAGCCCTTATAACCAGAATGGAATTAACCATTCAGATGGGAATAACGGACATCAACATCTACAGAGATTCTCAGTTGATCATTCAACAGGTCACCGGACAGTACAGAATTTTAAAGCCGAGCTCGAGCAGTACTTTCAGTACGCCATGAAATTGCTGCAACAAATTCCAAACATAAAAATCTGCAAGATTCTCAGAAAAGAAAATGCTCTCGCCGATGTGTTAGCCCGCCTTGCAAAGGAATTTGCCTGCTTGCAGGATGAGTCAGTTGAAGTGTCAGTTCAAGGACGACAGGTCTTATCACAGCTCGACATGGATATAATACACAAATCAGAAAAAGCAGAAGAAACAATTGCAGCAGTGACAGAAAATACAGAAGATTTGTGGCAGCCACTAATAGACTATTTGCAAACAGGAAACCTACCAGACGATAAGTCGATAGCCCATCAAATCAAGAAAAGAACTCTGTCTTACACATTAATAAACAATACATTATACAGAAGGTCTTTTGATCAGAAGTGGCTGAGATGCCTGAGCGGGTCCGAGGCTTGTGAAATCGTTAAATAAGTACATTCAGGACTTTGTGGCGCTCATCAGTCGGGTCCGAAAATGAAAATGAAGATTAAAAGACTAGGGTACTACTGGCCCTCGATGATGATCGACTATATGAAAGTTACCAAAAGTTCTCACCAGTGCCAAGTGCACGGAGTGGTTCTACGCCAACCCCCAAATGTACTACATCCAACGATCGCGTCGTGGCCATTTGAGTGTTGGGGCACAGATATAGTGGGTTCGATAGAACCGCCTTCTTCAAGAGGACATCGATTCATTCTTGCAGCTACAGACTACTTTTCTAAATGGGCAGAAGCTATACCACTCAGAGAAGTGAAGGCACACCACGTGCTACAGTATTTGAAGAACCAAGTCGTCTACCGTTTTGGGGTACTGCACAGGATCATTTCAGATAAAGGGTCTGCATTCAAAAGTACAAAGATCGTCAATTTTGTCAGAAGACACATGATCAATTAGCGATACTCAACGATCTACTACCCAAGAGCAAACGGCTTGGTCGAGGCTTTTAATAAAAATTTTGTTCAAATTTTAAAGAAAACTTTGGATGACAACAAGAGAAATTAGCATGAGAAGTTGTTAGAAGCCTTATGGGCCTACAGGATGACTTTTAGGACTCCTACTCAGTCTACGCCTTACGCTTTACTGTACGGGTCCGAGGCTGTCTTGCCCCTGGAAGTTCAGCTTCCGTCACTCCGAATAGCAGTTGTAGAAAAGATCACTACAGAAGAAAATGATAGACTACAACTCGAAGAATTGGAAAGATTGGAAGGGATAAGACTTTCCACGCCGCAGAATTTGGAACTGTATCAAGCCAAGATGATCAAGCCAAGATGATCAAGCCCATGATAAACTGGTTCGCCCAAGAACTTTCAAAGTCGGTGACTTAGTTCTTGTTATCAGCAGACCTATTCTTGCACATCGTAAGATAGGTAGTAAATTTGAACCAACATGGGAAGGACCGTTCGTGGTCGAGACAGTCTACTCAGGAGGTTCTTACCAACTGGTGAATTGCCGTGGAGAACGACCCATGCTTCCAATCAATGGATTGTATTTAAAGAAGTATTACGCAACCTGATGTTTCGAAGGGTGGCCTCTAAAGTAGAATCTTATCCCTATAAACACTGGTGAAGTAATCGCTTTGTGACTGGGTTCGAACCCAAAACAAAATAAATTGGATGATTAAAAAAAATCTCATCAACGAAAATGTTAAAAAGAAAACATGGGAAATCGTAATAATAAAATGTCAATCTTTCCTCTTAAATCCATTCATTCCTGATATTTTCTCATCTCTTCCTACTTCCTTTAAATTTAAAAGAAGTGAATAAAATTTTTTAAGTTTTTTTTTTCTTATTGTTGTTGTTCTTAGTACAGCCCCTGATCCTTTCCTTGTTTTTCGCAGGAAAATGTCGAACGGGAGGTTGGTTCTAAACTTTAGAAATGGTGTGAATCTAGCACTTGATGAAAAGAGGGTGAGGGATGGAGCAGTGCTAGAGATTGACTCAGACTTCACACCAGCCGGCTTACAATACGAAGAAAATGATTGGATCCCAGTTGATAGAGAAGAACTTCACAACCAGATAGTGATGAAAATGGGTGGCCCGAGCCACCAATCCAGCAACAAGAAAAGAAAAGCATACAATCGGAGAAGATAAGAAAATTAAGTCCGTGGTTTCCACAGTAGAGGGTAAGCTTGTCAGCACCGCACCCGCAGAAATTTAAGGGGTAAGGAGAGCTACTCTCACTGCTACCCAACAAAGAAATAAGAATCGTCGCATTCGGAAAATGTTGACCAAGTTAGCAGAAGATCAACATAAACAGACAGTGGATACCGTTAGTGCAAATGCTCCAAGGAGACCGGTTCATCAGGAACCAGAAAGAAGAAAGTCAACTCCAAGAAGGTCGGAACTGATAAAAGAAATACCAAGAAAAGCAAAAATAGAGTCGGTACCTTGACGCCGAGCTTATGTACGGGATCCGAAGAGTCTTGTTGCGAAAGCAACCCCGGAGGATGTCCCTACGGAGACTATCCCCAAGGATCCGAGACAAGTAGAAGAATGTGCTGGGGTTGAGCCATACATCCCGCAGTATGTTACTAGACATCGAGGACTTCAGATAATCCCGGAACACGAGCTGGAAAAAATGCAATTAGTTGAGAAGAAAACCTTTGAACACTTTGAAAGAATTGGAGACAAGAGGGTCAACATCTTGGAAGGCCTCGAGCTGCATACAGATGTTTTCTCAAATTATGAGCAACAACAAATTGTAGATTGCATCCTTGAATTGCAGAAAATGGGCCGAGCTAGCCGCCTGAGAGAAAAGACCTATTCAGAACCCCGAAGATGGATGCCGGGAAAAGGAAGAGTTATAATCCAATGCGGATGTTGCTACAATTTTACCATAGATAGAAAAGGAAATCCACCAGGGATACTCCATCGTAGTGAGGTGGATCCAATGCCAAGAATCATCAAGAGAATGATGAAAAGGATGATAACATGGAGGGTACTGCCTACAGACTGCATACCCAATAGCTGCATTATTAACTTCTACAAGGAAGGCGAATGCATACCTCTACATATAGACCATCATGACTTGTTTAGACCCTTTTGCACAGTGTCATTCATCAACCAGTGTAACATCATGTTCGGATCTAACCTCCGGATTGTAGGCCTTGGTGTGTTCTGAGGGCCGGTGGAGATACCACTACCGGTAGGTTCCGTCATAGTGTTAAAAGGAAACGGAGCAGATGTTACGAAGCATTGCATTCCAGGAGTGCCTGTGGAGCAGATCTCAGTTACTTTAGAAGAATGGACGACAGAAAAATTCCTTACCCCTTTCAGCCAGATCCAGAATTGGAGAGTCTCCGGCCCTACGAGCTGTGAGTTACATGGGAAATAACACACCTCCAATGCACATCCGTGCGGCATTCCTGCCAAGGGTGGCTTGGAAGGTGATGTTATTGCCCATGTTTCTTACTATTCAGACATGGATTTTTTGACGAACGACTGTTGAATGGATCGACAAGAAGTTTACACAGTCCGTTTTGGATTTACATGGATTGTATGAGACATTAAATTTCTGAGGAAAATGTCATCATGACTAGATTAAGTTGTATGATGTACTTTCAGCAAGTTGGAATGAAAACGACAACATCATATTTTGCCTTCACTTCTTTTTGTGCAAATTGACTGAGAAACGCCATTAGAGTTAAATGAACTTTGAACGAAGAGTAGGAAAAAAAGAAAATAAATGAGAATTTTTTCTAAAAATCTGGATATTAAAATGAACTTCAAATTCACATGAACACTAAATAAATAACAAAAATAAAAAATGGGATCGTTAAAGGACAAACAAAACGAATCTAAATCTCAAATTGAATTTCGATATGAACCCTCTGATTCGAACCTTTCAGTTCTTTCCTCAATTGAAATCTGTTTGAAACTCTTTTGAAATTTGAATATTCTCTCCGACTTGTCATTAAGTCGAGTCTTTTCGACTTGGTACCCTTACCGGCTCCTTTCAATTCTCTTCTTCTGTGTCTTAGAGGATCGACAAGTTCCATCGATACGGAGCCACAAACTTTGTTTGATTTGGTTCTGATGGCATGGGATTGGGTCCCTCTTCATAAAGATGAATCTTCGAGATTGGAGCCCGTTTCCATTTCTCATTAAAATTTCCGAGACTGGTACCTAAATTCCAGTTCTCTTCCTTCGAGGTTGGTACCAAAATTTTGACTCTCATTCGAGATCGATACCTAAATTTTGATTCTCTTTCGAATTGATACCTAAATTTCAATTCTAAATTCTGAGATTGGTACCTAAATTCCAGTTCTCTTCCTTCGAGATTGATACCTAAATTTTGATTCTCTTTCGAATTGATACCTAAATTTCAATTCAAAATTCCGAGACTGGTACCTAAATTCCAGTTCTGTTCCTTCGAGATCAATACCTAAATTTCGATTCTCTTTTGAATTTATACCTAAATTTCAATTCTAAATTTTCGAGACTGGTACCTAAATTCCAGTTCTCTTCCTTCGAGGTCGGTACCTAAATTCTGACTCTCATTCAAGATCGATACCTAAATATCGATTCTCTTTCGAATTGATACCTAAATTTCAATTCTAAATTCCCAGACTGGTACCTAAATTCCAGTTCTATTCTTTCGAGATCGATACCTAAATTTAGATTCTCTTTCAAATTGATACCTAAATTTCAATTTGAAATTCCAAGACTGGTACCAAAATTCCAGTTCTCTTCCTTCGAGGTCGGTACCTAAATTCCGACTCTCATTTGAGATCAATACCTAAATTTCAATTCTCTTTCGAATTGATTCCTAAATTTCAATTCTAAATTCCGAGACTGGTACCTAAATTCCAGTTCTCTTCCTTCGAGATCGGTACCTAAATTTTGACTCTCATTTGAGATCGATACCTAAATTTTGATTCTCTTTTGAATTGATACCTAAATTTCAATTCTAAATTCTGAGACTGGTACCTAAATTCCAGTTCTCTTCCTTCGAGGTCGGAACCTAAATTCTGACTCTCATTCGAGATTGATACCTAAATTTCGATTCTCTTTCGAATTGATACCTAAATTTCAATTCTAAATTCAAAGACTGGTACCTAAATTCCAGTTCTCTTCCTTCGAGCTCGGTACCTAAATTCTGACTCTCATTCGAGATCGATACCTAAATTTTGATTCTCTTTCGAATTGATACCTAAATTTCAATTCAAAATTCAGAGATTGGTACCTAAATTCCAGTTCTCTTCCTTCGAGGTCGGTACCTAAATTCCGACTCATTTAAGATCGATACCTAAATTTTGATTCTCTTTCGAATTGATACCTAAATTTCAATTCTAAATTCCGAGGCTGGTACCTAAATTCCAGTTCTCTTCCTTCGAGGTCGGTACCTAAATTTCGACTCTCATTCGAGATCGATACCTAAATTTCGATTCTCTTTCGAATTGATACCTAAATTTTAATTCTAAATTCCGAGACTGGTACCTAAATTCCAATTTCTTCCTTCGAGGTCGGTACCTAAATTCCGACTCTCATTCGAGATTGATACATAAATTTCGATTCTCTTTTGAATTGATATCTAAATTTCAATTCTATATTCTGAAACTGGTACCTAAATTCCAGTTCTCTTCCTTCGAGGTCGGTACCTAAATTCCGACTCTCATTCGAGATCCATACCTAAATTTCGATTCTCTTTTGAATTGATACCTAAATTTCAATTCTAAATTCCGAGACTGGTACCTAAATTCCAGTTCTCTTCCTTCAAGGTCAGTACCTAAATTCCGACTCTCATTCGAGATCCATACCTAAATTTTGATTCTCTTTCGAATTGATACCTAAATTTCAATTCTAAATTCCGAGATTGGTACCTAAATTCCAATTCTCTTCCTTCGAGGTCGGTCGGTACCTGAATTCTGACTCTCATTCGAGATCGATACCTAAATTTTGATTCTCTTTCGAATTGATACCTAAATTTCAATTCTAAATTTTGAGACTGGTACCTAAATTTCATTCTCTTCCTTCGAGGTAGGTACCTAAATTCTGACTCTTATTCGAGATCGATACCTAAATTTCGATTCTCTTTCGAATTGATACCTAAATTTCAATTCTAAATTCCAAGACGGTACCTAAATTCCGAGTTCTCTTCCTTCGAGGTCGGCACCTAAATTCGACTCTCATCCGAGATCGATACCTAAATTTTGTTTCTCTTTCAGGTTTGATACTTAAATTTCAAATCTCACTCTCTCGAGATCAGTACCTAAATTCTGATTCTCGTCCTTTTTTGTCATCGATACTTAAACTCTGATTCTCACTCCGAGGCTGGTACCTAAATTCCAGTTCTCTTCGCAATCCCGAGGTTGAAACCTAGGTTTCAATTCTCATTTTAAATCCAAATTTCAAATACAAAATTTCCTTAAATTGATTTTAAATTAAACTTCAATCGAAATTGAGACTCAGAACAAATCGAAATCCAAACTCACACATTGAAACTTGAAATTTAAAAGTAAAATGAAATCTAAATTGAATTCCTATGATCTTGTGATTTGGAGTTCACCTCCTTTTCCATTCCCCAGCGTGAGTTCAGGATTCTCCAGTCTTGGAAATATACCTGATACTCCCCAGCAGAAATTCTTCTACTTCATCCTAAGTTAGTCACTTGGACATCTATGTTGGTTTTGTTGATCTCTTTGGTCAACGCCAATACGCGCGGTGTGCTTGGTTAGCACACCACACCTATTGGGGGTCCATTTGTTGACCTCATTTTTGATGAGGTCTTTTGCTTCTCTCTTTAGTACTTAGGATCTAGCCTTAGGCCTTTCCTTTGACTAATCATAGAGGACTAGAAATGGAACCCACCTTTTAGAAATTCAAACTACTTCTTGACTCCCTGCAAACCCCACAAGCTTGATAGTAGACCCCTAATCACCTAGAGGGTTGAAATCAAATGTGGAAGTTTAATAGATGAGTTCCCTATAGGAGACTGAACCCATTAATGAAATAAGTGGTTAAAAAATAGATTTTAAAGTGGTTAGATGTTGGAATTATATATCCTATTTTTGATAATGTTTGGGTGAGCCCAATTCATTATGATCCTAAGAAAGGAGGAGTAACTGTTGATGTAAATACCTATTGCTCCTGAGGATCAAGAGAAGACTACATTTACTAGCCCTTATGGAACTTTTACTTTTAGAAGAATGCCCTTTGGATTATTTAATGCACCTGCAAAATTTCAAAGACGTATAACATACATATTTAGCAACTTAATTGATGACGGAATAGAAGTTTTTATGGATGATTTCTCAGTATTTGGAGATTCATTTGATGCATGCTTATGCAACTTAAAAAAGATTTTAGAGGTATGTGAGAGAATAAATTTAGTCCTAAACTGAGAAAATTATCAATTTATGGTTGCAGGAGGAATTGTGCTTGGGCATAAAATATCTGAATTTATGATCGTGGGAAAATTCATGTTATAAAAAAATTACAACCTCCAACAACTATGAGAGGGGTAAGAAGTTTTTTGGGACATGTAGGATTTTAGAGGCGATATATTAAGGATTTTTCAAAAATTTCTAAGCCTATATGCCAACTTTTGGAAAAAGAGGAAAGCTTGATTTTAACGATGAATGTTTAAAAGCTTTTGATCTATTGAAGGAAAAATTAATTTTTATTCCTGTAATAGTTCCACTTTATTGGGAGAAACCATTTGAACTAAGTGTGATGCTAGCGATTATGTTGTTGGAGTTGTTTTATGAGAAAGACATGACAAAATGTTTAAAGTTATATACTATGCTAGTAAGACTCTTACTTATACTCAAATTAATTACACTACTACTAAAAATGGAGTTATTAGCGATTGTATATGCTTTTGAAAATTTTAGATCATAATTAATAGGAGCTAAATATATAGTGCATACTAATCATTCTGTTATTAAATATTTAATGCAAAAGAAAATTGCAAAACAAAGACTGATTCGATGGATGCTTTTAAAGCAAGAATTTGATTTTGAGATTGTTAATAGAAAAGGGGTCGATATTCAAATAGCTGATCATTTATCTAGACTTGAACAACCTAATTTGGATGATTTTGAAAAGGAAATTACTGAAACATTTCCTGATGAACAATTATATAATATTATTGAAGAAAATTTTCCATGGTATGCTAATATTGTGAACTACATCATTAGTAATGACCTGATTTAATAATGCGACAGCAAAAAAAATTTAAGCATGATGTTAAATTTTATTTTTGGGATGATCCTTATCTGTACAAGCAATGTAAAGATCATATTATTAGGAGATGTGTGCATTATGAAGAAACTGAAAAAATTATTTGAGAATGTCATGATTCTGAATTTAGAAGACATCTCAGAATTGATAGAATTGCACATAAGATTTTGCAATCTGGATTTTATTAGCCTACACTATTCAGAGATGTTTATAAATTTATCAAAACTTGTGATCGATGTCAAAGAACAAGCAATATATCTAGAAGAAATGAAATGTCTCTTAATTTTACTCTGGAAGTTTAAATTTTTGATGCATGAGGATATGATTTTATGGGACCATTTATGCCTTCATTTGGAAATATATATATACTGATTGATGTTGATTATGTATCAAAATGGATTGAGGCAATAACTTTACCTAGGTGTGATGCTAAAAGTGTTTAGAGGTTGTTGATGAAAAATATTTTCACAAGATATGGAACGCCTAGAGTAATCATCACTAATGGAGGATCCCTTTTTAAGAATAATTTGATTCAGAGATTGGTGGCAAAATATAATAGTATACATAGAATCTCTACAACTTATCATCCCCAAAATAATGGTTTATTAGAGGTATCTAATCGTGAAATTAATGAATTCTGGAGAAAGTCATTAATCCTAAGAAATTAGATTGGTCAACTAGATTAGAAAATTCTTTATGGGAATATAAAACTGCTTATAAAAGTCCTATAGGAATGTCCCCTTACAGATTAATCTTTGGAAAAACATGTCACTTGCAAATGAATTAGAATATAAGGCATATTGGGTGATAAAGAAACTAAATTTTAATTTGAAGGATGCTAGTGAGAAGAGATTGTTTCAATTGAATGAATTGGAAGAAAACAGAAATGAATCATATGATAATGATAGAATATATAAGGAAAGAAGAAAAATATGGCATGATCGGAAGATTGTTAAAGAGGAAATTGAACCTTGACAAAATGTTTTATTATACAATACAAGATTGAAATTATTTCCTGAGAAACTGAATTCTAGATGGACAAGACCTTTCATTGTCGTAAAAGTATATTAATTTGGAGTTGTGATTATCGAAGACCCTAAATCTGGAAGAATATTAAAAGTTAATGGTTAAAGGTTAAAACCATATTTTGAAGGCAATAGACCTAATTTTAAAGAGGTTTTAATGTTGGATCAACTGGAATAACTGAAAGTTATGCCGGGCTGACGACATTAAACCAAACGCTTTGTGGGAGACAACCCATGGTTATTGAGTGTGTGCATTGTTTTGTTTTGTTAATTTTGTTTTTTTGTTGCTTAATTAAGTTTTATTCTTCCTTAATTATCATTAATAACATTTAAGAAATGAATCGAAACAATTTGGAAAAAATTTGAACGAAGTGAAATTTGGTGAATTTGAACTAGCGCCGAACGGTGCTGCTATCAGCTCCGCTGTTCAGAAAATCATTTCTCATCTTTAAAATTTAATTTTTGGTGGTTCTAGGCGGTAACTTCTCCATTAAAACTTTTAAAAACTACCGCTAGACTCTGGGACATCTGAAGGAATGAAAAGGAAGACCCAAATTCTTGTCCAAATGGATTCTAACTCAATGGAAATTCAAAGATTTCAAGTGTTCAACCATACAAAGTTCATAAGTTTCTAGGCACAACAACTTTTCAACAAAAATATCTTAAAAATGAGATTGATTAATGAGTGAGGCTTTGTAAATCGAGGTACGAATTCTCATACAATTAGAATTGATGAAATTATTGTTCAAATACGTTGGGAAGTATTGTGTTATACTGCTACCACCATAGTTGTTCCAGTTGTGAAAGAGTTTTATGCAAATCTTCATGGAATCAATCAAGGATCATTTTATGTGTGAGGTAGGTTTGTCACATTTACTCCTGCAAAGATTAATGATTTATACATGATTGAGAATGTGCCAATCTGCCACTATTCGAATTTTGCCCCGACGAAGGACAATATGAATGACATATACAGATATCTGATGGATGAAAGTGATGAATGGGAGATAAGAGATAGCAGGCATGTAAGTTTCTTGACCACACTACTAAATCTTATGTCGAAACACTTACATTACTTCATCTGTTTAAAATTGCTCCCAACAATGAAAATCAGTAAGGTAACTAAGGAGTGTGTTATTCTGAATTATTGTATCCAAATGGGAATGCCTATTGATGTTGGTTCGATAATTGTTAAGTCTATTTTGGGATTGATCATTCATAGATCAAAGTATGGGCTTGGAAAGCCTTCCACCATATTTCTTCTCTTCAGTCAATCACAAGTGTCGTTTGAGAACTAGGAATAAGTACTTCTACCTTAAAATAGGCGGTAACGTCTCCAAGATTGGCTAAGGGTAAGAGGAAATTTGAATATGATGAAAGTAAATTTATGAATTTCAAAGCCTATTAACATTTTAGTACAATTCTTAGCAATAAGAAATGTATTCATGAAAGAGCCTTTGAAATCCTGAAGGAATGCTTGAAGAACTAATTGTTAATCTTTAATGGGAGATTTTATGTTATTTCACAGCAAATGCGAGACTGGGTATTGTTTGAGAATTTTATGCTAATCTATATTATTTTGAGAGTAAATACATTCTACTTAGAGGCCAAATGGTTGAATTCACCCGTGCTAGCATAAATGCATTTTATCAGTTGAGAACATCCAATTATTGTGAATATAAAAATTTTTCTATTTCAAATCAAGCATTGGATGAGATTATAAATTTTTTAACTAATGGAAAAGGGGAATAGAAGATTAAGGAGAGAATCAAAGTTAACTTTCCCCTTTCTACTTTGAATCATGTGTCAAAAGTCTGACATTAATTCATTTCTACATGATTGTTACCTACCAACCATCACAGTGATGTTATTGTTAAAAGAGTTGTTCCAAATTACTGTATTCAGAATATGAAGAATATAAATATTGGGGCTATTATTCATAAAAGTATTTTGACAAGCTCAAAAGGAGAAACTACAGGAGGACTAGGACATCCCAGTCTGGTTCATGCTCTGTGTATTTAGGTAGGTGTAGTGATTGAAGATAATGATGAGGTAGTCCACCCCCTGAAGCCTATTACTAAATTAAATCTTAAAACTTATGAAGCCCATGCAGGATGGAAATAGAGTAAGAGAGCTGATGAGCCTTCTTCTAGTCATAATAGACCATCTACATCTAAGGAGCCTACTCTACAAGATGTTATGGATCAATTGAAAAAGTTAAATACTGGAGTAGAGGGACTAGATGTAAGGAACAAAATTTATGATGATTATCAAGTGCGGTGGAGAGAATATGAGATAGCTTATCATGACGCACGGATGCGATTTTTTAGGGGAGACACTGATGCTGTATTATCTACTTACCCTAAGTATACTCCATACCAGCCTGAGGAACCTGATGATGGTGGAGCTCCTGTAGAAGATGAAGATTGGTAGTTTCT
This sequence comes from Papilionanthe hookeriana x Papilionanthe teres, assembly GCA_022702705.1. Classification (NCBI taxonomy): domain Eukaryota; kingdom Viridiplantae; phylum Streptophyta; class Magnoliopsida; order Asparagales; family Orchidaceae; genus Papilionanthe; species Papilionanthe hookeriana x Papilionanthe teres. Next base: position 112,079,790 of record CM040427.1, on the reverse strand, counting down.
GTATTTTTATTTTTATTTTTCATTGAACCATGTGATGTATTTGTGTCTTGTATTTGTGATGTACCTGAGACTCCTTATGATTTGTATATATGATCTTATATGTGTATTTGAATGTAGTTGTAGTAAACTTTATTGTTGATTTGTGATGTATGTGATGTGGTAGAAAAGTTTTTATGTCTTTGGTTTGCGAGTTTAATCTGTAAAAGTAACAGTTGGATGTTAATGTTATGTGCACTCTTTAATGTGTTTAAACATTTTCTTTATAAACTTCTAACCAATATTTGTGTATAGGAATGTTTCTTAATTATTTTAGGCCTACCGTTCTACTTTATGAAGAAAAACCTGCTGAAACTCAAAGGTATGAAAAGCCCAACATATTGAGGTATTAGTTATATATTTAGATCTTTTCTTTCTTCCATGTTAATTATATTCAAAAACCTAAGTTTTGGGGAAGGAAAAGAAATAACTGTTAATAGTTCTCATTTAAAATTATTTCTAAAATTATTAACATGATTTCCTATAATAGAACTTAATTTCAGATAACTGTATTTTTATTTTATTTAAGTATTTTATAAAATTAAATGAAAGTATTTAGTAATGAAGAGTAATTTTGTAATATAACATATTTGGTATAAGAGAATAGAACTATAGTCAACTATCCAAAGTAAGAAAAATTGTATGTTTGAAATATTAAGAATCTTTAAATTTTATGTGATAGGAAAGGATTGAGACTCAATGATAAATCATTAATAAGCTAAAGAAATGTCTATGAGGTAAAGGAATGTGGTAAGTTTCAAATTTAGGTTGAGAAGGGTGAAGTTCAAAATCTTTAAAGGCTATTCAGATACAGTAATCCTCACCTTAAAAAAGGAGAAAAAGAAAAGAAAAGAAAAGAAAAGCAAAAGAAAAAGAAAAAAAAGAGAAAAGAAAAGTGAGGAGAAGCTTGAGGAGATGCCTAATAAAAAATTGGCTTCACTTGGACCTACCTAAAGGGAAAAATCCTAATTACTTTCTTGAACTTATATGTATGGATTAGCATCCTTACTAGTAGTGTTCTCATGAACTTCTTTTCATGTGAACTTTTAAGTGCCTTAATATGACAATCTACAGTCATTTTTGAAATAAATAGAAGGCTAGAACTCTTAGTCTTGATTACTAGATATTCTTAAAACTGAAGAATTTACTTGAATTATTCAAAGATCTTTCTGAAAGTTTTACTATTGTACTTATCTAAATTAAATTTTTGGTATTCTAGAAAGAAAGTTCATTGCAGTGGATCATAATTTTATGCATTAACTAAAATTAGTTGAGGACAAGTAATAGTTAAATTTGGGGGATCTTGATCCACTTAAATTCTATAGCTTTTTATTATTCATTTCATACATATTTTTGATGATATTACAGTTTAAACGAAGGTATTTTTGATGATTTCATGCATGTACAATGTTTTTAGGCTTTTAGAACAAAAAGAAGATAAAGTAGAAAATCTGGAGTGAAAAAGAACAAAAGTGTATTTTATTGAACTAGCGCCGGACAGCGCCAGTTTCCAGAGAATTACGACATTTTGGTGGAATAATGTGCCGAACAGCGCTCCTAGCAGCGTCGGACAGCGCCTTATACTGATTTTGAAATAGACTCAATGTATTTGGCCAGATATTGAAAGGTTGCTTGAGGACTCTTGGGAATTCAGTTCTGGCCGAATTTAAACACTTTTGGAGCCACATTTCAAAGGGGGGAAATGGAAGAGAAGATTTTAGAGTTTAGAGAGTGGGTTCTTTCCATTTTGTGTAGGAAGTTAGGTTTGTGTTTTCTCTTCTAAGGAGTGTGAGAGGAGAGGGAAAGTCAGAGATTTTTTCTTCCTTACTATTCTAAAGAGAGAATTGTGTATTGTTGTGAAGATAGAAGAGGAGTCAATGGATTTCCTTGTGATTCGCTTGGGGAAGAGTTTGAGATAATTTGTCTTTACTTTTCTCTGTTTGTATGACGTTATTTTTATGTATGAAATCCATGTTCTGTCATCGTTTTCTCATGAGTCTTGAGTAGATTTATTTTTTTTCTCCTTTCATGTGATGTCTTGATGTTGTAAAATGGAAATAATGTGCCGATTTATTATGGAGAACTTGTGATGACCTTTTCACTTAGAAATTCATTTACTATTTGATCTGGCTAATTGAATTGTTAAATCTTGTTGGGAAACATATGTTTCGAAAGGATTATGAGTTCCACAACATAAGTGAAGGTCACTTTCAATGTTCATGAATGAATGATGTGGTTCATGGCGATTGAGTGCAAATAAATAGAGAAATATACTTTGATGGGAGTAGAATTGGAGATTTCAGAGTGAAAGGTTGAAATCCTCAATTTGGTCCTGATGTTTAGAAACTAAAGTGAGATTTAGCCTTCAGTTTAAGGGAAGTGGGAGCTCTGGAGTGAGAGCCAATATCCAGCCTAACCACAGATTTGAGGACTAAACTTAGGATTAGCCAATGTTCTTTATACGCTAAAATATGGGTAAAGAATAGGAATGCTCATATTTGGCACAAGACATTTGTATCACTGATCTATGTCATAATAATCATCACATTATGAATGGAAAGGAGGAAGAATCTTTCTTGCAACTAAACTTTGTTATAAATTTATTCTTGTGTTAGTTTAACTTGCTAGAGTTTAGAACGTGCTTTGGTAGAAATAGTAATTGAATCTGTTTATCTTTACTTTAAAAATTAGACCACTTGCAATTGTGTTGTGATTCGATAAGAGATTTTTGTGCTACGCCATAAAATTAAAGCCTCCCTGTGGGATCGATATTCCAAGAATCAACTGGAGCCCTGTATTACTTGAGCGATATGTATACTTGCATTAATTGTGTGACTCATTATCATCTAAATCATTATATATATCTAAAATCAGAGTTCATTAATTTTTCCAAATTACAAAAGTCGCACCAACCACCACAGTTAAAAAATATGAATTTACTCAAATTTGGCGCCATTTTTAAGGGGTGTTTGAAGCAACTTTTGGTTTAAACTTACTTAACTTCTTATGGGCGACAAATTCAAATGAAGAGGTGCTTCATTTGGCAGATACATTAATTCTGGACTTAACTTCAAGAGACACCAAAGAACCTTTTAGAGAATTATTAAAATGAAGTCTTAAGATCAAAAATGGAGAAGAGTTTTGAAGAGAAGTGTTGGAGGGAGAAGTTGGTGAAAAGCTTGAAGTGGTTGAAGGGGAAAAGGACAAAAGAGAGTCTTCTTCTTGCCATACATTCTTTAATTTTCTACTTTATTTTATTATAATTTGTATTAGAAATTAGGAGAGTCAATCTTTAGAGTTGCGCACCAACCTCTAAGGAGTTATCTAGTGGAAAGCAAAAGTTTTAGAGGAACTTCAAGAGTCTTGTGGAGAGGACTTTCAGAAAAGTCTTTATCTTTGCTTTTACATTTAGTTTTTAAGTAAAACTTGTTGTGTTTTCACTATGATTTCTACTTTAAAATCACATGAGATTAGTTTTTCTTATCTTTTTCCTTCTAAATGAAGAAGTAATTAAACTATGGAAGGAAGTTGTCTGAAGTATAGGTGTTTAATGTTGGAAGAAGTTGTGATGATTCACTACCTTGCACTTCATTTACTTCTTGATTTGGTCAATTGAGATGTTAAAATTTGTTGTGAGAACATGCAAGATTAATGTGGTATTGTCTCAGTCAACAATTGGAGAGAATCACATGAAATCATATGGGTGAGAATTGTAGTCCATATGTTTGAGTGCAAATAAATAGAGGGATATGATTTTTAATGAGGAGTAAAATTAGAGGACTTTATAGTGACAGGCTAAAGCCCCCAATTTGGTTAGATATTTCAAATATTGTTATCAGATGTTCGCACCTAGGTGGAGGGAGAAGAGGGAACTCTAGAGTGAGAGCTAGTATCTTTCCTACCTAACCCATCTAAAAGATTTAAAAACTTCATATTAGCCAATTTTCTTTATAGAACAAAGTAAGGGTAAAGAATAATTTTTCTCCTATTTGGCACAACACATTTAGATACTTCCACAATGAAATTCCACAATGATTACTAATTCATTAAAAGAGGAAAAAGATATTTTATTTTTATTTGCTTTCATTTATCATTTTTTAGTCGTGTTAATTTTACTTGCTTACTTTACATTTTCCTAAAAAAAAAATATCAGAAACAAAATTTAAAACTTTCAATCTTAAAAAATACTTTACGAAATAATTTTTAAAAGTAAAAAGTTATTTTTCTTCTTTCTTTAAAATTTTATACATTTCCCTATGGGTTCAATACCTCGAGGCTTAATCAGAAAGTCCTATATTACTTGATAAACGATTCATATACTTTCATAGAATCCCATATTATCAAATAATTAAAGTTGATTTCTTATCTGGTTCAGAATCAAGTTTTTGGCGTGGTTGCAAAGAAAGAGTTATTATCATTGAGAAGAAATATAAATTAAAAATGTAATTATAAATATTTAGGGATAACGTTTTTGGCATCGTTGTCGAGGAAATTATTTAAAATATCATTTAAAGAAAGTTTAAGAACAATCAAAATTTTTACTTTTCCTTATTTTTGTTAGTGTGTTTTATTTTATTTTATTTTTGTGTATGAGTAGTTCAAGTTCTGAAGGACTTGTGCTTTACGATTCTAAATTAGAGAGAACTATTAGAAAAATAAAAAAGATTAAAAATATATAAAAAGATAAAAATATTCAAGAAATGGTGAGTCAAGAAAATCAGAATGTTGAAATCCATCAAGAATTTATATCTTTAAGAGATTATGTTAACCCTACACTTGATGAACTTCATGGTAGTAATCAATACACTGATGTAGCTGCTAATTCATTTGAACATACCAAATGGTAACTAATAATCATTTTGGGGGAGCACCAACTGAAGATCCTAATTTACATCTGTCGGTCGTTAAAATAAATTAAATTAAATTTTTTTTGAAATTGTCGGCCGCCAAAATGGGTATCATGTCGCCCGCTTTAAAGAAATATTTAATTTAACATATATATAATTTAGAAAATATCTTTTTATTTTGAAAATATGAAATCAAGCTGATCTCACATCCTCATTAGCTCAAATGAACGAGCAATACACCACAAGCTATGCATCTATCCTGAGGAAAAAACACATTACTTGATAGTGCAACTCGATTAAATAAACTAATAAATTTGTGAAATTTGTTCTGATCTGCGAACCTTTAATGTTGACCGACAAGTTCCCCTATTTAATACAGTAGTATTAAGTAGGGTTTATATTACCTGGGTTCTTTTAAAGCTTCCTATAGAAGCAATCCCCTATAGAAAATAACCTCCTAAATGACCGATGTACTTAGAAGAACTCTCGATTTAAATCAAGGGTATCTGTTTCCATGAATTTCAAAGGGTAAGGTTCTCAAAGTATGTGCGGTAGTAGGAAATCCAATAGAAGAGTGGTTCAAAGTGGAACATTTATTTCAGGGATAAAAGGACAGAGGAGTAGGGGGTGCCACAGATCTCGAGGTGAGCCGCAGTGACATCCCAAACTATATTATTATTTGGCTTCAGCTTAGAGAAATTATTTAGTGTTTACTCCTGCCAGTTTTATTAAATAGGGCTTACAATCTCTTGATACTTATCATATGAATAGCTTTGAAGATAATAGGGATTATGTCATATCGAATGATAACCTTAGAATCCTAAGGCAAGTTAGGGCTTAGATTGCATAACATGGCTATGAAATGCCTAAAAGACGAGGTGAGGATTTATGTCGCAATAGGCGAGCTATCTCGAAGTTCTATAGCTTTTTGTTTTAATTTTAAGAAATGGTTTAGCTGAAGTAGACATGTTCTACTGTTGAAGATGGCCTTGCTGCCCACGATGCATTCTCCACACTCCTCATCGTAACACATTTAGTTTAAGAAGTGACAATCAGGGGGGTGAGAGAAGTTTCATGTTCTAGAAGGTTGAAAATTGAGGTGGCTTAGTGTTTTAATTAAAACAAATTTTTAAGTTAATATGGCGACACCGATTAGGATCCTAAGGTTCCCTTATTTCAGCACCACCATGTTCATCGGATTTGCTTAGTCTAGATGAATTACTAAACCCAACTTAATGAGTTCCGTACTTTCATCCAGACCATGAGAAATCTCGTTAGCAACTCATAGGTTACTTTGTCCAAGGGATTCCCAATCATCCAAGAAGACGTTTGACCCACTTTTAATATGTTTTTAATTTAAGTTTAATAGTAACGGTGCCCAAAACTTGATCCCACTTTAAATATATATATGATTTAATGATGGAATGTATAATGTGGATTCTATGCATGTATACGTATCGTATCAAGTAATACAGGGCTCTAGTGGAGTCCTAGTTATTAATCACACAGGGAAGTGTTTAACAGATTTGTATCAACTAAATTTAAAGGAATTAATTACTAAAATATTAAACGAAAATTTAAAGTAACTAAAGCAAACTAAAGTAAACTAATGCTTGAAATTAAGTTGATTTAAATAATTCAGAAAAAGTATCCTTCTCCTTATTTTTAGAAAATTAAGTGAATGATGAATTTAAATAGAATTCTTGAATTGTATTGTGACAAATAGGAGCATTCCTATTCTTTACCCTTTGGTCCAGGTGCAAAGAACATTGACTAATCCTATGTTTGATTACTGAATCTGCGGCTAGGCTGGGAGGATACTGGCTGCCACTTCAGAGCTCCCACGTTCCCCTCACCTGAGGGCTAACATCTACACTTCAGCTCTCAAACAATAGGACCAAATTGAATATTTTAGTCTGTCACACTAAAATGTCCAATTCTACGTCCGATAATTAATATTTCCCTATTTATTTGCACCCTCCATCCAAGGTTTTTGACTTCCCTGAATATTTGATGTAATTTTTACTATAGTTGATAATTCAACATATTTTAACAACTCAATTGACCAGATTGAAAGTAAATTAAGTTTTAAGTAAAAAAATATCACAATTTATTTTAATATATTAGGTACTTCTATTTAATTTCATTAATCTTCATAATTTTCATAAACAAGTAGAAAGACTATGAAAACTACTCAAAATGCATGGAAATAAAACAAAGCATGGATTTCATTTAAAGTTAACAACAACAATAAACAAAAATACTTATATTAATTTCCTCCCCAAGCAGACTCCTTGAAGTTCCTTTGACTTTTCCTTCTATTACAACAAACTTCTAACTAAATAGCACTCAAATAAACTAAAGGAACTCACTAATGACAAACAACAGACACACTTAAGACACCAAAAAGCGACACTCAGACTCTCTAAATAGACACACCTAGACACTAGAATTCAGCCTCTATTTATAGAGGTAGGCAAAGGTCCAAGGGGTGCTTAAACACCTCTTCAAAAAGTGTCCATCTTTAAAGTATTTGCATTTTGAACTATCTCGCCATCGGCGGGAAACGACCTCGCCGTCAGCGGGGCTTCTAGAAGGTCTTCAAACCGCACTATCTCACTGTCGGCGGGCTCGGGCTCGCTGTCGGCAAGGTAGTTATAATTCCTTTAGAAATTCTCCTCATGATCTCGCCGTCGGCGGCCTCGATCTCGCCGTCGGTGACTTAGTTCAATTTGCATGAATTTCTTCCTTTTTGATCCAAATTTGCTCCGTTTCATGCTTTTTGCTTCCATCACTTATAAATCTTCATTCCTGCAGTAAAATAAAGAAAATATCTTTCTTTAAAGTGCAATTTCATCAAAAATAGATAAGAATTTCTTAATGAATTTTTCTGTGATCAAAATCCTTCAAACTTAATTATTACTTGTCCTCAAGTAATTTTAATACTAAATAAAAATAATGATTTCTATAATAGAATTTTTCAATTCAGATAATATGAATTAAACTTAAATAACATTATAATAAAGTTAAATATAAATATTGCTGAGTAATTAAATTAACTTTATAGATATAAGATTATTTAATTATCAGGTCAAAGATTTCTAGCTTTCTATTTATTTTAGGAATGACTATATTTAAAAAGAGTAAATCACTTAAGATATTTAGATGATAGGAAGTTCAAGAAAACACTATTTAGTAAAATACTAATCCATAAATATAATTTTAGAAATATAATTAAGTTTTACCCTTTAGGTTGATTTCATTGAAGCCAATTTTTGATAAGGCATCTCCTCAAGCTTCTCCTCACTTTATGTTTTTCTTTTCTTTTCTTTTCTTTTTGGATTGATTTTCAATCCTTCTTTTTTTTCTTTTTCAAGTGAGGATTACTGTTGTCGACTTATTTTTTTAGGTTGTGTTTTATTTTGAAAAAGGGGGGTCGCCTAACAGAAGCTGTCGGCAAATTTTTAATTTAATTAAAATGAATAATTTGAAAAGTAGTATTTGATTTTGAAAATAATTTTAAATTTGAAGGTTTTAAGATATGAGATTAAACCGATCTCACGTCCCAAATAGTTTATATAAACGAACACCGCACCACAAACCGTGTATCTATCACCGAGGATAGACACTATCGCTTGACGGTGGGGCTCGATTAAATAAACTAGAAGATTTGTGACATCCGTTTGGTCCGCGAACCAATTTTATAAGCCGACAAAATTCTCTATTTAATATGAAAACATTAAACGGGGTTTATATTACACAGGTTCTTCAAAATTCCCTATAAGGGCAAGCCCTATAGTTAATTACATCCTAAGTGATGGGAATCACCTAAGAAAACTCTCGATAATAATCAATAATTCTGCTCTCAAGAATTTCAAAGTTTAAGTTTTCAAGGGATTAAATTTTGGAATTTCAATAGGGAATGGATCAAACTTGGAACATTTTGTTTTGTGAATCCAAAGGAAGAAAAGTAGGAGAAATTACTGATTCGAAGCGAACTTCGGTAATCCCCCGACTATCCTATTGTTTGGCTTGGATTCGGGAAAATCCTAATGTTTATTTAAATGTTTTGATTTTGTCAATTTTAATTAATTAGGACTTATATTTATATGATAGAATCATACAAATAGCCTCGAAGATGTGAGGGTTTATGTCGTATCAGATGACTACCTCGGAGTCCTAAGACCGGTTAGGGCTTAATTTGTAATGCAAATGCCTAACGAAGAGTTGAGGATTTATGTTGCACTAGGCAAACTACCTCGAAGTCCTATGGCTTTGTTATTTAATTCTAGGAAAGTTTTGCTGAAGTAGGTTCAGGTTTTGCTGATGACGATGGCCGTGCTGCCCACCATGCTCCGAGCTCCTTGTTGTTGCAGAGGTTTAGTTTTAGAAATCATAAATCAGGGGATGAGAAAAGTGTTTTGGTTTAGAGAAGTCTTAATTTTCCAAGTGTTTTTTGTGTTTTAATTAAAACAAATCTTAAAGTTGATTATAACGACACCGGTTAAGATCCCACGGTTCCATCCTTCCGGCATCATTATTTTTATCGGATTCACTTAGTCCGGATGAATTTGCTAAACTCAACTGAATGAGTTCCACACTTTCATTTAGACCGTGGGAAATCCCGTTAGCAACACGTAGGTTACATCATCCGAGGTATTCCCGATCATCCAACAGGACGTTTTAATTTAGTTGCAATTGTAGTTTTGTGTTCTGTTTGTGATTAAATTTTGAGTTGTTTTATATTTTGAAATGTTGTGGCGGTGAATTTTATCTTGCAATGAATTTTAACTTAGTTTTGGTTTCAGTTTTTGGGGCTATCCTAAAGGTGTGAGTTTTCATGCAACAGTTGTCTTATCATGCAAGAAAAGTAAAGTGCATTTGCAATAAAGTAAATTGCAATAATGTAAATTGCAAGAAAGTAGATTGCAATAAAATAAAAGCGTACACGGAGGGTCTTCCCGTCATCCCAAGCTACACTTAAAACACAATTAGAATATTTAAACAAGTTCCTAGGTAAAGCTAAGGGAAGGGTTATGGTTTTCTACCAAATTCCTAATCCTATAGCTAGTCATTTCCTATGACGTCTAGGTCTTTGTGTTTTGGTTTAAGGACGATTTTCTTCATCAAAGAACAATTAAATTCAATTGTTCTTATAAATGTCCTATCATATTGAGGAAGTGCTTAAGAAGAATCTTAAACATCTTTTCAATATTTTTAGGATTGTTTTAAGTCCAAATGGATTTAATTATATAAATGAATTAATCGTCCGAGAATTCAAGTTTTGTTAACTTGCTCAGTGAACTAGGACATTTGAATATCCTATAAGTGAAGTAACATTTCATTTAATGTTCTGTTTAGGAGTTATGATAACTAAAACTTTCAAGGGTAAATTGGTATTCCAAATGATTTGATTTAAGTTAAAAGGTTTAAATTTGGAGTAGTGTTCAAGTTGCTTTATATTTAATTTAATTTAATTTAATTTAATTGAGTTTGATTTGATGTTGAATTAATTTAATTTGATTTGATTTGATTTTAATTTAATTTGATTTAATTTAATTTAATTTAATTTAATTTAATTTAATTTAATTTAATTTAATTTAATTTAATTTTAATTTAATTTAATTTAATTTAATTTAATTTAATTTAATTATTTAATTTAATTTAATTTATTTAATTTAATTTAATTTTAATTTAATTTAATTTAATTTAATTAATTTAATTTAATTTAATTTATTTAATTTAATTTATTTAATTTAATTCAATTATTTAATTTAATTTAATTTATTTAATTTAATTTAATTTTAATTTAATTTAATTTAATTTAATTAATTTAATTTAATTTTTAATTTTAATTGAAATTTTTAAAAGGATTTAATAATTAAGTCTTTTAATATTTTAAATTTGAGTTATCATTTTAATTAAGAATTGAATATTAATGAGATAATAAATTTAGGGATTTTTTTTTTAATTAAAGAATAAATCTCTTTCTAATAATATCCCTATTTTAATAATTCCAATTTTATTATTCTTCCAAATTTAATCCATTATTTAATTAAAGTTTAATCATTTTAAAATTGCTTAATGGGTTTCTACCCTTTAATTACTTAAATTTCAATCATCCAAATCAGATTAGGATCAAATATTTTACTTGTTAATTTTTTATTAAACCTAAAGTTTTAATTAAGGGTTAAAATTTTAACTACCATTTTACCCTCTAAGCTTAATGATTTCATAACTCACTAAATTGAACTCAAATGAACTTGAAATTTTTATGTGACTTCACTCATATGCCAATAAAGACATGAGAGGAGAAAATGTAATTTTTCTGTATTTAATTTATTTATATAATTATTTTTGGTAGAAAATAGAGATTTTCAAGGAAAATTTAATAACATGACCAAGGGAAAGTTTCTGTCCTTTAGAAAATTAGGGGACATTCCTAATGACCAGAGGACCACTTGGACCAATTTTGGTGATTTTTTGAATTATATTATTTTTATTATAATTATTTTAAGTTTTGGAGTGTTAATTAATTTAAAAATAAAATAAATGTTGAAAAATGAATTTTATATTTTTCAAAAAATCTCTCTGATATCAAGGAAACCAGAGAAGCAAATTTTGCAATTTTCTCGATTTTTCTATAATTTATTATAATTATTTTAGTGAAAATGCTAGAAAATACATTTTTTAATTTTAAAATTACCTTAAAGCTTTAAAATTTAATATTTCACCAAATAAACCTAAGAAAAATGTAGGATTTGTTCCTATGTGATTAAAATTCAAAATGTGACATTTTGGTTAATTTTATTATTTTTGTGATTTTTATTATTTTTTAATTATTAAAAATATTAAAATATGATTAAAAATCAACTTTTTTAGAAAATTGAAATTTTAATTTTCTTAGGTTCCCCTGATATCAGAGAGGCTCCAAAACCAATTTGGTGAATTTTTGAAAGGTATTTTGAAAGTTATGAATTTTTTAAGTTTAAAATGACTAAGTGGCTTAATCAACCCAATTAGTGGGGCTAACCAAGTCCAATTGACCTCAAATTTTTATGGTGGGTTCCTCTTATCCTAAAGGTCAGTGGAGAATTGATTTCAAGTCAATTTGATGCATGGTTAACTTTAATTAATTAAAGACCTATTTTGGGTTTTTAAGCCAATTAGGGTTGTTTTAAATGAACTAAGTCAAAACCTATTTTTCCTAAGGTTCTCTCGGTCATAAGAAACATCACCAAATTTTCCTAGAATTTATTTCACAACATGCTATTTATTGGAATTAAAATACTCAAAACGAGTAACTCTGAATTTGAAAAATCAATAACTTTTCATAGGGATGGCCTCGACTTTGGAAAATTCGGGAATGTTCCCAAATTCGGAGGCTTCAAAAGCCCTATGGTCTAATGCCATGGTGAATTGTATGCATGCATGGAGAATTAAAATAATGCAGAGAGTAAATAAATTATAAAAAATAAAATACTTGATGAAATTAAATTATTTTTTTTCCACATTATTCTCCTCTGTTCACTGAGCAAGAGGGTATTTTTATTTTATTTTTCTGATTTTTCTACACAGAGATATGAATTTTTGAAGTTTAGGGAATTAAATAAATAGAAAAATATCCTAATTTTCTATTTATCCACGCGGCGCCGCGTCAACCTTGGCAGCTCCGAATGCACACGCGTCGCGCTCCCTTTCGACGCCGCCACCTGAGTCAGCAGCCCGGGCCCCGCGGTTCTCGTACCGTCTCCTGGTTCGACGCCATCTGAGCCGTTCGTCCGCGCGTGTATTGAATGGACGGCATCCGTTCATCGTCCCCGAGCGTCCTCACCCGAGAGCCGTCCACACTAAATCCCTAAGATCTCACTCGATACTCAATGGATTTTTATGTTCTTATGCTACTATGGATTCGTCTCGAAGAGACGAACACATCTATACGGTTAACATGCATTGAAATTAAGGCATTTGAAATAGAGAATCTCCAGAAGCTCGGGATAAAGAATTAGCTCATACCTTTGCTCAGAGAAGTGTGGCTTCTATCTGAGAGTTGTTGCACCTTCGATTGGATCCTAGCAAGCTCCAGATGAAGTCTCCGGTCCAGTGAATTGTCCGGATGTGATTTCGACCAAGCCCGATCACAAAGCTTGGAGGCCGGAGCAACTAGGTGGCTCGGAGATGGGGCTTTTGCTTGGTGGACACCTTCCCTCGGTCCGGTGAAGGTGTAGAACCAATCAATTTGGGAATTGGCTCACCGTGGAGAAGTGTCCTAGTTTTGGGTGGAATTTCAACTGCGAAATTGAGCTCGCGGAGGAGAAATGGCAGGGGGATCTCACCGGGAATCAAGTGCTCGTGTATGGGGAGGAGTCTGGAACAATTTTGGCAGAGTTTTGGCAAGGTTTGTGCTTAGCTCTTCTCATGGCCGAGAGGGGTGGAGTTTAAATAGGAGAGGGTGGAGGGCCTCCCAGGGGGAGTTGAGGCATGGGATCAGCTGCTCTGGTGAGGAGAAGAACAACCATGGTGACCACTAGGCATGGGGCAGCTCAGCAAGTGAGAATTTCAATGTTGGCTCACATGTAAGCTCTCGGCCATGGTGTTTTCCGGCGGCCTGGTGGCCGCCGCCGTGCATTGGTCACCATCTTGGTCGGGGAGGTCGTGGTCGGGGCTTAGTGCAATCAATTAGCATTGGCCATGTGTAAAGGGTTTGATTTAGATGGAATGGGGGCATGGCTAAATTTGAACCTAAATGGGTCAACCCACCCATTTGGGCTAGGTGCACCACCCAAGGCCTGGTTTTGGCTGAGGGAAAAGTGATTTGGCTCAGCATAATCTGTAGGGTCAAGTCACCATCCAAGCACAATTAGGCATAAGCATGGTTAAGGGGAATCATGGGAGTGGTTAATCACCTTTAGGAATTAAGGAAAGAGTCTCCTCCTTTTGCCCAAAATGGCATGGTGACATGTAAAGAGGCTCTCATGGCTTGCATATGGCTTGTGCATGGCTCCATGGCTCCATTTGGCTTGGGAAAAGGTTGGGTCAATTTCATAAAAATGGGTTTTAAGAATTTTGGATATTTTGGGGTGATTTGGCATGTGGCTTGATTTGGAATTATTTGATTGATGATTTTGTAACTTAGGGACAATTTTGATTAAATGGATGATGAAAGGAAGTGTCATGTGGGCTTTTGGATGAATTTGGGCTTTTGAATTTGAAGGGAGTGGGCTTTTAGGAAAGTTTAAGGGAAATGGGCTTTTGATTTTAGGATGGGCATTTGGATAAAAAATTTTGTGAAGAACTTTGTCAAATAAATGTCATAATTGGTTTAGGGATGTTCTATGAAGGGCTTGGAATCAATTTGATATGATTTGGAGTTGAATTGGTTTGAATTTGGATTTATTTGGTAAGTGGGCCTATGTAGGTCCAAGTGGGCCAAGTTGGGCTAATGTTGGGCTAGAGTTGAAATTGATGTAAAATCAATGTTGAGAAATGTTTATGGGAGTGTTTCAAAGAGGTTTTGACTTTGTTTGGGCTTTGATTTTGGGGTTTGGGCTCATTTGGGTTAGGTTTGGGTTTAGGTCAAAATTGGGCCTTTTGGTTTTGGGTTGAATTTGAGTGGGGTTTGGGTCTAAATTTTGGGCAAATCATGTTAGTGTTTTGCTTTTGGGGATGCTAAGGAAGATTTAGAAAAGATTTGGGGTTAATTGGAGTTGAATTGGGTGAGTTTGGGTTAGGTTTGGGTCATGGGTCCAAATTGGGCTTTAAGGCCAAAAGTGAGATTGGATCCAAATGTCAATCAAATTGAACTTGGATTTGGCCTAGATTGGTGTTGGGAATGTTGAATTGAAGTTTAGAACTGAATTGGACCAGAATTTGGGTCAATTGGGTGGGTTTGGTTCTGACATTGTGTTCACTTTGGGTTAAAATGGGTCAAATTGGGGGTTTTGACAAAAGTAGGGTAAATTGACAAAATTGGCCCATGGTGTAGTTGGACAAAATGAAATTGGGAATATTTGGGATTTTCTGAAATTTTCTGGGAATTTTCTGAATTTTTGGATTTTTTTTTGGCCAAGAGGGGTATTTTGGGTATTTGGAGGGTATTGGGAGGTATTTTTGGAATTTTTGGTATTTTTTGGGCATGGATGATCAGTTTAAGTGATGTGGAAATGTTTGGGATTGATTTTGGAGAATCTTGGGTAATTTGGAAATTTTTGATAAATTTGGGTAGTTTTAAGGGTTTTGGGTAGGTTTAGTAGGTGTAGGGTCCCGGGGGTCAAAAATTGAAAATTTGGGAAATTGAAGATTGGGTGAATTTGGGTGGAAAGAAGTCATTTTGGTTGAGCCATGAAGCCATATCAAGCCCACATGAGCCATGAAGGGACTCACTTGAGGGATTCACTATGTTGTTCCTGACCCTCTTAGCCAAGGGCTTAGGGGTTAAGGATCATCCATGTGGATCACCTACATGAGTCAGGAGGTCAAGTTAGGTATGGGTGTGGTTTTATGAGGTATGTGGAAGTGTAGTGTGTAGGTGTAGTGTATAAGTGTAGTGTGTGTAAGTCAGCCCCTTCACTGCACCAGGCCACCAGTAGGCGGTCCTAAGGCCAAAGAGTCCCATAGGAACTCATCCTTTAAACTTCCACATTTGATTTCAACCCTCTAGGTGATTAGGGGTCCACGATCAAGTTTGTGGAGTTTGCAGGGAGTTAAGAAGTGGTTTGAATTTCTAAAAGGTGGGTCCCAATTCTAGTCCTCTAAGACAGTCAAAGGAAAAGCCTAAGGCTAGATCCTAAGTACTAAAGAGAAGAAGAGAAGACCTCATCAAAAATGAGGTCAACAACTGTATCTGGATAGCCTGTTAATAATTTTGAACTTCAATTTCTCTTCCTAAATTTGAAAATTAAAATATTTCCTTGCTTATATATATTTCATAGCCTTTACTTCATTGAGTTTCAATCCTTTCTTTTTCACTTAAATACTTAGGAATTTTCAATTTTTAGAATATAGTTTTCCTTACTTTAAATAGTTTACTATATTCTTATTCCTTTTAACCAAATATCTTATTCCATTAATTAATTGAATTACTAGAAACATTTTATTTAACTTTCTATAATAATTAAATAAAGTAATTCATGTTTATTGAATTGAAAAACTACTATAGAAAATCATTTGATAATAATTTTTTAAAATAGAAATTGAGAATAATTTTAATAATTAAATTTGTATTTTTACCTTCCCCCAAACTTAAATTTTTCTATTTATACTAAATTGTGAAAAAGGGAAAGTATATAGTAAAATTCATCATACCTTTGAGCTTTAGGTATTTCATTTCTTTGTCATTACTTACAGAACCTGTACTGTTAGTATTCTTCCACATATAGTATTTAAAAGAAAGTGCAGGGATGAAATTTCAAAATAAGTATCAAACATAACAAATGAAAACTTAATCTATTACTACACATACAATTAACTAATCTATTTTAAAACATATTAAAACAATCTAAATAATGTTAAAAGTTCATAACTTATAAAAACTTAAACAACATATTAAAGAAAAATTAACATCCTATCTAAAAGAAAAAATTGCAAACTAATTTAACACACATAAAAAAAACTAACATCATAGCATAAGCAAACATACCAACATCAACAGTCCACGGAAAGTACAGAATAAATACATAGAGAATAATAAAGTTTCTAAAATAACAACAAATCTAAACAAACTAAACAAAGGCTCTAATCTTCTGTATCAAAATCCCAAGCTATGTCATCTCCCTGATCTCCAGGCTGAGAAGCCTGAGCGGGCCGGTACTGTGAATAGCGGGGGCACTCAAGAAAGATAACATCTACATCACCACTCCTATATTGACGTTCAGCCTCATAGTATGCAATTTCGTACTCTGAATGTCGCTGGAGATATTCGCTATCATAATCGTGTCTTCTTTCCAAGCCTCTGATCCTTTGGTCTATATGCTCAAATCTTCTTTCCATATTTTCTCCAAATAGCTCGAAACTCTTTCTACTCAGGGTTAATTCATTCATTAGATCTTGAAGGGTAAGAGTTGTGTACTGAGGGGGTTCATAATCTCTACTTGAAGAAGGTACATAATCCCTTGTCACAGATCTTCATCCTTCGTGTGTGACCTTCATCCTTCGTGAGATTCATATTTCTTTATATTAGCCTGAGTAAGGGGTTTCATAGGTTCAATCCATTTCTCATCATCTCTTGCCTCTACCCCAGATAATTGGCAGAGTGCATAGATAAGACCAGGATGTCCAAGTCCTCCTCCACTTTCATTTCTAGCGGTGGCTAATATATTTTATAAATAACATTTCCAACATTAATACTCTTCTGGTTTTGAATACAGAAATTCAGAACTGCTCTATCTCTTGTTACCTCACTATGGTGGTAGGTAGGTAACAAAGTAGAACAAATAAAATAATGCCAGGCTTTAGATGTTGCATTTAGCGTAGAAAGAGGGAAGTTTACCCGTTCCCACTACTTTATCTTCCAGACTCCTTTCCCATCAGTGAGAAAGTCGATCACCTCTTCCAGTGGTCCTTCCATAGTTCCAAAAGTTTCACACTCACTGGTTTAGGTGTCTCTAACCTCGTAATAAGCATTTATTCTAGCAGCATTGAATTCCACAAAAAATCATCTAACCTTAACAGGTGCATCTTCAGCCTGTGTTAAATTTGCATAAAATTCTTTTACTACTTCTACAGCTGCTCAGTTGGTCACGAAACAGAAGTTTTCCCATCATCGTTCCTTAATGATTCGCTCAACTTCTCCTCCAGGATTTTTGAGAACTCGATCTTGTATGCACTTTCTTGCTTGAAAGTTTTGAAAAAATTGAGTTTGTGCTCTTGCATTAATGAATCGGGTTTCGTCGTAATCAATCCTTCGCTTTTGTCGTGGAGCTATTTCTCGATCTGTGAAATTTGCAAAAATCTTAACTAAACTCCAAAAAATTACTAATAAGGCTTCCTACAACATCTAAAATCCATTTAAATCAATTTCCATGAAATTCTTCCAAGTATTTTCTCCACATTTCAGATTTTTTCAAAATTCCCCAATGTAGAAGAAATCCATGGTGAAAATAAAAAATTTTTGCATAGGAGTGAAGCTCTTACCAAGGGAAGATGAAATCCGGTGTCAACAAGTGTTGAAATTGCTTCAAATCCGAGATCTCTCAAGCCCTAGGTCAGCTTTTTCGAAGTTTTGAGGAAGGGGATGATGAATAGTGTCGGTTGACTGGTTAAATATAGGTCTTTTTGCGATCTCACTGTCGGCGAGATTTTTCTCGCCGTTGGAGAGCTAATTAATTTGATAAGGCAAAACTTTCGGGAAAAATCCACCGTCGCCGAGATCCCAAAAATTTTAAAATTTTTGAAATTTGTCAATCATTTTCAACCTCGATTTGCCCTTAATCAATCTTCCGATCACATAATTTAATAATAATATGAAGATTAGATACTTATACTCACAAAAAGTTCACACAACACAAACAATGTAACTTTATATATGAAATCCATGAAACTTACAATTTCATACTAACAACTTAACGACATACTTAACTTCAATGTTCAAATCCATAATACTCAGCATTGCAATCCACACCACAACACTCTAAATGCTGAGACATAACAATTACAAATAATCTCATCAAATCTGAGATGATCAAATCAAAGTTCGACTCATAATAAAACCTAAATCCAAATCAACACATATACACAATAATATATGACATAAAATAGAAATCTTTCCTACTCTTCAGTGTCTGAACTATCATCATCTCTCGATATTCCCGATGCGACGCAGTGCACAAATAAATTGTAGAAAGGCCCGAAAGGGTATTCTGCAGTAGATTCTTCATTAATCCATCCCTTCTGTCTCAGTAAATGAATAAAACTAGCCTCTAGATGTCCTGTATGATCAAAGTGCTCCTTCATTCTCCAGTCAATGTGATCAAACATATCAGAGATATTGTCGATGGAATTCATCACATTTTGTAATTTTTTCTCCAATCCTTTAATCTTCTTCAGAATGAAATTAGTTTTATCAGTAAAGGGCCTTGCTAAAGGATTGTTTTGTGATGCTCTATCAGAAATAATGGTAATCTCATCATTGTTATCCAAAGTTGGAAACATATAAGTAGGATCCAGTGGTTTCCATGGAAAAGTACTTTTTCCTAAGCCTCATAAGAAACTTGGTACTGACTGCATAATGCAAATATAGTCGATGGGTGTCCAAGTCCATGAACTGACACATGCACAATCAATCCCAATGCAGACTTTACTATTATTGATCCAACATCGAAGGTAGTCCAATTTGAATACAGTAGTTTAAAATAGCGCAATCCTTTGAAACTTTATTTACCCTCATAGTAGGTAATAATTTTGATGATATAAAGAAATGCCAATGCTTCGAGTTAGGGTTAAGAAGTGATGCAGAAAAACTGACATACCCGTCTTCGCGTAACTCCCAATCATCAGGTTCGTCGGTCAGGTATCTATAGATCTCGTTCATATTGTATCTTGAAGGCACAAAGTTGGAATAATGACAAACAGAGGTATTCTCTATAGAAAATAATTCATTTACCCTTGAAGGAGTAAATGTTATCCATCTTCCTCTGACGTAGACATTTCCATTGTTGATCGCATGTAAATTAGAGTAAAACTCTTTAACTACTGGAATAACTACAGCGGATGTCGTATAACAAAATACCTCCCAATGACATTGTGCTATCATTTCTTCGATTTTTGTAGTGGAATTCTCTACTCCTATGTTGATAAATCCTCTTTCTTTAATAAGACTTTTCTTCATCAAACCTTTGTTGAAGATACGCTGCGCCTCCGAACTGACTAATTTTCTTCGGTTGAAAACTTCAGTTTTTGTGGTTTCTAAGAGTTTGGTGGCCATTTCGGATTGAAAGGATTGGTCTCTAGTCGTTCCTAAGGAAGAAAACAGTGTAAATTTGGATTTAGGATAATTTCTTACGAAGAAATGGCCTAGATCCGTCCAAAACCGCATGCAAAATCTTTAAGAAACCAAAATTTCAACTACCTCACCATCGGCGGGAAGTTTCTCGCCGTCGACGAGCTAGTTATAGAACTGACTCAAGTCATGGCACACGATCTCGCTGTCAGTGGGCTCAGGCTCGCTGTTGGCGAGATTCGTAAAAATCGCCCAATTTCGCTCTGGTTCGAATATTTTCTGATCTCATCATATAGGTTCAAATTTGTGATGATTCTAATTAAAAATTTGAGTAGTAAGATTTGTTTTAATAATATAGACTCACTCATTTGTAGAAAATTAAAATAAAAGACTACTATGGGTTGCCTCCCACAAAGCACTTGGTTTAACGTCATCAGCCCGACCTAATTCAGTTAGTAATCTGGTTGACTAAGCATTAAAACCTCTTTAAAATTTGGTCTTCTACCCTAGAAATATGGTTTTAATCTATGTCTCTTTACCTTAAATCTATGTCCTATTTTTGGATCTTCAATTTCTATAGTTCCATATGAAAATATGTGAGTTATGGTGAAAGGTCCTAACCATCAAGATTTCAATTTCCCAGGAAATAATTTCAATCTAGTATTATAAAGCAAAACTTCTTGTCTTGGTTCAAAATTTCTCTGATTAATCTTCCAATCATGCCATAATTTCATTCTTTCTTTATAAATCCTATCATTATCATATGATTCGTTTCTTAATTCTTCTAATTCATTTAATTGCAACAATCTCTTCTCATCATCTTCTTTCATATGATAGTTAAATTATTTAATCGCCCAATATGCTTTATGTTCTAATTCAACTGGTAAGTGGCAAGTTTTTCCATATATAAGCCTATAAGAAGTCATTTCAATCGGAGTTTTATAAGCAGTCCTGTATGCCCATAATGCAGTGTCTAGTCTTATATACCAGACTAATCTATTAGGGTTTACTGATTTTTCTAATATACGCTTAATCTCTCGATTAGAAACTTCAGCAAATCCACTAGTTTGTGGATGATAAGCAGTTGATATCTTATGCATAATATTATATTTTTCTACTAGTTTGTGAATATATTTGTTTCTAAAATGAGTTCCTCCGTCAGTGATAATCACTCTCGGCATTCCAAATCTAGTAAAAATATTTTTCATTAAATATTTTGAAACTCTTTTAGCATCACACCTAGGTAAAGCTTGTGCTTTGATCCATTTGGAAACATAATCAACAGCTACTAATATATATGAGTTTCTAAATGAAGGAATAAAAGGTCTCATGAAATCTAATCCCCAAACATCAAAAATTTCAACTTCTAATATAAAATTCAGAGGCATTTCATTTTTTCTCGATATGTTTCCTACTTTTTGGCATTTATCGCAGGTTTTTATATATTTATATACATCACTAAATAGAGTAGGCCAGTAGAATCCAGATTGTAGAATTTTATATGTAGTTTTATCTGTTCCAAAATGTCCTCCAAAATCAGAATCATGACATTTTTAAATAATTGGTTCAGTTTCTTCATAAGGCACGCATCTTCTAATAATTAGATCCTTACATTACTTATATAAGTATGGTTCATCCCAAAAGTATGTTTTAGTATCATGAATGAATTTTTTTTTGTTGTTGCAAAGTTAACATAGGTGGTAAAATATCACTTACAATATAATTTACTATATCAGCATACCAAGGAATTTTCCACTCATTTATATTATAAAGTTGTTCATCAGGAAAACTGTCTAAAATTTCATTACCAATATGAGATAATTCATGATTTTCTAATCTTGATAAATGATCAGCAATTTAATCATCAGTTCCCTTTTTATTAATGATCTCAAGATCAAATTCTTGCATTAATAATATCCATCTGATTAATCTTGGTTTAGAATCTTTCTTTTGCATTAAATATTTTATAGCAGAGTGATGAGTATGTACAATACATTTAGTTCCTATTAGATAATGCCAAAATTTATTAAAAGCATATACAACTGCTAATAATTCTCTTTCAGTAACTGTATAATTTATTTCAGCTTCATTTAGAGTTTTACTAGCATAGTATATAACTTCGAAAATCTTATCATATCTTTGCCCAAGAACTCCTCCTATAGCATAATCACTAGCATCACACATAAGCTCAAATGGTTTCTCCCAATTAGTTGAAACTATTATAGGTGATGTAATTCAAATTTGAACGCATTCAGGCATTCAGTTGTAAATTCAAATTTCTTGTCCTTTTCAAGAAGTTGGCATAGAGCTTTAGTAATTTTTTGAAAAATCTTTAATATAACGTCTGTAGAATCCAGCATGTCCAAGAAAACTTCTTACCCCTTTCACCGTAGTTGGAGGTGGTAATTAGGTATAACTTGAATTTTTGCAGGGTCTACTTTCATGCCTTTTTCCGAAATTTTATGTCCTAATATAATGCCGCCTGTAACCATAAATTGACATTTCTCCCAATTAAGAACCAAATTAGTTTTTCTCACATACTTCAAATACTTTGTCAAGATGATTTAAGCATGTGTCAAATGTTGTTCCAAATACAGAGAAATCATCCATAAATACTTCTATTCCATTATCAATTAATTTACTAAATATAGACATCATACATCTTTGGAATGTTGCAGGTGCATTACATAATCCAAAAGGCATTCTTCAAAAAGTGAAAGTTCCATAAGGACTAGTAAATGTAGTTTTCTCTTGATCCTCGGGAGCAATTTGTATTTTATGATGACCGGTATATTCATCTAAGAAACAAAAATATTTATGTCTGGCTAATCTATCTAACATCTGGTCTAGAAATGGTAAAGGGAAGTGATCTTTCCTGGTGGCTGTGTTTAGTTTTCTATAATAAATACATATTCGCCATCTAGGGACTTGTCTTATAGGGATAAGATCAATATTTTCATTAGCTTTGACGGTCACCCCTCCTTTTTTAGGTACACAGTGAATTGAGCTTACCCAAGCACTGTCAGAAATAGGATATATAATACCATTATCTAACCATTTTAAAATTTCTTTTTTAACTACTTCTTTCATTATTGGATTTAATCTCCTTTGCGGATCTGCTTTAGGTTTATGTTCATTATCTAAAATAATTCTATGCATACAAAGTGAAGGACTAATTCCTTTAATACCTGCTAAAGTCCAACAAAAAATTTTCTTATATTTTTTAATGTATCTAAAAGTTTTTGTTCTTGAGATTCATTTAATTCAGATGAAATAATAACTGGTAGAGTTGAAGAATTACCTAAGTAAGCATATTTTAAATGATTAGGTAACATTTTTAATTCAAGTTCAGGAGGTTTAATAATCGATGGAACTATATTTTTTTCAGTGTTTTCTGTATTATCCAAAAATTCAAATTTCTCTTGAATATACTCTAGTTCTTCATTTATCTCAGATTTTTCAATTAATTCAATATTTTATTTTTCTAATTTTTCTGCATAATATTCCTTAAAATGTTCTTTTTGTAAATGATCGAGTACTTCCATTCGAAAACACTCATCTTCTTTTTCTAGTGCAGGATATTTCATTGATTTAGCAATATTAAAAGTAACTTTTTGGTCATTTACCCTCATAGTTAATTCTCCTTTCTGAACATCAATCATAGCTTTTCTAGTGGCTAAAAATGGTCTTCCTAAAATGATAGGAATTTCTTTATCTTCTTCCATATCTAATACAATAAAATCTACAGGGAAGATAAATTTGTCCACTTTTACTAATACATCTTTAATAACTCCCTTAGGATATGTAACAGAATGATCAGCTAACTGAAGAGTTACTGAAGTAGGTGAAATTTCTCCCAATCCTAATTTTTTAAAAATTGATAGAGGCATTAGATTGATGCTTGCTCCTAAGTCACACAAAGCTTTTCCATAGAATTTTTCTCCAATAGCGTAGGGTATAGTGAAACTACCGGGATCTTTTAATTTTTCGGGAAGTTTTTTCGAATAATAGCACTACACTCTTCACTAAGTGCGACCATTTCATTATCGGTAAATTTTCTTTTTTATTTAGAATATCTTTCATGAATTTTACATAGTTTGGCATCTGTTCTAAAGCTTCTACGAAAGGAATACTTATCGTTAATTTCTTCAAAATTTCAAGGAATTTAGTAAATTGTTTATCTTTTTTATGTTGAATTAGTCGTTGAGGAAATGGTGGTGGAGGTTTTTCAACAGAAATTTTCATTAGTATTAAAGGATTTTCTTAATTTGGATCTTGTTGATTCTTTTCCTTTTCAATTTCCACTTCCTCTTTTTGACTTTCAAGTTCTTTCTGAATTCGAGGTTCTAATTCTTTTCCACTTCGTAATTGTATCGCTTTAATTTGTTCATTTCCCTTGTCTTTGAGATTTATTTTTATATTACTAGGAAATGTTCCAGGTATTCTATTATTAAGTGTAGTAGCGATATGTCCAAGTTGAGTTTCAATATTTTTGATAGCTGTTCCTTGATTTTGTAATTGGTTTCCTTGTATTTGTAATTGATTTCCTTGATTTTGTAAATGTTGACCCATATTTAATATTAATTCTTCTATAGATAATTTCTTGTCTTTAAATTGTGGGTTATTAAATCCAGGTGGATAATTAGGTTTATAATTAGAATTTCCTTGATTAGATGGATTTCCCAATGGTTGTGTCATGTTATGCATCCTTGGTTGATTAGTTATGTTATTATTCCAATTAAAATTAGGATGATTTTTTCATCCAGGATTATAATAATTCGCATAAGGATTATTGGGTCTGTTATTAATTGCATTTATAGTTTCATATTGAGATTGGGATTCTATAAGTTGTCCAGATGAATTTTCTTCTGATATAGTTGGAGAGTAATTCATTCCAAAATGATCTAATTTTTTAGATACAACAGCGATTTGCGAAATTATTGGTTGCCATTTCTTCGATTAGTGCATAGGCTTCATCAAATGGTTTTGATATTAATGATCCTCCAGCAGCAGCATCGATGATTGATCTTACAAATCCTACTAATCCATTATAAAAAGTTTGGATAATTAACCAATTTGGTAACGCATGATGTGGACATTTCCTAAAAAGTTCTTTAAATCTCTCCCAAACTTCATATATTGACTCTCCATCAAACTGACTAAAAGAAGTTATATCATTTCTAAGCTTAGCAGTTTTAGACGGTGGAAAATATTTGGATAGAAATGTTTGTGATAACTCTCCCCAAGTTTTAATAGATCCAGGTGCTAACGAATTTAACCACATTTTAGCCTTATCCCTTAAAGAAAAAGGAAAAAGTCTAAGTCTAATATCATCGCTAGATACTCCTTCATATTTGAAAGTTGCACATAGTTCTAAAAAACAAGTAAGATGTAAATTAGAATCTTCAGTAGGTGAACCACTAAATTGATTATTTTGTACCATTTGGATAATTGCAGGTTTAAGTTCAAATGAATTAGCAGCTACATCAGGGTTTTGAATAGTTAAATGAATTTCATCTAATGTAGGGTTGGCATAATCTCATAATGGTCTTGGTTGATTGATATTTTCATTTTCAGGAATATTTTCCATTTGGGTTAAATTTATAATTTCTCTTTTTTGTTTTCTAATTCTTTTAATTGTACGCTCTAATTCTGAATCGTAAGGTATTAAGTTTTCGTTTCCAAATTTTTGCATACAATTTTATAAATCAAAATAGTCTGTTACTCTTAGTAAATAATTTCTTTACTTCCCCGGCAACGACGCCAAAAACTTGACCCACTTTTAATATGTTTACAATTTAAATTTAATAGTAACGGTGCCAAAAACTTGATCCCGCTTTATATATATATATATATATATATATATATATATATATATATATATATATATATATATATATATATATGATTTAATGATGGAATGTATAATGTGGATTCTACGCAAGTATACGTATCGTATCAAGTAATACGGGCTATAGTGGAGTCTCGGTTATCGATCCCACGAGGAAGTTTTTAACAGATTTGTATCAGCTAAATTTGAAGGAATTACTTACTAATATAGTAAACGGAAATTTAAAGTAACTAAAGCAAACTAATGTAAACTAATTCTTGAAATTAAGTTGATTTAAATAATTCAAAAAAAGTATCCTTCTCCTTGATTTTATAAAATTAAGTGAATGATGAATTTAAATAGAGACATTGACTAATCCTATGTTTGATTACTGAATCTGCGGCTAGGCTGGGAGGATACTGGCTGCCACTTCAGAGCTCCCACGTTCCCCTCACCTGAGGGCTAACATCTACACTTCAACTCTCAAACAGTAGGACCAAATTGAATATTTTAGTCTGTCACACTAAAATGTCCAATTCTACGTCCGATAATTAATATTTCCCTATTTATTTGCACCCTCCGTCCAAGGTTTTTGACTTCCCTGAATATTGGATGTAATTTTTACTATAGTTGATAATTCAACATATTTTAACAACTCAATTGGCCAGTTTGAAAGTAAATAAAGTTTTAAGTAAAAATTATCACAATTTATTTTAATATATTAGGTACTTCTATTTAATTTTATTAATCCGCATAATTTTCATAAACAAGGAGAAAGACTAAGAAAACTACTCAGAATGCATGGAAATAAAACAAAGCATGGATTTCATTTAAAGTTAACAACAACAATAAACAAAAATACTTATCTTAATTTCCTCCCCAAGCAGACTCCTTGAAGTTCCTTTGACTTTTCTTTCTAGTACAGTAAACTTCTAACTAAATAACACTCAAATAAACTAAAGAAAGTCACTAATGACAAACAACAGACACATTTAAGACACCAAAAAGAGACACTCAGACTCTCTAAATAGACACACCTAGACACTAGAATTTGGCCTCTATTTATAGAGGTAGGCAAAGGTCTAAGGGGTGCTCAAACACCTCTTCAAAAAGTGTCCAGGTTCAAAGTATTTGCATTTTGAACTGTCTCACCGTCGGCGTGAAACGACCTCGCCGTCAGTGGGGCTTCTAGAAGGTCTTCAAACCGCGCTATCTCGTTTTCGGCGGGCTCGGGCTCGCCGTCGGCGAGGTAGTTATAATTCCTTCAGAAATTCTCCTCATGATCTCACCGTCGGCGGCCTTGATCTCATCGTCGGCGACTTAGTTCAATTTGCATGAATTTCTTTCTTTTTGATCCAAATTTGCTCCATTTCATGTTTTTTGCTTCCATCACTTATAAATCTTCATTCCTGCAATAAAATAAAGAAAATACCTTTCTTTAAAGTGCAATTTCATCAAAAATAGATAAGAATTTCTTAATAAATTTTTTTGTGATCAACGTCTTAAGTTTAGTTACAATTGCAAGTTTTATTTCATTTGTGACTAAATTTTGAGTTATTTAATATTTTGAATGTTGTAAGGTGATTTCAGTTTTCACAAGCAGGTATCATGATTTGCCTAAAGTAAATGTATAGTAAAGCACAAAAAGTGAAAGTACAGCAGCGAGACAAACAGTAGTGGCAGTACAGGTAGCAAAGTAAAACAGTTGTAGAAAACAAGTGGTGCAAGTGTGTGCTAAGGTGTATATAAAATGTAAAAGTCCATAAAAAAAGTCAAAAAAGAGCAATTCGTAGAAAGTTTAATAAAAGATGTTGGAAACAAAGTCTGTAGAATGTTCGAGAAAAATTTGTAGGAACTCGTAGAAAAACTCTCAGAAATCCATGAAGAACGGACTACAAGTCCGGGAGGACTGTAAACACAATGGCACGGAGGACTCAGAGATGTGTTATATATCCCAACCTTAGGTGCTAACTACCAGACCATCATCATACAGAGGGCAGTCCTAACTGGATCCAAACAGTCAACTGTAGACCTTCGTAAATTTTTCATTAATTTTAATTTGGATTTCACGCAACTAAAATTTTTGGGTGAAAGGCTATTTTTTAGTGGGGTAGTTTTGTGTTTTAAAATGTATTTGTATATTTCGTAAAACTGTGTGATCCACAGGTTGACTACCCTAATCAAGTTATGACTACTAGCAACTTAATGGTGACGGTGGTAGATACCCCGAGGGTGGGTGAATAGTGTCATGAATTCCTTCCTCTACCCTATCTAGGGTCTCTGAGTCATAAGGCATTATTCTAGGAATTCTCTTGTATCTTTTTATGATGCAATGTCATCATCATCCTCCCCCATCCATCCTACTTATAGCCTTGTTTGATGGCTCCACATATAGCGGAAGGCTATACAAGCACACTTTTGTGTTCGGCATAAGTACGTGACATAGGCCAAGAAAGAAAAAGAAACAAAGGATAGGGGGATCAAGGAGAAGAAAAGGGGAGAAAACAATCGACCTAATATAATGTGGTAAAAGAGGTGGGTTGTTTCTAAAAATCGAAGAAAAACCAAAACATGTGTCAAAGCAGCTAAACCTCTCCCATGGTGCAGAGAGGTACTGGTGAGACATGTGAAACTGGTAGGCTAATCCCTTTCATCATGGTGCAAGAGGTTATCATTTAGTATGTGAGGTGAGAAAAACAACGAACTCCTCCAACATGGTGCGGGGGGGAATTGGTCGTGGAGGCACAAAAACTAGACTATAAAGTCAAAACCAAAAAGCCATAAAAGTGAGCCAAGCATGCCCATAAAAGAGTGAAAAAAACCAAACCCAATCAAAAGAAGGGGTGAGCAAGAAAAATTGTGCAGCATAACGGCGCAAAAAAGCATTTTTTCACACTTGTTATTTGCACAACCAAAGGCGTACACAAGCATTGATAGGACAATATACAATGTTTCCATCATCTCCCACATTTACAACAACTTGATAATGAGGCAATCATGAACATGAAGCATCATACCAAGAATATTAAATAAGTAGGAGAGCGAGTATGAAAATGAAATGTATCCAACATAAGCATGTAAGTTTAATGTAAATCTAAGCATGAATCACACATCCAAGCTCTCCCTTTGAAATGATAAGTATGTCACCTCTTCTCCCCTCCTTTTCTCACTAAAAAGCATCTCAAATAACCCTACCAATGTACATTTAAAATAAGGACATCAAGGAGAAGCTTTAAATCAATTTATAACATGCTAAACAATGTAATTTTCCATGTAGAGGCAGAAAAGAGATGTTTAAAACTAACTTGCAAAGAGGCCACCAATGTAACTTTTCATGTAGGGATAGCAAGGGGAAGTGCAAAACCAACTCAACATAAGTGTGACAATGCATATTTTTTATTAGGGGCAGCATGGGGATGCTCCAAAACAACTCCAAACAATCACACAAGTGCAGATTTTTTATTTAGGAAACCGTAGGGCTAATTTAAAACATCTCTACATCAATTCACAAGTGTAGATTTTGAGTTTAGAAATGAAAAACAAGTCACAAACTCATCCAAAATACTTTCATAAGTGCATATTTTGAGTTTAGGCAATGAAAAACATGATGTAAACCAACTCTAAGTTCATTTATAAGTGCAAACTTTTACATAAGAAATGTGTAGGGATGATGTAAGGCAATCAAAAAATTATGTATAGGTGCAGATTTTTAATTTAGATGACCCTAAGAATGATAGAAATTGGTCTAAACAATTTTCACAACTGCAGATTTTTGTACTAGGAATGCATAGGAACAATGGTATTCTTTCCTATATGCAATAAACATCACCATGAAGTGTTACAAGCATGCGTGTAACAATGCCACAATCTTCCTACAATCATTTGGTTCCAATAACCATTCCCATGAACGACACATGTGTGTGTTTCATGAATGAAGAAGAGTGAAGGAGGAATATGAAGTTTGATGTATGTGGCATGTAAGTGTTTTGAAATTTAAGTGAATGTATTGTGCGAATGTAAAGTTTCATGTTTGTTCCATGTAGGTGTTTTAACATTGGTGGAATGTAATGCGAATTTGATGTTTTATGTATGTGACATGTAGGCACTTCAAAATTTAGTGGAATGTAATGTGTAAGTGTCTGTGTGCTAGCCCTAGCTCTCCAGGGATTAAGCCTAATGCCTGACATCCTATAGGGAACTCCCCTTGAGTTGCCTCGTGCTTAGCCTCCTCCTCCTAAATACTTAAGGGTTATGCCTGAAGCATATGGAACTCCAAGTGAAGCAAAGAAGCATGTGGAATTTCTATGTGGTAGGGTTCCATTGCTAGTCCTCTAAGAAAGTCACCAAGAGAGTCCTATGGCTAGACCCTAGGCTATCTAAGGAGAGACTAAACCTCAAATAAAAGTGACGTCAATAAAATCTTGCTAATTTTCTAGAGTTGCGTGCTACTTTTAAATATGATCGTATTTTAATGATGCTATTAGACTTAGACTTTTCTTTTCTCACTAAGCGATAAGGCTAAGATATGATTAAATTCATTACCACCTGTATTTATCAAAACTTGGGGTGATTTAGCGCAAAACTTTCTCGCTAAATATTTTCCACCATCAAAAACTACAAAGCTTAGAAATGATATTACATCTTTTTGTCAGTTTAAAGTTGAATATATATATAAATCATGGCAATGATTTAATGATTACCTGAGAAAGTTTCAACATCATTCAATATCAGATTAGTTAATAATTAAGATATTTTATAATGGATTATTTGGATCTCTTAGATCTATTATCGATGTCGTTGCTGGTGGTTCATTGATGTCCAAAAAATTTACTGATGCTTATGCATTAATTGAAGAAATGGCTACTAATAATTTTCAATGCCCTTATGAAAGGTTAAATCCTAAGAAGGTAGCCAACATTCATGAAAATGATGCTTTTGCAATGCAAGAAAATCAAGTTGCTACAATTTCAAGGAAGATAAATCAATTTGGAATGAATTGAAGAAAATTCATTAGGCTACATGAAATTTCCATGATTGAAGAGAATTCATTAGGCTAAATGGTTGATTCTCAAACTTCATTAGAAACTTTGAATGCCATATGTAAACCTAATAACCCATATTCTAATTATTATAACATAGGTTGGAAAAACCATCCAAACTTTAACTGGAATACCAATTATCAGGGTGGTAGTAATCAATAATGGGAGAAAAACCAAGTAAACCCATTAGGGAACTAGAAAAACCAAGGGAATAATAATTATAGACCAACATATCCTCCAGGTTTTAAAAATACTTCACAATTTAAGGAGTAGAAGTTGTCTATTGAAGAAGTGGTGTTACAAATGAGAAATCAATTGCAAAGTCAAGGAGTTACAATCAGAAATATTGAGAATCAATTGGGACAAATTAACAATTCATTAAGTAATAGATCCCATGGAACATTTCTTAGTAATACAGAACTAAATCTAAGAGATAAGAATAAAGAGCAAGTAAAAGTAGTTCAACTGAGAAGTGGAGGTGAGTTGGAAGGTAGAGTTCAAAAAGAGATTGAACTCGAGAACAAAGTGATTGAAGAACCAAAAAAGGACGCTTCGAATGGTTTGGAAAGACCTATTTCTCCACGTAAGATTGATTTAGAAAAGCTACCAACTCCATTTCCCTTAAGACTTCGACATGAAAAGTTGGATAAGCAATTTTCAAAGTTCTTGGAAATATTTCAGAAGCTTACAATTAATATTCCATTTGCTGAACTCTTAGAACAAATGCTAAGCTAAATGAAATTAATGAAGGATATTCTCAAAATAAAAAGGATGTTTGAAGAAAATAAAACTGTTGCACTTAATGAGGAGTGTGGTATAATAATTTAGAAAAAGCTTCTTGAAAACCTTAAAGATCCTGATAGTTTCAAAATTCCATGTAAAATCAGAGACATATCTTATGGAAAAGCTTTTTGTGATTTAGGTGCAAGAATTAACCTTATGCCATTATCTATATTTAAAAGACTGAGAATAGGAGAAATAACCCCGACGACTGTAACTTTGGAATTAGCAGATCGTTCGATCACCTATCATAAAGGAATTATAGAAGATGTTTTGGCAAAAGTAGGGCATTTTATCATTCCTTTTGATTTCATTGTGTTGGATATAGAGGAAGGTAAAGAGATGCCCATAATTTTAGGGAGACCATTCCTAGACACTAGCAGAGAAATGATAGATGTACAAAAAAGGGAATTAACGGCGAGAGTCAATGATCAAACTGTTATATTTAATATTTTAAATCAATAAAATATCCTACAAGAGGTGAAGATGATGAGTGTTATAGGATAGATGTTATTAAATTTTTGAGTGAATGCTATTTCAAGTCAAATTATGAAGAAAAACATGAAAGTGAAGAATTGGAACACGAGCAAGAAGAGGAATTACATTATTCTGAAGATCTTCATGAGGAAGAGTTAAATTATGTTCATGAAAATTTTGAATTATTAGATAATACTGAAAAAGATGAATCTTTTAGTCCATCAAATGAAAAACCTCCTAAACTTGATTTAAAGTTGCTTCGTACTCATTTAAAGTATGCCTTTTTAAGTGGTTCCTTAACAATGCCAGTTATAATTTCCTCTCAATTGACTAACAAAGAAGAAGAGAGTTTTCTTGATTGTTTAAAGAAAGATAAGAAAGTCTTTGGATGGACAATAGCTGATATTAAAGGAATCAGTCCTTCAATTTGTATGCATAGAATCCTTATGGAAGATAACTACAAACTGCGGGTTGATCTTTAAAGGAGACTAAATCCAATCATGAAAAAAATTTTGAAGAAAGAATTTTTAAAATGGTTGGATGATGGAATTATCTTCCGTATTTTAGATAGTGCATGGGTTAATCATGTTCGCTGTGTTCCTAAGCAAGGAGGAGTTACTGTGACTTTTAATGAAAAGAATGTAATTGTACTAGCAAGACAAGCTACAGGGTGGTGAGTGCATTGATTATAGAAAATTAAACCTTGCCACAAGGAAAGACCATTTTGTACTACTCTTTCTAGATTAGATGTTGCATAGACTGGCTGGGCATAAATACTTTTATTTTATGGACGGATATACTGGTTACCACAAATACAAATTGCTCCTGAGGATAAAAAGAGAACAAATTTTACTAGTCCTTATGGTACATTTTCCTTTAGAAGAATGTCCTTTGGTTTATGTAATGCCCCTGCTACATTTCAAAAATGTATGATGACAATTTTTTGTGATATAATTGAAAAAGGGATTGAAGATTTTATGGATGACTTTTCAGTGTTTGGAATTTCATTTGAATCTTGTTTAGAACATTTATCAAGTGTTCTGAAATGCAGTGAAGAAACTAATTTGGTCCTTAAATAAGAAAAACGCCAATTTATGATATTGTTTTAGGACATTGTATATCAGAAAGTGGTATGGAGGTAGATCCTGCAAAAATTCAGGTCATCTCTAGTTTACCTTGCCCAACAAATGTAAGAGATATTAGAAGTTTTCTTGGACATGCTAGATTTTAAAGACATTGTATTAAAGACATTCCAAAAATTTCAAAGCCTTTATGCCGTTTATTAGAAAAAGATGTGATTTTTGAATTTTATGATGAATTCCTAAGAGCTTTTG
The DNA here is from genome assembly GCA_022702705.1 of Papilionanthe hookeriana x Papilionanthe teres. Lineage (NCBI taxonomy): Eukaryota > Viridiplantae > Streptophyta > Magnoliopsida > Asparagales > Orchidaceae > Papilionanthe > Papilionanthe hookeriana x Papilionanthe teres. Next base: position 112,046,512 of record CM040427.1, on the reverse strand, counting down.
AAATATTAAAAGAAAAATTAATCACTGCACCTATTGTAGTTTGACCAAACTGGGAAAACCTTTTGAATTAATGTGTGATGCAAGTGATTATGCTATTTGAGTTGTTTTAGGTTAAAGATATGATAAAATTTTCAAAGTGATTTATGATGCTAATAAAACTCATAATAAAGATCAAATTAATTATACCACAACTGAGAAAGAGTTATTAGCTATATAGTATTTGTTTTTGATAAATTTAGATCATATTTAATTGGAACAAAATGTGTAGTGCATACTGATCATTCTGTTATTAAATATATAATGAAGATGATGGATGAAAAAATGAGACTTATAAGACGGATTCTTTTTTTTCAAGAATTTGATTTTAAAATAGTCAATAAGAAGGGTTCTAATAATCAAATTGTTGATCATATGTCCAGGCTTAGAACAGAAAAATCACTCTATAATGTTGAAGAAATCAATGAACATTTTCCTGATGAAATATTATTACTATTAATGAGTGGTGTATTCTGTGGTATGCCGACATTGTAAACTTTATTATTAGTGATATTAAACTCTATAGTTTGACATTCCAAGAGAAGAAGAAATTTTTATCTGAAGCTAAGACTTATTTTTGGGATGACCAATTTTTATATAAACAAGGAAAGGATCTAATCATTTGAAGATGTGTGCCATTAGACGAAACATATGAAATTATTCAAAAATGTCATAATTCTGATTATGGGGGACATTTTAGTGTTGATAAAATTGTATATAAAATTTTAAAATCTAGATTTTATTGACCTATAATTTTTAACGATGTTAAAGCTTATATTAAAAATTATGATCAATGTTAACGTGTAGGAATATTTCTAGAAGAAAGGTGATGCCCCTCAATTATATGTTGGAGTTTGAATATTTGACGTTTGGGGATTAGATTTTATGGTACCGTTTATACCATCTTTCTGAAATACATACATTTTGATAACAGTAGACTATGTATCTAAATGGATAGATGTTGTTTTATCTCGATGTTATGGTCAAAGTGTTGCAAAATCTTTAAGAAAGAATATATTTTGCAGATTTGGAATACCAAGAGTGATCATAACTGATGGGGGAATTCATTTTAGAAATGCGATTATGGAAAAGCTAATAATAAAATATCATATTAACCATCGCCTTGCTACTGCTTATCATCTACAGGAAGGTGGTTTGGTTGAATTACCCAATCATAAATTAAACAAATTTTGGAAAAGGCTGTTAATCCAAACAGAAAGGATTGGTCAATCAAACTGGACTATGTTTTGTGTGCATATAGGATTGTCTATAAAACTCCTATAGGAATGTCCCTATATAGGCTAACTTTTGGAAAGCTTGTCCATTACCAGTTAAACTTAAACATAAAGCATATTAGGGTATTAAAAAGTTCAATTATAATTTGAAAGATGCTAGTGAAAAAAGATTATTGAAATTAAATCAGCTTGAAGAGATAAGCAATGAATCTTATGAAAATGCTAAGATTTATAAAGAAAAGATGAAGTTATGGCATGATAGGAAGATTCTTCAAAATCCTGAGCCAGGACAACAAGTTTTGTTATATAATGCCAAATTTAAAAATATTTGCTGGAATACTTAAGTCTAGGTGGATGGGTCCATTTATTGTAATGAGAGTTTTTTCCTATGGAGCTGTGGATATTAAAGATCCTAAGACTAGAAAAATATTTAAAGTTAATGGACATAAACTTAAACCTTTTTTTTTAATCAATCAATCTAAACCTGATGTGAATCTGATGTTGGGTCACTCAGAAAAAGCTAGGGGTATGTGAGACTGAAGATGTTAAACCAAGCGCTTTGTGAGAGGCAACCCATAGTTATCAGTGTGCTTTTTTTTATGTTTGCTTTGTGTATTTTGTCTGATTTGATTCGAGATTATGTTGTAGGATTTTGGAGTTTTTAATGTTATGTTGGTGTTTATTTGACCTTATTTGATGACATAGAGGAGTCAGAATGAAGATTTGGACGTTTAGCAGACCTGTGCTATAATAAGCACTAGTGGCTATGCGCTGTAAGTTGGCTCTTAGGCGCCTGAGTTACAAAAACATGAAAATGTGGGTTCTAGAAGTCTAAATCATGTGTAAGTGGTATTGGGACTTATCAGAAAGTTTTAACACGTCTAAAGTTGGTTTTAAGAATTCCTTAGTCTATAAAAAAGCCCAAAACTAAATATATAGTTGCCCCAGTTCTTATTTTCATTCTGGAATCTTAAGAAAAGTATTTTGAGTGCAAAAATGTCTTCTTGGGAGAGCGAAGTTAAGAAGAAAGAGGAAGCCAACAAGATTTTTGGTCGTTAATCTTCAGGGAATTGTAGAAAAGCCTGTGCAGATCTAGGCTGACGTGGCTTCAATCGAAGCAAAAGTAAATGAAATTAACACACATTTAGTGCACATAGGATGGTAACTCAAAATACAATTCAGTCATACAATTCATGTAGAAGAAGTGGTTAAAGCAGTGATTCTAAAGAACAAATGGAAAGAAGAAGATGTAAGAAATTTCAACCATCGCCCGTTTTATCAGATTTTTATTCTAGATGGGTCAAATAGAAATGATGGTGATTCTGGATATATTCCACCTACTGGAGATTAGAATTAAATTAAGTGTGGTCTTCTGATTTAGTTATCTGTGTTTAGTGTTTTGTGTTTGTGATTATTATAATATTTTTGTTGTGTTGAATTTTAATTTCTGTTTGTTACATCTTAATGATGTAAATTTGTGTTTAAGATATGTGTTGTGTACCTTAGTATTGGAAAATTTCATCCAAGGTGCTTGGATAAAAAATTTTAGTTTGTATTAAGTGTGTTTTGTTATTAATGAAATATAAGTTTGTGTTTCTGTGAAATTTTTAGTGAATTAATAGAAATTGTAGTGTAATATTGGAGTATTAGAAGTGTTATGGGGTAGAATTAATTATTTGAAGTGATTAAGGGTAAACAACTAGGTGTTTTAATACGATTAACATAAATTGTCAAAATCTGGGCACTGGCGGCTTAGAGTCAAACCATCGGCACTAAAGCAATAGATTTCATGGCTATGCGCTATTGCTTCGCACATAAGTGTCGGTTCGCGAACCCAAAATTTGCAATTTTTAACCCCATCATCATCTTTATCCTCTCGAATTCGCAAAAAAGGAGCCTAGGGCATCACTAATTTGGATCAATTTAGAGATGATTTCGACAAAATTTGTTAGATTTGAACTCCTTAAGGTATGAGCACTTCTCCTAATTTTATTTTCAACATGTATTTCGAGTACATAACTCATAAGTCTGAAAATCACTATTCATGTTGAAAATTTGAGGAAAAGCATGAGAAATTGCTTGGATATATTAGATATTGCCTTTAGAAGTTAATTTAGCAAGTTTAATTTGATTTAGAGTTTATGATGAATTTTTAGTTAATTTTAGAATTGGCTCCAAAGTCGTATGCTCGAAAGAGAAAGCAAGATTTGATTCATACAAATTTGTCAGTTCTAGAGCTGAGGATCGTTATGTCAATGCACTATCATCACGTAAGTTGATTCTAGAATGCGTTTTTAGTAAACCAGGAGGAGATTTTTAAGAGATGATTGCTCGAAGAATTGGGAAAAGTATTGTTGTTTCTTCGTTTTTGTTGTTGTTTATGTGGTAAGAGAGATTTATGCTAACTTTGCAGCAGCAGAGAAAAATATAGTGATGGTTCGGAGACAACAAATGAATTTTCCTTCTAAGGCAATCAATACCTTTTACCGATTACCTCCTGAATTGTTTTATTATTATGCTAATTATCATTATTCAGAAGGAGAGTTAGATGAGATTATGTTTTTTCTTACTGATGGAAGAGGTCTATGGAAAATTACAAATGAGAGAAGAGTAAATTTTCCAGCCTCAAAGATGAGTGTCACTTCCAAGGCATGGCATTACTTCATCTCATCTAAGATGTTGCTTTCAGGTCATGTTAGTGAAGTTACTAGGGAAAGCCAATTGATATTGGAGCTATCATTTTTTATTATATTTTAAACTGTGCCAGAGCTGTCACTACTGCAGGCATGGGATTTTCTTCCCTGATTCATTCACTTTATGAGTAGTCTGGTGTAAAGTGTGAAACTTGGGAAGAGGTTCTCCAGCCATTTAAACTTATCGCCAGTATAAATGTGAACACTTACACTGTGCATTCAGAGTTTGGCTGGAGAGGAGGATCTATTAATGCTTCTGGTGCTTTTGCTTTTGCTGCATCTAATTCTCATGCTTCTACTTCACAAGCATCATCATCTAGAGATTCACAAACTAGATTATTAAGGAAGATTTTAAAGAAGGTGAGTCTAACTACAGAGCATGTTAGTGATATGGATAGAAATGTAGAAAATATTGAGTGGTACATACAAAAACATGATGAGTATGAGGAGAATTATCAGTAGTACATTGACAGACTGATTAGAGGAGATCACAGTGCTGAAATACCTCCTCATCCTTATTTTAAACCTTTTGTTCCATCCAGAGATTGGAATGAGAGAGATGATGATGATGAGGACGATGAGTAGTATTTGTATTATTGAGTTGGTGATGTTTGTACTTGTGTTTAGTATTGTGTTGTGATGTTTGGATTTGTATTGTTTGTTTTGTTATATTGTGAACACTGATAAGTGGGAGTTATAGTAGGATCATTTCTATTATGCATATTCATTTATATCTGTGTTGTATATATGTTTTACATTGTAATGTGTGATATATTTGTGGTTATAAATGTTGTAGTGTATAAATTAATAACTGTTAGGAAAATTTAGAACACTATTAGAAACCACTATTTAAACTACATGTTTAAACCTTTCAAAATCTACTACCATATCTTTTCTAGTATTGTTGTAATTTTAGTTATGTTAAGTATGTGTGTATTTGCTTTGAAAAACTCCACTACTGTAGAAGTCCTTTGAAATTTTTAATTTATAAAAAGATGAAAAAACTGAATTTGATTTATTTTTACTCTTATTTTTTTAAACTTTCATACTTGCATATTTAGGATATGAAAATTCTTGTAGGCATGTTATTCTAGTTTTTAATTCTTATCCATGTATCATTTTTTATGCTTAAATGTTTTATCCTAACAAAAAAAATTAATGTTTTAGGGGGAATTTTAAAAAAAAATTTCAAAAACTAAAATTTTATTTGTTCTTAAGAATACTTAAAATAAAATTTGATTTTTGATTCAAAATAATTATGTATACGAAGTTACATTTGGGAATCAAATTTTTGAATATAGAAATAAATAAGAGAATATAGTTTAAATTTATATTAATAATGAAAATATTAAAATACAAATTTTCTTAGTAAAGAAATGTTAAATATAGTTAAACTATCTTTAGTAAAAAATGTTGTATTTTTGTAAAAATAAAGGATTTGACTTTTATTTTTCAAATCTTAAATTTCTTTTATTAAAGAATAACTTTCAACACTATTATTATGATTATAAGTGAAAGATATATATCAAACCTTTATTCTAAATGGAAGAGTAGAATTCAAAATCATTAAAGGCCTATCCATCCTTGACTGATAACAAAAAGAAAAAAAAGAAAAAAAAAAGAAAAAGAAAAAGAAAAAGTGAAAAATAGTATGTGAGAAAGAAGGAGAAGCTTGAGGATTTAAGGGTCTAATCAAAAATTGGTTCCATAGCTAAAGTTTAAAATACAAGTTTTCAGAAAATCTAAAGCTTATGATTATAATAAAATAAGTAAAATTATTTTCAAATAATAATTTTTAAATGAGAAAAATAAAATGTTTAAATCCTATATTTTGAAAAATCTACAAGTATTTCTGAATTAGATAGGATATCATATTTTTCAAGATTACTTAATAACTTTATAAACTCTAAGTTGATCTTATTTACTAATTTTTTTCTAAATTGAACTATTTAATTTGTAGAACAAAATTTTGAAACCTTCTTAAAAAAACTCATTTAAATAATTTGCATGTTAAAATTTTCTATGTGATTATAGTGTCACTCGTGGACAAGTAACATTTTAAGTATGGGGCATTTTGATTAACCTAAAATATATAGTATTTTTTTGCACATTTTTATACTTATTTTTTATGATATTGCACTTTAATTAAAGATATTTTTGTGTTTTTCTTGCAGGTATGATTAAAAAGACTGATTATGATGAAAGTAGCAAAAAATAATAAAACTTGGAGCAAAAATATGAAGTGTGCAAAATTGGCCTCTAACGGCTAAGCGCCGATGGCTAGCGCATAGCAGCCACAGTTAAAAAATAAGAATTAACTCAAATTTTGAACCATTTTCAAGGGGTGTTTGATGCAACTTTTGGTTTAAACTTCCCTAACTTCTTATGGGCGGCAAATTCGAATGAAGAGGTGCATTCTTTGGTAGATACATTGAATCTGGACATAATTTGAGGAGACACCAAACACCTTTAGAAGAATTAAAATGAAGACTTAAGATTAGAAAAGGAGAAGAGTTTTGAAGAGAAGTATTGGCAGGAAAAGTTGGAGAAAAGCTTGAAGTGGTTGAAGGGAAAAAGGAAGAATGAGAGTCTTCTTCTTGCCATACTTTCTTTACTTTTCAACTTTATTTTGTCTTAGTTTGTATTAGAATTTAGGAGAATCAATCCTTAGAGTTGGGCTCCAACCACTAAGGATTTATCTAGTGGAAAGCAAAAATTTCAGAGGAACTTCAAGAGTTTTGTGGAGTGGCTTTTCAGTTAAGTCTTTATCTTTGTTTTTACATTTGGTTTTTAAGTAAGACTTGTTGTGTTTTCCCTATGATTTCTACTTTCAAATAAAATTGTCCTTGTGTTTTTTCCATAAGTTCTAAGTAGTTTTCTTTATCTTTTTCCTTTTAAATGAAGAAGTAATTAAGTTATGGAAGGAAGTTGTGTGAAGTATAGGTGTATGATGTTGGAAGAAATTTTGATGATTCAATACCTTGCACTTCATTTACTTCTTGATTTGGCCAATTGAGATGTTAAAATTTGTTATGAGAACATGTAAGAACCAATGCGGTATTGTCTCAATCAATAGTTGGAGAGAATCACATGAAATTGTATGGGTGAGAATTGTAGTGCATATGATTGAGTGCAAATAAATATGGAGATATACTTTTTAATGGGGAGTAAAATTAGAGGACTTTAGAGTGATTGGCTAAAGCCCACAATTTAGTTTGATGTTTTAAATTTTGTTATGAGTGTTAGCCCCCACGTGGAGGGAGAAGAGAAAGACTCGAGTGAGAGCTAGTATCTTAATTGCCTAAGTGATGCAGGACTTTATTATGCAAGAACTTATGAACCCAAATTTATATATTTAAAATGATTTTATAAAGACCAAAAATCAACGCAAGTATATGTATCATATCAAGTAATACAAGGCTCTAATTGAGTCATGATTATGGATCCCAAAGGGAAGGCACGTTCCTTACAATAGATAGCGTAATACTGAAATCCAATACTCAAATCGCAATTAAAGTTTAAGTTTACTTCTACTAACAAGATGCAGAAAAAAATAACAATTAAGCAAAATACAATTACATCTAATATCTTTAAACATAATTAACTAACACACACACACTAAGCTTTGTATTTGAAAGGTTTTGATATATATATTAAAAGTTTCTTTCCTCTTGCAATGACTATATGATGTGTGAATGATATAGAATCATTATTTATTGTATTGTGCCATATAGAAGCATAAATGTTTCTTTACCCTCAAAAGAGTACCCCCTCTTCCTAGCATGTAAAGAATATTGGCATATCCTAAGTTCAGTCACTAAGTCTAAGGCTAGGCTGGGAGGATACTGGCTGTCACTACGGAGCTTCCACTCACCCTTCACTTGAGGGCTAACCTTCGACTTTAGTTACCAATCTTAGGAAAAAATTAGGGATCTCAGCCAGTCACCCTGAAACCTCTAATTTGAAGCACATCAAAACAAATTTTCCTATTTATTTGCGCTCAATTCCCATGAACTACGCAATTCATTCATGGACATTGAATAGATTCTTCATTATTATTATAGGACACTCAATCCTTTCGGATTTAATGTATAACAACTGATTTTAACAATTCAACTGGCCAGATCAAAAAGTAAAATAAGTTCGAAATTAAAAACCAACACAATTTCTTTAATACTTTAAAAGCACTTCAAATCCACATCATCACATCACCACATCTCTATGCAAGAAGAATGATAAAGGAGACTGTTCAGCATTCATATAGAAGACACAATAAAACATGGATTTTATATATAAATGAACAGTCATTCAAACTACAATAGAAAATACAACTTATCTCTTTCTCTTCTCCAAGAAAATCCCTTGAATGTCCTTTGAATCCTTTTCTCTCTACTTCGCAACTCTAAGTTCCCTCTTTAGAATGGAAAGGAAGACGCATTCTCTCACTTTACTCCTCCTCCTTCACTCCTTAGATAAGAATCCCTCTCAAATCTTCACTTATACACTCACTCTTCCAAACCCTAACTCTAAACTTACACTCACTCTTCTTCTATACTCTTCTCCCCCACTCTAATTTCTTTTAAAAATAGTTACATATATGTTAGAAACTAATTCCCGTAAGTTTCCTTAAGCATCCCTTCAAAAAGTCGCAAAAACTCTTCATTTTTGAATTACACCGACATAGGGCACCGGCGGTGCTCTATCGTCTATTTAATTCTGGAGTCTCTGGAAGTTAGCGCTGCTAGCGGCCATTCTGGCATTGGCGGTGCCATAATCTGTTTTCTTTCATTTTGCTCCTTTTAGCTTCGAATTCATTCCTTTTTGCTTCTTTTTTCTCCAATCAAATAAGATCATCATACCTGCAACAAATCATGAAAAATACCTTTCTTTAAACTACAATATCACCAAAAATTGGTAAAATTATATAACAAAAACAGTATATATTTTTGGTGCATCAAAATCCCCTAAACTTAGCTATTACTTGTCCTCAAGTAATCATTTTACTACATAAATATATAACTCAAGGCAGTGTACTTTTTACCTTTAGGGCACAAAAAATTTTCATTCAAAGTAATATATTGGTAAGACTTTAAGAAAGAAATTAAGTAACTCAAGTCAAAACTATAGGTATAAGAATATTCAGCAACCAAGTCTAAGTGTTCTAGTCTTCTATTTATTTCAAGATAAACCATACTTTGTCACATTAAGAGTGTCTTGAAAGACTATATGAAAAAGGAGTTCATGAAAACCACATTAGAATGTAGGCCAATTCTTTAAATATAAATTATGAACTGAAATCAATTTCTCCCTTTCGAGTGACTCAAGTGAAGCCAATTTTTATTAGGCATCTACCCGCCTAAAAAATATATGCCTTTTACTATATGATTTTACTCATTTTTTGTGATATTATACTTTAAAAGGAAGTTATTTTCCATGTCTTTTGTTTTTAGGTACAAGAAAGTACTTTTGGAGAAAAAGAAGCAAAAATTGTGCAATTTGAAGCAAAAACGAGCAAGAAAGCAAATTTTGGCTTGACACCTTTTGATAAGTCTTTCGATGCTTAATATATTTTACACTTCTTGCGTATTCTTGAAGGAGATTAGACTTTAAAGAAAAGTTGTTTTTATGCTTATTTCGTAGGGCTATCTATTAAGACCACAACGTAACTAAAACGGGGCAAATTGGAGCTAAAACGGAGCAAAACAGTGGAGCTGCGCAACAGTCTGCTCGCCGACGGCACCCTCAAGCTCGCCAACTGTGAGATTTTCCTGAGAAGGCCGAAAAATGACCAAAAAGCTCGCTGACAGTGCCCTTGAACCTGCCGACAGTGCCCTCAAACTCGCCGACAGCACCCCGAACGACTATGGACTGACTTTTGGCTGTTTTGGGTTGAAATTCAACGTATTTGGACGCTTTTTTTACGGGGTGCTTAAGAGAATTCGTAGAAATTTGTCCATACTCTTTAAAATGGAAAAATTACGTTAAAAAAGTGTAGAGAAAAAAAAGAGGAATGTTAGGAAAAACTTGGAGAATGTTTAGGGTTCTTAAATTAGGAGTATAAATGTAGATTTCTACCCTTTTGGAGAGATTAGAGAGGAGATTTTGAGAGAATTTGTAAGGAATTGCACTAGCATTGCGTGGATCAACGGGAGACTTTGTAGGAGAGATGTTCATATTCCTTTCAAAGGAAAAAAGCTACGTATTGTTCTTCATTATCTTATGATTTTGTAAACACTTACCTAGTGGATTTGCTTTGGTTAAATGATGTTTCCGTTGTCTTTTCTTCACGCTTTGTGACGTATCTCTCTTATTTTTTCTTCTTCTTCAGAAATAGTGGCATGAGAAGATTAGGCCATTCTTTTCATTTTACTTTTCTTTTGTAATGAGTAGAATTCATGTTTAGATTTTGTGATGCATGTTAGAAAAGGGTTTAATTATAAATGTGATGGTTTTACTTGCACTTCATTTACATTGCAATTAAGGTGTGTTGTAATGTTAAAATTCGTTGTGAAAACGTACGATCTGAGAAGTTTATGCTTTCTACAACTAAGTATGAATCACATTCAAATTCCATGGATGGTAAAGTTCATGGGGATTGAATGCAGATAAATAGGGAAATATAATTATGGGACGTAGAAGTTGAGATTTTAGAGTGAAAGATTAAAATCCCCAATTCGGTCCTCTTGTTTGAGTACTGAAGTGGAGATGTTAGCCCTCAGGCGAGGGGAACGTGGGAGCTGCGAAGTGAGAGTCGGTATCCTCCCAGCCTAGCCATGGATAAGATAAACAAGCATAAGATTAGTCAAGGTTCTTTATGCCTGGACCAAAGGGTAAAGAATAGGATTTCTCCTTTTTGGCACATACAATATTTAATGCATCTCATTCCTATACATTATCCATTTCATTACAAAAGAATAGTAGTTTTTAGTATCTCAAAATTCTCCAAACTAATTAATCCAAAAAGGGTTATCTTTAGAATTATTATTTGCATTTAGTTATAATTACTATCTTTACATTTAACACTTGCATTTAGGAGTAGTTGCTAGATAAAACACAATTTTAATCAACATTCCAAACTAAGGACTATTAGTAGTAGACTAGAACTTGACTAAAGACCTCTTACTTCACTTCCTCGTGGGATCGATACTAGGGTTTTTAAAAAAAAATCTATATTACAAGAAGTGATACGTATACTTGCGTTGATATAAGTGACTTTGTTACCAATTAATTGCTCATTTTTATCACCTTAAAAAGTCACATCAAGTTTTGGCGCTATTGCTGGGGATTTAGATCTTCTAATAGTGGTGTCAAATTCCTAAATTTTTAAGTTATAAAAAGTCGCGGTCAAGTTTTTGGGGCTGTTGTCGGGGAAGCTTCAGTAAGAACTTTAAAAGAATTTTAGTTGAAGTAATTAGGCTTAGACTTAGAAAGCTGTAGTGTCGTAAAAACTATTTTTGTGTGAAAAGTGTTTTTATATGAAAATGTGTTGTGAAAAACAAAAAATAAATTGTTTGTGTGAAAAATAAGGTGTTCGTGAAAATGTTTTGTTTTGTTGAATATATTTCATCGGTTAATTGTTTAAATGATAATGTAATGTTTGTTGTGTTGCATATGGAAACAAAGGATCTAAAGGACTTGTGCCTTATGATCCTTGTCGGAATATTTTTAGGTCGTGTGTTTTGAAAAGGAGGTCACCTACAGAAATTATCGGCTATATTTAAATTTAATTTAAATATATATATAGTTTAAAAGATAGCATTTGATATTGAAAGTAATTTTAAGTTTAAAAGTTTTAAGATATGAAATCAAACCGATCTCACAACCCAAATAGTTTATATAAACGAGCACCACACCACAAACCGTGTATTTATCCCGAAGAATAGACACACTTCTTGATGATGGGGCTCGATTAAATAAACTAGGAGATTTGTGACATCTGTTTGGTCTGCGAACCAATTTTATAAGCCGACAAGTTCCCCTACTTAATATAAATGAATTAAGCAGGGTTTATATTACCTGGGTTCTTAAAGTTCCCTATAAAGGCAAGCCCCTATAGTTAATTACATCTTAAATGACGGAAATCATTTAAGAAAACTCTTGATAATCAGTGGTATTTCTCTCAAGAATTTCAAAGTTTAGGTTTCCAAGGAATTGAATTTTGGGATTTCAAAAGGGAATGGATCAAATTTGGAACAGTTATTTTCAGGAGTCCAAAGGAAGAGAAGTAGGAGAAGCTGAGGATCAAAGAAGAATCTTGCCAACTTCCCAAACTATCCTATTGTTTGGCTTCAATTTGGGAATTTATTTAATATTGCAATCTTGTCAATTTTAATTAATTAGGACTTATATTTGTATGATATGATCATACAAATAGCCTCGATGATGTGAGGGTTTATGTCGTACCAAACAATTACCTCGGAATCCTTAGACCGGTTAGGACTTAATTTACATAACATGATTATGTAAATGCCTAACAAAAGGTTGAGGATTTATGTTGCACTAGGCAAACTACCTCGTAGTCCTATGGTTTGGTTATTTAATTCTAAGAAAGGTTTTGCTGAAGTAGACCCGAGTTTTGCTGATGACGATGGACGTGCTGCCCACCATGCTCCGAGCTCCTTGTTGTTGCTGATGTTTAGTTTTAGAATGTGAAAATCAAGAGATGAGAGAAGTGTTTTGGTTAGAAATCTTAAAGTCCAAATATTTTTAATATTTTAATTAAAATAAATCTTAAAGTTGTTTAAACAGAACAGATTAAGATCCCACGGTTCTGTCATCCCGGCACCGCTATTTTCATTGAATTCACTTAGTCCAAATGAATTTGCTAAACTCAACTGAATGAGTTCCACACTTTCATTTAGACCGTGGGAAATCCCGTTAGCAACACGTGGGTTACATCATCCGAGGTATTCCCGATCATTCAACTAGACGTTTTAATTTAATTGCAATTGTAGTTTTGTTGTTCTGTTTGTGATTAAATTTTGAGTTGTTTTATATTTTGGAATGTTGTGGCGGTGAATTTTATCTTGCAATGACTTTTAATTTAGTTTTGGTTTCGGTTCAAGGACTATCCTAAAGGTTTTGGTTTTCATGCAACAGTCTTGTTTAACATGCAAGAAAAGTAAAGTACAGTGCATCTAAGTAAATTTGTAATAAAGTAAATCGCAATAAATAAAAGTGTACCTGGAGGGTCTTCCCGTCATCCCAAGCTACACTTAAAACAACTGTTAATGCATTTAAATATTTTAACACATACCTAGGTAGAGCTAAGGGAAGGGTTTTGGTTGTCTACCAAATTCCTAATCCTATAACTAGTCATCTCCTATGACGTCTAGGTTCTTGGTTAGGTTTAAGGATGATTTTCTTCATCAAAAAAAAATTAAATTCATTTTTTCTTCTAAAACATCCTGTCGTATTGAAGAAGTGTTTAGGATGAGTCCTAAACATCTTTTCAATACTTCTGGGATTATTTTAAGTCCAAGTAAAATTGCACAGGTGAATTAATCATTCAGGAGTTTAGTTAAACATTGTCTCCTGCTCAGTGAACTTAGGTATTTGATTACCTGATGAATGAAGTGACATCTCACTTAATACTCTATTTAAGAGTTATAATAATTAAAGCCTTTAAGGGCAAGTTGATTTATCGAGAATTTTAATCATTCTTAATTTAAAGTTTGAGTTTTAGTTTAATGATTTTAAGTTTGGAATAGTGTTCAAATTATTTTAGATTTGATTTAAATCTTTACATTTTTAATTATCTTGGTATTTCAAATTGATGTTCATGTTTTAAATTTACTTAGATAAAAAGAGGTGTTGAACTTATTGATATATTTTGATTTAACTCTTAATGATTTCATTTAGGTTTATTGTTAAATGATTTTAATTTAACTTAATTTTAATTTATTTTTAATTTAATTTAATTTTATTTTATTTTATTTTTAATTTAATTTTAATTTAATTTAATATTAGTTTAATTTAAATTTAATTTAAATTTATTTAATTTTAATTTAATTTTAATTTAATTTAGTTTTAAATTTAGTTTAATTTAAATTTTATTTAATTTTAATTTAATTTTAATTTTAATTTTAGTTGTTAATTTAGTGTTAATTGTTAATTTGGATTATTACTTTAATTTTTAATTAAGAATTAATTATTATTAAAGTGAATTATTTAGGGATTTTTAAATTAAAGAATAAATATCCTCTTAATAATATCCCTATTTTAATAATCCGAATTTTAAATATATTCTTTCCTAAATTCAAATCATTTAATTAATTAAAATTTCATTTTGATATTTTCAAAATGTTTAATGCATTTCTACCCCTTAATTTCCCTAAGTTTCAATCATCCAAGAGAAAGTAAAAATCAAATATTTTACCCTCCATTTTGATTAAACCTAAAGTTTTAATTAAGGGTTAAAACTTTAATTACCTTTATGCCCTTTTAAACTTATTTATTTCATAACTCACTAATTGAGCTCAAATGAATTTGAAATTTGTATGTCACCTCACTCACATGTCAATTAAGACATTATAGGAGAAAATGTGATTTTTTTGAATTTAATTTATTTATATAATTATTTTTAGTAGAAAATAGGGGTTTTCAAAGAAAACTCAACAACATGACCAAGGAAAAGTTTCTATCCTTAAGAAAATTATGAGGTGTTCCTAATGACCAGAGAAACACTTGGAACAAATTTCGTGATTTTTTGAAATATATTTTATTTATTATAATTATTTTGAGTTTTAGAGTATTAATTAATTTTAAAATAAAATAAAAGTTAAAAAAAAAGATTTTATATTTTTCTTAAATTTCTCTGACCTCAAGGAGTCTAGAGAAACAAATTTTATAATTTTTTGATTTTTCTTTGATTTTTTAGAGAATTATTTTAGTGAAAAAGGTTGAAAATTCATTTTTTAATATTAAAAATTATATTAAGCCTTAAAAATTCAATATCTTATCCTAGGGACTTAGGAAAAATATTTGGTTTGTTCCTGAGTGATTAGGAGTCTAAATGTGACATTTTTATGATTTTTATTATTTTTTAATTATTAAAATATTAAAATACGGTGAAAAATCAACTTTTTTAGAAAATTCCAATTTTATTTTTGCTGAACTCCCCTGATATCAGAGAAGCTCCAAAACCATTTTTGTGAATTTTTGAAAAGTATTTTTGGAGTTATGAATTTTTAAAGTTTCATTTTGCTTATTAGGCTTAATCAATCCATTTGGTGGAGTTAATCAAGTCCAATTGATTTCAAAATTTTATGTAAGGTTCCTCTGACCCTAAAGAGTAATGGAGAATTATTTTCAAGTCAATTTGATGAAGAATCAAAATATTGAAAACAGTAAATAAATTATTAAAAATAAAATACTCATCCAATTAACTTTATTTCTTTTCCACATTATTCTCCTCTATTCACTGAGCAAGAGGGTATTTTTATTTTATTTTTGTGATTTTTTTATGCAAAGATATAAATTTTTTAAGTTTTGGGTATTTAATTAATTCAGAAAATGGGGATTTATCTACTTATCCACGCGACGCCGTGTCAACCTTGGCAGCTCTGAAGCCCTTACGTGTCGCGCTGTGATTTGGCGCCGCCACTTGCGTAGAAGCCATGCGTGCCGCGGTCCAGCTCCATCTTCTAATCCGACGCGATCTGCACCGTCCATTCGATACATGCTCGATCCAACGGCTGCCGATCATCGTCTCTGACCGGTGTGTCCCGAGAGCCGTCCACACTCAAACCATAAGATCTCTCTCATTTCTCAACGGATTTTTGTGTTCTTATGCTCTATGGATTCGTCTTGAGAAGACAAACACATCCATACGGTTTATACGCTATGAAATTAACCCAAAAAAATGGACAATTGCTGGAAGCTCGGGAGGAAGAATGAGTTCATACCTTTGCTCAGAGAAGTGAAGCTTCGATCTGAGAGTTGTGTCACCTTCGATTGAGTCTAGGCAAGCTCTAGATGAAGTCTCTGGCTCTGGGGAATTGTCTAGGTATGAAAGTGACCAAGGCCGATTACAAAGCTTAGAGGTTGGAAGCAATGGCTGGCTGGTGAGGGGGGTTTTGCTGGGGAACTTCTCCTCTTGGTCTGGTGAAGGTGTAGGATCAATCAATTTGGAGATTGGCTCACTGTGGTGAAGTGTCCTATTTTTCAGTGGATTTTCAACTCAGAAATTGAGCTCACAGAGAGGGTTTTAGGGCTGGATTTAATTGGGGATCAAGCTCTCTATGTCTGGAGAGAGGTCTGGAATGATTTTGGCAGAGTTTTGGTAAGGTTTGGTTCAACTCTCCCTTTTGCTGAGAGGTGGTGGTGTTTAAATTGAGGTGGCTGGAGGGCTTCCCAGGGGTAATTGGAGGCTGGGATCAGCTGCTCAGGGGAGGAGAAGAACAGCCATGGTGTCCATTTGGGTTGGGACAGCTCAGCCAGGGAGAATTGAAAATTTTAGCTCACATGGAGCTCTAGGCCATGGTGTTTTCCGGGGACCCGGGCAGCTAGGCGGTAGGGTCAGGTCACCATCTTAACTCAGTGAGTCCAGGGATTGAGTTTGGTGCAAGCAATTGGCTATTGCCATGTGTATGGAGGTTTGATTAAAATGGCATGGGGCAAGGGTCATTTTGACTTGATTTTGGTCAATTCATGTATTTGGGTTGGGTTTACCTCTCCAAGCTCTGGTTTGGGCTGAGGTAGGTCAGATGAGTCAACTGGTTTGGAGTGGAGAAGTCCCCATCCAAATATATTTGGATTAATTTTGGGTTAGCGTGGAACATGGGTATGGCTAATGACTTTTAGGGAGTGTTTAAAGGATCTCCTCCTTTTGCCATTTAGGGAGGGTTGACAATCCTAAGATTCTCATGGCCTCCATGTGGCTTAAGCATGGCTCCAAGGCTTGTCTATAGCTTGCTCATGGCTTGGCTCAATTTCATGGAAATGGGTTATTTGGAATTTTAAAAATTTTGAAGTCTTTTAATGGGATTTGTCATGATGCCATTTTTGTTTGATCAGCATGATGGATTTTTGACATAGGGGGTGGTCTTGATTGAATGGATCATCAATGAAGATGTCATGTGAGCTTTGGATTGATTTTGGGCTTTTGAAATGGTTTTGTATGGGCTTTTAAAGTGGTTTAAGGGAGTGGGCTTTTGGATTTTAAAATGGGCTTTTGGATGAAAGTTTTGTGAAGGATCATGTCAAATAAATGTTGCAATTGGTTTAGGCATGTGTCATTAGTGGTTTGGAACATGTATGAAGTGATTTTGAATTGAATTGGGTTTAGTGTGGGGTCTTTTGGTAAAGAGGCCAAGGTGGGCCAAATTGGGCTAACTTGGGCTAAGATTGGGATAAAGTTGGATTTGATGTAAAATGAATGTTGAGAAATATTTATGGGAATGTCACAAAGAGTTTTCAACTTTGGTTGGGCTTTGCTTTTGGGATTTGGGCTCATTTGGGTTAGGTTTAGGCTTAGGTCAATTTAAGGGATTTTGGTTTTGGGTTAGGTTTGGGTGGAGTTTATCTTCAAATTTTAGGCAAATCAAGTTAGTGTTTTGTTTATGGGGATGTTAGGAAGGCTTTAGAAAAGATTTGGGGCCAATTGGGGTTGAGTTGGGTTGGTTAGGGCTCACTTGGGTTAAAAATGGGTCAAATTGGGGGTTTTGATAAAAGTGGGGTAGATTTGCAAAATTATCCCATGGTGTAGTTGAACAAAATGAAATTGGGTATATTTGGGATTTTTTGGAATTTTTTGGGAATTTTCTGAATTTTTTGATTTTTGGGGTAAAAGTGTATTTTGGCAATTTTGGAGGGTATTGGGGGGTATTTTTGGAAATTTTGGTATTTCTGGCCAAAGATGGTCAATTTGAGTGGGGGGAATGTTTACGATTGATTTTGAGGAATTTTGGATAATTTAGGTAATTTTTCAAATTTTGGGTCATTTCAAGGGTATTTGGTAGGTTTAGTGGGGTGTAGGGCCCCGGGGGTCAAAAATTGAAATTTTGAAAAAAGGAGGTTGATCAAATGTGAGAGAAATGGGATCACTTTGGTTGAGCCATGAAGCCATATTAAGCCCATATGAGCCATGAGAGGACTCATTTGGGGCATTCACGATGTTGTTCCTAACCCTCTTAGTCAGGGGCTTAAGGGTTAAGGACCATCCATATGAATTACCTACATGAGTTAGGAAGTCAAGTTGGGTAAGAGTGTGGTTTTAGGAATTGGAATGTGTGTGAGAGTGTAGTGCTTGTGCAAGTCAACCCTCACCAGACCAGGCCATCCAGGGTATTCCTAAGGCCAAAAAGGTCCTATAGGGAACTCATCATTTAAACCTCCACATTTGATTTCAACCCTCTAGGTGATTAGGGGTCTACAATCAAGCTTGTGGGGTTTGCAAGGAGTTAAGAAGTGGTTTGAGTTTCTAAGTGGTGAGTTCCATTTATAGTCCTCAAAGATTAATCAAAGGAAAAGCCTAAGGCTAGATTCTAAGTACTAAAGAGAGAAGCAAAAGACCTCATCAAAAATGAGGTCAACAATCCTGAGTTAGAAAAATTGAAAGAATCAAAAAATAGAAAGGACTCAAAAACCTAGAAATAGAAATATTAAAATTTCAAATAATAACTTGGAAATCATCATACATCAATGAGGGATTATGTAAATCCTTTGACAGATGAAATTCACTCAAGTATACAAAATCGTGTCATAGAAACTCCTTCATCTGAAATAAATCCTGAGATTATCCAACTGGTGCAGAACCATCAGTTTGGTGGAACTCCTCTCGAGGATCCTTATTTACACTTATCAAATTTTATAGAACTTTGTGCTATATTTCGTTATAACGGTATGTCTGACGATACTATTAGACTAAGGCTTTTTCATTTCTTACTAAGGGATAAGGCTAAAATTTGGTTATACTCATTAGCACCTGGCTCTAAAATTTGGGAGGAGTTAACTCAGAAATTATTAGCTAAGTATTTTCCACCTTCAAGGACTACTAAACATAGAAATAATATTATCTCATTTTGTTAATATGAAGGAGAATCAGTATACGAAGCCTGGGAAAGATTTAAGGAACTCCTAAGAAAGTGTCCACACCATGCTCTGCCCGATTGGTTAATCATTCAAACTTTTTATAATGGGTTAGTAGGATCCCTTAGGTCTATAATTGATGCTACCACTGGTGGATCATTAATGTCAAAACCATTTAATGAAGTGTATGAGTTAATTGAAAAAAATGGGTACAAATGAATTTTAATGGCATTTGCAATGGTAAATCATAAAAATTTAGCTAGTGTTCATGATACAGATGCGATTGCAATTCTTGCATCTCAAGTTGCCGCAATATCAAGGAAGTTTGACCAATTTGGAATGAAGTAACCTCAATTTACTCCAGTAAGTGAGGAAAGTTCATTAGGGCATATGATTAATTCTAACATATCAAACGATGCTTTAATTACCATAAAAAATTCGTACTCTAACTTTTACCACCTAGATTGGGAGAACCATCTTAATTTTAACTGGAAACATACTACTGATGATGGAAACCCAAAATGGGAAAATAATCATGCAAATCCTAATGGAAGTTCGAATAATCAGGGGAACATAAAGTATAGACCTTCATATCCACCAGACTCTAACAATGATCAATAATTTGAGGATAAGAAGATTTTTATGGAAGAAGTGGTATTGTAAATGGGAAACTAGTTGCAAAGTCAAAATGTTACGATTAGAAATATAGAGAATCAACTGGGACAAATTGCTAATTCACTTGCAATAGATCCCAAGGAACAATTTCTAGCGACATTGATCTCAACCCTAAAGAGAACACTAATGAACAAGTAGAAGCTGTCCAATTAAAAAGTGGAAGAGAGATAGAGGATGTTGTTAGAAAAGAGAAAGATGTTGTGAGAGAAAAAAAGGAAACTAAAAGACCTGAAGAACATGTTTCTAAGGATCTAGAAAAATTAATATCTCCAACTAGAATCAGTTTGGAAAGACCACCACCTCCATCTCCTCAATGACTTAGACAGCATGAGTTGGATACAAAATTTCAAAGTTCCTGAAAGTAGTTAAGAAGTTAACGATAAATAATCCTTTCACTGAAGCTTTGGAACAGATGCCAAGTTATGCAAAGTTTATGAAGGAGATATTAAACAAGAAAAGGAAATTTGGGGATTACGAGACAGTTGCACTCAGTGAGGAGTGCAGCGCTATACTTCAAAAAAATTTTCCTCGAAAACTTAAAAATCCTTATAGCTTTACAATTCATTGTACAACTAGAAAAAGATTATGTGGAAAAGCTTTATGTGATTTAGGAGTAAGCATTAATGTGATGCCTCTATCTATATTTAGAAGGTTAGGTTTAGTAGATATTTCTCCTACTAATGTAACCCTTCTGTTAGCTGATCGATCTATTATTTATTCAAAAGGAATTATTGAAGACGTGCTTGTTAAAGTGGATAAATTTATCTTTCCTTTGGACTTTATTGTATTAGATATGGAGGAAGATAAAGAAATTCCAATTATTTTAGGGAGACCTTTCCTTGTTACTGAACAAGCTATGATAGATGTGCAAAAATGAGAGTTGACTATGAAAATTAACGACCATGAAGTAACTTTTGATGTATTAAAGACTATGAAATATCCAGTTGAGAGAAAAGATGATGATTATTTTTGGATAGATGAAATTGATTATCTAAGTAAAGACCATTTCCAAGAAATTTTTTAGAGTAATTTAACAGATGAGATTGAAATAGACTTTCATGATGATTCAAAAATGTTATATAAAGAAGACTGTATGTATGTTCAGGAGAGGTGTGAAATGATGGACGCTACCAAATATAGTAAACTTTTAATTTCATCTACTGAAAAATCTCATGAACTTAAGATAGATATACCCCATACAATTTTAAAGCGACCAATTTAGGGAATTTATCTACAGAACCAGTCTTTATATCTTTAGATGGGACTCAATCACAAGAAAAACTTGAATTGAATGATGAACAAGATAATGTTATTGAACTAGGACTTGGAAGGGAATTTGAGGATAAATTTGAAAAGAACTTTGAGTTGAGAAAAGAGGATAAAGATATTGGAAAACCATTGGATGAAATTTATAAGGAATTAGAAAAACCTATTTCCTCAACTAAGATAGATCCTCCATCATTTAATAATTATAAAGGGGAAAAATTGGAAGGTAACTTGAAACAGAAGAGTGACATAAGAGAATTTGATCCTGAATCTGAATTATCTAGAGAGAATCTGATCCAAAATTTGGGAGATATTGAAGTATCTTATAAAGATCCATTTCTTATAAATTTCAAGGATGATATTAATATGTAATTTCAAAAAATCAATAGAAGAATATTAAATCTAGAAAGAAATATGGAGGATTATGATATAAATCAAACTAAAAAGGAAGAGCTGAATGAAAAATTAAAATTTGAGGATTTTATAGGAATCCCTGGATCTAGAATTGATTGGGCAATTGATCGGGGATTTCTTAATTGGAATTTTGATCCAAGAGGAATCATTTCTTGGGCTTGATTTAGTGTACTTGACAGTCATGATTGTTAGTGTTGTATTGCATTAGCTTTATAGTGGATTGATCAGTTTGATTGATGGTTGGTAGATGTTTGGATTATTAGTGCTTTGATTTGATCTTTGTCATTGTCTTGAGGGAGGTGATTCCTTAACTTCTTATTATGGCTAAACTTGATCTCTTGTAGTAGTTGTATGAATGAGTCCACTATGACTTGAGTCTCACCAAAACTTGAGTTTTACAAGAGAGATCATGAATTTTGAACATTGATAATTCCATTATAATTTGTTACTTCCTTTCTACAACTTTATTTTCATTAGGTAGCAATCGCGAACCTATATGATGAATACCATGTGGATGATTTTACACTATCATTATAACTGTTAGAGGTGCTTAATTATAAGGATTAGATGATGCCTGGAATTGATGTCCGGAAACTAATTTATCAGGGATAATCTTATCTTTGGTATTATAATCTATAAAATCATTTTAAAATGTACCTTATTTATTAGTGTAGTGATTTCGTTAGAAATTGGAAGTAAATCAGTTTGATGAAATGAGTTAATGGAAGTACTGACCTCATTTATCATATGTGTTTATGTTTATGTTACAACATTATTTTGGTCTTGATGAATATTTTTATATTCCCTTGCTGATACCTGCTATGCTAGTTAAACTTTTATTTAATGAATTTCATTCTGGCATAATTAGTTTAGATTTACTTTCTGCTGCATATTGTTTCGTCCTAATGAATACTTTTAAATGTTTTTGATAGACATGCGTGGTAGAGAGAATTTATGAACTTTTTTCTTTCTACTTATATTTTCTGTACTGAATGTTATACATGTTAAAAATTAAGTTTGCGGATGGGAAGAAAAATAAAATTTTAATGTGAAAATACTTTCATTTAGTGTAATTTTATTACAAGTATGTTTTAGGTTAGATTTACTTTCTCTTGCAGTCATTCTATCTTGATTATGCATGTATATGAATTTGATAGGTTGTTGTAGTAGTAAGTAGATTCAACCTTTACTTTTTCTGCCTGGGAATTAATTGTAAAATATTTTAAAATTTAAGTTTGGGGGGAAGAAAAATTTTTAAAATTTAAGTTTATCTGTTCTCAGTAGCCTGCATTTAATTTAATATCACTTTTAAAATGACATATGGTACGCGGTGTTACCTTTAGGTTACTTTAATTTCAATTTTAGGAATGTTAGAAAAATAATTTAGTTGAAATCCTAAGTGAAGAAACTATTCTAGAGTTAAGATATTTTGTAGGAAACATTGGAAAAATGATTTTTCTATTTATGGTAGAAAGGAGTTGAATATTTGAAAAGCCAAAATTCTTAGAATTATACTAAATGAGAATTGAGCCTTTATTGAAAACCTTTTTCGAACTAATACTTAAACTTATAAAAAGTGAGGGAATGTTTTGAGTTTTGGATTTAGAGAGACGATAGTGAAATTCAAAATTATTAAAGGCCTATCCAGATATAGTAATCCTCACATAAAAAAGGGATATTAAAAATGATCCCGAAAGAAAAAAAAAGTGAAAAAAAGGGATTGAAAATGATCCCGAAATAAAAGAAAAAAAATAAAATAAAAAAAGTGAGGAGAAGCTTGAGGAGAAGCTTGAGGAGAAGCCTAATCAAAAATTGGTTTCACTTAAATCTATTTAGATAAAAAGACTTAAAAACAATCCTTAACTTATTCTTATATCAAAAGGTATTGGTTAAAATTAGAATAGATAAGGTGTTTAAATTCCATTTTTATAATTTCTATGAATCTTTAGTTTGACAATTTTTAATAACTTTTGAAGTAAATAGAAAATAAGAATTCTTAAGTTGAAAATGAGATATTTTTACACTCTATTCCTGGGTTGATTTGCTAGAATTTCTCCTATTTTATACTTTAACATTTCTGAGTTGAAGTTATAGGAAACTCTATTGAAACCCACATCCACAAGTTAACATATTTAATTTTTAAAGTTATAGTGTTACTTGAGGACAAGTAACAGTTAAGTTTGGAGGATTGTGACCCGCCTAAAAGATATATATTTTTTGATATATGATTTTACTCATTTTTGGTGATATTACACTTTAAAAGGAATGTATTTTGTGTGTTTTTTGGTTTTAGGTACAAGAAATGACTTTTGGAGAAAAAGAAGCAAAAACGGTGCAATTTGGAGCAAAAACGAGCAAGAAAGCAATTTTTGGTTTAACACCTTTCGATAAGTCTTTCGATGCTTAATCACTTTTACACTTCTTGCATGTTTTTGAATAAGATTACACTTTAAAGAAAGGTTTTTTTACAGCTTATTTTGTAGGGCTATCTGTTAGGAATGTAACACAACTGAAATTGGGAGAATCAGACCTAAAACGGAGCAAAACGGATCAAAACGGTGGAGCTGCGCAGCAGTCTACCCTTCAACGACTCCCTCGAGCTCCCTGAAGGTGGGATTTTCCAGAGAAGGCTATAAATTGAACAAAAAGCTCTCCGACAGCTCCCTCGAACCAGTCGACAGCGTCCTGGACAACTATGGACCGACTTTTGGCAGTTTTGGGCCGAAATTCAACGTATTTGGACGCTTTTTCAAAGGGGTGCTTAAGGGAACTTTTAGAAATTCATCCATACTCTTTAAAATGGCAAATGTTGGTTAGAAAAGTGTAGAGGAAAAAAAGAGGAATTTTAGGAAAAACTTGGATAATGTTTAGGGTTCTTAAATTAAGAGTAGAAATGTAGATTTCTACCCTTTTTGAGAGATTGAAGAGGAGATTTTGAGAGAATTTGTAAGGGACTGCACTAGCATTGCATGGATCAATGGGACACTTTGTGGGAGAGATCTTCTTATTTCTTTCCAAAAGAAAAAGCTAAGAATTTTTCTTCATTATCTTATGATTTTGTAAACACTTACGTAGTGGATTTCTTTGGTTAAATGAAATTTCCGTTGTGCTTCCTTCGTGCTTTGTGATGTATCTCTGTTACTCTTTCATCTTCTTTGGAAATAGTGGCATGAGAAGATTATGCCATTTTTTCATTTTACTTTTCTTTTTTAATGAGTAGAATTCATGTTTAGGATTTTGTGATGTATGTTAGAAATGGATTTAATTATAAATGTGATGGTTTTACTTGGACTTCATTTACATTGCAATTAAGGCCTGTTGTAATGTTAAAATTCGTTGTGAAAGCTTACGATTTGAGAGGGTTATGCTTTCTACAACTAAGTACAAACCACATTCAAATTCCATGGATTGTGAAGTTCATGGGGATTGAATGCAAATAAATAGGTAAATATAATTATTGAACTTAGAAGTGAAGATTTTAGAGTGACAGACTAAAATCCCTAATTCAGTCCTATTGTTTGAGTACTGAAGCGGAGATGTTAGCCCTCAGGCGAGGGGAACGTGGGAGCTCCGAAGTGAGAGCCGGTATCCTCCCAGCCTAGCCACGGATTCAGTAAACAAGCATAGGATTAGTCAATATTCTATATGCCTGGACCAAAGGGAAAAGAATAGGATTGCTCCTATTTAACACATACAGTATTTAATGCGTCTCATTATTGTATGTTATCCATTTCATTACAAAAGAATAGTAGTTTTTAGTTTTTCAAAATTCTCAAACAAATTCATCCAAAAAGGATTATCTTTAGAATTATTATTTGTATTTAGTTATAATTACTATCTTTACATTTAACACTTGCATTTATGAGTAGTTGCTAAAAACACAATTTTAATCGACATTCCAAACTAAGGACTATTAGTAGTAAACTAGAATTTGACTAAAGACTTTTTACTTCACTTCCTCGTGGGATCTATAGTGGGTTTTTAATGAAAACTCTATATTACTTGAAGCGATACGTATACTTGCGTTGATATAAGTGATTTTGTTACCAATTAATTGCTCATTTTCATCACCTCAAAAAGTCGCATCAAGTTTTTGGCGTTATTGCTGGGGATTTAGATCTTCTAGTAGTGGTGTCAAATTCTTACATTTTTAAGTATATAAAATGTCGTGGTCAACAACTCCTCAAGCTTCTCCTCATAAATATTTTTCATTATGTTTCTTTTCTTTTTCTTCTTTTGTTTTTTTCTTTTTGGGATTGTTTCTTCAATCCTTCTTTTCTTTTCTTCTCTTTTTCTTTTTTATGAGGATTTCTATATCTGGATAGCCTTTAATGATTTTGAACTTCACTTTCCTCTTTCTAAATTCAAACTTGAAATACCTCCTTACTTTATAATTAGGTATGAGCTTTATTATTCATCATAAAGTCATAATCTCTTCTTACCATATAATACTTTAAGTCTCTTAACATTTCAAAAATAAAGTCTTCTTTACTTTAAATAGTTAACTATAATTAAATCCTTTCATACCAAATATCTTACCGCTATAAAATTAACCTTTAGTACTAAAAACTTTCATTCAATCCTTCCATAATATTCAACAGAGATAAAAAGTTTTTGTTATCTAAACTGAAGTTCAATTGCCAGATGTTATGCTA
Source organism: Papilionanthe hookeriana x Papilionanthe teres (assembly GCA_022702705.1). Taxonomy (NCBI): domain Eukaryota; kingdom Viridiplantae; phylum Streptophyta; class Magnoliopsida; order Asparagales; family Orchidaceae; genus Papilionanthe; species Papilionanthe hookeriana x Papilionanthe teres. The sequence continues at coordinate 112,020,508 of CM040427.1, read as the reverse complement.
ATAATTTTTGAAAATATAATAATTAAGAACATATAAGAGTTAATTTTTTTTGTACCCCCCCCAAACTTAAATTTTTCAATAAATTTGAAACAGCAGAGAGTAAAAGAAACTAACCTTTTTGTGTTGAGATCTTGAAATCTTTAAAAGCTATCTGGTATTATTCAAAATTTACAGCTATTAGGTATAAAACAGTTAGTAACAGTGATATAAATTTTTTAAACATTCACAGGGTAGAGAGATATCAAATTTAAACATCTAAACATCAACAAAACACCACAACTACTAAACAAACTATCAAAGCACTACATATTTCAATTAACTATTTCAAGTTTTCATTACAACAATACAGTACATCAAACAGGCTCACACATTACATAGAAAGTAAATAATTACTACATCATAAAAATCACAACACATAAAAAGAAAAATAGAAAAAGAAATAAACAAACTACAACTCTTCATCACCAGCTTCATCAGTAGGGTCAGTAAGACTAGGTTTACACGGTGTATAGCTCGGGCAAGTAGGGAATATCACACCAGTCTCCCCCCTCTTGAATCTGACCTGGGCGTCATGATGGGCAATATCATACTCAACTCTTCTTCTCATATAATCCTCATTCATAACACTTCTAGCCTTAAATAAATCCATCCTACCTGGAGTCTATCTAAACTATCATTCTGTAATCTCAACTGCTTCATAATATCGGACAATGTAGGGGGCTCAAATGTAGATGGAATGTCGTAACTCGTAGTAGGAATATCAGTACTCCTACTCTCATCTCATGCTCCCACATGAGAATCATAAGTACGAATGATAGTCTTGGTAATTGTTCTAAGTGGTATAGCTACCTCTTTAGAACTGTTGAATTCTACTCCAGACTGTAAACACAGGGCATGAACGAGGGCAGGATATCATAATCCTTTAGTGGTCTCTCATTTAGCAAAAGACTGAATGTTCTTGAAGATAATTGTTCCAATATCAATCTTCTTCATATTCTGAATACAATAATTCAAAATTGCTCTATCCCTAGTAGCTTCACTATGGTGATAAGAAGGTAATAGTCTTGCAGAGATGAAATAGTGCCAGACTTTTGATGCAACATTTAACTTGGAAGCAGGGAAGTTAATCATTTTTTTGGCTCACTTTCCATTCCTCTTTTCCATTTATCAGAAAAGCAATCACTTCCTTCAAATTCGATTCTTGGGTATCAAAATTTTCATATTCATATACAAAAGGTTCCCAAGTCTGATAAAATGCATTGATACGTTGAGGGGTGAATTCAACCATTTTTTTCTCGAACTGGCACATCTTCTATCTCAATCCATGGCAGGTTTGCATATAATTCTCTTATAACACCCAAAACAACATTTGTAGTAAAATAACTAAATCTTTCCCATTTCCGCTCCGCAATTAAAGGTTCAATAGATCCACCAGGATTGTCAAAAGCTTGATCCTAAATACACTTCTTATTGTAAAGCTGAGAATTAAAATGAATTATACATTGACATTGACAAATATCTCTTCATCAAAATCTAATTTTCTTTTCCCTTACTCATTCTTGGAGCCATGTGAATTTCTAAAAATTGCAAGAAAATTCTAATAAATTCCAAATCCATAATGTAGCAAACTCCAAATACTATTCTAATCAAGTAAGAGCAAATTTCATCTTAGGAAACCCTAATATTTCTTCAAAAATCCCAAAATTATAATCTAAGCAATGTGAGAGATTCCTACGGTGAAAATAAAAAATTTTTAACTCAAAGTGAAGCTCTTACCAAGAGCAGTGTTGATCCGATCTCGAAAAGCCTTGAAATCACTTCAAATCCAAAATCTAGCCAGCCCTAGTCCTTCAAAGTTGCGAAAATGGAGGAGGAAGATCAAAGCAAGTGAGAAATTTTTGTCCCAATGTCAAAATTGAGAAATATAAGGGTTTTGGCCTTTTCTGTATTCTGGCGCTGGCGGTGCTCTATTTATTTAATCAACCAATGTCTCTATATTTTAGCGCAGGCGGCGCCAGTGCAAAATTTTTATGGGTCCAAAAATTTTTTTGTAATGGTGATCATTTCATCCTCCATAATCTCATTTAACAATTCATTAAGCATCTATTTCATCACACAAGCAATAACTAAAAAAAATCTTACACCAACAACACAAAACATCACTTCTATATATAAAATCCACATTACAACATAACACTAACATGTTCATCAAATCAAATCAACGACCAATAGATTTTTAGTGTTGCAAGTACAGTACGATAAGAAAACACTAAAATCTAAGCACACACAGCGAAATTAAGCATAGTAAATCCAAAAGCAAACCACAAAGCAAAAAAAAGCAAATACTAAACACACCAAGTAAAACAAAGCAAAGCAAAGCAAACACACATCAAGTACAAGCAAAATCCAGTAGTCACTCCTCATCAGTCTCCGAACTATCTTCCTCTCTGATATCTCCATTAGATTGATGATGCACGAACAAATGTAGAAGGGATGAAATGGGAATTCATCAGATGAATCCTCAGCTATCACAACATTCTTCTTCAACAGATTAATCAGGCCCATTTTAATCCGACCAGTGTGATTAAATTGTTCCTTCATCCTCCAGTCTATTTGATCAAATAAATCAGAAATATTATTAATGGCATTCAAAACATTTTGTACCTCCTTTTCCAACTGCTTGATTTCTTCAATATCACTCTAGAACTTTCTGGAAAGTAAGGCTGAATGGGTTGTCAAGTTTAAGTTGGTTGATCAGCAAGCAGATTCATATCACCTTCATCTCCTACTGTTTAGTAGTCATAAAGATTAGTTGGATCAATAGGATTCCAGGAAAGAAGAACCTTTTCCCAACTTTCATGCGGAACTTGTGATTGGCTACATAACAGAAATATGGTGGACGGGTTTCCAAGCCCATATTTAGATCCATGAACTATCAATCCAAAAACAGATTTCACAATTATATTTCCAATATCAATCAGCTTTCCAGATTGATTACAGAAATTTAAAATAGTACTTTCCTTGGTTACTGTACTAGTCTTCAAAGTTGTAAATAAATTTGGCGAAATAAAATAATGCCACTGCTTTGACACCGAATTTAAAGATGTAAGAGCGAAACTAATATATCCATTGTCTCTTACTTCCCAATCTTCATTTTCATCCATCAAATGACGATAAACTTCATTCATATCATCGCTTGTCGGATTAAAATTGGAATACTGGTAGATAGGTACATTCTCAATCATAAAAAGATCATTAATTCTCGCAGGAGTGAATTGTACAAACCTACCTCACACATAGATGAATCCTTGGTTAATCCCATGAAGATTTGCATAGAATTCCTTCACAACTAGAACGACTTTAGCATCGGTAGTGTGACATAGCACTTCTCAAAGCCTTTTCTTTATTATCTCTTCAACTCTTGCAGTAGGATTATTTAAACCTCGATTAATAAAGCATGTCTCCTTGATAATCCTCCTCTTCGCCATCACCTTGGTGAATAATCGCTGCACCTCAAAATTGATAAACTTCTGTCAGTTGAAAATGTGAGATCTAGTCGGTTCTATGGAGTAGGAATTCATGGGATGCAAATTGGGAAAGGAAGTTTTCGTTTTTCTGGGGGTTAGAGGTTTAAAATGGAGTTTTGGGGGTTATAAAGAAGAAGATCCCGCTCAAAACCGCCAAAAATCAAATTTTAAAACTCCAATAATCGTCACCAGGATTTGGGCTTCGGCAGCACTCAAATCCTGACGTTCAGCATACAGACTGTACTTGGGCGCTAGCGGCGCCAGGGGTAAAAAATTTCACCAAAGTTTGTTTGACCCGAAATATTCCATTATCTCAATTTGATCCAATATTTACCAATTTTTAAAAGTATTTAAGAGTGATTAGGATTCCAAAATAACTATCTAAAAGCACAAAAAACAACAAAAAAGAAAACACCACAAAGATATATATGGGTTGCCTGCCATAAAGCGCTTGGTTTAACATCGTCAGCCTGACAAACCATTCAGTTAATTGATATGACTCAACATTAAAAACTCTTTGATGTCAGGTTGAAACCCTTCGAAATAAGGCTTTAATCAATGCCCATTAACCTTAAAAATCTTTCCAGTATCAGGATCCTCAATATCAATAGCTCCAAAAGAATGAACTTTTAAAACTATAAAAGGTGTCAACCATCTAGACTTAAGCTTCCCAGGAAATAATTTTAATCTTGCGTTGTATAACAAAACTTTCTGTCAATGTTCAAATTTCTTTTTCATTATCTTCCAATCATGAAACAATTTAATTCTCTCTTTATAGATCCTTTCATTGTGATAAGATGCATTTCTAATGTCTTCTAATTCATTCAATTGCATAAATCTCTTCTCTCTAGCATTTTTTAAATTAAAATGCAACTCTTTGATCACCCAATATGCTTTATGCTCCAATTCAACCGGTAAATGGCAAGTCTTACCAAACACTAGTCTATAAGGAGACATTCCAATAGGGGTCTTAAAAGCAGTCTTATATGTCCATAATGCAGTATCAAATTGTACAAACCAATCTAATTCATGATTATCCACAAGTTTCTCCAAAATTCTTTTAATATCATGATTAGACACTTCTTCTAAACCACTAGTCTCGAGATGATAAGCAGTTGATATTCTATGAATAATATTATATTTTTCAATCAATCTCTAAATTTGATTATTCTTGAAATGGGATCCTCAATCAGTTATAATCACTCTCGGCATTCCATATCTCGCAAATATATTTTTCTTTAAAAATTTTGAAACACTCCGAGCATCACATCTAGGTAAAGTAATAGCTTCAATCCATTTCGAGACATAATCAACTGTAACTAGTAAATATATATTCCCAAATGAAGGAGTAAATGGTACCATAAAATCTAATCCCCATACATAAAAAATTTTAACTTCCAAATTATAGTTTAGAGGCATTTCATTTCTTCTAGAGATATTACCTACTTTCTAACATCGATCACATGATTTAATATGTTTGTATACATAGTTAAAAAGAGTAGGACAATAAAATCCAGATTGGAAAATCATAAAAGTAGTTTTATCAACACCAAAATGACCTCCAATTTCAGAATCATGACATCATTGAATAATTAAATTAGTTTTCTCCTATGACACACATTTCCTAATAATCAGATTCTTATATTGTTTATATAGATAGGGCTCATCCCAAAATTAAAATCTTGCATCATATTTAAATTTTATTTGTTGTTTCCTTGTTAAATCAAGTGGTACATTATCACTCACAATATAATTCACAATATCAGCATACCAAGACAAATTTCTTCCCATAATTGTATAAAGTTGTTCATCAGGGAAAGTTTTTGTAACTTCCTTCCCAAATTCAGATAATTTATCATATTCTAATCTCGACAAATGATTAGCTATTTGGTTATCAGATCCCTTCCGATCAACTATCATAAAATCAAATTCTTGCAAAAGAAGTATCCATCTAATAAATCTAGGTTTGGCATCCTTCTTTTGCATTAAATATTTGATAGTTAAATTGTCTATATGCACAATACTTTTAGCTTCAATTAAATAGTGTCTAAACTTTTCAAAAGAAAATACTATAGCTAATAACTCTCTTTCAGTAGTGGTATAATTAATCTGAGCTTCATTAAGAGTTTTACTAACATATTAAATGAATATGGAAACTTTATCATGCTTCTGCTCCAACGCTACTCGGATCACATAATCAATAGCATCACACATAAGTTCATATGGTTTCTCCCAATTAGGTGAAATAATTATAGGTACAGTGATTAATTTCACTTTCAATAATTCAAAAACACATAAACATTCATCATTAAAATCAAATTTTCTATCATTTTTTAGAATTTGGCACAAAGGTTTGGTAATTTTAGAAAAATCTTTAATATATCTCCTGTAAAATCCAGCGTGTCCTAAGAAACTCCTCACCTCTCTCACGGTAGTAGGTGGTGGTAATCTCTCAATCACTCAAAGTTTAACAGGGTCTACCTCCATAACAAATTCAAAAATTTTATGCCCAATCACAATTCCTCCTGGAACCATAAATTGACATTTCTCCCAATACATAACTAAATTTGTTTTATCGCAAACCTCCAAAACTTTTTCTAAGTTTTCCAAAAAGATTTCAAATAAAGTCCCAAATACAGAGAAATCATCCATGAAAACTTCTATTCTATTATCTATCATACTGCTGAAGATAAACATCATACATCTCTGAAATGTTGCAGGTGCATTACACAGTCCAAAAGACATTCTTCGAAAAACAAAGGTTCCGTAACAGCTAGTAAATGTTTTCTTTTCTTAATCCTCAGGAGCAATAGGTATTTTATGATAACCAGAATATCCATGCAGAAAGTAGTAGTACTTGTGTCTAGAAAGTCTATCCAGCATTTGATTAAGAATAGGAAGAGGAAAGTGATCTTTTCGGGTGGCGTCATTTAATTTTCTATACTCAATACAAATTCACCATCCATTAATTTGTCTTGTGGGTATAATTTCATTCCATTCACTCACTTCAATATTCACTCCTCCCTTTTTCGGTACACAATGTATTGGACTCACCCAAGCACTATCCGAAATAGGATAAATAATTCCAGCATCCACCCATTTTAAAATCTCCTTCTTAACTACTTCTTTCATTATTGGATTCAATCTCCACTGCAGATCAACTCTCAATTTATGTTCTTTATCTAATAAAATCTTAAGCATACAAATCGAAGGATTGATTCTTTAATATACGCTAAAGTCCATCCAAAAGCCTTTTTGTATCTTTTTAAAATTTCCAACAATTTTTGTTCTTGACATTCGTTTAACTTCGAAGATACAATAACTGGTAGGGTAGATGATTCTCCTAAAAACATATACTTCAAATGTTTTAGGAGATTTTTCATCTCAATTTTAGGAGGTTTTATTATAGATGGAATTAAGCTTTTATCTCCACCTTCCATAGAGTCCAATACTTCAAGTCTCTCCTGAACATACTCCAAATCTTCATTCTTCTTACTATCCGAATTTTCTTCATTTTCAAATCCTTATTCAAACATAATTTCATACTCCGTTTCTTTTTTAAATATATTTTCAAAAAGATTCTTTGCTCAAATATTCACTGACCTCCATCCTAAAACATTCATCATCTTTTGCCATTGAGGGATACTTCATAAATTTCAAAATATTAAAGGTCATCTCTTGATCATTAACCCTCATAGTTAATTCTCCTTTTTGAACATCAATCACTGCTCTCCCAGTAGCAAGGAATAGTCTTCCCAAAATGATTGGAATTTATTTATCTTCCTCCATATCAAGTATAATAAAATCCAAAGGAAAGATAAATTTATCCACTTTCTCTAACACATCTTCCACCACACCTTTAAGGTAAGTAATTAAACGTTTTGCCGACTGAAGAGTCACATATGCAGGAGAAATTTCTCCGATTCCCAACCTTTTGAAAGTTGATAAAGGTAAAAAATTAATACTAGCTCCCAGATCACAAAAGGCTCTTCCAAAAATTCTTTCACCTATAGCACACGAGATAGTGAAACTACCAAGATCTTTAAGTTTTTTCGAAGCTTCTTCTGAATAATTACAATACACTCTCCACTAAGTGCAACAATTTCATGATCTGTGAACTTTCTTTTATTATCAATAGATACCTTTTATACCTTCCCAGGCAATGAAGCCAAAAATTTGATGTGGACTTTTTATTATGCAATAACTCATGAACCCAAATTTATATATTTATAATGATTTTGTGAAGTCCAAACTTCAACACAAGTATACACATCGTATCAAGTAATAAAGGGCTCTAATGGAGTCCTGGTTATCGATCCCACAAGGATGGCACATTCTTTACAACAGATTTTGTGAAGATTGATTCTAAAAACTTTGTTTACTTCTTAATTTGGCCTATTAAGTTGTAGAATTTCTTGAGATTATGTAAGATCCAATGCGGTATTGACTCATAAAAGTTAGTAAGAATCACATGCAATTATATGGGTGAGAATTGTAGTCCATATAATTGAATGTAATATTAGAAGATATTTTTATGAAAGGGAGTAAAATTAGTGGATTTTAGAGTGACAGGCTAAAACCCCCTAATTTGGTTTAAAATTTTGAGTTTTGTTATGAGACGTTAGCCCCCAGGTGGTGGGAATCAAGGGAACTCTAGAGTGAGAGACTGGTATCTTCCGTGCCTTACCATGTTCAAAATAATAAAAATTTCAAATTAATTTATCTTCTTTATAGAACCAAGTAAGGGTAAAGAACACATTTGCTTCTATCTGTCACAACAAATTTAAATACTTCCATAACAATACTTTAAGAATTATTACTACTTCATAAAAGGAAAGAAAAAGATATTCTAGTTAATAGTATTTTACATCCAGTGTTATTAGTTATTATAATTTTAATTTCATTGCTTAACATTTTATTAAGTAAATTTTAAAAGACAAATCAACTTTCAAAACTTTTCAAAATCAATACATATTTTTTCAAAAACAATTAAAGAAAGTAAAAATATAATTTTCTCATTTCTTTAAAAATTTTCATATTTTCCCTGTGGGTTCGATATCTCGGGACTTAATCAGAAAGTCTTATATTACTTGATAAATGATACGTATACTTGTGTAGTATCCCATATTATAAAATCATAATTTTCATATCTAAAATCATCAGTGCATTTATCGAACGGTACAAAGTTTTTAGCCCCATTGCATTTATCGGGGATCAATTTTTTGGCGCCGTTGCAAGGGAAAATTAATTTAAATTACATTTTAAAGAGAATTCAGAAATTTTAAATTTTTACTTTTCTTTTTTTTGTTAGTGTGTTGTGTTTTGTTTTGTTTTATTGTTTTATGCGTAGTTCAGGTTCTGAAGGACTTGTGCCTTATGATTCTGAATTAGAAAGAACTATCAGAAAAATAAAAAAAAATTAAAAATACAGAAAAAGATAAAAATATTCAAGAAATGGCAAATCATCAAGATCAAAATGTTGGCATCCATCAAGAATTAAGACCTTTAAGAGTTTATGTTAACCCTACAGTAGATGAACTTTGTGCTAGTATTCAAAACCCTGTTGTAGCTGCTAATTCTTTTGAGCTTAAACCTGCTATTATCCAAATGGTGTCTAATAATCCGTTTGGGGGAGCAACAACTGAAGATCCTAATTTGTATCTTACTAATTTTCTAGATTTTTGTGCTACTTTTAAATATGATGGAGTTTCGGATGCTGCTATTAGACTTATACTTTTTCCTTTCTCACTAAGGGATAAAGCTAAAATGTTGTTACAATCGTTAGCACCTGGATCAATTAGAACTTGGGGTGAACTGTCACAAAAGTTCCTTGCTAAATATTTTCCACTATCTAAGACTGTTAAGTTGAGAAATGATATAACATCTTTTTGTCAGTTTGAAGGGTAATCAATATATGAAATGTGGGAAAGATTTAAAGATCTCCTCAGAAAATTTCCACATCATGTGATACCATATTGGTTAATAATTCAAAATTTTTATAATGGATTAGTTGGATCTCTTAGATCAATCATCGATGCTCGTCATTGGTGGATCATTAATGTCTAAACCATTTTCGGATGCTTATGCTTTAATTGAAGAAATGGCTACTAATAATTTTGAATGGCCTTCTGAAAGGTTAAATCCTAAAAAGGTAGCCAGTGTTTATGAAAATGATGCTTTTACAATGTTAGCAAATCAAGTTGCTGTTGTATCAAGGAAGATAGACCAATTTGGGGTGAATTTTTCTCAGCCAAATCTCTTGATTGAAGAAAATTCATTAGGCCAAATGGTTGATTCTTATTCTTCACCAGAAATTGCGAATGTTATAATCAAACCTAACAACCTATATTCCAATTATTATAACTCAGGTTGGAAGAATCATCCAAATTTTAACTTAAATAACAATAATCAAGGTGGTGTTAATAAACAATGGGGGAACACCCAAGTAAACCCATTGAGGAATTGGAAAAACCAAGGTAATAATAATAATAGATTAACTTATCCTTCAGGTTATAACAATGATTTTCAAAATAAGGAGAAGAAGTTGTACATGGAAGAAGTAGTATCACATATGGGAAATCAATTACAAATTCAAGGAGCAACCATTAGAAATATTGAAAATCAATTGGGACATATTGCAAATGCCTTAAGTAATAGATCCCAAGGAATGCTTCCAAGTAATACTGAAGTGAATCCAAGAGAAAGAATAAAGAATAAGTGAAGGTAATTCAACTGAGAAGTGTAAAAGAATTGGAAAGTAGAGTTCAAAAAGAAACTGAAATAGAGAAATAAGAGATTGAAAAACTTACAGAGGACACTCCAAAAGGTTTTGAAAAACCACCACCTCCATTTCCTTAAAGACTTCATCAACAAAAGTTAGATAAATTCTTGGAGATATTAAGGAAGCTTACCATTAATATTCCATTTGCTGAAGCCCTAGAACAAATGCCAAGCTATGCAAAATTTATGAAGGATATTCCTAATGAAAAGAGGAAGTTTGAAGAAAATGAGATTGTTGCACTTAGTGAGGAGCGCAGTGCGATAATTCAGAAAAATCTTCCTGAAAAACTTAAAGATCCTGGTAGTTTCACAATTCCATGTGCAATCGGAGAAATATTCTGTGGAAAAGCTTTATGTGATTTTGGTGCAAGCATTAACCATATGCCACTATCAATATTCAGAAGTCTGGGACTAGGAGAAATAACCCCAACTACTGTAACTCTGCAATTAGCAGGTCGTTCGATCACATATCCTAAAAGAGTTATAGAAGATGTTTTGGTAAAAGTGGATTAATTTATTTTTCCTGTGGATTTCATTGTTTTAGATATGGAAGAAGATAAAGAGATACCCATAATTTTAGGGAGACCTTTTCTATCTACAGGCAGAGCCATGATAGATGGTCAAAAAGGGGAATTAATGATGAGGGTTAATGATCAAAATGTTACATTTAATATTTCAAAACCAACGAAATATCCTGCTAGAGGTAAAGAAGATGAGTGTTATAGGATGGATGTTATTGAATATTTAAGTGAATGTCATTTCAAATCAACTTATGAAAGCTGAAAGAGAAGAATTTAAATATAAGCAAGAAGAGGAGTTATTTGATTTTGATGATTTTCTAGAGGAAGATTTAAAGTTTGTTCGTGAAAGTTTTGAATTGTTGGATATGATTGAAAAAGATAAATCTTAAGGTCCATCAATTGAAAAGCCTCCTGAACTTGAGTTAAAAATGCTTCCTTATCATTTGAAGTATGTTTTTCTAGGCGAATCCTCAACGTTGCCTGTTATAATTTCCTCTCAATAAACTAAAAAAGAAGAAGAGAGTTTGCTTGAAATTTTGATGAAGCACAAGAAAGTCTTTGGATGGACAATTGCTGATATTAAAGTAATCAGTCCTTCCATTTGTATGCACAAAATTCTTATGGAATATAATTGCAAACCGTGGGTTGATCCTCAAAGGAGATTAAATCCTATCATGAAAGATGTTGTTAAGAAAGAAATTTTAAAATGGTTGGATGCTTGAATTATCTACCCTATTTCAGATAGTGCATGTGTTAGTCCTATTCACTGTATTCCTAAGAAAGGAGGAGTAATTGTGACTGTTAATAAAAAAGAATAAAATGATACCAATAAGACAAGTTACAGGGTGACGAATATGCATTGATTATTAAAAATTAAACCTTGCCACAAGGAAAGATCATTTTTCACTCCCTTTTCTAGATCGAATGTTGGATAGACTGGCTGGGCATAAATACTTTTATTTTTTAGATGGATATACTGGTTACCACCAAATTCAAATTGCTCCTGAGGATCAAGAGAAAACTACGTTTACCAGTCCTTATGGTATGTTTGCTTTTAGAAGAATGTCCTTTGGTTTATGTAATGCCCCTGCTACATTTTAGAGATATATGATGGCTATTTTTTGTGATTTAATTGAAAAGGGATTGAAGTTTTTATGGATGACTTTTTAGTATTTGGGATTTCATTTGAATCATGTTTAGAACATCTATCTAAGGTTCTAAAACGCTGTGAAGAGACTAATTTGGTCCTTAATTGGGAAAAATGCCAATTTATGGTAGCTGGAGGAATTGTTTTTTGACATCAGATTTCAGAAAAAGGTTTGGAGGTAGATCTTGCAAAAATTCAAGTTATATCTAATTTACCTTACCCAACTAATGTAAGGGAAATTAGAATTTTTTTAGGACATGTTGGATTCTACAGACGTTACATTAAAGACTTATCAAAGATTACAAAACCTTTAAGCCGTTTACTGGAAAAAGATGCAATTTTTAATTTTGATGATGACTGCCGTAAAGCCTTTGAAACATTAAAGGAAAATTTAATCACTGCACCTGTAATAATTTCACCAAATTGGGAAAAACCTTTTGAATTAAGGTGTGATGCTTGTGATTATGCTATTAGTGCAATTTTCTGTCAGAAATATGATTAAAATTTTCAAAGTAATTTTTTATGCTAGTAAAACTCTCAATGAAGCTCAAATTAGTTATACCACTACTAAGAAAGAGTTATTAGCTATATTATTTGCTTTTGATAAATTTCGATCATATTTAATTGGAACAAAATGTATTGTGCATACTGATCATTCTGCTATTAAATACATAGTGAAGAAAAATGATGCAAAACTGAGATTGATAAGATGGATTCTTCTTTTGCAAGAATTTGATTTTAAGATAGTAGATAAGAAGGGTTCTGATAATCAAATTGCTGATCATTTGCCCAGGCTTGAAATTGAAAAATCTCTCTGTGATATTGAAGAAATTAATGAACATTTTCTTGATGAAAAACTAATCACTGTTAAAGAATGGCATGTTCCGTGGTATGCAGACATAGTAAACTTTAATGTTAGTAATATTATACCATATGGTTTGATATATCATGAAAAGAAGAAATTTCTATCTGATGCTAAGACTTATTTTTGGGAGACCCAATTTTATATAAACAAAGAAAGGATCTTATAATTTGAAAATGTTTACCGTTGGAAGAGACTTATAAAATTATTCAAAAATGTCATGATTTTGATTATGGGGGACATTTTAGAAGTGATAAAACTGCATATAAAATATTACAATCAGGATTTTATTGGCCTACAATTTTTAAGGATGTGAATGTTTATATTAAAAATATTGATAGATGTCAGCGTGTAGGCATTATTTCTAGAAGAAATGAGATGCCCCTCAATTATATGTTGGAAGTTTAAATATTTGATGTTTAGAGACTAGATTTTATGGGACCATTTACACCAACTTTCAGAAATGTTTATATTTTGATAGTAGTAGACTATGTTTCCAAATGGATAAAAGTTATTACTTTACCTCGATGTGATGCTCAAAGTGTTGCAAAGTTTTTAAAAAATAATATATTTTGCAGATTTGGAATACTAAGAGTAATCATAACTGATGGGTGAAGTCATTTTAGAAATACGATTATTGAGAAGTTAGCAAAGAAATATCATATTAATCATCACATTGCTACTGCTTATCATCCGCAGACAAGTGATTTGGTTGAATTATCCAATCATGAAATTAAAATAATATTGGAAAAAACTGTTAATCCAAATAGAAAGGGTCAATTAATATGGATTATGCTTTGTGGGCCTATAGGACTGCTTACAGAACATCTATAGGAGTGTCCCCATATAGGCTGATTTTTGGAAAAGCTTGTCATTTACCTTTTGAACTTAAGCATAAAGCATATTGGGCTATTAAAGAGTTCAATTATAATTTGAAAGATGCTGCTAAAAAGAGAGTATTACAATTGAATGAGCTTTAAGAAATAAGGAAAGAATCTTATGAAAATTCTAAGATTTATAAGGATAAGATGAAGTTAAGGCATGATCAGAAGATTCTTACCAAAAATCTTGTACCAGGACAACAAGTTTTGCTGTATAATGCTAGATTGAGAATATTTTCTGAAAAACTTAAGTCCAAGTGGATGGGTTCATTTATTGTGATAAAAGTTTATTCTTGTGGAGCTGTAGATATTCAAGATTCTCAGGCTGGAAAATTATTTAAAGTTAACGGACATAGACTAAAACCATAATTTGCAGTCAATAAATCTAAATCTGATGAGAATTTGATGTTGGGTCACTCGGAAAGAGTTCTGGGTATGTCATGCTCAAGACGTTAAAACAAGCACTTTGTGGGAGGCAACCAATATTTATTGGTGTGCTTTGCTTTATGTTTGTTTAGTGTGTTTTGTTTGCTTTGTTTGGTTTGTTTTTATGTTTTTAGTGATAGTAATTTGAAGTTTTTTAAACTTAAGTAGAGTTTATTTGACCTTAATTGATGATTTAGAGAAGTCAGAATGAAAATTTGGACACTTAGAGGACCTGTGCTAAATTATGCACTGGCGGCTAAGCACCGACTAGTTGGGTCTTAGGCGTCGCAGTTATAAAAAATGTGAAAAATGTGGATTTAGAAGCCTAGATCTTGTGGGAGAAGTTTTGGGAGTTATTTTGGAGTTTCTAAACATCTTGGGGCTGTTCTAACATTTCCTAAGTCTATTAAAAAGGACCTGACTTATGAGAAACACTTGCCCCAAGTCCTATTTTCATTTCTGAAGTCTTAAGAAGAGAATTTTGAGTGCATCATGTCTTCCTGGGAGAATGAGATGAAGAAGAAGAAAGATTCTGACAAAAGTATGTTCATTAGTGATAGTGCTAAAGAGTTATTTAAAGGATATCTTGCTGTTAGTATTCAGGGTATTACAGAAATGATTGCAAAAATTGAAGCCTGAGTGACTTCAATGGAAGCAAAGATCGATGATACTAACTTACATTTGGAACACAAGGGATGGCAACTCAAGATGCAATTCAATCATTCAAGGTACGTGGAAGAAATAGATAAGGCGATGTTTGTGAAGAACAAATAGATTGAAGAAGATGATGTAAGAATGAACAATTATCATCAGTTCTGTCAAATTTATATTCCAGAAGGGTCAAATGAGAATAATAGTGGTCCGGGATATATTCCGCCTAATGGAGAGTGGAATTAAGAGTGTTTTGTTTGTTTAATGTTCTTATGTGTTATTGTCGGCATATTTTTAGGTTGTGTTTTATTTTGAAGAGAGGTCGCCTAACAGAAATCTGTCGGCGAATTTTTAATTTAATTAAAATAAATAATTTGAAAAGTAGTATTTGATTTTGAAAATAATTTCAAATTTAAAGGTTTTAAGATATGAGACTAAACCGATCTCACATCCCAAATAGTTTATATAAACGAAGCACCGCACCACAAACCGTGTACCTATCCCTAAGGATAGACACACCGCTTGACGGTGGGGCTCGATTAAATAAACTGAAGATTTGTGACATCCGTTTGGTCCGCGAACCAATTTTATAAGACGACAAAATTCCCCGCTTAATATGAAAACATTAAACAGGTTTATATTACCCGGGTTCTTCAAAATTCCCTATAAGGGCAAGCCCCTATAGTTAATTACATCTTAAGTGACGGGAATCACCTAAGAAAACTCTCGATAATAATCAATAATTCTCGCTCTCGTGAATTTCAAAGTTTAAGTTTTCAAGGGATTGAATTTTGGAATTTCAATAGGGAATGGATCAAGTTTGGAACATTTTGTTTTGTGAATCCAAAGGAAGAAAAGTAGGAGAAACCACAGATTCGAAGTGAACTTCGGTAATTTCCCGACTATCCTATTGTGTGGCTTAAATTTAGGAAAATCCTAAGGTTTATTTAAATGTTTTGATTTTGTTAATTTTAATTAATTAGGACTTATATTTATATGATAGAATCATACAAATAGCCTCGAAGATGTGAGGGTTTATGTCGTATCAGACGACTACCTCGGAATCCTAAGTCCGGTTAGGGCTTAATTTACATGACCCGATCATGCAAATGACTAACAAAGGTTGAGGGTTTATGGTGCACTAGGCAAACTACCTCGAAGTCCTATGGCTTTGTTGTTTAGTTCTAGGAAAGTTTTGCTGATGTAGATTCAAGTTTTCGTCGACGACGATGGCCGTGCTGCCCATCATGCTCCGAGCTCCTTGCTGTCGCAGAGGTTTAGTTTTTAGAAATTATAAATCAGGGGATGAGAAAAGTGTTTTGTTTTAGAGAAAGTCTTAATTTCCAAGTGTTTTTTTTTACGTTTTAATTAAAACAAATCTTAAAGTTGATTATAACGACACCGGTTAAGATCCCACGGTTCCATCCTTCCGGCATCATTATTTTTATCGGATTCACTTAGTCCAGATGAATTTGCTAAACTCAACCGAATGAGTTCCACACTTTCATTTAGACCGTGGAAATCCCGTTAGCAACACGTAGGTTACATCATCCGAGGTATTCCCGATCATCCAACAGACGTTTTAATTTAGTTGTAATTGTAGTTTTGTGTTCTGTTTGTAATTAAATTTTGAGTTGTTTTATATTTTGAAATGTTATGGCGGTGAATTTTATCTTGCAATGACTTTTAACTTAGTTCTGGTTTCAGTTTTAGGGACTATCCTAAAGGTGTGGGTTTTCATGCAACAATTGTTTTATCATGCAAGAAAAGTAAAGTACATTTGCAAGAAAGTAAATTGCAGGAAAGTAAATTGCAAGAAAGTAAATTGCAATAAAATAAAAGCGTACCTGGAGGGTCTTCCCGTCATCCCAAGCTGCACTTAAAACACAATTAGAATATTTAAGCAAGTTCCTAGGTAGAGCTAAGGCAAGGGTTATGGTTTTCTACCAAATTCCTAATCCTATAGCTAGTCATTTCCTATGACGTCTAAGTTCTGTATTTTTATTTGAAGACGATTTTCTTCATCAAAGAATAATTAAATTCAATTGTTCTTATAAATTTCCTATCATATTGAGGAAGTGCTTAAGAATAATCTTAAACATCTTTTCAATATTTCTAGGATTGTTTTAAGTCCAAATGAATTCGATTACATAAATAAATTAATCGTCCGAGAATTCAAGTTTCGTTGTTATCTTACTCAGTGAACTAGGACATTTGAATATCCTATAAGTGAAGTAACATTTCATTTAATGTTCTATTTAGGAGTTATGATAACTAAAGCTTTTGAGGGTAAATTAGTATTCAAATGATTTGGTTTAAGTTAAAGAGTTTAAATTTGGAATAGTGTTCAAGTTATTTTAGATTTATTTTGAATTCTTTATGTTTTTAGTGATGTTATATTTAATTTAATTTAATTTAATTTAATTGAGTTTTAATTTAATTTAATTCAATTGAGTTTGATTTGATGTTAAATTAATTTAATTTGATTTGATTTAATTTTAATTTAATTTGATTTAATTTTAATTTAATTTGATTTAATTTAATTTAATTTGATTTAATTTAATTTAATTTAATTTAATTATTTAATTTAATTTAATTTAATTATTCAATTTAATTTAATTTATTTAATTTATTTTAATTTAATTTGATTGTTTAATTTAATTTAATTTGATTTAATTTAATTCAATTATTTAATTTAATTTAATTTATTTAATTTAATTTAATTTTAATTTAATTTAATTTAATTTAATTTAATTCAATTATTTAATTTAATTTAATTTAATTTAATTTGATTTAACTTAATTTGATTTAATTTGATTTTATTTAATTAATTTAATTTAATTTAATTCATTTAATTTAATTTAATTTGTTTATTTAATTTAATTTAGTTTAATTTAATTTAATTTAATTTACTTAATTTAATTTAATTTTTTAATTTAATTTTATTTTTTTAATTCTAATTCAATTTTTTAAAAGAGTTTAATAATTTAATTTTAGTTTAATGATTAAGCCTTTTAATATATTTTAAATTTGAGTTATCATTTTAATTAGGAATTGAATATTAATGAGATAATTAATTTAGGGATTTTTAAATTAAAGAATAAATCTCTTCCGAATAATATCCCTATTTTAATAATTCCAATTTTATTATTCTTCCAAATTTAATCAATTATTTAATTAAGGTTTAATTATTTTAAAATTGCTTAATGGGTTTCTACCCTTCAATCATTTAAATTTCAATCATACAAATCAGATTAAGATCAAATATTTTATTTGTTAAATTTTTATTAAACCTAAAGTTTTAATTAAGGGTTAAAATTTTAATTACCATTTTACCCTTTAAACTTAATAATTTCATAACTCACTAAATCGAACTCAAATGAACTTGAAATTTTTATGTGACTTCACTCATATGTCAATAAAGACATGAGAGGAGAAAATGTGATTTTTCTGTATTTAATTTATTTATATAATTATTTTTGGTAGAAAATAAAGATTTCCAAGGAAAATTTAATAACATGACCAAGGGAAAGTTTCTATCCTTAGGAAAATTAGGGGACATTTCTAATGACCAGAGAAGCACTTGGACCAATTTTGGTCATTTTTTGAATTACATTATTTGTATTATAATTATTTTAAGTTTTGGAGTGTTAATTAATTTAAAAATAAAATAAATGTTGAAAAATGAATTTTATATTTTTCAAAAATCTCTCTAATATCAAGGAAACCAGAGAAGCAAATTTTGAAATTTTCTGATTTTTCTATAATTTATTATAATTATTTTAGTGAAAATGCTAGAAAATACATTTTTTTTAATTTTAAAATTACCTTAAAGTTTTAAAATTTAATATCTCACCAAATAGACCTAAGAAAAATGTGGGATTTGTTCCTATGTGATTAAAATTCAAAATGTGACATTTTGGTGAATTTTATTATTTTTGTGACTTTTATTATTTTTTAATTATTAAAAATATTAAAATATGATTAAAAATCAACTTTTTTAGAAAATTGAAATTTTAATTTTCTTAGGTTCCCCTGATATCAGAGAGGCTCCAAAACCAATTTGGTGAATTTTTGAAAGGTATTTTGAAAGTTATGAATTTTTTAAGTTTAAAATGACTAAGTGGCTTAATCAACCCTATTAGTGGGGCTAACCAAGTCCAATTGACCTCAAACTTTTATGGTGGATTCCTCTGATCCTAAAGGTCAGTGGAGAATTGATTTCAAGTCAATTTGATGCCTGGTTAACTCTAATTAAATAAAGACCTATTTTGGGTGTTTAAGCCAATTAGGGTTGTTTTAAATGAACTAAGTCAAAACCTATTTTTCCTAGGGTTCCCTGGTCATAAGGAACATCACCAAATTTTCCTAGAATTTATTTCACAACATGCTATTTATTGGAATTAAAATACTCAAAACAGTAACATGAATTTGAAAAATCAATAACTTTTCATAGGGATGGCCTCTGACTTTGGAAAATTCAGGGAATGTTCCCAAATTCAGAGGCTTCAAAGCCCTATGGTCTCATGTCATGGTGAATTATATACATGCATGGAGAATCAAAAGTATGCAGAGAGTAAATAAATTATAAAAAATAAAATACTTGATGAAATTAAATGATTTCTTTTCCACATTATTCTCCTCTCGTTCACCGAGCAAGAGGGTATTTTTATTTTATTTTTCTGATTTTTCTACACAGAGATATAAATTTTTGAAGTTTAGGGAATTAAATAAATGAAAAATACCCTAATTTTCTATTTATCCACGCGGCGCCGCGTCAACCTCGGCAGCTCCGAACGCACACGCGTCGCGCTCCCATTCGACGCCGCCACCTGAGTCAGCAGCCCGGGCCCCGCGGTTCTCATACCGTCTCCTGGTCCGACGCCATCTGAGCCGTTCGTCCGCGCGTGTATTGAATGGACGGCATCCGTTCATCGTCCCCGAGCGTCCTCACCCGAGAGCCGTCCACACTAAATCTCTAAGATCTCACTCGATACTCAATGGATTTTTATGTTCTTATGCTCTATGGATTCATCTTGAAGAGACGAACACATCTATATGGTTAACATGCATTGAAACTAAGGCATTTGAAATGGAGAATCTCCAAAAGCTCGGGATGAAGAATTAGCTCATACCTTTGCTCAGAGAAGTGTGGCTTCAATCCGAGAGTTGTCGCACCTTCAATTGGATCCCAAGCAAGCTCCGGATGAAGTCTCCCGGTCCGGTGAATTGTCCGGATGTGATTTCGACCAAGCCCGATCACAAAGCTTGGAGGCCGGAGCAACCCGGGTGGCCTCGGAGATGGGGCTTTGCTTCGGTGGACACCTTCCCTCGGTCCGGTGAAGGTGTAGAACCAATCAATTTGGGAATTGGCTCACCGTGGAGAAGTGTCTTGGTTTTGGGTGGAATTTCAACTTCCGAAATCGAGCTCGCGAGGAGAAATGGCAGGGGGATCTCACCTGGGATCAAGTGCTCCGTGTATGGGGAGGAGTCCGGAACAATTTTGGCGCAGTTTTGGCAAGGTTTGTGCTTAGCTCCTCTCATGGCCGAGAGGGGTGGAGTTTAAATAGGAGAGGGTGGAGGGCCTCCCGGGGAGAGTTAGGGCTTGGGATCAGCCGCTCTTGGCAAGAGAAGAACAACTACAATGGCCACCGGGGATGGGGCGA
The DNA here is from genome assembly GCA_022702705.1 of Papilionanthe hookeriana x Papilionanthe teres. Taxonomy (NCBI): domain Eukaryota; kingdom Viridiplantae; phylum Streptophyta; class Magnoliopsida; order Asparagales; family Orchidaceae; genus Papilionanthe; species Papilionanthe hookeriana x Papilionanthe teres. The sequence goes on along the minus strand of CM040427.1, from coordinate 112,000,047 downwards.
CTCGACAGTGATAATTTCAAAGTTGGCTCACATGCGAGCTCTCGGCCATGGTGTTTTCCGGCGGCTCGGTGGCCGGCCGGCCGGGCATGGGTCACCCTCAAGGTCGGTGGGTCGTGGTCTGGGGCTTGGTGCAAGCAATTGGCCATTGCCATGTGTAAAGGCTTTGATTCAAAGTAGAATGGGGCATGGCTAGTTTTGAGTCTAAATGGGTCAATCCACCCATTCGGGCTTGGTGCACCCTTCAAGGTGGCTTTGGATGCCGTGGGGGATCAAAGGGATCAGCTGGTTTGGCATGGAGAAGTCTCCATCCAAATATATTTGGATTAAATTTAAGTTTAGGTGAAACATGATTAAGGCTAATGAGCTTTAGGGATTAAGGAAAGCCCCCCTCTTCTTACCCAATATGGCATGGTGGAGTGTCCAAAGCTCTCATGGCTCACATGTGGCTCATGCATGGCTTCATGGCTCACCTTTGGCTTGGCAAAAAGTTTGGTCAATTTCATAAAAAAGGATTTTAAGGATTTTGGATAATTTGGTGGAAATTTGGATGAAGCTTGATTTGGGATAATTTGATGGTGAATTTAAGACTTATATAATGGCTTTAATTAAGTGGATGACAAATGGAAATGTCATGTGGGCTTTAGGGTAGGTTTGGGCTTTTGGATGTGGTGAAGTGGGCTTTTAGGAAAGTTTAAGGGAAATGGGCTTTTGATTTTAGGATGGGCATTTGGATAAAAATTTTGTGAAGAACTTTGTCAAATAAATGTCATAATTGGTTTACGGATGTTCTATGAAGTGCTTGGAATCAATTTGGTGTGATTTGGAGTTGAATTGGTTTGAATTTGGATTTATTTGGTAAGTGGGCCTATGTAGGTCCAAGTGGGCCAAGTTGGGCTAATGTTGGGCTAGGGTTGAAATTTTTATAAAATCAATGTTGAGAAATGTTTATGGGAGTGTTTCAAAGAGGTTTTGACTTTGGTTGGGCTTTGATTTTGGGGTTTGGGCTCATTCGGGTTAGGTCTGGGTTTAGGTCAAAAATGGGCCTTTTAACCTCGGGTTGAGTTTGAGTGGGGTTTGGGTCTAAATTTTGGGCAAATCATGTTAGTATTTTGTTTATGGGAATGTTAAGGAAGATTTAGAAAAGATTTGGGGTTAATTGGAATTGAGTTGGGTGAGTTTGGGTTAGGTTTAGGTCATGGGTCCAAATCGGGCTTTAAGGCCAAAAGTGAGATTGGATCCAAATGTCAATCAAATTGGATTTGGATTTGGTCTAGATTGGTATTGGGAATGTTAAATTGAAGTTTAGAACTGAATTGGACCAAAATCGGGGTCAATCGGGTAGGTTTGGTTTGACATCGAGTTCACTTTGGGTTAAAATGGTCAAATTGGGGTTTTGGTAAAAGTAGGATAAATCGACAAAATTGGCCCATGGTGTAGTTGGACAAAATGAAAATTGGGAATATTTGGGATTTTTTGGAATTTTCTGGGAATTTTCTCGAATTTTTGGATTTTTGAAGCCAAGAGGGGTATTTTGGGTATTTGGAGGGTATCGGGAGGTTTTCTTGGAATTTTTGGTATTTTTGGGTATGGATGATCAGTTTAAGTGATGTGGAAATGTTTGGGATTGATTTTGGAGAATTTTGGGTAATTTGGAAATTTTTGAGAAATTTGGGTAATTTCAAGGGTTTTGGGTAAGCTAAGCGTGTGTAGGGTCCCGGGGGTCAAAAATCGAAAATTTGGGAAATTGAAGATTGGGTGGATGTAAGTGGAAAGAAGTCATTTTGGTTGAGCCATGAAGCCATATCAAGCCCATATGAGCCATGAAGGGACTCATTTGAGGCATTCACTATGTTGTTCCTAACCCTCTTAGCCAAGGGCTTAGGGGTTAAGGACCATCCATGTGAATCACCTACATGAGTTAGGAGGTCAAGTTAGGTATGGGTGTAGTTTTAGGAAGTGTGTGAAAGTGTAGTGTATAAGTGTAGTGTATAAGTGTGGTGTGTGTAAGTCAGCCCCTTCACTGCACCGAGCCACCTGTGGCGATCCTAAGGCCAAAGAGTCCCATAGGAACTCATCATTTAAACTTCCACATTCGATTTCAACCCTCTAGGTGATTAGGGGTCTACGATCAAGTTTGTGGAGTTTGCGAGGAGTTAAGAAGTGGTTTGAATTTCTAAAAGGTGGGTCCCAATTCTAGTTCTCTAAGATAGTCAAAGGAAAAGCCTAAGGCTAGATCCTAAGTACTAAAGAGAAGAAGAGAAGACCTCATCAAAAATGAGGTCAATAGTTATGTTTAGTGCTCTTGTGAGTTCATGTTTGGTGTGTTTAGTGTTTTTTATTTAAATATTAACTAAGCCTGATGATGTGATGGTTACATCCGAGAGATGTATACTTATCAGTTTGAGATTAATGTCTCTTTTATTTAGAGAATTTCATCCTTTATTTTAGGATAGAAATTCTAGTATTGTATTAAGAGTTATGTTTGTTTTAATATAAGTTTGTGTTTTTGTGAAATTTGTGTGGAATCAATGGTTATCAAATTTTGATTTGGAGTATTGGAAGAATTATGGTGAGAAATAATTATTTTGGAGTAATTAAGGGTGATTAACCAAGTGATTTAGTGCATATACCTTAATTATGAAAATTTGGGTATTGGCGGCTAAGCGCTAGACTGCCGGCTCTTAAGAGCCAGATTTCACAGCTAACTGCCGAGAGTTCGCGCTTAGGCGCCGGTTAGCAAAAATTGGTTCCCAAAAGTTAAAAACCCGAAAATTACCAATTTCAACCACCCCATCGTCTTCAACCTTCGGTTTACCACGAAAGAGGAACCTAGGGCATCATATTGTGGATCATTTAAGAGCCGATCTCAACAAAAATTGTTAGATTTAGATTCCTTGAGGTAAGAGCACTACTCTTAAGTAAAATTTTTTATTTTCGCCATGTATTTTGACTACATTGTGGAAAATCTTAAAATCACTCTTCATGGTAAAAATTTGAGGAAAAACTTGAAAAATTTCTTTGATTTAGTGAAAATATCTTTTGGAAGATAATTTAGCAAGTTTAGTTTGATTTTGGAAATTATGGTGAATTTTTCATGAATTTTTAGAGATGGCTCCAAAGTCAAAGCATGCACGAGAAAAGACAAAGTTTGATTCTGACAAATTTGTTAGTACAAGGATTGAGGAACGATAAGTCGATGCATTGCAATCACGTAAGTTGTTTCCTGAGCATGTGTTTAGCAAGCTAGGAGAGGTGATTGAAGATATGATTTCTAGAAGAAACTGGGAGAATTACTGTTGCTTCTCCACTGTTGCTATTGTTTCTGTGGTTAGAGAATTTTATGCAAATTTCCCTGCTGTAGAAGAGAATCAAGTGATGGTTAGGAGGCATGAGGTCAACCTTTCTTCTGGGGCAATCAATACTTTTTATGGACTACCTCCTGACATGTTGTGTTTTTATTCTAACTATCATCCTTGTGGTTATTGGACCCACTATGTCTGTGCCCCAACATTCGAATGGCCGCGACGCAATTGTCGGGTGCAGCACATTTGGAGGTTGGTGTAGAACCCTGCTTGTGCACTTGGCATTGGTGACGGCTCTTGGCGATTTTTCATGGAGTCCGGTCATCATCGAGGCCGGTAGTACCCTAGTCTTTTAATTTTCATTTCATCTTTGGACCGTGGTGAAGCCACGAGTCTGAATGCCTCATAACAATTTAAAAGGGCCTCGGACCCTTAGGCACCTTAGCCACATTTGATCAAAAGACCTTCGCTGATAGTATTTGTTTATTAATGCGTAAGACGAGTTCTTTTCTTGATCGATGGGCTAGCGACCTATCGTCGTAGCTTTCTGTTTGCGGGTGATGCATCGATAGGCATCGCCAATCTTGTGTTTTAAATCCTTCTTGCAATGATTCTTTTCTTTTCGAGTTGTGTATTGTGTCTATGTCGGCGCTGATAGGACACAGCGTCCGTGAGCGGCACTTCTCTTGATTCATCTTGCAAACGGGCAAATTCTTTTGCGAGACGGGCTAAAGCATACGCTAAAGTATTTTCTTTTAAATTTTGTAGATTGTCACATTTAAGGTCTGTTCCAACAGGTGTATAGCATCTTGGAAGTATTGCTCGAGTCTTGGCTTTAGAGATTACATCTTGTCCGTGATCTGTTGAATGATTAGCTGTGAATCCAGTAGATGTTGATGTACGTTTATCCCACCATTTTGAATGGTTAACTCCGGTCAGTTATGAGGGCTTCGTATTATAACTTCATTGTTTGTACATGGATTACGTTAAGTGGTAGGAGTATCTTAACATCCCCCGCTCGAGCGTTATAAAGATTAGCCGATTCTGTCTTACCGAGCCTTATCACTTGCGATTTTTCGTCTTTGTGTCTTGAAGATGCTCCGTCGAAATATAATTCCCAACGTTGATCATCGGGTCTTCTAGGTTCATTATTTGTTCATGCGGCGGATCGTCATTGAAGGGTCGACCGACGAGGTGTCTTGCCGAGGAAGTCTACTAAAACTTGTCCCTTTACGGCAGAAGAGGCACGAAGTTATATCGAATTGCGATAATATCATTGACCATGCGAAAGGCCGAGAGTCTGTAGGAAAGTGTTGGACGAGTCATCGAAGTATTGCGATGGATTAAACTTCGAGATGAGTTGACCTTATGAAATGGTACGGAAGCACGGCGGCGAGATCGGGGCCAAACAATGCTTTTCAATTGCGGGATACCTTGCTTCGTCGGAAGTAAACAACGAGCTTAAGTAAAGAGCATTTTCTTTACCCTCATCGTTGACACAGGCTAACGGGGCTCGAGAGAATGGTCCCCAAGCCGCGGTGTAAAGTATCGATTAATTACACCGGGCGGGGGTTCTTAGACGAGCGGTGTCATTAAATGACATTGTTTAATGTCCTCGAAGGCCTTACGGCATTTCTCTTCCCAAATATTTTGCGTCCTTTTTAACTAGTGTGAGAAGGTGACACACACGACGAGGTTCGAGATAAGCGTCGAAGATATACCGGCTTTAGAAAAAGATCGTAGTTGTTTTAAGGTTTTGGGAGGCGGCATTTCTAAGATAGCTTTAATCTTCTCGGGTCGATTTCAATTCCACGATGTCGGACAACGAATCTAAGAATTTCCGGAGGTGACGAGCCCAGAAGGCACATTTGAGGTCATCTTAAGGTTAAATTGTCTTAATCGTTCCAAAACAATTCTCAAATCATACAATTGGTTTTCTTTTTACTTTGCTTTTGATGACCACATCGTCTACGTATGAAATTCGACTTGATTGTGGATGAGATCATCAAAATTCTTGTCATCGCTCTCGTAGGTTGCTCTGCGTTCTTCGGTCGAATGGCATCCTTTGTGTGGCAAAATACTCGATCGGTGTTCTGAATCTTTGTAAGCTTTTCATCTTTTGGAGCCATTTTTATCTGGTTGTATCCTGAAGATCCATCCATGGTAGAATATTTCATGTGTTGAAGCGATATCGATCGTGAATTACGGGATCGGTGGAGGGGAATTCATCTTTGGACATGCTTGTTTAAATCTCTGAAATCCACACAAATTGCGATCGACCATTCTTCTTTCGTAGCACCGCATTGGGTAACCAAGTCGGGTATTATTCTTCACGGACAAATTTAGCGATACATTAGCTTTTTAACTTCGGCTATGACTTGTTTGTTCGATTTCTAGACGCATTTCTTCGGGACAGCAATGCATTGGAACAAAAGTAGGATCCACTCCTAGCTTATGACTGCATTTTGGAGCTAATCACAGCATCTCGTCATAGTTTTGAGCAAAACGATCTTTAAATTCCATTAATAATTTGATTATTTCTTCGGAGTCTTCTTTATTGAGTAGGAGCTAACAAAGGTGAGCTAGGCTCTGCTAGTGCCTAAGTTAGCTTCCCGTTAACTCATCTGTTGTAGATTTGATTTCTTCTTAGAATTACGGTGGAAGCGTCTCCAATTTGTAAATCTTCGAGAGGAGTTCGTCGCCAGTTTCCATGCGGTTTTCATTGACCGCAAGTGACAGCCAAGCAAATTCGGCATCGTCGGCCCGATCCCTGCGTGCCAGAATCCGAGTCCATACTTTGAATTGGGAGGACGACCGGAGTTATTCCATAATTTTTGAAAATGTTGTGATTGGCACTTTTGTCATTGTGAGGTAAGAAACACGTTGAATTAGAATTTTGAACACGGGAGAGTACCACTGAAAAGGTAATTCCATTAATTACGATGAAGATACATCTTCAAATTGTACATTATTTTCAGTTTTGGAGGAAGGAGCACCACGATAGAATTTGATTGGCTTTGCACCGCCGCTACGTACCTCTTTGACCACTGTTGACCTCATTTTTGATGAGGTCTTCCTTTCTTCTTTTTAGTGCTTAGGATCTAGCCTTAGGCTTTTCCTTTGACTATCTTAGAGGGACTAGGAGTGGGACCCGCCTTTTAGAAATTCAAACCACTTCTAAACTCCTACGGAAACTCCTGAGCTTGACTATAGACCCCTAATCACCTAGAGGGTTGAAATCGAATATGGAAGTTTAAAGGATGAGTTCTATAGGACTCTTTGGCCTTAGGGCCCTTACACAGGTGGCTTCAGTCGATGAAGGGGCTGACATACACACTACACCTACACACTACATTTCCACACACACTTCCTAAAACCACACCCATACCCGACTTGACCTCGACTCATGTAGGTGATTCACATGGATGGTCCTTAACCCCAAGCCCTTGGCTAAGAGGGTTAGGAACAACATAGTGAATGCCTGAGTGAGTCCTTTCATGGCTCATATGGGCTTGAAATGGCTTCATGGCTCAACCAAAATGATTTCTTTCCACCCAAATTCTTGTCTTCATTCCCAGTTTTCGATTTTGACCCCAGGGACCCTACACACCACTAACCCTACCCCAAGGAAACCCTTGAATTACCCAAGGTACACCCAAAAATCTCCAAAATTACCTAAAATTTTCCAAAATCAATCCCAAACACCTCCACATCACTCAAATTGATCATCCCATACCCAAAAAATACCAAAAATTCCAAGAAAACCTCCCGATACCCTCAAATACCCAAAATACCCTTCTTGGCCTAAAAATCCAAAAAATTCAGAAAATTCCCAAAAAATTCCATAAAATCCCAAATATTCCCAATTTCATTTTGTCCAACTACACCATGGGCCAATTTTGTCAATTTTCTTTTGTCAAAACCCCCAAATTGACCCATTTTAACCCAAAGTGGACCCGATATCGGAAGCAGACATACCCAATTGACCCCAATTTTGGTCCAATTCAATTCTAAACTTCAATTCAACATTCCCAATACCAATTTAGACCAAATCCAAGTCCAATTTGATTGACATTTGGATCAATTTCACTTTGGGCCTTAAAGCCCAATTTGGACCCATGACTGAGCTTAACCCAAACTCCTCACCCAATTCAACTCCAATTAACCCCAAATCTTTTCTAAACCTTCCTTAACATCCTCATAAACAAAACACTAACATGATTTGCCCAAGATTTTGACCCAAACCCCACTCCAAATTCAACCCAAAAATCCAGACCCAATTTTGACCTAAGCAAAATCTAACCCAAATAGGCTATTCTCAAAATCAAAACCCAACAAAGCCAAAACCTCTTTGAAACACTCCCATAAACATTTCTTAATATTTATTTTACATCAATTTCAACCTAGCCCAACATTGGCCCAAGTTAGCCCAATTTGACCTACATTGGCCCATTCTTGAAAATTGAAATCAACCCAGATTGAGTCAAACTACTAAATTTGCTTGATCCTCATGACACATCCATGAGCTAAACCCAATAATGACACATTTTAACCTCTTTACAAAATTTCATCCCAAAATCCATTTTAAAATTCAGAGCCCACTTTCCTAATCCATCTTAGCTTCATCTAAAACCCTTTGAAAAAAAGCCAAATTCTTCCAAGGCCCGCTATGACATTTCTCATCATACTTTCAATTAAAATCATCCACAAGTCTAAATTCATCATCGAATAATTCCAAAATCAAGCCTCATGCCAAATCACCCCTAAATACCCAAAATTTTCCTTAAATCCATTTCCATGAAATTGACTTTACTTTTCTGACAAATGGAGCCATGGAGCCATGCATAAGCCATATGCAAGCCATGAGAGCCTCTTTACCTTGTCTACATGCCATTTTAGACGAGAGGAGAGGCTCTTTCCTTAACTCCTAAAGGTGGTTAACCACTTACATGATTCCACTAAACCATGCTTAAGCCTAATTGTACTTGGATTGTGACTTGACCCAGTAAATGAAAGTGATCCGAATCACTTTCTCCTCGGCCCTAAACCGGGCCTTGGGTGGTGCACCTAGCCCAAATGGGTGGGTTGGCCATTTAGGTCCAAATCTGGCCATGCCCCATTCCACTGGATCAAAGCCTTTACACATGTCAAAAAAAAACGTGGCAGATTGATTGCAGCCTCTGACCACGACGCTTTGACCACGAGGGTGACCCATGCACTGTGGAAGCGGCCACCGGACGCCGGAAAACACCATGGCCGAGAGCTCGCATGTGAGCCAACGTGAAATTCTCACTTGCTGAGCTGCCCCATCTAGTGGTCACCATGGCTGATCTTCTCCTCCTGCAGAGCAGCTGATCCCAAGCAATAACTCTCCTGGGAGGCCCCCAGCCAGCTCTATTTAAACTCCACCCCTCTCGGCCATAAGGGGAGCCAAGCACAAACCTTGCCGAAACTACGCAAAATTGTTCCAAACCCTTCACCATCCTTGTGAGCAGTTGATCCCGAGTGTCAATTTGCCCTAATCCCCACCAACGAGCCCAATTTCTCAACTGAAATTCCACCCGAAACCAGGACACTTTGCCACAGTGAGCCAATCCTCGGTCGGCGGTCCCTACCTTCCTTTGGACCAAGAGGAGAAGTTTCCCCTTTGAAAGCCCCATCTCCAGGCCACCCGGTTGCTCCCGGCCTCAAAGCTTTGTGATCGGCTGTGGTCACTCATAAGCAGGCAATTCACCGCAGACCAGAGACTTCATGCGGAGCTTCAGGACCCGTCGAAGGTGCGAGCGGCTCTCCAGTTGAAGCCGCCTTCTACGAAGCTAAGGTATGGAGTTAACTATCCATCCCGAGCTTCTGGAGATTCTCCATTTCAAATACCTTAGTTTCAATGCATGTTAGCCGTATAGATGTGTTCGTCTCTTCAAGACGAATCCATAGAGTACTGAGACATGAAAATCCATTGAGAATCGAGTGAGATCTTAGGGATTTAGTGTGGACGGCTCTCGGGTGAGAACACTTGGGGACGATGAACGGATGCCGTCCATTGCATCCTGGCACGGACGGCCAGGATTGCGTCGGACCAGGAGACGGTACGAGAACCGCAGGGCCCAGGCTGCGGTAAGATGGCGGCGTCGAATGGGAGGAGCGAAGCGCGTATTGCGGAGGCTGCCCAGGGTTGGCCAGCAGTAGCGCGTGGATAAATAGAAAATTAGGGTATTTTTCTATTTATTTAATTCCCTAAACTTCAAAAATTCATATCTCTGTGTAGAAAAATCACAAAATAAAATAAAAATACCCTCTTGCTCAGTGAACAGAGGAGAATAATGTGGAAAAGAAATCATTCAATTTCATTAATTATTTTATTTTTTATGATTTATTTACTCTCTAAATACATTTAATTCTCCATGCATGTATACAATTCACCATGGCATGAGACCATAGGGCTTTTGAAGCCTACGAACTTGGGAACATTCCCTGAATTTTTCCAAGGTCAAATATCATGAAAAGTTATTTATTTTTCAATGCATGTTGCTGTTTTGGTATTTTAATTCCAAAAATTAGCATGTTGTAGAAATAAATTCTAGAAATGTTGGTGATGTTCCTTATGACCGAGGAGAACTCTAGGAAAAATAGGACTTGAGTTAATTTACTCAGATTAACCTAATTATTAAACACCTAAAATAGGTCTTTAATTAATTAGAGTTAACCAGGCATCAAATTGACTTGAAATCAATTCTCCAACGACCTTTAGGATCAGAGGAATCCACCATAAAAATTTGAAGTCAATTGGACTTGGTTAGCCCCACTAATTGGGTTGATTAAGCCACTTAGCCATTTTAAACTTTAAAAATTCATAACTTTTAAAATACTTTTTAAAAATTCACCAAATTAGTTTTTGGAGCCTCTCTGATATCAGGGGGCCTAAGAAAATTAAAATTTCAATTTTCTAAAAAAGTTGATTTTTTAATAATATTTTAATATTTTTAATAATTAAAAAATAATAAAAATCACAAAAATAATAAAATTCACCAAAATGTCAGATTTTGAATTTTTAATCACTTAGGAACAAATCCCACATTTTTCCTAAGTCTATTTAGTGAGATATTAAATTTTAAAGCCCTAGGGTAATTTTGAAATTAAAAAAAATGCATTTTCACAGCATTTTCACTGAAATAATTATTATAAATCATAGAAAAATCAGAAAATTGCAAAATTTGTTTCTCTGGTTTCCTTGATATCAGAGAGATTTTGAAAAATATAAAATCCATTTTTCAACATTTATTTTATTTTTAAATTAATTAACACTCCAAAACTCAAAATAATTATAATAAAAATATAATATAATTCAAAAAATCACCAAAATTGGTCCAAGTGCTTCTCTGGTCATTAGGAATGTCCCCTAATTTTCTTTAAGGACAGAAACTTCCCTTGGTCATGTTATCAAATTTTCCTTGAAAATCTCTATTTTCCACCAAAAATAATTATATAAATAAATTAAATACAGAAAAATCACATTTTCTCCTCTCATGTCTTTATTGACATATGAGTGAAGTCACATAAAATTTCAAGTTCATTTGAGTTCAATTTAGTGAGTTATGAAATTATTAAGCTTAAAGGAGTAAAATGGTAATTAAAATCTTTAATCCTTAATTAAAACTTTAGGTTTAATAAAATCGAAACAAGTAAAAAATATTTTGATCTTTAATCTGATTTGGATGATTGAAATTTAAATAATTAAAGGGGTAGCAACCCATTAAATAATTTTAAAATGATTAAACTTTAATTAAATAATAGATTAAATTTGGAGGAATAATGAATTGGAATTATTAAAATAAGGGATCTTTATTAGGAAGAGATTTATTCTTTAATTTAAAAATCCCTAAATTAATTATATCAACTAATACTCAATTTTTAATTAAAATGATAACTCAAATTTAAAATATTTAAAGACTTAATTAAATCATTAAAATCTTTTGAAATTTCAATTAAAATTAAAAATAAAGTAAATTAAAGATAAATTAAATTAAGATTAAAATTAAATTTAATAATTAAATTAAATTAAAAAATTAAACAATTAAATTAAATTAAATTAAATAATTAAATTAAATTAAATTAAATAATTAAATTAAATTAAATAATTAAATTAAATTAAATTAAATTAAATTAAATTAAATAATTAAATTAAATTAAATTAAATCAAATTAATTAAACATCAAATCAAATTAAATTAAATTAAACTAAATATAAAGCAACTTGAACACTATTCAAAATTTAAACCCTTTAACTTAAATCAAATCACTTGAATACTAATTTACCCTTGAAAGCTTTGATTATTATAACTCTAAATAAGAACATCAGATGAAATGTTATCTCACTCATAGGATATTCGAATGTCCTAGTTCACCGAGCAAGTTAACAAGACTTGAAAACCTCGGATGATCGATTCATCTATATAATTAAATTCATTTGGACTTAAAACAATCCTAGAAATATTGAAAGGATGTTTAAGATCCTTCTTAAAGCACTTCCTCGATATGATAGGATATTTATAAGAACAATTGAGTTTGATTATTCTTTGATGAAAGAAAATCGTCCTTAAACCAAAACCAAAGAACCTAGACGTCATAGGAGATGACTAGGTATAGGGTTAGGAATTTGGTAGAAAACCATAACCTTTCCCTTAGCTTTACTGGAGACTTAAATATTATAATTGTGTTTTTAAGTGCAGCTTGGGATGACGGAAGACCCTCGGTACGCATTTGTATTATTGCAATTTACTTTCACGCAATTCATTTTCCGGCAATTTACATTATTGCAATTTACTTTATTGCGAATGCATTTATTTTTCTTGCATGATAAACAAGCTATTTGCATGAAAACCCACCTTTAGGATAGACCCTAAAACTGAAACCAAAATTAAGTTAAAAGTCATTGCAAGATAAAATTCACCGCCACTGACATTTGAAATATAAAAAAGCAAGCTCAAGAATTTAATCCTGAAACGAACACCTTCTGATTACAACTAAATTAAACGTCTTTGTTGGATGATCGGGAATACCTCGGATGATGTAACTTACGTGTTGCTAACGAGTTTCCCACGGTCTAAATGAAAGTGTGGAACTCATTCGGTTGAGTTTAGCAAATTCATACGAATTTAGAAATTGAATGCGATAAAAATAATGATGCGGAAGGATGGAACCGTGGGATCTTAACCGGTGTCGTTATAATCAACTTTAAAATTTGTTTTAAATAAAACATAAAAAACACTGAAATTAAGATTTTCTCTAAACCAAAACACTTTTCTCGAAGCTCACGATTTATGATTTCTAAAACTAAACCTACTGCTGACAAGGAGCTCGGAGCATGGTGGGCGGCACGACCATCGTCATCGGCAAAACTACGAGTCTACTTCGGCAAAACTTTCCTAGAATTAAAACAACCAAGCCATAGGACTTCGAGGTAGTTTGCACAGTGCGACATGAATCCTCGGCTCTTCGTTAGCGTTGCATTGCGAATTAATACTAGCAGGTCTTAGAGATTAGAGGTAGTCGTCACGATACGACAATAGGCTAATAACTAAAATTTGTTGTTTGATTTTATCATACAAATATAAGCCCTAATTAATTAAAATTGGCGAGATTGAAATATCGATAAAACATTAGGACTTTCTAAATTCGAATGACAAATGGGATAGTCGGGAAATTATCGAAGTTCACTTCGAATCAGTGATTTCTCCTACCTCTCTTCCTTCGGATTCACAAAACAAAATGTTCCAAAGTTTGATCCATTCCCAGTGACTCCCCGAAATTCGATCTTTGAAAACCTTAAACTTTGAAATTCTTGAGGAAGCGGGAATCATTGATTATTATCGAGAGTTTTCTTAGGTGATTCACGTCACTTAAGATGTAATTAACTATAGGGGCTTGCCCTTATAGGGGTACAGGAACAGTGTATAAATATTTTGTTTAATGTTTTCATATTAAAAAACGGGGAAACTTGTCGGCTTATAAAATTGGTTCGCGGACGAAACGGATGTCACTAATCTTCTAGTTTATTTAATCAAGCCCCACCATCAAGCAGTGTGTCTATCCTTAGGGATAGATACACGGTTTGTGGTGCGGTGCTCGTTTATATAAACTATTTGGGATGTGAGATCGGTTTAATCTCATATCTTAAAACCTTCAAATTTAAAATTATTTTCAAAATCAATACTACTTTTCAAATTATTTATTTTAATTAAATTAAAAATTCGCCGACAGATTTCTGTTAGGCAACCCCTCTTCAAAATAAAACACGACCTAAAAAAATAAGCCGCACACCACCATACCCTCGATCTTGTTAGAATGAATCGGGGTTAGGGTCATAGTATGTACGTAGTGGTTAATCTTCTCGTACATTGATTCGTATTCTTCATTCTTTTCATCTTCGAGGGAGATCTTGAATTGCGGCTTCTTGACTTATTGTCGGCACTTCTTGCTCGATTTCTTTTTCTTCTTGGAAGCATCATCCCAGTCAACATTGATGGCTGGTTTCCTGCATCCCGGTGTCCTAGTGTCTCTACCACAACCTCGTCCCCTGACCTCGACCTCGGATGCGAGTTGTGGAGAAACCACTCACCATCTCGCCGTAGGGAGTGGTGAGTGATGTGACTGACTAGAACTTCGAGCTCTTCGTTGTCTGGACTTTCTTTGCTTCATTTGTTACGGTATCTCTGGAGAAGATTGTTTTTTCTTTGGCGGTGTATAATAAGCGGCATCTTCATGGATTCAATTTCATGTACGGAGAATGGTTGTAAGTCACCTTTGATGCCTTTGTTCCCCTCCATCGTAATATTTGATGCAACGTACGAGATGATGGTACCATCTGTTTTCATGTATCCGCGGTCGGCCCGGCGGGAAGCGTTGAACGATGTTCCCCGAATCGATTATGTGAAATTTTGCGGTTGTCTTTGCTAAGTCACCGGTCTTCATCGGTAGCGTTATTGACCCGGGCTCTTTCTCCTTTAAGTTGGAATCCTCTTAATAAAATTTTGTACGCTTCGAGCTCGCGAGCATGATTTCTAAATATCCTAGTGTTCGAAGACTCATTATATTGATTGATGCTCCTGGATCCACCAATACTGCGGAAGTGTAAATTTTCGATTGTAAGCTGAAATGTACAACGGTCGGTTGTCGTCTGGCATCCCAAGTAGTAGGTCAACGTCCGTGGAAGTAGCATCTCATTGTTCTTTTAACGACGAGCCTCATGCAAGGAATCTCAGGCCATTTGAGCTAAGCAAATTTCGGATCAAGTAAGGCCTTGTTCGGAAGCTTCTCTTATCTCCTTTGATAAGATGAGAGCGTCGTAGATGCTCGGTTTGGCATTAGATTCCTATGGGTGGGGCCCAGCACGTTAGCCAATTACTTGTTGCATGTGTCTCGGCTTCTTCTCGAATGGGTATTTTTACCAGCTGGGGTTGGTTCTTCTTGAACAACCACCTGCTCCCTTCTTTTGGACCCATTCTTGGAGGTAGAACTCTTCCCACTTCTTAAGTTTGACTTTCTGTAATTTCTTCGAATCTAGTGTTGAGCTCGGTGTCTCCTCTGAATCGGAATGACGGGCTCTTCGGATTATCTTGAGAATGCGAAGGCTCTAACTCTATCGTATTTGGAGCTCCTCTAAACTCGCAGATAGATCCGTTGCTTGTTGAGCTTTCGTAACCTCCTTGATGGATGTCTTCTTCGTTATTTTGATCGTCTAGATCGTGTATGATTTGAGAATTGTCGTTGGTATCGAAATTGATGTCCGGATTGTCGCTAGTTACGTAATTGTTAGAAACGATCAAAACGTAACTGACACTCACCCTTATCATTATATGATCCCACCGAAGTGAGCGGATAATCATACAAAATCGAGAGGTTCGAGGGATTTCTCCAATTGGAAACAACTATCTAGGGATAGCGGCCCCTAGTCGCCTTAGGAATCTCGGTCCCTCTCTTCTTCGTCGATTTTCTTCTTTTCTTCAATCGCCTCCTGCGAGGTGGTTCTTCTCATAGAGTAGTACCGGCTTAACGAGGTCTCGAACTGCGAGATTGAAGCTCGCACCGAAGCGGTTCGATGTTGTCACAAATCTTCTTCGAGGACCTTGTCCGGGCGGTAGATCCATCCATCGACGGTCGTATAGGGATCTATTAGAATGACGGGATCGAGTTGAGATAACATTGACGGGAGAACCTCCTTTCTGGGGTTCCTTCATGTACTCATTCGGAATCGTTATATTCCCTTTCCGAAGGTTGTGTCATTGAGCCAACTTTTAAAGGTAATGCAATCTTCCAATCCTTGTGCCCAAGCATCCGGTGGTAGGGAAAAAGTTGGGATCACCTTTCTTGTTGACTTCCTACGGTCTTTTAGGCTCTGGCGGTAAATCTGGAGTCTTCATCAGACTACGGAACATTTTCGGTCTTGCTTCATTCTTGAACGGATATTCACTCGAGCTCCTCAATGTACGTTGCGGACGAGACGGTTGTTCATGCTGTGGGAGTAGTGATATTTAGGCCGGGATTGTTGTGTAGTGTTCTTTGTGGTTCTTCTGTCGTTGATGAGTATTTGCATCGGTTTGCTTGCCTTTGTCAATTTGTATGACGATCCGGATTTCTTTTCGAAGGTCTTTACCGGCTCCCCTTGTCCGTCTTGTCGGCGAAACTTAATTGCTTCACCTCTTCTTGCAAGCTTAGACCTTGCTTAACAACTTCTCGAAAGTTTTAATAGTGAATCCTTTGAGGAGAAGTCTTATCGGGCCGTGAATGCTTTTAAGCAGATCTCGGCCTCATTGTTCTTGTAGTTGTGGTTCACACTTCATGCTTAAGTTCCTCCATCGAAGTATGTAATCCACCAAAGTTTTGTTCGGCCTTTGTTTTTCTACCACTAAATCACCTATAGTGATGTGGTCTTGAAGCTCGGAAAATCGCTTGATGAAGAGGTTCTCTAGCTACGAGAACGTCTTCATAGAACCATTGGTAATTACGCATGCAGTCGAAGTGATTCTGTGTGTGAGGCTAATGGCTTGTCGGAAGAGTAATGCATCGCTCCCAGGCATTACAACAAGCGGCACGAAGGAGTGTGCCACATGCGTCGGGGTTCCGGTTCCGTCGAAGGTCTTGAACGAGAGGTGGTACGAAGCCTTTCGGGTATTGGACGGCGTCAGTGCTTGGGTAAGGTCTACCCGTCGAATGGATGTCCCACTCTTTGATTATTGCTAAGGCTTCTCGCACTGGCCACATTCCACCAAGTTCTTGATATCCTTTTCGGGGATCATGCGCAATGCTTGTATCCTTCTTTAAGCGATCATCCCCGTTGATGGATGTAAATCTCCTTTCCTCGTCCCACAATGTGAATGACTCTGGGGGTGTCTCTCTATGTGGTTGTACTTGACTCTGGAGAGTGGCCGAGCTACGACCATCTCTTCCATCCTTTTTGCCATTTGAGCGATCGTGTCGTCTTTTTCTGGCGTGCCTTCTCATCGGATTGGCTCTCTCTTTACGCGAGCTGAGAGCACCTTCTGGCGTGAAGCTCGTGTCTCAACCATGTTGATTTCTGCGTATTCGTGCGTCCCATGAATTCCGATGAATCAATCTCGTCTTCGAACTTTTCTTCTCTTTCTTTTTGCCAACCGTCGGATATCGGTTCTCAGCTTTTCCATGGCATCTTCTAGCGGGGCTTTACGTGTGTCTTTGCGGTTGTCGTGCGATAGGCGCTGCCGGGTCCCCTTTTCACGAGTCCCCTTTATCGCAGTAGCACTTTCTTCAGATTCCGGCCTACGACGAGACTTTCTCTCTCAGGCTGCTGTTTCGGTCTCCTTTGCCCGGTAGTGGGACGCCATACCATCCCTTCGCCGGCGGAAAGTGCAGGACCCCGAGATGGTACGTCGGCCCGTCTTGGAAGGTGGTATCCTCCCTGTCTGTCAATCACGAGACAACAACGGGCGGACTAGCCTTCATTCTTTTGCTTGGCTTTTACGTCATGATGGTGGGTTCTACTCGGGGGGGTCAAGACGGGATTTGACCGGCACCGCCCTATCCTTCGTAGAATTTCCGATACGGGCGGTTTTCCTTCTTTCTTGCTTTACTAAAGTTTGCGGTCGAACAAACGGCGTAGTTCTAGTCCTTTTCTTGCGGTATCATTCGTAATATGCGAGTGAGGTACTTTGTTGTGACAATCTTGCGAACATTCTCCTCGTCCTCTACGGCGGAGGGGATGGAACCTACTTCCTCCCAAAAGTGGTATGGCAATCGAGGAGCGGCGGTGTATATTACGACGGTGTATATTACGGCGGTTAAGATTTCCTCTGGAAAGCAATTTGTCGGCTACGGCTTCTCTAGTGATCCCTTCTACTTGTTTCTTCTTTGGGTCCTTGTTAGTGACGGAATCTTTGGGCGGACCCGATTTCGAAAAATAGAAGGTCTTACGAGAAGATTTGTACCCTCCACGGTGACGGGTTTACCATAATTGGATTTCTTTCCCCTTTGATTTGGCAAAAGTCGGGGTAGGTGCGAAACAACTAGACCCGGTGGGGGTAGTAAGAGCCGGTCCTCCTGCGGACAGCTGATGCTCCTCCTAGTCGGGATCCTTTGCGGGGAGGAAACTCTTGGGTCGACCTAAGGTTGAACTCGACGACGGCTCTACGGCTTCGGATACCTTGTTCGTCGGTGCAAAGAGGGAGACGTCGGTGATCTTGACATTCGTATTTTCAAATCCTTGTCCAAATCGGATGATCCCATTGTCGGGCGGCTCATCTTTGTAGACGGCGAAGTCCGATTCAAGTTGGTGAAGGAAAATCAGTTTCGGGGCTTCCATTTCTGCGGGGTAGATTGGTTGTCAGTCACGAGTTATGCTTCTTTCTTTAGGACGAAAAGAAAGGAACCGAAAAGTCCGAACTCATTCTTGTTCATATTCATAAGAAGGAATCACTTATTAAAAGAATCACTTATTAGAGGGTTTGTTTATTTAGAACGGGATGTTTGAAAGGTGTAGAGAAGGTAAGGAATCCGATTCGGAGTTGGAAAGGAAAAGAAAGTCTTATGCCGAGACTTCTCGACTCGGAAGGATCACTCCTAAACTAACACCTATTGGGGGTCCACCCCACCTCAAAAATGAGGTAAAAGGATCTCGGAACCTCTCTGTTTAGAGGTGTCTAAACGGTGGCTCCTAAATCACGAGAGAATGTTGGCTACTTTGTTCACGAGTAGAAATGAACATGGTATTCCGAAAGCGGAAGAAGAATTAGTTTGACCCATTAAGTACATGGATACACTACCGATTTTTGAAAACGGGAGTATCGATTATAATGGAGAGAGAATTTTCCCCGGCGGAGTCGAGGGGTTGTCGGCATATTTTAGGTGCATTGTGTTTATTTTGAAAAGGGTCGCCTAACGAAGT
Source organism: Papilionanthe hookeriana x Papilionanthe teres (assembly GCA_022702705.1). Lineage (NCBI taxonomy): Eukaryota > Viridiplantae > Streptophyta > Magnoliopsida > Asparagales > Orchidaceae > Papilionanthe > Papilionanthe hookeriana x Papilionanthe teres. Next base: position 111,981,334 of record CM040427.1, on the reverse strand, counting down.
TGTCGTGAATTTAAATTTTAAATTTAATTTAAATATATATAATTTAGAAAGTAGTATTTGATTTTTGAAAATATTTTAAATTTGAAAGTTTTAAGATATGAGATTAAATACAGTCACATCCCCGAAATAGTTTATATAAACGGAAACCTTTGCACACCAGGCCGTGTATCTATCCCTAAGGATAGACACAACGCTTGATGTGGTGGGGCTCGATAAAGAAAAACTAGAAGTTTTGTGACATCCGTTTGATGCAACGAACCAATTTTATAAGTAGGCAAATTCCCACACTTAATATGAAAGTATTAAACGGGGTTTATATTCTACAGGTTCTTTAGAATTCCTATAAAGGCGAAGCCCTTTATAGTTAATTACATCTTAAGTGACGGGAATCACCTAAGAAAACTCTCGATAATAATCGAAATAGTGTTTGCTCTCGAAAATTTCGAAGTTTAAGTTTTTTAAAGGATTGTATTATTGAATTTCAATAGGGAATGTATCAATTTGGAACATTTTGTTTTGAGAATTCAAAGGAAGAAAAGTAGGAGAAATTACGGATTCGAAGTGAACTTCGATGATGGCTCTCTGAAACTATCCTATTGTTTGGTTTAGTTTAGGAAAGTCCTAATGTTTATTTAGATGTTTTGATCTTGCCAATTTTAATTAATTAGGACTTATATTTGCATGACGCGAGTCATGCAGATAGCCTCGAAGATGTGAGGGTTTATGTCATGCGAACGACCTCGGAATCTAAATTAGGTTAGGGCTTAATTGCAATACAAATGCCTAACAAAAGGTTGAGGATTTATGTTGCACTAGGAAAATTACCTCCGAGTCCTATGGCTTTGTTATTTAATTCTAGGAAAGTTTTGCTAATGTAGATTCAAGTTTCTTGTGACGATGGCCGTGCGCCATGCTCAGAGCTCCTTGTTGTTGCGAGAGGTTTAGTTTTAGAAGTCATAGATAGGGGGATGAGAAAAGTGTTTTGGTTAGAGAAAATCTTAATTTCCAAGTGTTTTCAATATTTTAATTAAAACAAATCTTAAAGTTGATTATAACGACACCGGTTAAAGTCCATGGTTCCATCCTTCCGGCATCATTATTTTTATCGGATTCACTTAGTCTAGATGAATCTTGCTAAACTCAGCGAGATGAGTTCCACTTTTCATTTAGACCGTAGGAAATCCCGTTAGCAACACGTGGGTTACATCATCGAGGTATTCCGATCATCCAACGGGACGTTTTAATTTAATTGTAATTGTAGTTTTGTATTCTGTTTGTGATTAAATTTTGAGTTGTTTTATATTTTGAAATGTTGTGGCGGTGAATTTTATCTTGCAATGACTTTTAACTTAGTTTTGGTTTCGAGTTTTAGGGACTATCCTAAAGGTGTGGGTTTTCATGCAACGGTTGTTTTATCATGCAAGCAAAGTAAAGTGCATTTACAATAAAGTAAATTGCAAAGTAAATTGCAATAAAATAAAAGCGTACTGGAGGGTCTTCTCGTCATCCCATTGCACTTAAATTAGAATATTTAAGCAAGTTCCTAGGTAAAGGCTAAGGTAAGGGTTATGGTTTTCTACCAAATTCTAATCCTATAGCTAGTCATTTCCTATGACGTCGGGTTTTTTTTGTGTTTTGGTTTGAAGGCGATTTTCTTCATCAAAGAACAATTAAGTTCAATTGTTCTTATGAATATCCTATCATATTGAGGAAGTGCTTAGAAGAATCTTAAACATCTTTTCAACTCTTGATAGGATTGTTTTAAATCCAAATGAATTCAATTACACAAATGAATTAATGATCAAGGTTTAGTTAAGTTTTGTTAACTTGCTCGGTGAACTAGGACATTTGAATATCCTATAAGTGAAGTAACATTTCATTTAATGTTGTTTAGGAGTTATAATAACCAAAGCTTTAGAGGTAAATTGGTATTCAAATGGTTTGTGATTTAGTTTAATTTCCATTAATGGGTTTAGAATTTGGAATAGTGTTGAGTTATTCTTTAGATTTATTTTTAAATTCTTTATGTCTTTGGTGATGTTATATTTAATTGACTCAATTTAAATTAATTTAATTTAATTGAGTTTTAATTCAATTTAATTCAATTTAATTCAATTTAGTTTGATTTGATGTTACTGTGATCTTTTCGTCTTCTGGTGCCATCTTTATCTGGTTGTATCCTGATGATCCATCCATAAATGAAAATATTTCATGTGTTGAAGTAATGTTGATCATCAGTTCTGGGATTGGCAGTGGAAATTCATCCTTTGTACACGCTTTATTTAAATCCCTGAAGTCTACGCAGATTCTGATCTGACCATTTTTCTTTCTAAATGGTACCACGTTGGCTAACCAAGTAGGGTATTGTTCTTCACGGACAAATTTAGCGTCTATTAGCTTCTTAACTTCGATTATTACTTGTTGTTCAATTTCTAGACGCATTCTTCTGGGAGCTTGTCTGACTGGAACAGAAGTAGGATCTACTCCTAACTTGTGAACTGCTACTTCTGGAGCTAATCCGGGCATTTCATCTTAACTCCAAGCAAAATAGTCCTTGAATTCCATTAATAGCTTGATCATTTCCTCGGAATCTTCTTTATTGAGTAAGGAGCTAACAAAGGTTGGTCTAGGCTTTTCGCTAGTACCTAAGTTAACTTTCATTAACTCGTCTATTGTAGATTTGATTACTTCTTCGAACTCTGGTGGAGCGTCTCCAATTTGTAGATCTTGAGATCTTCCGTAGTTTCCGAAGCACTCTTCATTAGGTTCGCAAGTGACGACCGAGCAAAATTCCATATCGTCGGCTGAACCTACTGTGCCGAATCCGAGACCATGCATTGAATTGGGAGGCCGACCGGCTTTCTTCCATAATCTTTCAAAATGTTGTGACTGAACCTTTGTCCATTATCGAGGTAGGACACCGCTTTGAATTAAATTTTGAACACAGGGAGAGTACCACTCAAAAGGTAATTCCATTAATTCGGAAGAAGTGACATCTTCAAATTGCACATCTTTTTCATTATTAGAAGAAGAAGTACCACGGTAAAATTTGATTGGTTTAGCACCACCGCCATGCACTTCATTGACCACCATACCCTCGATCATATTAGACTAGATCGGGGTCAGGGCCATAGTGTGTACATGGTAGTTAATCTTCTCATACATTGATCTATAGTCTTCATTCTTTTCATCTTCGATGGAGATCTTGAATTGTGGTTTCTTTTGGTTTATTGTAGCCGCTTCTTTCTTGATTTCCTCTTCTTCTTCAGAGCTATTCTCCCAATTCACGTTGATTACCGACTTTTTCTATCCAACTGTCCCAACGTTTCTGCCATGACCTCGTCCCCGGCCTCGACCTCGAGTGCAAGTTGTGAAGAAACCTTCACCATCTCGCTGTAAGGGAGTGGTGAGTGACTGTTGGACTAGAACTTCAAGTTCTTCATCGTCTCGAATTTATTTTGCTTCGTTGGGCATGATATTTTTGGAAAAGATTGTTTTCTTTGGAGGCGCGTAGTAGGCTACTTCTTCATGAATTCCAATTTCATGTACGGAGAACGGTTGCAAGTCACATTTTATGCACTGTTCTCCTTCATCGTAGTATTTTATGCACTGATGCAGAGATGACGGTACCATCCAGTTCTCATGTATCCACGGTCGGCCCAGTAGTCCATTGAACGATGTTTCAGAATCAATTATATGGAATTTTGCGGTTGTCTTTGCTATATCACCGGTCTTCATCAATAGCGTTATTGATCCGAGGGCTCTTTCTCCTTTCTAGTTGAATCCTCTTAGTAACATCTTGTCCGCTTCAAGCTCGCGAGCATCAATTTCAAAGTATGCTAGCGTTTGAAGATTCATTATGTTGATTGACGCTCCTGGATCCACCAATACTCTGGAGAGCGTAAACTTTTCGATTGTGACTGAAATGTACAACGGTCGGTTGTGATCGAGTCGTCCCAGTAGTAGATCATTGTCCGTGAAGGTAACACCTCGTCTGTTCCTTTAACGAGCAAACCTCGTCTAAGGAATCTCCGACCATCCGAGCTAAACAAATCTCCGGATCAAGTAAGGTCTTGATCGGAGCTTCCCTCATCTCTTTTGATAAGATGAGAGCGTCGTAGATGCTTAGTTTGGCTGGTAGTTTCCTAAGATGGGCTAGCACGTTATAGTCCACTTTGTTACCATGTGTTCCAGTTTCTTCCCGAATGGGCAATTCTTCTGTTGGGGTTGATTCTTCCTGAACAACCACATGCTTTCCTTTGTCTTTAGGACCCATTCTCGGAGGTAGAACCCTTTCGCTTCTTAAGTTGACTTCTGTGATTTCTTCGAATGCGAGTGCGAGTTCTTGGTGTCTCCTTTTGAATCGGCATGACAGGTTCTTCTGGAGTCGCTTCGTAATCCGAAAGCTCTAACTCTATTATGATTGGAGCTCCTCGAAATTCACAAACAGATTCATTGCTTGTTGAACTTTCGTAGCCTTCTTGGTGAATGTCTTCTTTGTCATGGTGATTGTCGAGGTTGTGTATGATTTGAGAATTGTTATTTGTATCGGAATGGAGATCCAGATTAGAATTGTTGTCGTTAGTTGCGTAATCTTTAGAAACAGTCAAAACGTAGCCAACACCATAACTCTTATCATTATAAGATCCCGCCGGAGCGAGCAAATAATCATATAGAGTCAGAGGTTTGAGGAATTTTTCCCCCGAATGGGAAACAACCATCCTAGGATAAGCAGCCCCTAGTCTAGCCTTAAGAGCCTTAGTCTTTTCTTCTTCTACGATCTCGTTCTTTTCTATGGTCTTTTCTTCCTGGGTGGCTCTTCAATCACAAGCGATAGTGCCTGCTTGACAGGTTTCAAACTTTGAATCGAAGCACGTACCGAAGTGGTTTGGATGCGATCCAAAATTTTCTTTGATGACTTCGTCCAAGCGGTACTCCATCCATCATTCGTCGTGTAGGGATCTATAGGAACAATAGGATCCGTTGAAATAACATTGACGGAACCACCTTTCTGGGGTTCCTTCATGTATTCCTTCAGAATAGTTATGTTCCCTTTTCGGAGATTGCCGTAGAGCCAAGTCTTGAAGGTAATGCAATCCTCTATCTTGTGCCTAAGAATCCGGTGGTAAGGGAAATAGATGGGATGGTCTTTCTTATCGACTTCTTCTAGCTTCCTGGGTTTTGGCAGTTGAAAATCCAGAGTCTTCATCAAACTGCGGAACATCTTTGGCACTGCCTCATTCTTGAACGGATATTGGTAGTTTAACGTGCGCTGCGGGCGAGGCGGTTGCTCATGTTGTTGAGTTGGCTGATAAGCTTGTCGAGGTTGTTGGTAGTTCTGCTGAGGTTCTCGATAGCCGGTGCTGCTGTTCGCTCCATTTGTATTTGCATTTGCTGCTTGCCCTTATCGACTGCCGCGACGATCCCTAATTGCTTTTCAAATGTCTTCACAGGCTTCTGTTTGTCTGTCTTGTCGACGAAACTTAGTTGTTTCGCTTCCTCTTGGAAGCTTCCGGCCTTGCTTAACAACTTCTCTAAATTCTTAATCGTAAATCCCTTAAGGAGAAGTGCTATCGGGCCGTGAATACTTTTAAGCAAGATACCGATCGCATGCTTGCTCTTGTAGTCGTGGCTCACACTTCATGCTTAGATTCCTCCATCAAAGTATGTAGTCCACTAAAGTTTCATTCGGTTTCGTTTCTCCACCACTAGATCACCGATGGTGATATGGTGTTGAGCTCCGACAAACGGAGTTCACGAAGAGGTTCTCTAATTCGAAAATGTCTTTACCGAACCGTTCGGTAACTGCGCATACCAATCGAAGGCGATCCACGACGAGCTGGCGACGAGCCGTCGGAAGAGTAAGGCGTCACTTAGACCGGCGTTGCAACAACTAGCGCGAAAATGTGCAACATGCTTGTCGAGGGTTTCGGTGCCATCAAAAGTCTTGAACGAGAGGTGGTACGAAGCCTTTTGGGTATTGTCTTGCTTCAAATTCTTCGGGGTAAGGTCTACCCGTCAGAATAGATGCTCCGCTCTTAGACTGTGCTAAGGCTTCTCGCACCTGTTGTTCTACCATGCTCTTGATGTCTTTCTCTGGAATCATATTCTGGGTAGAATCTTTCTTCGGTTGATCGTCTCCGTTAACGGATGTAATCTCTTTTCCTCGACCAGTAATATGAATAACTTCTGGAGGCGTTTCTCTTGGGGGTTGAACCTGACTCTGAAGAGTGGTTAGGGTTGCAGCCATCTCTTCCATTCTTTTTGCCATTTGAGAGATTGTATCATCTTTTTCTTGAAGTTGTGCTCTTAACATTTCTGGTTCATCTCTTTCCGTAGCAGCCGGAGCACCTTGCGAAGCTGAAAATGCTCGTCTCTCAACCATATTGATCTCCACATATTCGTCATCCATGAATTCCGACGAATTGACTTCATCTCCAAACTTTTCTTCTCTTTCTCTTGCTAATCATTGAATGTCAGTTCTTAGCTTTTCCATAACATCCTCCAATGGTCTTCTTCGTACGTTTTTGCAGTTTTCATGTGATGGCTGTTGGATTTCCTTCTCGGGAGTCCCCTTCATTGCAGTGGCGCTCTCTTCGGACTCGAGTCTCCTGACGAAACTTTCCTTTTCAGGTCGTTGTTTCGGTCTTAACTGGCCAGTAGTAGGATGTCATACCATCCTTCTAGCAGCAGAAGGCCTAGGACCGGATGGTCACGTCGGCTGAATCTTTGGAAAGTGGTATCCTCCACGATCCGTAAACCTGAAACAACAACAGGTGGACTAGCTTTCATCTTCTTATTAGGCTTTTCTGTGGTGCTAACGGGTTCTATTCGCGGCCCAAGACGGGATTTGGCTGGCACCCGCCTTATCCTTCTTAAAATCTCTGATGCAGGACATTTCTCTCTCTTTGCTAACTTCTCTATCACAGTCTGCAGTCGAGCAAATGGTGTAATCCTAGCCCTTTTCTTTCGGCTGTTGCTATAGTATGCGGGTTGAGGTAATGTAGAAGCAATCTTGTGGACATTTTCCTCGTCAGCTGCGGCGGAGAGGGGATGGAATCTACTTCCTTCCAAAAGCGGTGTATACTCAGGCAATGGTATGTACTCAGACAATGGTGTGTATTTAGGGATCTCTTCTAAGAAAGCGACTTCAACAGCTCTGGCCTTTCTGGCAATCTTTTTACTTATGTTTCTCCTCTGAGTCCGTGTTAGGGGTGGAACCCTTGAGCTGGACCCAATTTCGAAAATAGAAGGTCTAGCAGGGAGATCTGTACCCTCCACGGTAGCAGGCTTATTACAAACTTGGACTTCCTTCCCCTTTGGTTCAGCGGGAGCCGGGGTAGGTGCAGAGACGACTAGACCGGTGGGGGTAGAGACAACAAGTCTCCTACGAACAGTAGTATTCCTCTCAGCTGGAACCCTTTGCAGGGAGGGAACTCTTGAGCCGACTTCAGGTTGAATTCAATCACGGGCTCTTCAGTTTCTGACATTTTGTCCATTTGTGTGAAGAGAGTGACGTCAGCGATCTTGACATCTGTGTTGCCAAATCCTTGCCCAAAATGGATGATCCCATTGTCGGGCAGTTCATCCTTGTAAACAGCGAAGTCCAGTCCATTCGTGAAGGAGAAGATTAACTTTAGGGCATCCATTTTCTGCAGGGCAGATTCCGAATGTCAGTCCCGAATTATACTTCCTTTCGTCGTAAAGGTTTAGGACGAAAAAAAGAAAGAGTCCGAACACATTTTCGTTCATGTTAGTGCATTTGTGATTTATAGAAGAGGTTATTTATTAGGTAGTTCGTTTGTTAGAAACAAAAAGATTAAAGGAAAAATGTTATAGAAAAGGTAAAGAGCCTGATTTAGAATTGAGAAGGAAGAGAAAGTCTTATGCAAGACTTCTCAACCCGAAGGACCGCTCTTAAGCTAACACCTATTGGGGGTCCACCCCATCTCAGAATAGAGGTAAAAGGATCTCGAAACCTCTCTGTTTAGGGGTGTCTAAACAGTGGCTACAAAATACGAGAGGTGTTGGCTGTACTCGTTCAAGACAAAAATGAACTGGGTATTCCAACGGAAGAATGCTAGTTTTGGTCCACTAGGGGCTTGGACTCACTACCGATTTATGAAAGCAAAACCATCTGATCAAAATGGAGAGAGGAACTAGTCCCCAGCGGAGTCGCCAGAAATTGTTCGGCTTATTTTTAGGTTGAGTGTGTTGTATTTTTGAAAAGAGGTCGCCTACAGAAATTATCGGCGAATTTTTAATTTAATTTAAATAAATAATTTGAAAAGTAGTATTTGATTTTGAAAATAATTTTAAATTTGAAAATTTTAATATATGAAATCAAACTGATCTCACATCCCGAATAGTTTATTTAAACGAGCACCGCACCACAAATTGTATATACGTACGGAGAGTAGACACACTGCTTGATGATGGGGCTCGGTTAAATAAACTAGAAGATTTGTGACATCCGTTTAGTCTACGAACCAATTTTATAAGCCGACAAGTTCCCCTGCTTAATATAAAGGAATTAAGCAGGGTTTATATTACCTCGGTTCTTAAAGTTCCCTATAAGGGCAAGCCCCTATAGTTAATTACATCCTAAGTGAAGGGAATCACTTAAGAAAACTATCGATAATGATCAGTGGTTTTGCTCTCAAGAATTTCAAAGCTCAAGATTTTCAAAGGATTGGATTTTGGAAATTTCAAAAGGGAATGGATCAAATTTGGAACAGGTTTATTTCGAGAGTCCAAAGGAAGAAAAGTAGGAGAAGCTGAGGATCCAAGAAGAAATCTTGGCGACTTCCCAAACTATCCTATTGTTTGGCTCGAATTTAAGAAAATCCTAATATTATTTGATATTTCAATCATGCCAATTTTAATTAATTTGGACTTATATTTGTATGATAAAATCATACAAATAGCCTCAAAGATGTGAGGGTTTATGTCGTACCAAACGACTACCTCGAAGTCCTAAGACTGGTTAGGACTTAATTTACATAACATGATTATGCAAATGCCTAACGAAGAGTTGAGGATTTATGTTGCACTAAGCAAACTACCTCGAAGTCCTAAGGCTTGGTTATTTAATTCTAGGAATGTTTAGCTGATGTTGAGTTTTTTTTTTGACGAAGATGGCCGTGTCGCCCACCATGCTCCAAGCTCCTTATTGTTGCAGAGGTTTAGTTTTAGAAGTCATAAATCAGGATATGAGAGAAGTGTTTTGGTTTAGAGAAAATCTCAAAATCCAAGTGTTTTTAATGTTTTAATTAAAACAAATCTTAAAGTTGTTTAAACAGAACCGATTAAGATCCCACGGTTCCGTCATCCCAACACTGTTATTTTCATCGAATTCACTTAGTCCTGATGAATTTGCTAAACTCAACTGAATGAGTTCTACGCTTTCATTTAGACTGTGGGAAATCCCGTTAGCAACACGTGGGTTACATCATCTGAGGTATCCCCGATCATTCAACGAGACGCTTTAATTTAGTTGCAGTTGTAGTTTTGTTGTTCTGTTTGTGATTAAATTTTGAGCTGTTTTATATTTTGAAATGTTGTGGCGGTGAATTTTATCTTGCAGTGACTTTTAATTTAGTTTTGGTTTCAGTTCAGGGACTACCCTAAAGGTTTTGGTTTTCATACAACTGTTGTTTATCATGCAAGGAAAGTAAAGTACAATGCATGTAAGTAATGTTGCAATAAAGTAAATTGCAACAAAGTAAACGCGTACCTGGAGGGTCTTTCCGTCATCCCAAGATGCACTTAAAACACATGTTAAGGCATTTAAATATTTCAACAATTATCTAAGTAAAGCTAAGGGAGATGTTTTGGTTGTCTACCAAAGTCCCAATCCTATAGCTAGTCATCTCCTATGACGTCTAGGTTTTTGTGTTTTGGTTTAAGGATGATTTTCTTCATTAAAGAAACAATTAAATTCAATTGTTCTTATAAACATCCCATCATATTGAGGAAGTGCTTAAGACGAGTCTTAAACATCTTTTCAATACCTCTAGGATTGTTTTAAGTCCATGAGAATTTAATTATACAAGTGAATTAATCATCCAGGGGTTTAAGTTTTGTTCTCTTGCGCAGTGAACTAGGACATTTAAATATCCTATAAGTGAAGTAAAACTTCACTTGATACCTCATTTAAGAGTTATAATAATAAGAGCTTTAAAAGGGCAAATCAACTTATTAAATATTTTAATGATTTAAACTTAATGATTTAATTTTAATTTTGACTTAATAAAAAAAAATTAGTTTAAGTTTGGAATAGTGTTCAAATTATTTTAGATTTAATTCTTAATGATTTAATTTAGGTTTGTTGATAAATGATTTTGATTTAATTTAATTCAATTCAATTTAATTTTAATTTAATTTAATTTAATTTAATTTAATTTGATTTGATTATAATTTAATTTAATTTTAAATTTTAATTTAATTTTTGATTTAGTTTAATTTAATTTAATTTAATTTGATTTAATTTAATTTTAATTTTAATTTAATTCAATTTTAATTTATTTTAATTTAATTTAATTTTAATTTAATTTAATTTCAATTTATTTTACTTTTAATTTAATTTAATTTGATTTTAATTTAATTTTAATTTTAATTTAATTGAAATTATTCTTTTAATTTTTTAATTAAGACTTAAGTATTATTGAAGTGATTTATTTAGGGGATTTTTTTTAAATTAAATAATAAATATCCTCTTAATAATATCCCTACTTTTAATAATTCCAATTTCTATTATTCTTCCAAAATTTAAATTAATTAATTAATTAAAGTTTTATTTTAATTATAGTTGAAATGGTTAGTAGGTTTTTACCCTTAATCATTTAAGTTTTAATCATCCAAAATCAGTTTAAAATCAAATATTTTACCCTCCCCTTTTGATTAAACCTAAAATTTTAATTAAAGGTTGAAATTTTTTAATTACCCTTTTGCCCTTCAAACTTAATAATTCTATAACTCACTAAATTAAGCTCAAATGAACTTGAAATTTTTATGTAACCTCACTCATATGTTAATTAAGACATTAGAGGAGAAAATGTGATTTTTCTGTATTTAATTTATTTATGTAATTATCTTTGATCTAAAATAGGGGTTTTCAAGAAAAATTTAATAACATGACCAAGGAAATGCTTCTGTCCTTGAGAAAATTATGAGATGTTCCTAATGACTAGAGGACCATTTGGACCAATTTTGGTGATTTTTAGAGTTATATTTTATTTATTAGAATTATTTTGAGTTTTGGAGTATTAATTATTTTTAAAATAAAATTAAAGTTGAAAAAAGGATTTTATATTTTTCTCAAATCTCTCTAACCTCAAGGAGTCTAGAGAAATAAATTTTATATTTTTCTGATTTTTCTTTGATTTATTGGAATTATTTTAGTGAAAAAGGTTGAAAATTCATTTTTTAATATTAAAAATTACATTAAGCCTTTAAAATTCAATATCTTATCCTAGGGACTTAAGAAAAATATTTGGTTTGTTCCTAAGTAATTAGAATTCAAAATGTGACATTTTGGGGATTTTTAATATTTTTATGATTTTTATTATTTTTTAATTATTAAAAATATTAAAATAATGATAAAAATCAACTTTTTTAGAAAATTACAATTTTATATTTCTTAAATTTCCCTAAGATCAGAGAAGCTCCAAAACCATTTTTGTGAATTTTTGAAAAGTATTTTGTGAGTTATGAATTTTTAAAGTTTAATTTTACTTTTGGGGCTTAATCAACCCATTTGGTGGATCAAATCAAGTCCAATTAGTTTTAAATTTTTATGTGAGACTCTCCTGACCCTAAAGGACAGTGGAGAATTGTTTCCAAGTCAATTTGATGTATAGTTAACCCTATTTAATTAAAGTTCAATTTTGGCTGTTTAGGCCAATTACGGTTGCTCCATGTGAATTAACTCAAAACCTATTTTTCTTGGGTTCCTCTAGTCATAAGAAACATAACCAAATTTTTTTAAAATTTATTTCTTAACACGCTAATTATTGGAATGAAAATACTCAAAACAGTAACCTGAACTTGGAAAATCAATAACTTCTCATAGGGATGGCCTCTGACCTTGAAAAATTCAGGGAATGTTCCCAAGTTCAGAGGCTTCAAAAGCCCTATGGTCTCATGCCATGGTGAATTTCCTATATGCATGGAGAATTGAAATAGTGCAGAGAGAAAATAAATTATTAAAAATAAAATACTTGATGAAATGACCTGATTTCTTTTCCACATTATTCTCCCCTGTTCACTAAGCAAGAGAGTATTTTTATTTTATTTTTAGGATTTTTCTACACAAAGTTATGAATTTTTGATGTTTTGGATATTTAATAAATAAGAAAATATCCTAATTTCCTACTTAACCACACGGCGCCGCATTAACCTTCGCGGATCCGAAAGGCAACGTGGCGTCTCCTGGTTCGGCACCGCCATCTAAGTCAGCTGCCACGGGGCCCGCGGTTCACGTACCGTCTCCTGGTCTGACACCATCTGAGCCGTCCGCTCGATACACGCGCGATCCAACGGCTCCCAGTCATCGTCTACGACTGGTGTGAACCCATGACCGTCGACACTAAAACCCTAAGATCTCACTCAATACTTAACAAATTTTTGTGTTCTTGTGCTCTATGGATTCGTCTTAAAGAGACGAATACATCTATGTGGTGATCATGCATTGAAATTGATTCATATCAAATGGAGAATCTCCAGAAGCTCAGGAGGAAGAGAGAGTTCATACCTTTGCTGAGAGAAGTGAAGCTTCGATCTGATAGTTGTGTCACGTTCAATTGGGTCCAAGCAAGCTCCAGATGAAGTCCCTTGGCCAGGTGAATTGCCTAGGTACAAAAGTGACCACAGCCGATCACAAATCTTGGAGGCTGAAGTAACTGGGTGTCCTGGAGAGGGGGCTTTCACCGGGGAACTTCTCATCTTGGTCTGGTGAAGGTGTAGGACCAATCAATTTGGAGATTGGCTCACTGTAGTGAAGTGTCCTATTTTTTGGGTGGAATTTGGACTCTGAAATTGGGCTCTGTTAATGGGGATTAGGGCAAATGGACACTGGAGATCAATTGCTCTAAGTGTGGAGAGTGGTCTGGGACAATTTTTGTAGAGTTTCAGTAGGCTTTTTTCAGCACCCCCTCCATGGCCGAGAGAGGTGGGGTTTAAATAGGAGTGGCTGGAGGGCTTCCCAGGGGGAGTTAGGGGTTAGGATCAGCTGCTCTGGTGAGGAGAAGAACAGCCATGGTGGCCATTAGGCATGGGGAAACTCAGCAAGGGAGAATTTCAATGTTGGCTCACATGGGAGCTCTCGGGTGTGGTGTTTTCCGGCGATCCAGGCTGCTGGCCCGCAGGCACGGGTCACCCTCAGGTTCAGGTGAGTCAGGGCTGGGGTTTTGTGTATTCAATTGGTAGTTGCCAAGTGTAAAGTGGTTGAATCAAAATGGAATGGGGGCATGGCTAATTTTGGCTCAATTTGGTCAAATCATGTATTTGGGTTGGGTTCACCCTCCAATGACTTGGTTTTAGGCTGGTGTAATGAGTTAGGTTAACAGGTCAAAGGTGGTGAGGTCCCTTTCTAAGAATATTTAAATTAGATTTGGGTTTAAGGGAGACATGATTAAGGCTAATGACTTTTAGGAAACATGGAAAGAGCCTCCCTCCTTTCCTATCTTGGGTATGGTGAGGTGCCCAAAGCCCCCATGGCTCCCATGTGGCTCATGCATGGCTTCATGGCTTACCTTTTGCTTAGAAGAAGCTAAGTCAACATTCATGAAAGAGGTTTTTTAGGAATTTTTGTAATTTAGGGGTGATTTGATAGGATTGGGCATATGGCTTAATTTAAAAAAAAATTGATGGCTCAATTAGAACTTAGGGATGGTTTCAATTAAGGGTATGATGAGAAGAATTTGTCATATGGGCTTTAGCATGAAGTTTGGGCTTTTGGAATCATTTTGTAGTGGGCTTTTTAGGAAGGCCTAGGGAAGTGGGCTTTAGATTTTAAAATAAATTTATGGATGGGAATTTTGTAAAAGGTTGGGCAAAATAATTGTTGGGTTTGGTTTAGAGATGTGTCATGAGTGATTTGAAGCAAGTTTGAGGTGATTTGGAATTAGATTTGGTCTAATTTGGGTCTCTTTGGTAATAGAGTCCAAGTGGCTCAAAATGAACTATCTTGGGCTAAAGTTTGGATAATGTTGAAATTAATGTAAAATTAATGTTGGTAAATATTTATGGGGGTGTTTCAAATAGGTTTCAACTTTGGTTGGGTTTTGATTTTGGGATTTGGGCCCATTTGGGTTAGGTTTGGGTGTAGGCCCATTTAAGGAATTTTGGGTTTGGGTTGACATTGAGTAAGTTTTGGGTCCAAATTTTGGGCAAATCATGTTAGTGTTTTGTTTTTGGGGATGCTAGAAAGGTTTTAGAAAAGATTTGGGTCAAATTGGGATTGAATTGGGTTGGTTTGAGCTAGGTTTAGGTCATGGGTCAAAATTGGGCCTTAAGCTTTCAAAATGAAATTGGATTCAAATGCCAATTAAATTGGGCTTGAATTTGGTCTAGATTGATATTGGGATATTGAATTGAAGTTTAGAATTGAATTGGACCGAAATTGAGATCAATTGGGGTGATTTGGTTTGACATTGGGTTCATTTGGGTTTAAAATAGGCTAAATTGGGGGTTTTGGTAAAAGTGGGGTAAATTGATAAAATTAGCCCATGGCGTAGTTGGACAAAATAAAATTGGGAATATTTGGAATTTTTTGGAATTTTCTGGGAATTTTCTGAATTTTTGTATTTTTGGGTCAAGAGGGGCATTTTGGTAATTTTGAGGGTATTGGGGGTATTTTTAGAAATTTTGGTATTTTTGGCTGTAGATGGTCCATTTGAGTGGGGGAAAATGTTTAGGATTGATTCTGAGTAATTTTGGGTAATTTAGGTAATTTTGCAAATTTTGGGTAATTCTAAGGGCATTTGGTAGGTTTGATGGGTGTAGGGGTCCAGGGGGTCAAAAATTGAAATTTTGAAAAAAATGAAGATTGATCAAATTTGAGTAAAGTGGAATCACTTTGGTTGAGCCATGAAGCCATATTAAGCCCATATGATCCATGAGAGGACTTATTGGAGACATTCACTATGTTGTTACTAACCCTCTTAGCCAGGGGCTTAGGAGTTAAGGTCCATCCATATGAATTACCTACATGAGTCAGGGAGTCAAGTTGGGTATGGGTGTGGTTTGAGGATTTGGATTGTGTGTGTGAGAGTGTAGTTTGTGTGTAAGTCAACTCTCACCAGACCAGGCCACCCAGGGTAGTCTTAAGGCCAAAGAGTCCTATAGGGAACGCATCCTTTAAACCTTCACATTTGATTTCAACCCTATAGGTGATTAGGGGTCTACAATCAAACTTGTGGGGTTTCCAGGGAGTCAAGAGGTGTTTGAACTTCTAAAGGGTGGGTTCCACTTCTAGTCCTCTAAGATAGTCAAAGGAAAAGCCTAAGGCTAGATCCTAAGTACTAAAGAGAGAAGAGAAGACCTCGTCAAAATGAGGTCAACAGTTGATCAGCAAGCAAATTCATATCATCTTCATCACCCACTGTTTGGTAGCCATAAAGATTAGTTAGATCAATAGGCCTCCATGTAAGAAGAACCTTTTCCCAAATCTCATATAGTATTGTGATTGACTGCATAACAGAAATGTGGTGGATGGGTGTTCAAGCCCATATTTAGATCCATGAAAAATTAATCCTAAAACTGATTTCACAATTATATTACCAATGTCAATCGACCTCCCAGTTTGAATACATAAATTCAAAATAGCACTTTTCTTGGTTACCTTGCTAATCTTCAATGTTGAATACATAAATTCAAAATAGAACTTTATCGAAATAACGTAATGTCACTGCTTTGACATTGGATTTAGAGATGCATAAGGGAAACTAATATATCCATTTTCTCTAATTTCCCAATCCTCATTCTCATCTGTCAAATAACAATACAAATCATTCATATTATCACTTGTGGCATTCAAATTAGAATAATGGCAAATAGGTACATTCTAAATCATAAAGAGATCGTTAATTCTTGCAGGAGTGAATTGTACAAACTACCTCGAACAAATACGAATCCTTGGTTGATCCCGTGAAGATTTGCATAGAATTCTTCCACGACCGTAAAAACTACGGTAGCGGTAGTGTAGCAAAGCACTTCCCAACGTCTCTTCTTAATTATCTCTTCAATTCTAGTAGTAGGATTATCCACACCTCGATTTATGGAGCCTCTTTCCTTGGTAATCCTCCTCTTCATCATCACTTTGTTGAACAACCGCTGCACCTCGAAACTTATAAGCATCCTTCGATTAAAAATTCAAGATCGAGAGGTTTTATAGAGTAGGAATCCATGGGATGTGAATTGGAAATGATAGTTTTCATTTTTGTGGAGTTAGGAAGTCTAAAATGGAATCTAGGGAGTTATAAGGATGAAGATCTCGCTCAAATCCGCCAAAACTCGCATTTTGAAACTTCAAAAACCTTCAACAGGTTTAGGGCGTCAGCGATGCTCAAACCTGTAAGTTCAGCAACTTCTCTGTGATTGGGCGCCAACAACGCCCATTCTGGCGTTGGTGGCGCCAATGGTAAAAAATTATCATCGAACATCGTTTGGCTCAAAATATTCCAATATCTCAACTCGATCCAATATTTATCAATTTTAAAAGTATTTAGAAGTGATTAAGGTTAAAAAATAACTATCTAAAAAGCACAATTACAACAAACAAGCAAACACACCACAAAGATACATATGGGTTGCCTCCCATAAAGTGCTTGATTTAACTTCGTCAGCCCAAAAAACCATACAGTTAATCGAGATGACTCTGCATTAAAACCTTTATGATGTCAAGTTGAAACCTGTCAATGTAAGGCTTTAATTGATGCCCATTAACTTTGAAAATCTTTCTACTATCGAGATATTTAATATAAACAGCTCCAAAAGAATGAACTTTTACAACTGTAAAAGGTCCTAACTATCTGACTTGAACTTTCCAGGAAATAACTTCAATCTTGTGTTGTGTAACAAAACTTTTTGTACAAATTCCAATTTCTTTTTCAATATCTTCCGATCATGCCACAATTTCATTTTCTCTGATCATGCATTTCTAATCTCTTCCAATTCATTCAATTGCATAAATCCCTTTTCTCTAGCATTTTTCAAATTAAAATTCAACTCTTTTATCGCCCAATATGTTATATGCTCCAATTCAACTAGTAAATGGCAAGTCTTATCAAACACTAGTCTATAAGGAGACATTCCAATAGTAGTTTTAAAAGCAGTCTTATAAGCCCATAAAGCATTATCTTATCAAAAAGACCAATCTAATTTATGATTATCCACAATTTTTTCCAAAATTCTTTTAATTTCACAATTAGACACTTCTGCTAGACCACTAGTTTGGGGATAATAAGCAGTAGAGATTCTATGAATAATATTATATTTCTCAATCAATCTCTTAATTTTATTATTCCTGAAATGGGTTTCACTTCGAGCATCACATCAAGGTAAAGAAATAGCTTCAATCCATTCTGAGACATAATCAATGGCAACCAATATATATAAATTCCCAAATGAAGGAGTAAATGGTCTCATAAAATCTAATCTGCATGCATAAAAAATTTCAACTTCCAAATTATAATTTAAAGGCATTTCATTTCTTCTAGAGACATTACCTACTCTCAGACATCGATCACATGATTTAATATATTTATAAACATCTCTAAAAAGAGTGGGCCAATAAAATCCAGATTGTAAAATCTTAAAAGCAGTTTTATCAACACCTAAATGACCTCTAAATTCAAAATCATGACATTGTTGAATAATCAAATTCATTTCTTCTTGTGACACACATCTCCTAATAATCAGATTCTTACACTATTTATATATATAAGGCTCATCCCAAAAAAAAAATCTTACATCACATTTAAATTTCTTTTGTTGTTGCCTTGTTAGATCAGATGGTGCAATATCACTTACAATATAATTCACAAGATCAGCATACCAAGGCAAATTGCTTCCAATAATAGTATAAAGTTGTTCATCAGGGAAAGTTTCTGTAACCTCCTTCTCAAATTCAGATAATTTATCATACTCTTATCTTGACAGATGATAAGCTATTTGGTTATCAGCTCTCTTCCTATCAACTATCATAAAATCAAATTCTTGTAGAAGAAGTATCCATCTAATTAGTCTAGGTTTCACATCCTTGTTTTGCATTAATTATTTGATAGCCGAATGGTCTGTATACACAATACTTTTAACTCCAATTAAATAAGGTCTAAACTTTTCAAAAGCAAATACTATAGCTAATAACTCTCTTTTAGTAGTTGTATAATTAATTTGAGCCTCATTAAGAGTTTTACTAGCATAGTAAATGACTTTGAAAACTTTATCATGCCTTTGCCCCAAAGCTACTCTGATCGCATAATCACTAGCATAACACATAAGATCAAATGGTTTCCCCCAATCTAGTGAAACAATTATAGGTGCAATGATTAATTTCTCTTTCATTAATTTAAAAGAACTCAAACATTCATCATTAAAATCAAATTTTCTATCATTTTCTAGTAGTCGGCACAAAGGTTTAGTAATTTTAGAAAAATCTTTAATATATCACCTGTAAAATCCAGCGTGTCCTAAGAAACTCCTCACCTCTCTCATGGTAGTGGGTGGCGGAAATCTCTCAATCACTCTAATTTTAGCAGGATCGACCTCCATACCATATTCAGAAATTTTATGCCCAAGCATAATTCCTCCTGCAACCATAAATTGATATTTCTCCCAATTCAGAACTAAAATTGTTTTCTCGCAAAGCTCCAAAACTTTTGCTAAGCTTTCCAGGAAAATTTCAAACGAAGTCCCTAATACAGAGAAATCATCCATGAAAACTTCTATTCCATTATCTATCATACTACGGAAGATAGACATCATACATCTCTGAAATGTTGCAGGTGCATTGCACAGTCCAAAAGGCATTCTTCGAAAAGCAAAGATTTCATAAGGGCTATTAAATGTTGTCTTTTCTTGATCCTCATGAGAAATAGGTATTTGATGGTAACCAATATATCCATCCAGAAAGCAGTAGTACTTATGTCCAGCAAGTCTATCTAGCATTTGATCGAGAAAAGGAAGAGGAAAGTGATCTTTTCTAGGGGCGGCATTTAATTTCCTATAGTCAATACAAATTCACCATCCATTAATTTGTCTTGTGGGTATAATTTCATTACATTCATTCACTTCAATAGTCACTGCTACCTTTTTTGGTACACAATTTATTGGACTCGCACAAGCACTATCCATAGGATAAATAATTCCGGCATCCAGTCATTTTAAAATCTCCTTCTTAACTACTTCTTTCATTATTGGATTCAATCTCTTTTGTGGATCAACTCTCGGTTTATGTTATTCATCTAATAAAATTCTGTGCATACAAATTGAAGGACTAACTCCTTTAATATCTGCTAAAGTCCATCCAAAAGCTTTCTTGTATCTTTTTAAAATTTCCAACAACTTCTGTTCTCGATAATCGTTTAACTTCAAAGATACAATAACTTGCAGGGTAGATGATTATCCTAAAAACATATACTTCAAATGATTAGGGAGAATTTTCATCTCAAGTTTAGGAGGTTATATTAAAGATGGAATTGAGCTTTTATTTCCACCTTCCATAGTGTCTAATACTTCGAATCTCTCCTGAACATACTCCAATTCTTCATTCTTCTTACTATCTAAATTTTCTTCATTTTCAATTTCTTCTTCAAACATTTTTTCATGCTCTACTTCTTTTTCAAATATATTTTCAAAATGAACGTTTCTCAAATATTCATAGACCTCCATCCTAAAACATTCATTATCTTTTTCCATTGAGGGATACTTCATAGATTTCAAAATATTAAAGGTCACCTCTTGATCATTAACTCTCATAGTTAACTCTCTTTTTTGTACATCAATCACTGCTCTTCCACTAGCAACGAATGGTCTTCCCAAAATGATTGGAACTTCTTTATCTTCCTCTATATCAAGTATAATAAAATCCATAGGAAATATAAATTTATATACTTTCACTAACACTTCTCTCCATATCAAGTACAATAAAATCCACAGAAAAGATAAATTTATCCACTTTCACTTACACATCTTCCACCACACCTTTAGGGTAAGTAATGGAATGATCTGCCAACTGAAGAGTCAGAGATGTAAGAGAAATTTCTCTAATTCCCAACATTTTAAAAGTTGATAAAAGCATAAGATTAATACTAGTTCCCAGATCACATAAGGCTAATTCGAAAAAATTTTCAACTGCAAAACATGGAATAATGAAACTCCCAGGATCTTTAAGTTTTTCCGGAAGCTTCTTCAGAATAATTGCACTACACTCTCCACTAAGTGCAATAGTTTCATGATTTGTAAACTTTCTTTTCTTTTTCAGAATATCCTTCATAAACTTGGCATAGTCAGGTGATACACCTAAAATATATAGTATTTTTATGTAAATTTTTATACCTATTTTTAATGATATTGCACTTTAATGGAAGGTATTTTGTGTTTTTCCTGCACGTATGATGAAAATGGATGTTCATGATGAAAGGAGCAA
The DNA here is from genome assembly GCA_022702705.1 of Papilionanthe hookeriana x Papilionanthe teres. NCBI lineage: Eukaryota > Viridiplantae > Streptophyta > Magnoliopsida > Asparagales > Orchidaceae > Papilionanthe > Papilionanthe hookeriana x Papilionanthe teres. The sequence goes on along the minus strand of CM040427.1, from coordinate 111,960,684 downwards.
AATAGGATCAAATTTGGAGAAAAAAATGAAAATAAAAAATTTGGCATTGGCGGCTAAGCGCCACTGGGCCGGCGCTTAGCCGCCACAGTTAAAAATCGAATTTCAAATGGATTTGGCACCAATTTCAAAGGGAATGGGATGCAACTCTTAGTGGGAATGTCCATAACTTCCTTTGGGCGGCAAGTTCGAATGAACGGGTGCTTTCCTTGATAGATACATCGAATCTGGACACATTTTGAAGAGACACCAAGACACCTTTTGGTTTACTATTTAAAGAGAGTCTTATGAAAGATTTAGATGAGGCAATTTGAGGAGACTCTTTCACTATAATTTGAAGAGTACTTCCATTGTTCTTCCACTGCATTTTTAAGAGTTTTTATTTTAGAGTAGGAGTAGAGATTAGAAAGGAGAAAAGGGTCAGAGTAAAGTATTCTTCTTCCCACATCTTTTCTTTCTTTTAGTTTAGTTTTTATTGAAGTCTGAAGTCTGTATTCTTAGTTGATGGAGTTGGGAGACTTGCTCTGAGGAGTAGTTTAGCGAAGAGTCTAAGTTTCAGAGGAACTTGCTTAGTCTTGTGGAGATGATTTTCAGATAAGTGTTTACTTTTATTTAGTTTGTTAATACTTGTTTTCGTTTATTATTTTTCTTATCGTTGTTTTTAATTTCAAATCAATGTTTTTTTTATTTTTCTCAATGCATTTTGAGTAGTTTATTTCATCTTTTTTTTTCTTAAATGGAGAAGTAATCAATTTTCAAAGAATTTTTGTGGAAAGTATAAGTGTTTAATAGTTGGAAGAAGTTGTGAAGATTGATTCTAAAAACTTTGTTTGCTTCTTAATTTGGCCTGTTAAGTTGTAAAATTTCTTGAGATTATGTAAGATCCAATGCGGTATTTTCTCATAAAAGTTAGTAAGAATCACATGAAATTATATGGGTGAGAACTGTAGTCCATATAATTGAATGTAATATTAGAAGATATTTTTATGAAAGAGAGTAAAATTAGAGGATTTTAGAGTGACAGGCTAAAACCCCCTAATTTGGTTTGAAGTTTTGAGTTTTGTTATGAGAAGTTAGCCCCCAGGTGGTGGGAATCGAAGGAAGTCTAGAGTGAGAGACTGGTATCTTCCCTGCCTAACCATGCTTAAAATAATATAAATTTCAAATTAACCTATGTTCTTTATAGAACCAAGTAAGGGTAAAGAACACATTTTCTTCTATCTGTCACAACAAAAATTTGAATACTTCCACAAAAATATTTTAAGAATTATTACAACTTCATGAAAGGAAAGAAAAAGATATTCTAGTTAATAGTATTTTACATCCAGTGTTATTAGTTATTGTAATTTTAATTTCTTGCTTAGCATTTTATTAAGAAAATTTCGAAAGACATATCAACCTCCAAAAGATTTCAAAATCAAGACATACTTTTTCGAAAAAAATTAAAGTAAAAAGATAATTTCTCTGATTCCTTTAAAGATTTTACATTTTCCCTGTAGGTTCGATATCTCGGGGCTTAATCAGAAAGTCATATGTTAATTGATAAACGATACGTATACTTGCGTTGTATCCCGTATTATAAAATCATAATATTCATATCTAAATCACATATATTTGGTGTGGAGTCAAGTTTTTAGCACATATAAATATATCTACCGGACGGGACCAAGTTTTTTGGCACCGTTTCTAGTTTTCATATCATATTTGTAAGCACATATATTTATCGGGGATCAAGTTTTTAGCGCCGTTGCCTGGGAAAATTAATTAAATTTCATTTTAAAGAGAATTAAGAAATTTTAAATTTTTACTTTTCTTTGTTTTTGTTAGTGTGTTGTATTTTGTTTAGTTTTATTATTGTATGCGTAGTTCAGGTTCTAAAGAACTTGTGCCTTACGATTCTGAATTAGAAAGAACTATAAAGAAAATTAAAAATACAGAAAAAGAAAAAATATTCAAGAAATTGCAAATCGTCAAAATCAAAATGTTGGCATCCATCCAGAATTAAGACCTTTAAGAGATTATGTTAACCCTACAGTAGATGAACTTCGTGGTAGTATTCACCTGCTGTAGCTGCTAATTCTTTTGAGCTTAAACATGCTATTATCCAAATGGTGTCAAATAATTAGTTTGGGGGAGCAACAACTGAAGATCCTAATTTGCATCTTGCTAATTTTCTAGAGTTGTGTGCTACTTTTAAATATGATGGTGTTTCGGATGATGCTTATTAGACTTAGACTTTTTCCTTTCTCACTAAGTGATAAAGCTAAAATGTGGATACATTCGTTAAGCACTAGATCAATTAGAACTTGGGGTGAACTGTCACAAAAATTCCTTGCTAAATATTTCCCACCATCTAAGACTGCTAAGTTGAGAAATGATATAACATCTTTTTGTCAGTTTGAAGGAGATTCAATATATGAAGCATGGGAAAGATTTAAAGATCTCCTCGAAAAATGTCCACATCATGCGATAACAGATTGGTTAATAATTAAAACTTTTTATAATTAATTAGCTGGATCTCTTAGATCAATCATCGATGCTACTGCTGGTGGATCATTAATGTCTAAACAATTTTCTGATGCTTATGCTTTAATTGAAGAAATGGCTACTAATAATTTTCAATGGCTTTCTGAAAGGTTAAATCCTATAAAGGTAGCTAGTGTTTATGAAAATGATGCTTTTACAATGTTAGCAAATCAAGTTGCTACTGTATCAAGGAAGATAGACCAATTTGGGATGAATTTTTCTCAGCAAAATCTCATGATTGAAGAAAATTCATTAGGCCAAATGGTCAATTCATATTCTTCACTAGAAAATGTGAATGCTATAATCAAACCTAACAACCCATATTCCAATTATTATAACCCAGTTTGGAAGAATCATCCATAATTTAACTGGAATAACAATAATTAGGGTGGTGTTAATCAACAATAGAGGAACACCCAAGTAAACCCATTGGGGAATTGGAACAACCAAGGTAATAATAATAGATTAACTTATCCTTCAAGTTATAACAATGCTTTACAAAATAAGGAGAAGAAGTTGTCTATGGAAGAAGTAGTATCACATTTGGGAAATAAATTACAAATTCAAGGAGCAACCATCAGAAATATTAAAAATCAATTGGGACAAATTGCAAATGCCTTAAGTAATAGATCCCAAGGAATTCTTCCAAGTAATTCTGAACTGAATCTAAGAGAAAAAAAATGAAGAACAAGTGAAAGCAATTCAACTGAGAAGTGGAAAAGAATTGGAAGGTAAAGTTTAAAAAGAAACTGAAGTAGAGAAAGAAGAGATTGAAAGACCTAAAGAGGACGCTCCAAAAGGTTTTGAAAGATGTATTTCTCTGCCTAAGGTTGATTTAGAAAAACCACCACCTCCATTTCCTCAGAGACTTCGTCAACAAAAGTTGTATAAGCAATTTTCAAAATTCTTGGAGATATTAAAGAAGCTTACCATTAATATTCCATTTGCTGAAGCCCTAGAACAAATGCTAAGTTATGCAAAATTTATGAAGGATATTCTTAATAAAAAGAGGAAGTTTGAAGAAAATGAAACTTTTGCACTTAGTGAGGTGTGCAGTGCTATAATTTAGAAAAAGCTTCCTGAAAAATATAATGATCTTGGTAGTTTCACAATTCCATGTGCAATCGGAGAAAGATTGTGTGGAAAAGCTTTATGTGATTTGGGTGCAAGCATTAACCTTATGCCTCTATCAATATTCAAAAGACTGGGACTAGGAGAAATAACCCTGACTACTGTAACTCTGTAATTAGTAGATCATTCGATCACATATCCTAAAGGAGTTATAGAAGATGTTTTGGTAAAAGTGGATCAATTTATTTTTCCTGTGGATTTCATTGTGTTAGATATGGAGGAAGATAAAGAGATACCCATAAATTTGGGGAGACCTTTTCTAGCTATAGGCAGATTCATGATAGATGTGCAAAAAGGGGAATTAAAGATAAGGGTTAATGATCAGACTGTTACATTTAATATTTCAAAATCGATGAAATATCCTGCAAGAGGTAAATAAGTTGAGTGTTTAAGGATGGATGTTATCGAATATTTAAGTGAATGTCATTTCAAATCAACTTATGAAGAGAAAGCTGAAAGAGAAGAATTTGAATATAAGCAAGAAGAGGAGTTATTTGATTCTGAAGATTTTCAATAAGAAGATGTAAAGTATGTTCGTGAAAGTTTTGAATTGTTGGATATGACTGAAAAAGATAAATCTTATGGTCCATCAATTGAAAAACCTCCTGAACTTGAGTTAAAAATACTTCTTCATCATTTAAAGTATGTTTTTTAGGTGAATCCTCAACCTTTCCTGTTATAATTTTCTCTCAATTAACTGAAAAAGAAGAAGAGAGTTTGCTTGAAATTCTGAAGAAGCACAAGAAAGCTTTTGGATGGACAATTGCTGATATTAAAAGAATCAGTCCTTCACTTTGTATGCACAAAATTCTTATGAAAGATAATAGCAAACTGCAGGCTGATCCCCAAAGGAGATTAAATCCTATCATGATAGAAGTTGTTAAAAAAGAAATTTTAATGTGGTTGGATGCTGGAATTATCTACCATATTTTAGATAGTGCATAGGTTAGTCCTATTCATTGTGTTCCTAAGAAAGGAGGAGTAACTTTTATTGTTAATGAAAAGAATGAAATGATACCAACAAGACAAGTTACAGGGTGGTGAATATGCATTGATTACAGAAAATTAAACCTTTCCACAAGGAAAGATCATTTTGCACTCCCTTTTCTAGATCAAATGTTGGATAGACTTGCTGGGCATAAATACTTTTATTTTATGGATGGATATACTGGTTACCACTAAATTCAAATTGCTCCTGAGGATCAAGACAAAACTATGTTTACTAGTCCTTATGGTAGTTTGCTTTTAGAAGAATGCCCTTTGGTTTATGTAATGCCCCTGCTACATTTCGGAGATGTATGATGGCTATTTTTGTGATTTAACTGAAAAAGGGATTGAAGTTTTTATGGATGACTTTTCAGTGTTTGGAATTTCATTTGAATCATGTTTAGAACATCTATCTAAAGTTTTAAAATGCTGTGAAGAAACTAATTTGGTCCTTAATTGGGAAAAATGCCAATTTATGGTAGCAGGAGGAATTGTTTTGGGACATCGAATTTCAGAAAAAGGTTTGGAGGTAGATCCTACAAAAATTCAAGTTATATCTAATTTACCTAGCCCAACCAATGTAAGGGGAATTAGAATTTTTTTAGGACATGCTGGATTTTACAGGCGTTACATCAAAGATTTTTCAAAGATTACAAAACCTTTATGTCGTTTACTGGAAAACTATGCAATTTTTAATTTTGATGATGACTGCCGTAAAGTCTTTGAACATTAAAAGAAAAATTAATCACTGCACTTGTAATAATTTCACCAAATTGGGAAACCTTTTGAATTAATGTGTGATACTAGTGATTATGCTATTGGTGCTGTTTTGGGTTAGAAATATGATAAAAATTTCAAAGTAATTTATTATGCTAGTAAAACTCTTAATGAAGCTCAAATTAATCATACCACTACTGAGAAATAGTTATTAGCTATAGTATTTTCCTTTGATAAATTTCGATCATATATAATTGAAACGAAATATGTTGTGCATACTGATCATTCTGCTATCAAATACTTAATGAAGAAAAATGATGCACAACCAAGACTGATAAGATGGTTTCTTCTTTTGCAAGAATTTGATTTTGAGATAGTAGATAGGAAGGGTTCCGATAATCAAATTGCTGATCATTTGTCCAGGCTTGAAATTGAAAAATCTTTCGGTGATATTGAAGAAATTAATGAACATTTTCTTGATGAAAAACTATTTACTATTAATAAATGGAGTGTTCCATGGTATGCAGACATAATAAACTTTATTGTTAGTAATATTATACCCTATTGTTTGAAATATCATGAAAAGAAGAAATTTCTGTCTGATGCTAAGACTTATTTTTGGGACGACCCATTTTTATATAAACATGGAAAAGATCTTATAATTTGAAAATGTGTACCTTTGGAAGAGACTTATGAAATTATTCAAAAATGTCATGATTCTGATTATGGGGGACATTTTGGAAGTGACAAAACTGCATATAAAATATTACAATCAGGATTTTATTGGCCTACAATTTTTAAGGATGTGAATGATTATATTAAAAATTGTTATAGATGTCAACGTGTAGGGAATATTTCTTGAAGAAATGAGATGCTCCTCAATTATATATTGGAAGTTGAAATATTTGATGTTTGGGGATTAGATTTTATGGGACCATTTACACCATCTTTCGGAAATGTTTATATTTTAATAGCAGTAGACAATGTTTCCAAATGGATTGAAGCTATTGCTTTACCTTGATGTGATGCTCAAAGTGTTGCAAAGTTTTTAGAAAAGAATATATTTTGCAGATTTGGAATTCTAAGAGTAATCATAATTTATGGGGGAAGTCATTTTAGAAATGCAATTATTGGGATGTTAGCAAAGAAATATCATATTAATCATTCACAGACAAGTGGTTTCGTTGAATTATCCATTCGTGAAATTAAAAGAATATTGGAAAAAAATGTTAATCCAAATAGAAAGGATTGGTCAATTAAACTGGATTATGCTTTGTGGGCCTATAGGACTGCTTACAAAACACCTATAGGAATATCCCCATATAGGCTGATTTTTGGAAAAACTTGTCATTTACCTTTTGAACTCGAGCATAAAGCATATTGGGATATTAAAGAGTTCAATTATAATTTGAAAGATACTGCTAAAAAAAGATTATTGTAATTGAATGAGCTTGAAGAAATAAGGAATGAATATTATAAAAGTGCTAAGATTTATAAGGAAAAGATGAAGTTATGGCATGATCGGAAGATTCTTACTAAAAATCTTGAACAAGGACAACAAGTTTTTCTGTATAATGCTAGATTGAGATTATTTTCTGAAAAACTTAAGTCTAGGTGGATGGGTCCATTCATTGTGATAAAAGTTTATTTTTATGGAGCTGTAGATACTCAAGATCCTAAGACTGGAAAAATATTTAAACTTAACGGACATAGACTTAAACCATATTTTTCAGTCAATAAATCTAAATCTGATGATAATTTAATGTTGGGTCACTCAGAATGAGTTTTGGGTATGTCAGGCTAAAGAGGTTAAAACAAGCGCTTTGTGGGAGGCAACCCATATTTATCAGTGTGCTTTACTTTAGGTTTGTTTTGTGTGTTTTATTTGCTTTGTTTGGTTTGTTTTTATGTTTTTAGTGGTAGCAATTTGGAGTTTTTAAACTTAAGTAGAGTTTATTTGACCTTAATTGATGATTTGGAGAAGTAAGAATGAGAATTTGGACACTTAGCAGACCTGTGCTAAATTGTGCATTGGCGGCTAAGCACAAACTAGTTGGCACTTAGCCGCCATAGTTATAAAAAACGTGAAAAATGTGAATTTAGAGCCTAGATCGTGGAGGAGAAGTTGTGGGAGTTATTTAGGAGATTCTAAACGTGTTGGAGAATATTCTAGCATCTCTGAAGTCTGTAAAAAGGTCCTGACTTAAGGAAAACACTTGCCCCAAGTCCTATTTTCATTTCTGAAGTCTAAGAGGAGAGTTTTAAGAGCACCATGTCTTCCTGGGAGAACGAGATGAAGAAGCAAGATTCTGATAAAAGTAAGTTCATTACTGATAGTGCTAAGGAGTTATTTAATGGAAATCTGGTTGTTAGTATTCAAGGTATTGCAGAGATGATTGCTAAATTTGAAGCCCGAGTGACTTCAATGGAAGCAAAGATCAATGATATTACTTTACATCTGGATCACATGGGATGGAAACTCAAGATGCAATTCAATCATTCAAGGTATGTGAAAGAAATAGATAAGGCGATGTTTGTGAAGAGCAAATGGATTGAAGAAGATGATATAAGAATGAACAATGATCGCCGGTTCTATCAAATTTATATTCCTGAAGGGTCAAATGAGAATAATAGTGGTCCTGGTTATATTCCGCCTAATGGAGAGTGGAATTAAAAGTGTTTTGTTTCTATTTGTTTAGTATCTTATATGTTATGTTAGTGTTCTTGTGAGTTCATGTTTGGTGTGTTTAATGTTTTTATATATGCCTGATGATGTGATGGGTACATCTTAGAGATGTACACTTATCAATTTAAGATTATAGTGTCTTGTATTTTGAGAATTTTATCCTTTATGTTTGGATAAAAATTCTAGTACTGTATTAAGTATTATGTTCATTTTAATATAAGTTTTTGTTTTTGTGAAATTTGTGTGGAATCATTTATTATTTAACTTTGATTTGGAGTATTAGAAGATTTTTGGGGAGAATTAATTATTGTGGACTAATTAAGGGTAATTAACAAAGTGATTTAGTGCATATACCTTAATTATAAAAATTTGGGTACTGGCGGCTAAGCGCTAGAATGCCGACGCTTATGTGCCAGATTTCACGGCTAAGCGCCGAGAGTTCGCGCTTAGGCGCCAGTTCGCGAAAATTGATTCCCGAAAGTTAAAAAACCCGAAAATTTCCATTTTCAACCGCCCCATCGTCTTCAACCTTTGCTTTGCTGCGAAAGAGGAGCCTAGGGTATCATATTGTGGATCATTTAAGAGCCGATCTCAACAAAAATTGTTAGAATTGGATTCCTTGAGGTAAGAGCACTACTCCTAAGTAAAAATTTTTTATTTTCACCATGTATTTTGAGTACATTATGGAAGATCTTAAAATCACTATTCATGGAGGGATAATTTATGATTATGTTTTGAACTGTGCTAGATCAACCACGACTGTAGGTATGTGATTTCCTTCTTTGATTCATTCACTTTGTGAAATATCTGGAGTGAAATTTGAAACCTGGGAAGAGGCACTTCAGCCATTGAGACCAATTACCAGTGTAAACGTTGGTGCTTATACTGTACATTCAGAGTTTGGTTAGAGAGGAGGATTTGGTTGGGCTTCTACTGCTTCTGCTTAAGCTGCATCTACTTCTCGTGTTACTACTTCATGTGCTGATTCACAGACTAGTTTATTAAGAAAGATTTTGAAAAATGTGAGTCTTACTTGAGAGCTTGTGAGAGATATGGATGGTAAGCTGGATAATGTTGAGAGATATATTGTAAAACATGATGAATATGAGGAGAATTATCAGCAATATTTGGATAGACTGATTAGAGGTGATCAGAGTGCTGAGATGCCACTTCATCCATTTTATATACCTTATGTGCCATCCAGAGATTGGAACGAGCAAGATGATGATGATGATGATGAGGATGAAGAGTAGATGTATGTTATTTATTTTAGTTGTTACATTGATGTGTTGTGTCACTGTGTACTTTATCTAGTATTTTGTTTGATGATTGTGTTGTGATGTGAACCTTGATAGTATGCAGACTGTAGTTGTACTGTTTATCTATTATGCATATTCAGGTATTGTTGTTGTTTTTATTGTTGATTTATATGTTGTTGTGTGGTAGTATGCAATAGTAAATGTTTTTATGTGTATGTTATGTCAGAGTTTTTAGAAGTGTGTACTTTAATTCCAAAAATTGTTAGGAAATTATAAACCTCTATTAGAAACTTCTATTTAGGTAAACTACATGTTTAAAATTCTTCAAATTCCACTATCATTTGTTATCTGTATGAGTGTGTTATTTTAGTTGGGGTGTTTTTGCTTTGAAAATCTTCACTACTGTAGAAGTTTTCTAAAATTTTTACTTTTCTTATTATTAAAAAAAAAGAAAAATGTTTTGAAAAACTAAATTTTATTTCATTTTACTCCTGTATTTAAATTGTTATACTTGCATATTAGAATATTAAAAATTCTTGCAAGCATGATATGTTAGTTTTTATTTCTCACCACTGTATCATTTCTTATGCTTAAATGTTTTATCTTAATTAAAAATTTAAAGTTTGGGGGAAAAAAAAACAAAAACAAGGATTACCAAAAACCTAAAATTTTATTTGAATCTCAAGAATACTTAAAAATAAATCTTATTTTTGATTGAGCAGAATTATGTACATGAAGTTATATTAGGGGAACAAAATTTTTAATATAGAAATGAATAAAAGAATTTAGTTAAAATTTATAGTAATCATGAAAAACTTAAAGTTAAAATTTTCTTAATGAAGAGGTGTTAAATAAAGTTAAACTATCTTTAGTAAGAATTTTTGTATTTTTGGGAAAATAGAAGATTTGACTTTTATTCTTCAAAGCTTAAATTTCTTTTATTGAAGAGTAATTTTCAAATATTATTATTATGATTTTTAAGTGAAAGATGTATATCTGATCTTTATTTTAAATGGAAGGATGGAATTCAAAATCATTAAAGGTCTATCCAGATATTGTAATCCTTGCCTTACAAAAAAAAAGTAAAAAAAATAGTTTATGAGAAGGGAGGAGAAGCTTGAGGTTTTAAGGGCCTAATCGAAAATTAGTTTCATACTTAAAGTTTAAGATATAAGTTCAGAGAAAATCTAACGCTTAAATTTGTAATATAGTAAGTAAAATTATTCTTCAAATAAAGATTTTTAAGTGAGAAAACTAAATTTTTGAATCTGTTGACCTCATTTTTGACGATGTCTCCTCTTCTCTCTTTAGTACTTAGGATCTAGCCTTAGGCTTTTCCTTTGAGTAACACAGAGGACTAGAGATGGAACCTACCCCTTTAGAAACTCAACCACTTCTTAACTCCCTGCAAACCCCACAAGCTTGATTGTAAACCCCTAATCACCTAGAGGGTTGAGATCAAATGTGGAAGTTTAAAGGATGAGTTCCCTATAGGACTCTTTGGCCTTAGGATCACCCTGCGTGGCCTGGTCTGGTGAGGGCTGACTTACACATACACCACACTCTCACACACACATTCCAAATCCTAGAACCCACACTTTCACCCAACTTGAATTCCTAACTCATGTAGGTAATTCATATGGATGACCCTCAACCCCTAAGCCCCTGACTAAGAGGGTTAGGAACAACATAGTGAATGCCTCAAATGAGTCCTCTCACGGCTCATATAGCTTAATATAGCTTCATGGATCAACCAAAATGATTCTATTCTACTCAAATTTGATCAATCTTCTTTTTTTCAAAATTTCAATTTTTGACCCTTGGGGCCCCGAACTCACCTAGCATACCAAAAGCCCTTAAAATTACCCAGAACCTCCAAAATTTCCAAACCACCCAAAACTCACCAAAATTAACCTTGAACATTCCCAACCATTCAAATTGATTATCCATAACCAAAAATACCAAAATTTCCAAAAATACCCCAAATACCCTCCAAATTACCAAAATACCCCTCTTGACCGAAAAATCAAAAAATTCCAAAAATTCCCAGAAAATTTCAGAAAATCCCAAATATTCTCAATTTCATTTTGTTCAACTACACCATGGGCTCCATTTGTCAATTTACCCCACTTTTGCCAAAACCCCCAATTTGCCCAAAAGTCAAACCCAAATGAACCCAATGTCAAACCAAACCTTTCCAATTGACCTCAATTTTGGTCCAATTCGATTCTAAACTTCAATTCAATATCCCCAATATCAATCTAGACCAAATCCAAGCCCAATTTGATTGACATTTGAATCCAATTTCATTTTTATGCTTAAAGCACAATTTTGACCCATAACCCAAACTTAGCCCAAACCAACCCAATTCAACTTCAATTAACCCCAAACCTTTTCTAAGTCTTCCCTAACATCTCCACAAACAAAACACTAACATATTTTGCCAATAATTTGGACCCAAATCTTACACAAATTCAAACCAAACCCAAAATCCCTGAAATTAACCTAAACCCAAACCTAAGCTAAATGGGCCCAAGTCCCAAAATTGAACCCCAACCAAAGTTGAAAACTCTTCATAATATTCCCCTAAACATTTCTCAACATTAATTTTACATCAAATCCAACATTAGCTCAACCTTAGCCAAGTTAGCCCAAATTGACCCACTTTGGCCCCTTTACCAAAGAAACCCAAATTCAACCCAATTCAATTCCAAATCACTCCAAATTGATTTCAAATCACTCATGACACATCCCTAAACTAAACCCAACAATTGCTTGGCCTAATATTTTACAAAACTCCCATCCACAAATTTTTTCAAAACCTAAAAGCCCACCCATTTAAATCATTTAAAAGCCCATTCCTAACCAATTCCAAAAGCCCAAAAATTCATCCAAAGCCCATATGACACTCTTCTTCATCATGACTTCAATTAAAACCATCCCTAAAGTTCCAATAAAATATCAATTTATTCTAAATCAATCATCATGTTAACCTCTCATACATTTATCAAAAATGCCAAAATCCATTTTCATACAAGTAAGCCAAGCTATGTGCAAGCCATGGGCAAGCCATGAAGCCATACACAAGCCACATGGGAGCCATGAAAGCCCCTTTACATGTCACCATGCCATCTTGGGCAAAAGGAGAAGGTTCTTTCCATATTCCCTTAAAGTGATTAACCACTCCCATGTTTCTCCTAAACTATATTTAGGCCTAATTATACTTGGATGGTGACTTGGCCCTACTGATTAAGCTGAACCAAACAACTTTCTCTTCAGCCCAAGCAAGCCATGGGGAGGTGAACCTAGCCCAAAACCATGGGTTGACACAAAGCAAGCCAAAATCATCCCCTCCACATTCCATTTCAATCCAACTCCTTTACACATGGCCAACTCCAATTGACTTCACCATTGCCAAGCCCTGCCCTCACTGGTCAAGATGGTGACCTGACCCTGGCCGGCCGACCACCACAGCCGCCGGAAAACACCATGGCCGAGACCTTGGGAGGAGTCAAAGTTTGGAATTCCCACCTGCTGAGCTGCCCCATGCCCAATGGCCATTGGAGCCGTTCTTCCCTTGCCCGCAGCAAGTCGATCCCGACCATTAACTCCCCTTGGGAAGCCATGGCCATGGCTATTTAAACCAGCCATTCCTCTCGGCCAAAAAGGTTGGCTAAACCAGACCTTCATAGAATCCCTCCAAACACCTCACAAAGCTTCCCCTAGCCAAGAGCAGTCCATCCCCACTGTTCTCCTGCCCTAACTCCCACAGATTGAGCTCAATTTTGGAGCTCAATTCTCAGGCTAGAACAGGACACTCCCAAATCCTCCACCAAAATCAAATTAAACTCACCCAAAACTGCACAAGACCAAGAGAAGGAGTTCCCCAGTGAAAGCCCCCTCTCCAGGCCACCCATTTGTTCTAGCCTCCAAAGGTTGAAATTGGATCCGGTGGAAATCGGGTCTAGGCAATTCCCAGTGGCCAGAGACCTCATCTGGAGCTTGCTTAGGTCCAATCGAAGGTGACACAACTCTCAGATCGAAGCCACACTTCTCTGAGCAAAGGTATGAGCTCTCTCTTCTTCCCGAGTTTCTGAACATTCTCTATTTTGATTGGGTTAATTTCATGCCACATAAACCATATGGATGTGCTCGTCTCTTCAAGACGAATCCATAGAGCTTAAGAACACGAAAATCAGAGCGCGCCGCGTGAACTGCGGGCCCCTGGAGCGCTGAATCAGATGGCGGCGCCGAATCAGAGCGCGCCGCGTGGCCTTTGGGACATGTCGAGGATGGCGTGACGTCGCGTGGATAAGTAGGAAATTAGGGCTATTTTCTATTTATTTAATTACCAGAACTTCAAAAATCCATATCTTTGCATAGAAAAATTACAAAAATAAAATAAAAATACCCTCTTGCTCAGTGAACAGAGGAGAATAATGTGAAAAAGAAATCAAGTCATTTTATCAAGTATTTTATTTTTAATGATTTATTTACTCTCTGCATTATTTTAATTCTCCATTTGCATAGGCAATTCACCATGGCATGAGACCATAGGGCTTTTGAAGCCTCTGAACTTGGGAACATTCCCTGAATTTTCAAAGGTCAGAGGTCATCCCAATGAGAAGTTATTGATTTTTCCATTGCATGTTACTGTTTTGAGTATTTTAATTCTAATTATTAGCATGTTGAGAAATAAATTCTAGGAAAATTTGGTGATGTTTCTTATGACCAGAGGAAAAATAGGTTTTGAACTAATTCACTTGGAACAACCCTAATTAGCCTAATTACTCAAAACTGAATTTTAATTAATTAGGGTTAACTACACATCAAATTAACTTGAAAATAATTCTCCACTGATCTTTAGGATCAGAGGAATATCACATAAAAATTTGAAGTCAATTGGATTTGATTAACCTCACCAAATGGATTAATTAAGTCACATAACCAAAATTAAACTTTAAAAATTCAAAAATCACAAAATACTTTTAAAAAATTCACAAAAATGGTTTTAGGGCTTCCCTGATATCAGGAGAGTTTAGGAAAATTAAAATTTTAATTTTCTAAGAAAGTTGATTTTTATCATTATTTTAATATTTTTAATAATTAAAAAATAATAAAAATCATAAAAATATTAAAAATCACCAAAATGTCACATTTTGAATTCTAATCACCTAGGAATAAACCAAATATTTTTCCTAAGTCTCTAGGCTAAGATATTGAATGTTAAAGGCTTAAAACAATTTTTGAATTAAAAAAATGATTTTTTTTAACATTTCAACTAAAATAATTCTAATAAATCAAAGAAAAATCAGAAAAATATAAATTTTTTTCTTTGACTTCCCTGATATCAGAGAGATTTTTAAAAATATAAAATCCAATTTTCAACCTTTATTTCATTTTTAAATTAATTAATACTCCAAAACTCAAAATAATCCTAATAAATAAAATATAATTCAAAAAATCACCAAAATTGGTCCAAATGGTCCTCTGGTCGTTAGGAACATCACATAATTTTCTTAAGGACAGAAACATTTCCTTGGTCATGTTATTGAATTTTCCTTGAAAACCCCTATTTTCCATTAAAAATAATTACATAAATAAATTAAATACAGAAAAATACATTTTCTCCTCTAATGTCTTAATTGACATGTGATTGAGGTTACATAAAAATTTTAAGTTTATTTGAGCTTAGTTTAGTGACTTATAGAATTATTAAGCTTGAAGGGCAAAAGGGTAATTAAAAATTTCAACCCTTAATTAAAATTTTAGGATTAATCAAAAAGGGGAGGGTAAAATATTTGATTTTAAACTGATTTTGGATGATTGAAACTTAAATGATCTAGGGTAGAAACCTTCTGACCATTTTAAATATAATTAAAATAAAACTTTAATTAATTAATTAATTGGAATTTTGGAAGAATAATAAAAATTGGAATTATTAAAGTAGGGATATTATTAAGAGGATATTTATTCTTTAATTTAAGAATCCCTAAATTAATCACTTCAATAATATTTAATCCTTAACTAAAAGGATAATCCTAACTTAAAATTTAAAATGCTAAACAATTTAACAATTAAATTAAATTAAATTTAAGATGTTGAAATTAAATTAAATCAAAATCTAAATCAAGTTAACACCTTAACAATTAAATTAAATCATATTTAATATATTAAGATAAAAACTAAAATTAAATCAAAATAAATTAAATCAAATCAAGTTGAATTAAAATTAAAATTAAATTAAATTTAAATAAAATTTAAATTAAATCAAATCAAATTAAATTAAATTAAACTTAAATTAAAATTAAATTGAATTAAAATCATTTAACAACACACCTAAATGAAATCATTAATAATTAAACCAAACACTTAAAGTAAAACATAAAGGACTTGAACACTATTCCAAACTTAAACTAATTTTTTTATAATTAAGTCAAAATTAAAATTAAATCATTAAGTTTAAATCATTAAAATAAGTCAATTTGCCCTTTTAAAGCTCTCATTATTATAACTCTTGAATGAAGTATCAAGTGAAGTGTTACTTCACTTATAGGATATTCAAATGTCCCAGTTCACTGAGCAAGGGAACAAAACTTAAACCCCTGGATGATTAATTCACATGTGCAACTAAATTTACTTGGACTCAAAACAATCCCAGAAATATTGAAAAGATGTTTAGGACTCATCCTAAGCACTTCCTCAATATAACGGGATGTTTTAGAAGAACTAGTGGTTCTTTGATGAAGAAAATCATCCTTAAACCAAACCAAGAACCTAGATGTCATAGGAGATGACTAGCAATAGGATTAGGAATTTGGTAGACAACCAAAAACCTTCCCTTAGCTTTACCTAGGTACTTGTTATAAATATTTAAATGCCTTAACATGTGTTTTAAGTGCAGCTTGGGATGATGGGAAGACCCTCCAGGTACGCTTTTATTTTATTGTAATTTTCTTTATTGAAATTTACTTACATGCACTGTGCGTTACTTTTCTTGCATGATAAACAAGACTGTTGCATGAAAACCAAAACCTTTAGGATAGTCCCTGAACTTAAACCAAAACTAAATTAAAAGTCATTACAAGATAAAATTCACCTCCACAACATTCTAAAATATAAAATAACTCAAAATTTAATCACAAATAGAACAACAAAACTATAATTACAACTAAATTAAAACGTCTCATTGAATGATCGGGAATACCTCGGATGATGTAACCCATGTGTTGCTAACGAGATTTCCCACGGTCTAAATGAAAGTGTGGAACTCATTCTGTTGAGTTTAGCAAATTCATCTGGACTAAGTGAATTCAATGAAAATAACGGAGCCAGGATGACGGAACCGCGGGATCTGAATTGGTTCTGTTTAAACAACTTTAAGATTTATTTTAATTAAAACACTAAAAACACTTGGATTTTAAGATTCTCTATAAACCAAAACACTTCTCTCATCTCCTGATTTATGACTTCTAAAACTAAACTTTTGCAACAACAAGGAGCTTGGAGCACGGTGGGCAGCACGACCATCTTCGTCAGCAAAACAATTCTACATCAGCTAAACATTCCTAGAATTAAACAACCAAGCCATAGGACTTCGAGGTAGTTTGCCTAGTGCAACATAAATCCTCAACTCTTCGTTAGGCATTTGCATGATCATGTCATGTAAATTAAGCCCTAATTGGTCTTAGGATTCCGAGGTAGTCGTTTGGTACGACATAAACCCTCACATCTTCGAGGCTAATTATGTGATCATGTCATACAAATATAAGTCCTAATTAAATAAAATTGGCAAGATTACAACATTAAATAAACTCTCAAATTGAAGCCAAATAATAGGATAGTTTGGGAAGTCACCAAGATTCTTCTTGGATCCCTAGCTTCTCTTTCTTTTCTTCCTTTGGACTCTTAAAATAACTGTTCCAAATTTGATCCATTCCCTATTGAAATCTCCATAATTCAATCCTTTGAAACTTTAAACTTTAAAATTCTTGAGAGCAAAACCACTGATCATTATCGATAGTTTTCTTAAGTGATTCCCGTCACTTAGGGTGTAATTAACTATAGGGGCTTGCCCTTATAGGAAACTTTAAGAACCCAGGTAATGTAAACCCTGCTTAATTCATTTATTTTAAGCAGGGGAACTTGTCGGCTTATAAAATTGGTTCGCTGACCAAACGGATGTCACAAATCTTCTTGTTTATTTAATCGAGCCCTATCATCAAGTAGTGTGTCTATTCCTCGGGATAAATACACGGCTTGTGGTGCGGTGCTCGTTTATATAAACTATTTGCGATGTGAGGTGAGTTTGATTTCATATCTTAAAACTTTCAAATTTAAAATTATTTTCAAAACCAAATACTACTTTTCAAATTTTATATATATTTAAATTAAATTTAAAATTTAAAATTCGCCTAAAACATCTATAGGTGACCCCCTTTTCAAAACACATAACCTAAAAAAATATGCCGACAACTTCTGTCTACTCCACTGGGGATAGTTCCTCTCTCCATTTTAATCAGATGGTTTTTCTTTCATAAATCGGTAGTGAGTCCATGCCCCTTGTGGACCAAACTACCATTCTTTCTGTTGGAATACCACGTACATTTCTGTCTTGAACGGGTATGGTCAGCTCCTTTTAGATTCTGGAGCCACTGTTTAGACACCCTTAAATAGAGAGGTTTCAGAATCCTTCCGCCGCCCAAAGAGGCGAGGTAGACCCCCAATAGGTGTGTTAGAATAGGTCCGATCTATTGATTTGATTTCAATGTGAATTCAACCTCCTCAAAATCTCGGACTGGGTCTGATACTTCATTCCTCTTTAGATTTGACTTGTTGTAAACATGTCAAACTGAAATTATGCTCTAACAACCTTCCGATAAACTCTAAACAAAATAAAATTTTGTTAAAATTTCAATTCAAAATGAAATTCTCAAAACCCTTCGAATACACAATAATAAAACAAAATGCAGAATTTTGAAATAAAAAAAAAATTCACATGAATAAATTTTAAAGGATGCCCAGTTTACAAGACAAGTGCGTTAACTTGAGTATTACTGTTGAAATTACAAGGCAAAGAACGTCACTGACTTCTGAATGTTCTTCAAAAGACGATCTGCACATCCACTGAAGGACTATCTCGCGACGAAGCTGCCAACAAGTTCAAATGCCATGGATTGATAAATAAATGGATACGAGAAGGATAATTGGTAGTGGGTCCCGACCCTCCTACCACAAAACAGTTGAAAGAGACGACGACTTGATGATGGGTCGTGGGACCCAGCCCTCCCACCACAGCAAAAAAAAATATGCTCAAGGATGTTTGAAGTTCAGCAGAAAGACAATCAAGGAGTGAAACACGATGAAACTTCAGTATTTTAATAGGAATGACTTTAGGGGAGAATGAAATTAATCCCTTAATGATTGGGTCCTTCACTTTAAGGAATTCAGACTGGGTCCTGAGTAGATCTTGAAATGAAGCAATTGTGGTTGAAATACGAGTAATTGACTCGGGATATCAAAAGTCTTTTAATTCTCTGCCATATGATTGGGTCCAGACTTTTAGATGAGTTATAATATCCCAGGATTCATGTTAAGAAACCATGTCAGATTTATTAATTAGGGGAGTTTCAACATTCAAAATCTTTAACAAAAATATGTCTTACCAGATACAGTAATTCTCAGAGAACAAAAGGAGTATAAAAAAAGAAGAAGAAAGAGAAAAAGAAGTATTCATGAGGAGAAGCTTGAGGTGAGCACACAATCCAAAATTGGTGTCCCAATTCAAACATTCAAAATCTTTAACATGTGTTCTACCAGATATAGTCATCCGCAATGAAAAAAAGAAGTGAAAAGCTCAATAAAAAAAAGAAGGAAACAAGAAGGCTCCCTGAGAAGAAGCTTGAGGTAAGCATATAATAAAAAAATTGGTGTCTTAATCCTCCCTCGATTAATAAAACTTGAAAGACTACCTTAAGAAGTCTCCTCTGATATTATGCTTTGAAGAGAGTCAAGTGATTTAGGTCTTTTGGTCGGTCATTAATTGACTTAGAAATATCTTTGGACAATGAAAAATACTTCTATCACATGAGGATAAATTTTGAATCTGCTTAGGCCCAAAAAGAAAGAATTGAAGAGAGGGCTCTGTTATCAGTAATTGATGGAAATTCAACCCTGAAGTCATATCGTTCAGTACCCAACAAATACAACTCTAACATCAATTCGAAGAGCGTCAGAGCGATTTCTTGATGACAATTTGAACAATCCTTACAAATGAGTGTCGAGAAGTGACGATCATTGTGACAGAGCTACAAAGTTACAAGATTTCCTGCTATGGTGTCTGTATAAATAACACCTCTTTGTAGGTACTTAAAAAAAATAACTATTTCGATAGTACCTTGAAGAGTGGGTTGTTTTCTTAAATCTGGCTTTAATCAATGAATGATACCTCAAGTAGTACTGCACATCGTGATGTTTCAAAGACAGCCTCGTTCTACTAAGCACAGATGCTGCACTTGCTTGTAACTGGGTCGAAATCCTAAAATAAAAAAAAAATATACACAACAAAAGAAAAGTCATAAAACATAAAAGAATACAATAAAATATCACAACAAATAAACAAAAATAAATTTCCCAT
Organism: Papilionanthe hookeriana x Papilionanthe teres; assembly: GCA_022702705.1. Taxonomy (NCBI): domain Eukaryota; kingdom Viridiplantae; phylum Streptophyta; class Magnoliopsida; order Asparagales; family Orchidaceae; genus Papilionanthe; species Papilionanthe hookeriana x Papilionanthe teres. The sequence continues at coordinate 111,940,745 of CM040427.1, read as the reverse complement.
TAAATGAAATAACAAATAAATAAATAACAAAAATAAAAAATGGGATCGTTAAAGGACAAACAAAACGAATCTAAATCTTAAATTAAATTTCAATCTGAATCCTCTCATTCGAACCTTTCAGTTCTTTCCTCAATTGAAATCTGTTTGAAACTCTTTTGAAATTTGAATATTTCCCTCGACTTATTGCTATGTCAAGTCATTTCAGCTTGGTACACTTACCAGCTCCTTTCAATTCTCTTTCTTTTGTGTCTTAGAGGATCAACTAATTCTATTAACATAGAGCTATGAACTTTGTTCGATTTGATTCTGATGGCATGGGATTGGGTCCCTCTTCATACAGATAAATCTTCGAGATTGGAACCAGTTTCCATTTCTCATTAAATTTCAATTCTCAACTCTCAAGACTGGCACCAAAATTCCAGCTCTCATTTTGGGATTAGTACCTAAATTCTGATTCCCATCATTCGAGATCGATACCTAAATTTCGATTCTCCTTCGAATTGATACCAAAATTTCAATTCAAATTTCTGAGACATGTACCTAAAATCCAGTTCTCTTCCTTCGAGGTCGGTACTTAAATTCTGATTCTCATTCGAGATCGATACCTAAATTTCGATTCTCCTTCGAATTGATACCTATATTTCAATTCTAAATTTCCGAGACTGGTACCTAAATTCCAGTTCTCTTCCTTCGAGGTCGGTACCTAAATTTCGAGTCTCATCCGAGATCAATACCTAAATTTCGATTCTCTTTCGAATTGATACCTAAATTTCAATTCTAAATTCCGAGACTAGTACCTAAATTCTAGTTCTCATTCCGAGATCAGTACCTAAATTCTGATTCTCATCCTTTTCGAGGTCGATACCTAAATTTCGACACTCTTCCGAGACTAGTACCTAAATTCTAGTTCTCATTCCGAGATCAGTACCTAAATTTTGATTCTCATCCTTTGTGAGGTCGGTACTTAAATTCCGACTCTCTCTCCAAGGCTCGTACTTAAATTCCGGTCCTCATTCCTTTCGATCAATACCTAAATTCTGATCTTCTTTTTGAGGATTGAAGCCTAAATTCCAACTCTCTTTGTCGAGACTAGAGCCTAATTTCTAGTTCTCTTTCAAATTCCGAGGTTAGAACCTAGGTTCTTATTCTCATTCCAAATTCTGAATCTTAATGAAATCCACCTTGAAATCAATCTTAAATCGAATTTCGACCAAAATTGAAACTCAAACCAAAGTTCAAACTCACACATTAAAACTTGAAACAGAAAATGAAACAAATCTAAATCAAAATTCCCCAGATCTTGTGATTTGGAATTCACCTCCTTTTCCTTTCCCTAGTGAGAGTTCAGGAACCTCCAATCTTGGAGATATACTTGATACTACCCAGCGGAAATTTTTATACTCTGCCTAAGTTTGTCACTTGGACATCTGTGTTGGTTTCGTTGATCTCTTCGGTCAACGCCAATACGCGCGGTGTGCTTGGTTAGCACACCACACCTATTGGGGGTCCATTTGTTGACCTCATTTTTGATGAGGTCTCCTCTTCTCTCTTTAGTACTCTGGATCTAGCCTTAGGCTTTTCCTTAAACTATCTTAGAGGACTAGATATGGAACCTACCCCTTTAGAAACTCAACCACTTCTTAACTCCCTGCAAACCCCACAAGCTTGATTGTGAACCCCTAATCACCTAGAGGGTTGAGATCAAATGTGGAAGTTTAAAGGATGAGTTCCTTATAGGACTCTTTGGCCTTAGGATCACCCTGCATGGCCTGGTCTGGTGAGGGCTGACTTACACATACACCACACTCTCACACACACATTCAAAATCCTAGAACCCACACTTTCACCCAACTTGACTTCCTGACTCATGTAGGTAATTTATAAGGATGACCCTGAACCCCTAAGCCCCTAGCTAAGAGGGTTAGGAACAACATAGTGAATGCCTCAAATGAGTCCTCTCATGGCTCATATGGGCTTAATATGGCTTCATGGCTCAACCAAAATGATTCTATTCTACTCAAATTTGATCAATCTTTTTTTTTCAAAATTTCAATTTTTGACCCCTGCGGCCTCGGACTCACCTAGCCTACCAATAGCCCTTAAAATTACCCAGAACCTCCAAAATTTCCAAACCACCCAAAACTTCCCAAAATTAACCTTGTACATTCCCAACCTTTCAAATTGATCATCCATAACCAAAAATACCAAAAATTCCAAAAATACCCCAAATACCCTCCAAATTACCAAAATACCCCTCTTGACCCAAAAATTCCAAAAATTCCCAGAAAATTTCAGAAAATCCCAAATATTCTCAATTTCATTTTGTTCAACTACACCATAAACCAATTTTGTCAATTTACCCCACGTTTTCTAGAACCCCCAATTTGCCCAAAAGTCAAACCCAAATGAAGCCAATGTCAAACCAAACCTTTCCAATTGACCTCAATTTTGGTCCAATTCAATTCTAAACTTCAATTCAATATCCCCAATATCAATCTAGACCAAATCCAAGCCCAATTTGATTGACATTTGAATCAAATTTCATTTTTAAGCTTGAAGCCCAATTTTGACCCATAACCCAAACTTAGCCCAAACCAACCCAATTCAACTCCAATTAACCCCAGAGCTTTTCTAATTCTTCCTTAACATCTCCACAAACAAAACACTAACATAGTTTGCCCAAAATTTGGACCCAAACCTTACTCAAATTCAACCCAAACCCAAAATCCCTTAAATTGACCTAAACACTAACCTAACCTGAATGGGCCCAAGTCCCAAAATTGAACCCCAACCAAAGTTGAAAACTCTTCATAATATTCCCCTCAACATTTCTCAACATTAATTTTACATCAAATCCAACATTTGCCCAACCTTAGCCCAAGTTAGCCCAAATTGACCCACTTTGGCCCCTTTACCAAAGAAACCCAAATTCAACCCAATTCAATTCCAAATCACTCCAAATTGATTTCAATTCACTCATGACACATCCCTAAACAAAACCCAACAATTGCTTGGCCCAATCTTTTACAAAACTCACATCCATAAATTTGTTTTCAAAACCTAAAAGCCCACCCATTTAAATAATTTAAAAGCCCATTCCTAACCAATTCCAAAAGCCCAAAAATTCATCCAAAGCCCATATGACACTCTTCTTCATCATGACTTCAATTAAAGCCATCGCTAAAGTTCCAATCAAATATCAATTTATTCTAAATCAAGCTTCATGTTAAATTTATCAAAAATGCCAAAATCCATTTTCATACAAGTAAGCCAAGCTATGTGCAAGCCATATGCAAGCCATGAAGCCATACACAAGCCACATGGGAGCCATGAAAGCCCATTTACATGTCACCATGCCATCTTAAGCAAAAGGAGAAGGTTCTTTCCATATTCCCTTAAAGTGATTAACCACTCCCATGTTTCCCCTAAACCATGCTTAGGCCTAATTATACTTGGATGGTGACTTGACCCTACTGATTAAGCTGAACCAAAAAACTTTCTCTTCAGCCCAAGCAAGCCATGGGGAGGTGAACCTAGCCCAAAACCAAGGGTTTACCCAAAGCAAGCCAAAATCATCCCCTCCACATTCCGTTTCAATCCAACTCCTTTACACATGGCCAACTCCAATTGACTTCACCATTGCCAAGCCCTGCCCTCACTAGTCAATATGGTGACCTGACCCTGGCCGTGTCGACATATTTTTTAGGTCGTGTGTTTTATTTTGAAAAGGGGTCGCCTAACAGAAATTGTCGGCGAATTTTTAATTTAATTTAAATAAATTATTTGAAAAGTGGTATTTGATTTTTGAAAATGATTTTAAATTTGAAGATTTTTTAAGATATGAAATCAAACTGATTTCACATCCCAAATAGTTCACATAAACGAGCGCCGCACCACAAACCGTGTATCTATCCCGAAGAATAGACACACTGCTTGATAATGGGGCTCGATTAGATAAACTAGAAAGGTTTGTGACATCCGTTTGGTCTGCGAACCAATTTTATAAGCCGACAAATTCTCCTGCTTAATATGAAAGCATTAAACACGGTTTATATTACCTGGGTTCTTTAAAATTCCCTATAAGGACAAGCCCTTATAGTTAATTACATCTTAAGTGACGGGAATCACCTAAGAAAACTCTCGATAATAATCAGTAATTCTGCTCTCAAGAAGTTCAAAGTTTAAGTTTACAAAGGATTAAATTTTGGAATTTCAATAGGGAATGGATCAAATTGGGAAGATTTTATTTTGGGATTTCAAAGGAAGAAAGGTAGGAGAAATTACGGATTCGAAGCGAACTTCGGTAATTTCCCGGCTATCTTATTGTTTGGCTTGAATTTAGGAAGATCCTAATATCTATTTAATGTTTTGATCTTGCCAATTTTAATTAATTAGGACTTATATTTATATGATAGAATCATACAAATAGCCTTGAAGATGTGAGGGTTTATGTCGTATCGGACGACTACCTCGGAATCCTAAGTCCGGTTAGAGCTTAATTTGCAATGCAAATGCCTAACGAAGAGGTTGAGGATTTATGTTGCACTAGGCAAACTACCTCGAAATCCTATGGCTTTGTTGTTTAATTCTAGGAAAGTTTTGCTGATGTAGATTCAAGTTTTGCTGACGACGATGGTCGTGCTGCCCACCATGCTCCAAGCTCCTTGTTGTTGCAGAGGTTTAGTTATAGAAGTCATAAATCAGGAGATGAGAAAAGTGTTTTGTTTTAGAGAAAATCTTAATTTCCAAGTGTTTTTGTGTTTTAATTAAAACAAATCTTAAAGTTGATTATAACGACACCAGTTAAGATCCCGCGGTTCCATCCTTCCTGCATCGTTATTTTTATTGGATTCACTTAGTCCAGATGAATTTGCTAAACTCAACTGAATGAGTTCCACACTTTCATTTAGACCGTGGGAAATCCCGTTAGCAACACGTAGGTTACATCATCCGAGGTATTCCCGATCATCCAACAGGACGTTTTAATTTAGTTGTAATTGTAGTTTTGTGTTCTGTTTGTGATTAAATTTTGAGTTCTTTTATATTTTGAAATGTTGTGGCGGTGAATTTTATCTTGCAATGACTTTTAACTTAGTTTTGGTTTCAGTTTTAGGGACTATCCTAAAGGTGTGGGTTTTCATGCAACAGTTGTTTATCATGCAAGAAAAGTAAGTGCGATGCGATTAAAGAAATTGCAATAAGATAAATTGCAATAAAATAAAAGCGTACCTGGAGGGTCTTCCTGTCATCCCAAGCTGCACTTAAAATACAATTAGAATATTTAAGCAAGTTCCTAGGTGAAGCTAAGGGAAGGGTTATGGTTTTCTACCAAATTCCTAATCCTATAGCTAGTCATTTCCTATGACGTCTAGGTTCTTGTGTTTTGGTTTGATGACGATTTTCTTCATCAAAGAATAATTAAGTTCAATTGTTCTTATAAACATCCTATCATATTGAGGAAGTGCTTAAGACGAGTCTCAAACATCTTTTCAATACTGCTAGGATTGTTTTAAGTCCAAATGAATTTAATTATACAAATGAATTAATTGTCCAAGAATTCAAGTTTTGTTTTCATCTTGCTCAGTGAACTAGGACATTTAAATATCCTATGAGTGAAGTAACATTTCATTTAATGTTCTACTTAGGAGTTATGACAATAGAGGTTTTCGAGGGCAAATTGGTGTTCCATTGGTTCGTGATTTAGTTTAACTTCAGTTAAAGGGTTTAAATTTGGAATAGTGTTCAAGTTGCTTTATATTTAATTTCTTTATGTCTTAGGTGATGTTATTTAATTCAATTTAATTTTAATTTAATTTAATTTAATTTAATTCAATTTAATTTGATTTGATGTTAAATTAATTTAGTTTAATTTGATTTAATTTCTTTTAATTTAATATTAATTTGATTTAATTTTAATTTAAATTAATTTAATTTAATTTCTTTTAATTTAATTTGTTTTAATTTAATTTAATTTAATTTAATTTAATTTAACTTAATTATGTTTTAATTTAATTTAATTTAATTTAATTTAACATTTTTTTAATTTAATTTAGTTTAATTTAATTTAATTTAATTTATTAATTTAATTTAATTTAATTTAATTTATTTATTTAATTTAATTTAATTTAATTTATTTGTTTGATTTAATTTAATTTAATTTTTTAATTTAATTTTATTTTTAATTTAATTGAAAATTTAAAAAGAGTTTAATAATTTAACTTTTTAATTTAATTTTAATGATTAAGTCCTTTAACATTTTAAAATTTAAATTTGAATTATCATTTTTAATTAGGAATTAAATATTATTGAGATGATTAATTTAGGGATTTTTAAATTAAAGAATAAGTCTCTTCCTAATAATATCCCTATCTTAATAATTTCAATTTTATTATTCTTCCAAATTTAATCAATTATTTAATTAAGGTTTATTTTAATTATTTTCAAATTGTTTAATAGGTTTCTACCCTTTAATTATTTAAATTTCAATCATCCAAATCAGATTAAGATCAAATATTTTACTTGTTAATTTTATTAAACCTAAAGTTTTAATTAAGGGTTAAATTTTTTTAATTACCATTTTGCCCTTCAAGCTTAATAATTTCATAACTCACTAAATTGAGCTTAAATGAACTTGAAATTTTTATGTGACTTCACTCATATGTCAATAAAGACATGAGAGGAGAAAATGTGATTTTTCTGTATTTAATTTATTTATATAATTATTTTTAGTAGAAAATAGAGATTTCCAAGGAAAATTTAATAATATGTCCAAGGGAAAGTTTCTGTCCTTAAGAAAATTATGGGACATTCCTAATGACCAGAGGACCACTTGGACCAATTTGGGTGATTTTTTGAATTATATTATTTTTATTATAATTATTTTAGGTTTTGGTTAATTTAAAAATAAAATAAAGGTTGAAAAATGAAATTTATATTTTTCAAAAATCTCTCTGATATCAAGGAAATCAGAGAATCAATTTTTACAGTTTTCTGATTTTTCTTTGATTTATTATAATTATTTTAGTGGAAATGCCAAAAAATGTATTTTTTTTTATTTTTAAATTACCTTAGGGCTTTAAAATTTAATATCTCATTAAATAGACCTAAGAAAAATATGGGGTTTGTTCCTAAGTCATTAAAATTCAAAATGTGACATTTTGGTGAATTTTATTATTTTTGTGATTTTTATTATTTTTTAATTATTAAAATATTAAAATAATGCAAAAAAAATCAACTTTTTTAGAAAATTGAAATTTTAATTTTCTTAAATTCCCCTAATATCAGAGAGGCTCCAAAACCAATTTGGTGAATTTTTTAAAAGTATTTTGAAAGTTATGAATTTTTAAATTTCAAATTGACAAAATGGCTTAATCAACCCATTTAGTAGGGCTAACCAAGTCCAACTGACTTTAAATTTTTATGGTGGGTTCCTCTGATCCTAAAGGTCAGTGGAGAATTGATTTCAAGTCAATTTGATGAATGGTTAACTCTAATTAATTAGGGATCTATTTTGGGTGTTTAAGCCAATTAGGGTTATTTAAATGAGTTAACTCAAAACATATTTTTCCTAGGGTCCTCTGGTCATAAGAGACATCACCAAATTTTCCTAGAATTTATTTCACAACATGCTAATTATTGGAATTAAAATACTTAAAACAGCAACATAAATTTGAAAAATCAATAACTTCTCATAGGGATGGCCTCGACTTTGGAAAATTCGGGGAATGTTCCCAAATTCGGAGGCTTCAAAGCCCTATGGTCTCATGCCATGGTGAATTTCCTATATGCATGGAGAATTAAAACAATGCAGAAGTCAAATAAATCATTGAAAATAAAATACTTGATGAAATTAAATGATTTCTTTTCCACATTATTCTCCTCTGTTCACTGAGCAAGAGGGTATTTTTATTTTATTTTTCTGATTTTTCTACACAAAGTTATGCATTTTTAAAGTTTAGGGAATTAAATAAATAAGAAAATCCCTATTTTTCTATTTATCTGAATCGGCGCCGCGTCAACCTTAACATCTCTGAAGTGCCGCGTGGCGCGCTCCCATTCGACGTCGCCACTTGAGTTAGCAGCCCGGGTCCTGCCTTCCGCATATCATTCGTTGATCCGACCTAATCTGAGCTGTCCGTTGGCGCGTGTATTAAATGAACGGCATCCGTTCATCGTCCCCAAGCATCCTCACCCGAGAGCCGTCCAGACTAAAACCCTAAGAACTCACTCAATACTTAACGGATTTTCGTGTTCTTATGCTCTATGGATTCGTCTTGAAGAGACGAACACATCTATATGGTGATCATGCATTGAAATTAAAGCATTTGAAATGGAGAATCTCCAGAAGCTCGGGATGAAGAATTAGCTCAAACCTTTGCTCAGAGAAGTGTGGCTTCAATCTGAGGGTTGTGTCACCTTCGATTGGATCCTAGCAAGCTCCAGATGAAGTCTCCTGGTGCAGTGAATCGCTCAGGTATGATTTCGACCACGCTCGATCACAAAGCTTGGAGGTCTGGAGCAACCGGGTGGCTCGGAGAGGGGGCTTTTGCTGGTGGACTTCTTCCCTTGGTCCGGTGAAGGTGTAGGACCAATCAATTTGAGGATTGATCCACTTGTGGAGAAGTGTCCTGGTTTTGGGTGGAATTTTGGTCGAGAAATTGGGTTCGTTGGTGGGGATTAGGGCAAATTGGAACTCGGGATCAAGCTGCTCTAAGTATGGAGAGTGATTCGGAGCAATTTTGGCAGAGTTTCAGTAAGGTCTGGTTCAGCACCTCCCATGGCCGAGAGGGGTGGTGTTTAAATAGGAGAGGGTGGAGGGCCTCCTAGGGAGAGTTAGGGCTTGGGATCAGCTGCTCTTGGCAAGAGAAGAACAGCTACAATGGCCACTCGGGGATGGGCGGCTCAGCAGGTGAGAATTCCAAGCTTGGGCTCACATGTGAGCTCTCGGCACGGTGGTTTCCGGCGGCCGTGGTGGCTGGCCGGCCGAGGTCGAGTCACCGTTGTCCTCGGGGAGGTCGTAGTCGGAGCTTAGTGCGGTCAATCGTCAATGCCATGTGTAAAGAACTTGGATTGAAATGGAATGGGGGGAAGGCCATTTTGGGTTCAAATGAGTCAACCCATGATTTTGGGCTAGGTTCACCACCCAAGGCCTAGTTTTGGGCTGAAAAGGATCACTTGGGTCAGCCAAGAGAAAATGGTGTGGTCTCCATCCATGATGAGGTGGCTAAGCATGGTTTAGTGTGTGACATGCTTAAGGTAAAAAAGGGTTTAAGAAGGATTAGGAAAGGGGGCCCTCCTTTTGCCATTAATGGCTTGATCACATGTTAAACCTTCCATGGCTCCATGTGGCTTGTCCATGGCTTGCATGGCTTGTCTTTGGCTTGGGAAAAGTTGAGTCAATTTCATGGAAATGGATTTAAGAAAAATTTTGGTATTTAGGGGTGATTTGGCAAGAGGCTTGATTTGGAATTATTTGATGATGGGATTATAACTTAGGGAATGTCTTTGATTAAATGGATGGCAAATGGAAATGTCATGTGGGCTTTAGGGCCAATTTTGGGCTTTTGTATTTGGTGTAAATGGGCTTTTAAAATGGTTTAGGGAAGTGGGCTTTTGGATTTTAAAATGGATTTTAGGATGGAATTTTGGCAAAGGCTTGGGCCAAATAATTGTTGGGTTTAGCTCATAGATGTGTCATGAGTGACTTGGAGCAAATTGGGAGTGATTTAGGTTTGAATTGGGTTGAATTTGGGCTCCTTTGGTGAATGGGCCAATATAGGTCAAATTGGGCTAACTTGGGCCAATGTTGGGCTAGGGTTGAAATTGATGTAAAATTAATGTTGGGAAATGTTTATGGGAGTGTTTCAAAGAGGTTTTGACTTTGGTTGGGCTTTGATTTTGAGATTTGGGCTCATTTGGGTTAGGTTTGGGTTTAGGTCAAAATAGGGCCCTTTAGCTTTGGGTTGAAGTTGAGTGGGGTTTGGGTCTAAATGTTGGAAAAATTATGTTAGTGTTTTGTTTGTGGGAATGTTAAGGAAGGTTTAGAAAAGATTTGGGGTCAATTGGAGCTGAATTGGGTGAGTTTGGGTTAGGTTTGGGTCATGGGTCCAAATTGGGCTTTAAGGCCAAAAGTGAAATTGGATCCAACTGTCAATCAAATTGGACTTGGATTTGGTCTAGATTGGTATTGGGAATGTTGAATTGAAGTTTAAAATTGAATTGGACTAGAATTTGGGTCAATTGGGTAGGTTTGGTTTGACATTGAGTTCACTTTGGGTTAAAATAGGTCAAATTGGGGGTTTTGATAAAAGTGGGGTAAATTGACGAAATTGGCCCATGTTTTAGTTGAACAAAATAAAATTAGGAATATTTGGGATTTTCTGGAATTTTCTGGGAATTTTCTGAATTTTTGGATTTTTTGGTCAAGAGGGGTATTTTGGGTATTTGGAGGGTATTGGGAGGTATTTTTGGAATTCTTGGTATTTTTGGGTATGGATGGTCAATTTGAGTGGAGAGGAATGTTTAGGAATGATTTTGGAGAATTTTGGGTGATTTGGAAATTTTTGAGAAATTTGGGTAGTTTCAAGGGTTTTGGGTAGGCTAAGCGGGTGTAGGGTCCCGGGGGTCAAAAATTGAAAATTTGGAAAATTGAAGGTTGGGTGAATATAAGTGGAATAAAATCATTTTGGTTGAGCCATGAAGCCATATCAAGCCCACATGAGCCATGAAGGGACTCATTTGAGGCATCCACTATGTTGTTCCTAACCCTCTTAGCCAAGGGCTTAGGGGTTAAGGACCATCCATGTGAATCACCTACATGAGTCGGGAGGTCAAGTTAGGTATAGGTGTGTGAAAGTGTAGTGTATAGGTGTAGTGTGTCCGTAAGTCAGCCCCTTCACCGCACCGAGCCACCTGTGGCGGTCCTAAGGCCAAAGAATCCTATAGGAACTCATCCTTTAAACTTCCACATTTGATTTCAACCCTCTAGGTGATTAGGGGTCTACAGTCAAGTTTGTGGAGTTTGCAAGGAGTTAAGAAGTGGTTTGAATTTCTAAAAGGTGGGTCCCAATTCTAGTTTTCTAAGATAGTCAAAGGAAAAGCCTAAGGCTAGATCCTAAGTACTAAAGAGAAGAAGAGAAGACCTCATCAAAAATGAGGTCAACAGGCCGGCCAGCCACCACAGCCACCGAAAAACATCATGGTCGAGACCTTGGGAGGAGCCAAAGTTTGGAATTCCCACCTGCTGAGCTGCTCCATGCCCAATGGCCATTGGAGCTGTTCTTCCCTTGCCCAGAGCAGCTGATCCCATCCATTAACTCCCCATGGGAAGCCATGGCCATGGCTATTTAAACCATCCATTCCTCTCGGCCAAAAAGGTTGGCTAAACCAGACCTTCACAGAATCCCTCCAAACGCATCACAAAGCTTCGCCGAGCCAAGAGCAATCCATCCCCACTAATCTCCTGCCCTAACTCCCACTGATTGAGCTCAATTTTGGAGCTCAATTCTCAGGCCAGAATAGGACACTCCCAAATACTCCACCAAAATCAAATTAAACTCACCCAAACCTGCACAAGACTAAGAGAAGGAGTTCCCTAGTGAAAGCACCCTCTCCAGGCTACCCATTTGTTCTAGCCTCGAAAGGTTGAAATCGGGTCTGGTGGAAATCAGGTCGGCAATTCCCCAGGGCCAGAGACTTCATCTGGTGCTTTCTTAGGTCCAATAGAAGGTGACACAACTCTCAGATCGAAGCCACACTTCTCTGAGCAAAGGTATGAGCTCTCTCATCTTCCCGAGCTTCTGAACATTCTCTATTTTGATTGGGTTAATTTCATGCCACATAAACCGTATGGATGTGTTTGTCTCTTCAAGACGAATCCATAGAGCATAAGAACATGAAAATCCCTTGAGCATCAAGTGAGATCTTAGGGTTTTAGTGTGGACGGTCACGGGTGCACACTAGTCGTAGAAGATGACCAGGAGTCGTTGGATCGCTTGTGTATTGAGCGGACGGTTCAGATTGCGCCGGACCAGGGAATGTTAGGTGAACCGCGGGCTCCCGGAGCGCTGAGTCAGATGGCGGCGCCGAATCAGAGCGCGCCGCGTGGCCTTTGGGACCTGCCGAGGATGGCGTGGCGTCGGGTGGATAAGTAGGAAATTAGGGCTATTTTCTATTTATTTAATTACCAGAACTTCAAAAATCCATATCTTTGCATAGAAAAATCATAAAAATAAAATAAAAATACCCACTTGCTCAGTGAACAAAGGAGAATAATGTGGAAAAGAAATCAAGTCATTTCATCAAGTATTTTATTTTTAATGATTTATTTACTCTCTAAATTGTTTTAATTCTCCATTTGCATAGGCAATTTACCATGGCATGAGACCATAGGGCTTTTGAAGCCTCTGAACTTGGGAACATTCCCTGAATTTTCTAAGGTCAGAGGTCATCCCTATGAGAAGTTATTGATTTTTCAATTGCATGTTACTGTTTTGAGTATTTTAATTCTAATAATTAGCATGTTGAGAAATAAATTCTAGGAAAATTTGGTGATGTTTCTTATGACCAGAGGACCCTAGGAAAAATAGGTTTTGAACTAATTCACTTGGAACAACCCTAATTGGCCTAATTACTCAAAACTGAATTTTAATTAATTAGGGTTAACTACACATCAAATTAATTTGAAAACAATTCTCCACTGATCTTTAGGATTAGAGGAATATCACATAAAAATTTGAAGTCAATTGGATTTGATTAACCCCACCAAATGGTTTAATTAAGTTACATAACCAAAATTAAACTTTAAAAATTCATAAATCACAAAATACTTTTCAAAAATTCACAAAAATGGTTTTGGGGCTTTTCTGATATTAGGAGAGTTTAGGAAAATTAAAATTGTAATTTTTTTAAAAAGTTGATTTTTATCATTATTTTAATATTTTTAATAATTAAAAAATAATAAAAATCATAAAAATATTAAAAATCACCAAAATGTCACATTTAGAATTCTAATCACCTAGGAGAAAACTAAATATTTTTCCTAAGTCTCTAGGGTAAGATATTGAATTTTAAAGGCTTAAAACAATTTTTGAATTAAAAAAATGATTTTTTTAACATTTCCACTAAAATAATTCTAATAAATCAAAGAAAAATCAGAAAAATATAAAATTTTGTTCTCTGACTTTCCTCATATTAGAGAGATTTTTGAAAAATATAAAATCCAATTTTCAACCTTTATTTCATTTTTAAATTAATTAATACTCCAAAACTCAAAATAATCCTAATAAATAAAATAAAATTCAAAAAATCACCAAAATTGGTCTAAATGGTCCTCTAGCCATTAGGAACATCCCATTTTTTTCTGAAGGATAGAAACATTTCCTTGGTTATGTTATTGAATTTTCCTTGGAAACCCCTATTATCCATTAGAAATAATTACATAAATAAATTAAATACAGAAAAATCACATTTTCTCCTCTAATGTCTTAATTGATATGTGAGTGAGGTTACATAAAAAATTCATGTTCATTTAAGCTTAGTTTAGTGAGTTATAGAATTATTAAGCTTGAAAGGCAAAAGGGTAATTAAAAATTTCAACCCTTAATTAAAATTTTAGGATTAATCAAAAAGGGAAGGGTAAAATATTTGATTTTAAACTGATTTTGGATGATTGAAACTTAAATGATTGAGGGTAGAAACATACTAAACATTTTAAATATAATTAAAATAAAACTTTAATTAATTAATTAATTGAAATTTAGGAAGAATAATAAAAATTGGAATTATTAAAGTAGGGATATTGTTAAGAGGATATTTATTCTTTAATTTAAGAATCCCTAAATTAATCACTTTAATAATATTTAATCCTTAAGTAAAAAGAATAATCCTAACTTAAAATTTAAAATGCTAAACAATTTAACAATTAAATTAAATTAAATTTAAGATGTTGAAATTAAATTAAATCAAAATCTAAATAAAGTTAACACCTTAACAATTAAATTAAATCATATTTAATATATTAAGATAAAAATTAAAATTAAATCAAAATAAATTAAATCAAATGAAGTTGAATTAAAATTAAAATTAAATTAAATTTAAATTAAATTTAAATTAAATTAAATCAAATTAAATTAAATTAAACTTAAATTAAAATTAAATTGAATTAATATCATTTAACAACACACCTAAATGAAATCATTAAGAGTTAAACCAAACTCTTAAAGTAAAACATAAAGGACTTGAACACTATTCCAAACTTAAACTAATATTTTTTTTTATAATTAAGTCAAAATTAAAATTAAATCATTAAGTTTAAATCATTAAAATAAGTCAATTTGCCCTTTTAAAGCTCTCATTATTATAACTCTTGAATGAAGTATCAAGTGAAGTGTTACTTCACTTATAGGATATTCAAATGTCCGAGTTCACTGAGCAAGGGAACAAAACTTAAACCCCTGGATGATTAATTCACATGTGCAACTAAATTTACTTGGACTCAAAACAATCCCAGAAATATTGAAAAGATGTTTAGGACTCATCCTAAGCACTTCCTCAATATAACGGGATGTTTTAGAAGAACAATTGAATCTAGTTGTTCTTTGATGAAGAAAATCATCCTTAAACCAAACCAAGAACCTAGACATCATAGGAGATGACTAGCAATAGGATTAGGACTTTGGTAGACAACCAAAACTCTTGCCTTAGCTTTACCTAGGTACTTGTTATAAATATTTAAATGCCTTAACATGTGTTTTAAGTGCAGCTTGGGATGATGGGAAGACCCTCCAGGTACGCTTTTATTTTATTGCAATTTACTTTATTGCAATTTACTTACATGCACTGTGCTTTACTTTTCTTGCATGATAAACAAGACTGTTGCATGAAAACCAAAATCTTTAGGATAGTCCCTGAACTGAAACCAAAACTAAATAAAAAGTCATTGCAAGATAAAATTCACCTCCACAACATTCCAAAATATAAAACAACTCAAAATTTAATCACAAACAGAACAACAAAACTATAATTACAACTAAATTAAAATGTCTTATTGAATGATCGAAAATACCTCGGATGATGTAACCCACGTGTTGCTAACGGGATTTCACACGGTCTAAATGAAAGTGTGGAACTCATTCGGTTGAGTTTAGCAAATTCATCTGGACTAAGTGAATTCGAGGAAAATAACGGTGCCGGGATGACAGAACCGTTGGATCTTAATCAGTTCTGTTTAAACAACTTTAAGATTTGTTTTAATTAAAACACTAAAAACACTTGGATTTTAAGATTCTCTCTAAACCAAAACACTTCTCTCATCTCCTGATTTATGACTTCTAAAACTAAACCTCTGCAACAACAAGGAAGTTGGAGCACGGTGGGCAGCACGACCAACTTCGTCAGCAAAACAATTCTACATCAGCTAAACATTCCTAGAATTAAACAACCAAGCCATAGGACTTCGAGGTAGTTTGCCTAGTGCAACATAAATCCTCAACTCTTCGTTAGGCATTTGCATGATCATGTCATGTAAACTAAGCCCTAACTGGTCTTAGGATTCCGAGGTAGTCGTTTGGTACGACATAAACCATCACATCTTCGAGGCTATTTGTGTGATCATGTCATACAAAAATAAGTCCTAATTAATTAAAATTGGCAGGATTACAATATTAAATAAACTCTCAAATTGAAGCCAAAAAATAGGATAGTTTGGGAAGTCGCCAAGATTCTTCTTGGATCCCCAGCTTCTCCTACTTTTCATCCTTTGGACTCTTAAAATAACTGTTCCAAATTTGATCCTTTCCCTATTGAAATCTCCATAATTCAATCCTTTGAAACTTTAAACTTTGAAATTCTTGAGAGCAAAACCACTGATCATTATCTAGAGTTTTCTTAAGTGATTCCCGTCACTTAGGGTGTAATTAACTATAGGGGCTTGCCCTTATAGGGAACTTTAAGAACCCAAGTAATATAAACCCTGCTTAATTCATTTATTTTAAGCAGACCAAACGGATGTCACAAATCTTCTAGTTTATTTAATCGAGCCCTATCATCAAGCAGTGTGTTTATTCCTCGGTATAAATACACGTCTTGTGGTGCGGTGCTCGTTTATATAAACTATTTGGGATGTGAGATCAGTTTGATTTCATATCTTAAAACTTTTAAATTTAAAATTATTTTCAAAACCAAATACTACTTTTCAAATTATATTTATATATTTAAAGTAAATTTAAAATTTAAAATTCGCCGACAACTTCTGTAGGCGACCCCTTTTCAAAACACATAACCTAAAAAAATATGTCGACAACTTCTGGCGACTCCGCTGGGGATAGTTCCTCTCTCCATTTTAATTAGATGGTTTTGCTTTCATAAATCGGTAGTGAGTCCATGCCCCTTTTGGACCAAACTACCATTCTTTCCGTTGGCATACCACATTCATTTCTGTCTTGAACGGGTATAGTGAGCTCCTTTTGGATTCTGGAGCCACTGTTTAGACACCCCTAAACAGAGAGGTTCCGGAATCCTTCCGCCTCCCAAAGAGGTGAGGTAGACCCCCAATAGGTGTGTTAGAATAGGTGCGATCTATTGATTTGATTTCAATGTGAATTCAACCTCTTCTAAATCTCAGACTGGGTCTGATACTTCATTCCTCTTTAGGTTTGACTTGTTGTAAACATGTCAAACTGAAATTCCGCTCTAACTACCTTCCAATAAACTCTAAACAAAATAAAATTTTGTTAAAAGTTCAATTCAAAATGAAATTCTCAAAACCCATCGAATACACAATAATAAAACACAATGCAGAATTTTAAAATAAAAAAAAATTCACAAGAATAAATTTTAAAGGATGCCTAGTTTACAAGACAAGTGCGTTAACTTGAGTATTACTGTTGAAATTACAAGGCAAAGAACGTCACTGACTTCTGAATGTTCTTCAAAAGACGATCTACACATCCACTGAAGCACTGTCCCGCGACGAAGCTGCCAACAAGTTCAAATGCCTTAGAATGACAAATAAATGGATACGAGAAGGATAATGGGTAGTGGGTCCCGACTCTCCCACCACAAAAGAGTTGAAAGAGACGACGACTTGATGATGGGTCGTGGGACCCAGCCCTCCCACCACAGCAAAAAAGAAGTATATGCTCAAGGACGTTCGAAGTTCAGCAGAAAGATAATCAAGGAGTGAAACATGATGAAACATCAGTATTTTAATAAGAATGACTTTAGGGGAGAATGAAATTAATCCCCTAATAACTGGGTCCTTCACTTTACGAAATTGGGACTGGGTTCTAAGTAGATCTTGAAATGAAGCAAGTGTGGTTGAAATACGAGTAATTGACTTGGGATATCAAAAGTCTTTTAATTCTCTGCGATATGATTGGGTCCAGACTTTTGGATGAGTTATAATATCCCAGAATTCATGTTAAGAAACCATGTCAGATTTATTAATTAGAGAGTTTCGACATTCAAAATCTTTAACAAAAAATATGTCTTACCAGATGCAGTAATTCTCAGAGAACAAAAGGAGCATAAAAAAAGAAGAAGAAAGAGAAAAAGAAGTATTCATGAGGAGAAGCTTGAGGTGAGCACACAATCAAAAATTGGGGTCCCAATTCATACATTCAAAATCTTTAACATGTGTTCTACCAGATATAGTAATCCGCAATGAAAAAAAAGAAGCTAAAAGCTCAATAAAAAAAAAGAAGGAAACAAGAAGGCTCCCTGAGAAGAAGCTTGAGGCAAGCATATAATAAAAAATTGGTGTCTTAATCCTCCTCCGATTAATAAAACTTGAAAGACTACCTTAAGAAGTCTCCTCTGATATTATGCTTTGAAGAGAGTCAAGTGATTTAGGTCTTTTGGTCGGTCATTAATTGACTTAGAAATATCTTTGGACAATGAAAAATACTTCTATCACATGAGCATAAATTTTGAATCTGCTTAGGCCCAGAAAGAAAGAATTGAAGAGAGAGCTCTGTTATTAGTAATTGATGGAAATTCAACCCTGAAGTCATGTCGTTCAGTACCCAGCAAATACAACTCTAACAGCAATTCGAAGAGCGTCAGAGTTACTTCTTAATGACAATTTGAACAATCCTTACAAATCAGTGTCGAGAAGTGACGATGGTTGTGACAGAGCTACAAAGTTACAACATTTCTGGCTATGGTGTCTGTAGAAATAACACCTCTTTGTAGGTACTTAAAAAAATAACAATTTCGATAGTACCTTTAAGAGTGGGTTGTTTTCTTTAAACGTGGCTTTAATCAATGAATGATACCTCAAGTAGTACTGCGCATCGTGATGTTTCAAAGACAGCCTTGTTCTAAGAAGCACAGATGCTGCACTTGCCTGTAACTGGGTCCAAATCCTAAAATAAAAAATATATATATACAAAAAAAAAATCATAAAACATAAAAGAATACAATAAAATTTCACAACAAATAAATAACAATAAATTTCCCATTAAATGAAATAACAAATAAATAAATAACCAAAATAAAAAATGGGATCGTTAAAGGATAAACAAAACGAATCTAAATCTTAAATTAAATTCCGATCTGAATCCTCTGATTCGAACCTTTCAGTTCTTTCCTCAATTGAAATTTGTTTGAAACTCTTTTGAAATTTGAATTTTTCCCTCGACTTATTGCTAAGTCAAGTCTTTTCAGCTTGGTACACTTACCAGCTCCTTTCAATTCTCTTTCTTCCGTGTCTTAGAGGATCGACTAATTCTATTGACACAGAGCCACGAACTTTGTTCGATTTGGTTCTGATGGCATGAGATTGGGTCCCTCTTCATACAGATAAATCTTCGAGATTGGAACCAGTTTCCATTTCTCATTAAATTTCAATTCTCAACTCTCGAGACTGGTACCTAAATTCCAGTTCTCATTTTGGGATCAATACCTAAATTCTGATTCCCATCATTCGAGATCGATGCCTAAATTTCGATTCTCCTTCGAATTGATACCTAAATTTCAATTCAAATTTTTGAGACTCATACCTAAATTCCAGTTCTCTTACTTCGAGGTCGGTACTTAAATTTCGATTCTCATTCGAGATCGATACCTAAATTTCGATTCTCCTTCGAATTGATACCTAAATTTCAATTCTAAATTTCTGAGACTGTTACTTAAATTCCAGTTCTGTTCCTTCGAAGTCGGTACCTAAATTCCGAATCTCATCCGAGATCGATACCTAAATTTCGATTCTCTTTCGGATTGATACCTAAATTTCAATTCTAAATTCCAAGACTAGTACCTAAATTCTAGTTCTCATTCCGAGATCAGTACCTAAATTCTGATTCTCATCCTTTTCGAGGTCGATACCTAAATTTCGACTCTCTTTCGAGACTAGTACCTAAGTTCTAGTTTTCATTCCAAGATCAGTACCTAAATTCTGATTCTCATCCTTTGTGAGGTCGGTACTTCAATTTCGATTCTCTCTCCAAGGCTGGTACTTAAATTTCGGTCCTCATTCCTTTCGATCAATACCTAAATTCTGATCTTCTTTTTGAGGATTGGAGCCTAAATTCCAACTCTCTTCGTCGAGACTAGAGCCCAAATTCTAGTTCTCTTTCAAATTCCGAGGTTAGAACCTAGGTTCTGATTCTCATTCCAAATTCTGAATCTTAATGAAATCCACCTTGAAATCAATCTTAAATCGAATTTCGACCAAAATTGAAACTCAAACCAAAGTTCAAACTCACACATTAAAACTTGAAATAGAAAATGAAACAAATCTAAATCAAAATTCCCCAGATCTTGTGATTTGGAATTCACCTCCTTTTCCTTTCCCCAGCGAGAGTTCAGGAACCTCCAGTCTTGGAGATATACTTCATACTACCCAGCGGAAATTTTTCCACTCTGTCCTAAGTTTGTCATTTGGACATCTGTGTCGATTTCGTTAATCTCTTCGGTCAACGCCAATACGCGCGGTGTGCTTGGTTAGCACACCACACCTATTGGGGGTCCATTTTTTGACCTCATTTTTGATGAGGTCTCCTCTTCTCTCTTTAGTACTGAGGATCTAGTCTTAGGCTTTTCCTTTGACAATCCTAGAGGAATAGAGATGGAACCTACCCCTTTAGAAACTCAACCACTTCTTAACGCCCTGCAAACCCCACAAGCTTGATTGTAAACCCCTAATCACCTAGAGGGTTGAGATCAAATGTGGAAGTTTAAAGGATGAGTTCCCTATAGGACTCTTTGGCCTTAGGATCACCGTGTGTGGCCTGGTCTGGTGAGGGCTGACTTACACATGCACCACACTCTCACACAGACATTCGAAATCCTAGAACCCACACTTTCACCCAACTTGACTTCCTGATTCATGTAGGTAATTCATATGGATGACCCTCAACCCCTAAGCCCCTGGCTAAGAGGGTTAGGAACAACATAGTGAATGCCTCAAATGAGTCCTCTCATGGCTCATATGGGCTTAATATGGCTTCATGGCTCAACTAAAATGATTCTATTCTACTCAAATTTGTTCAATCTTCTTTTTTTTTGAAAATTTCAATTTTTAACCCCTGGGGCCTCGGACTCACCTAGCCTACCAAAAGCCCTTCAAATTACCCAGAACCTCCAAAATTTCCAAACCACCCAAAACTACCCAAAATTAACCTTGAAGATTCCCAACCATTCAAATTGATCATCCATAACCAAAAATACCAAAAATTCCAAAAATACCACAAATACCCTCCAAATTACAAAAATATCCCTCTTGACCCAAAAATCCAAAAATTCCAACAATTCCCAGAAAATTCCAGAAAATCCCACATATTTTTAATTTCATTTTGTTCAACTAAACCATGGACCAATTTTATCAATTTACCCCACTTTTGCCAAAACCCCCAATTTGCCCAAAAGTCGAACCCAAATGAACCCAATGTCAAACCAAACCTTTCCAATTGACGTCAATTTTGATCCAATTCAATTCTAAACTTCAATTCAATATCCCCAATATCAATCTAGACCAAATCCAAGCCCAATTTGATTGACATTTGAATCCAATTTCATTTTTAAGCTTAAAGCCCAATTTTGACCCATAACCCAAACTTAGCCCAAACCAACCCAATTCAACTCTAATTAACCCCAAACCTTTTCTAATTCTTCCCTAACATCTCCACAAACAAAACACTAACATAGTTTGCCCAAACTTTGGACCCAAACCTTACTCAAATTCAACCCAAACCCAAAATCCCTTAAATTGACCTAAACCCAAACCTAACCCAAATGGGCCCAAGTCCCAAAATTGAACCCCAACCAAAATTGAAAAGTCTTCATAATATTCCCCTAAACATTTCTCAACATTAATTTTACATCAAATCCAACATTAGCCCAGCCTTAGCACAAGTTAGCCCAAATTGACCCACTTTGGCCCCTTTACCAAAGAAACCCAAATTCATCCCAATTCAATTCCAAATCACTCCAAATTGATTTCAAATCACTCATGACACATCCCTAAACTAAACCCAACAATTGCTTGGCCCAATCTTTTACAAAACTCCCATCCACTAATTTTTTTTCAAAACCTAAAAGCCCAGCCATTTAAATCATTTAAAAGCCCATTCCTAACAAATTTCAAAAATTCATCCAAAGCCCATATGACACTCTTCTTCATCATGAATTCAATTAAAACCATCCCTAAAGTTCCAATCCAATATAAATTTATTCTAAATGAAGCTTCATGTTAACCTCTCATACATTTATCAAAAATGCCAAAATCCAATTTCATACAAGTAAGGCAAGCCATGAAGCCATACACAAGCCACATGGGAGCCATGAAAGCCCATTTACATGTCACCATGCCATCTTAAGCAAAAGGAGAAGGTTCTTTCCATATTCCCTTAAAGTGATTAACCACTCCCATGTTTCCCCTAAACCATGCTTAGGCCTAATTATACTTGGATGGTGACTTGTCCCTACTGATTAAGCTGAACCAAACAACTTTCTCTTCAGCCCAAGCATGCCATGGGGAGGTGAACCTAGCCCAAAACCATGGGTTGACCCAAACCAATCCAAAATCATCCCCTCCACATTCCATTTCAATCCAACTCCTTTACACATGGTCAACTCCAATTGACTTCACCATTGCCAAGCCCTGCCCTCACTGGTCAAGATGGTGACCTGACCCTGGCCGGCCGGCCACCACAGCCGCTGGAAAACACCATGGCCGAGACCTTGAGAGGAGCTAAAGTTTGGAATTCCCACCTGCTGAGCTGCCCCATGCCCAATGGCCATTGGAGCTGTTCTTCCCTTACCCAGAGCAGCTGATCCCAGCCATTAACTCCCCCTGGGAAGCCATGGCCATGGCTATTTAAACCAGCCATTCCTCTCGGCCAAAAAGGTTGGCTAAACCGGACCTTCGCAGAATCCCTCCAAACTCCTCACAAAGCTTCCCCTAGCCAAGCACAATCCATCCCCACTGTTCTCCTGCCCTAACTCCCACTGATTGATCTCAATTTTTGTGCTCAATTCTTAGGTCCGAACAGGACACTCCCAAATCCTCCACCAAAATCAAATTAAACTCACCCAAACCTGCACAAGACCAAGAGAAGGAGTTCCCTAGTGAAAGCCCCCTCTCCAGGCCACCCATTTATTCTAGCCTCCAAAGGTTGAAATCGGGACTGGTGGAAATCAGGTCTAGGCAATTCCCCAGGGCCAGAGACCTCATGCTGGAGCTTGCTTAGGTCCAATCGAAGATGACACAACTCTCAGATCGAAGCCACACTTCTCTGAGCAAAGGTATGAGCTCTCTCTTCTTCCCGAGCTTCTGAACATTCTTTATTTTGATTGGATTAATTTCATGCCACATAAACCATATGGATGTGTTCGTCTCTTCAATACGAATCCATAGAGCATAAGAACACGAAAATCCGTTGAGAATCGAGTGAGATCTTAGTGTTTTAGTGTGGACGGTCACGGGTGCACACCAGTCGTAGACGATGACCAGGAGCCGTTAGATCACGCATGTATTGAGCGGACGGCTTAGATTGCGCCCGACCAGGGAATGTTACGTGAACTGCGGGCCCCCGGAGCGCTGAGTCAGATGGCGGCGCAGAATCAGAGCGCGCCGCATGGCCTTTCGGAGCTGTCAAGGATGGTGTGGCGCCGCGTGGATAAGTAGGAAATTAGGGTTATTTTCTATTTATTTAATTACCAGAACATCAAAAATCCATATCTTTACATAGAAAAATCACAAAAATAAAATAAAAATACTCTCTTGCTCAGTGAACAGAGGAGAATAATTTGGAAATGAAATTAAGTCATTTCATCAAGTATTTTATTTTTAATGATTTATTTACTCTTTGCATTGTTTTAATTCTACATTTGTATATGCAATTCACCATGGCATGAGACCATAGTGCTTTTGAAACCTCTGAACTTGGGAACATTCCCTGAATTTTCCAAGGTTAGAGGTCATCCCTATGAGAAGTTATTGATTTTTCAATTGCATGTTACTGTTTTGAGTAATTTAATTCTAATAATTAGCATGTTGAGAAATAAATTCTAGGAAAATTTGGTGATATTTCTTATGACAAGAGGACCCTAGGAAAAATAAGTTTTGAACTAATTCACTTGGAACAACCCTAATTGGCCTAATTACTCAAAGCTGAATTTTAATTAATTAGGATTAACTACATATCAAATTAACTTGAAAACAATTCTCCACTGATCTTTAGGATCAGAGGAATATCACATAAAAATTTGAAGTCAATTGGATTTGATTAACCCCACCAAATGGATTAATTAAGTCATATAACCAAAATTAAACTTTAAAAATTCATAAATCACAAAATACTTTTAAAAAATTCACAAAAATGGTTTCGGGGCTTCTCTAATATTAGGAGAATTTAGGAAAATTAAAATTGTAATTTTCTAAAAAGTTGATTTGTATCATTATTTTAATATTTTTAATAATTAAAAAATAATAAAAATCATAAAAATATTAAAAATCACCAAAATATCACATTTAGAATTCTAATCACCTAGGAAAAAACCAAATATTTTTCCTAAGTCTCTAGGGTAAGATATTGAATTTTAAAGGCTTAAAACAATTTTTGAATTAAAAAAATGATTTTTTTAACATTTCCACTAAAATAATTCTAACAAATCAAAGAAAAATCAGAAAAATATAAAATTGTGTTCTCTGACTTCCCTGATATTAGAGAGATTTTTGAAAAATATAAAATCCAATTTTTAACCTTTATTTCATTTTTAAATTAATTAATACTCCAAAATTCAAAATAATCCTAATAAATAAAATATAATTCAAAAAATCACCAAAATTGGTACAAATGGTCCTCTGGTCATTGGGAACATCCCATAATTTTCTTAAGGATAGAAACATTTTCTTGGTCATGTTATTGAATTTTCCTTGAAAACCCCTATTTTCCATTAAAAATAATTACATAAATAAATCAAATACAGAAAATCACATTTTCTCTCTAATGTCTTAATTGACATGTGAGTGAGGTTATATAAAAATTTCAGGTTCATTTGAGCATAGTTTAGTGAGTTATAGAATTATTAAGCTTGAAGGGTAAAAGTGTAATTAAAAATTTCAACCCTTAATTAAAATTTTAGGATTAATCAAAAAGGGGAGGGTAAAATATTTGATTTTAAACTGATTTTGGATGATTGAAACTTAAATGATTGAGGGTAGAAACCTACTAACCATTTCAGACATAATTAAAATAAAACTTTAATTAATTAATTAATTGAAATTTTGGGAGAATAATAAAAATTGGAATTATTACAGTAGGGATATTATTAAGAGGATATTGATTCTTGAATTTAAGAATCCCTAAATTAATCACTTCAATAATATTTAATCCTTAACTAAAAGGATAATCCTAACTTAAAATTTAAAATGCTAAACAATTTAACAATTAAATTAAATTAAATTTAAGATGTTGAAATTAAATTAAATCAAAATCTAAATCAAGTTAACACCTTAACAATTAAATTAAATCAAATCATATTTAATATATTAAGATAAAAATTTAAATTAAATCAAAATAAATTAAATTAAATGAAGTTGAATTAAAATTAAAATTAAATTAGATTAAATTTAAATTAAATTAAATTAAATTAAATTAAATTAAATTAAATTAAATTAACTTAAATTAAAATTAAATTGAATTAAAATCATTTAACAACACACCTAAATGAAATCATTAAGAGTTAAACCAAACACTTAAAGTAAAACATAAAGGACTTGAACACTATTCCAAACTTAAACTATTTTTTTATAATTAAGTCAAAATTAAAATTAAATCATTAAGTTTAAATCATTAAAATAAGTCAATTTGCCCTTTTAAAGCTCTCATTATTATAACTCCTGAATGAAGTATCAAGTGAAGTGTTACTTCACTTATAGGATATTCAAATGTCCCGATTCACCGAGCGAGGAACAAAACTTAAACCCCTGGATGATTAATTCACATGTGCAACAAAATTTAATTGGACTCAAAACAATCCCATAAATATTGAAAAGATGTTTAGGACTCGTCCTAAGCACTTCCAAAATATAACGGGATGTTTTAGAAGAACAATTGAATCTAGTTGTTCTTTGATGAAGAAAATCATCCTTAAACCAAACTAGGAACCTAGACGTCATAGGAGATGACTAGCAATAGGATTAGGAATTTGGTAGACAACCAAAACCCTTCCCTTAGCTTTACCTAGGTACTTGTTATAAATATTTAAATGCCTTAACATGTGTTTTAAGTGCAGCTTGGGATGACGGGAAGACCCTCCTGGTACGCTTTTATTTTATTGCAATTTACTTTATTGCAATTTACTTACATGCACTGTGCTTTACTTTTCTTGCATGATAAACAAGACTGTTGCATGAAAACCAAAACCTTTAGGGTAGTCCATAGAATGAAACCAAAACTAAATTAAAAGTCATTGCAAGATAAAATTTACCACCAAAACCTTTCAAAATATAAAACAACTCAAAATTTAATCACAAACATAACAACAAAACTATAATTACAACTAAATTAAAACATCTCATTGAATGATCGGGAATACCTCGGATGATGTAACCCACGTGTTACTAACGAGATTTCCCATGGTCTAAATGAAAGTGTGGAACTCA
Source organism: Papilionanthe hookeriana x Papilionanthe teres (assembly GCA_022702705.1). Taxonomy (NCBI): domain Eukaryota; kingdom Viridiplantae; phylum Streptophyta; class Magnoliopsida; order Asparagales; family Orchidaceae; genus Papilionanthe; species Papilionanthe hookeriana x Papilionanthe teres. The sequence continues at coordinate 111,914,635 of CM040427.1, read as the reverse complement.
TTCAGTTGAGTTTAACAAATTCATCTAGACTAAGTGAATTCGATGAAAATAACGGTGCCGGGATGACGGAACCGTGGGATCTTAATCGATTACATTTTAAACGACTTTAAGATTTTTTTTTAATTAAAACACTAAAAACACTTGGATTTTAAGATTCTCTCTAAACCAAAACACTTCTCTCATCTCCTGATTTATGACTTCTAAAACTAAACCTCTGCAACAACAAGGAGCTTGGAGCACGGTGGGCAGCACGACCATCTTCATCAGCAAAATAATTCTACATCAGCTAAACATTCCTAGAATTAAACAACCAAGCTATAGGACTTTGAGGTAGTTTTCCTAGAGCAACATAAATCCTCAACTCTTTGTTAGGCATTTGCATGATCATGTCATGTAAATTAAGACTTAACTGGTCTTAGGATTCCGAGGTAGTCATTTTGTACGACATAAACCCTCACATCTTCGAGGCTATTTGTGTGATCATGTCATACAAATATAAGTCCTAATTAATTAAAATTGGCAGGATTACAACATTAAATAAACTCTCAAATTGAAGCCAAACAATAGGATAGTTTGGGAAGTCACCAAGATTCTTCTTGGATCCCCATCTTCTCCTACTTTTCTTCCTTTGGACTCTTAAAATAACTGTTCCAAATTTGATCCATTCCCTATTGAAATCTCCATAATTCAATCCTTTGAATCTTTAAACTTTGAAATTCTTGAGAGCAAAATGTCGGCATATTTTTAGGTTGTGTTTTATTTTGAAAAGGGGGTCGCCTAACAGAAATTGTCGGCGAATTTTAGATTTTAAATTTAATTTAAATATATATATAATTTAGAAAGTAGTATTTGATTTTGAAAATAATTTTAAATTTGAAAATTTTAAGATATGAAATCAAACTGATCTCACATCCCGAATAGTTTACATAAACGAGCACCGCACCACAAACCGTGTATCTATCCTGAAGAATGGACACACTGCTTGATAATGGGGCTCGATTAGATAAACTAGAAAGGTTTGTGACATTCGTTTGGTCTGCGAACCAATTTTATAAGTCGACAAGTTCCTTTGCTTAATAAAAAGAAATTAAACAGGGTTTATATTATCTGGGTTCTTGAAATTCCCTATAAGGGCAAGCCCCTATAGTTAATTACATCTTAAGTGACGGGAATCACCTAAGAAAACTCTCGATAATAATCGGTAATTCAGCTCTCGAGAATTTCAAAGTTTAAGTTTTCAAGGGATTGAATTTTGGAATTTCAATAGGGAATGGATCAAATTTGGAACTTTTTATTTTGGGAATTCAAAGAAAGAAAGGTAGGAGAAATCACAGATTTGAAGTGAACTTCGGTAATTTCCCGACTATCCTATTGTTTGGCTTGGATTTAGGAAAGTCCTAATGTTTATTTAATGTTTTGATCTTTCCAATTTTAATTAATTAGGACTTATATTCGTATGACAAAATCATACAAATAGCCTTGAAGATGTGAGGGTTTATGTCGTACCGAACGACTACCTCAGAGTCCTAAGACTGGTTAGGGCTTGATTTACATGACCTGATCATGCAAATGCCTAACGAAGAGTTGAGGATTTATGTTGCACTAGGCAAACTACCTCGAAATCCTATTACTTTGTTATTTAATTCTAAGAAAGTTTTGCTGAAGTAGATCCGAGTTTTGCTGATGACGATGGCCGTCTTTGCCCACCATGCTACGAGCTCCTTGTTATTGCGAAGGTTTAGTTTTAGAAGTCATAAATTAAAGGATGAGAGAAGTGTTCTGGTTTAGAGAAAATCTTAAAATCAGGTGTTTTTTAATATTTTAATTAAACAAATCTTAAAGTTGATTATAACAACACCGGTTAAGATCCCGCGGTTCCATCCTTCCGGCATCGTTATTTTTATCGGATTCACTTAGTCCGGATGAATTTGCTAAGCTCAATCTGAATGAGTTCCACACTTTCATTTAGACCGTGGGAAATCCGTTAGCAACACGTAGGTTACATCATCCGAGGTATTCCCGATCATCCAACGAGACGTTTTAATTTAGTTGTAATTGCGGTTTTGTGTTACGTTTGTGATTAAATTTTGAGTTGTTTTATATTTTGAATTGTTGTGGCGGTGAATTTTATCTTGCAATGACTTTTAATTTAGTTTTGGTTTCGGTTTTAGGGACTATCCTAAAAGTGTGGGTTTTCATGCAACGAGTTGTTTATCATGCAAGAAAAGTAAATGCGATGCGATTAAATAAATTGCAACAAAATAAAAGCGTACCTGGAGGGTCTTCCCGTCATCCCAAGCTGCACTTAAACATAATTTAGAATATTTAAGCAAGTTTCTAAGTAAAGCTAAGGGAAGGGTTATGGTTTTCTACCAAATTGTTAATCCTATAGCTAGTCATTTCCTGTGATGTTTAGGTTCTTGTGTTTTGGTTTGAGGACGATTTTCTTCATCAAAGAACAATTAAGTTCAATTGTTCTTATAAATATCCTATCATATTGAGGAAGTGCTTAAGAAGAATCTTAAACATCTTTTCGATATTGCTTATAATTGTTTTAAGTCAAATGAATTTAATTATACAAATGAATTAATCGTCAGGAATTCGAGTTTTGTTGTTATCTTACTCGGTGAACTAGGACATTTGAATATCCTATGAGGGAAGTAACATTTCATTCAACGTTACGTTTAGGCGTTATGACAACAAAAGCTTTTGAGAGCAAATTGATGTTGAAATGGTTTGTGATTTAATTTAATTTCGGTTAACGGGTTTAAATTTGGAATAGTGTTCAAGTTGCTTCATATTTATTTTTGAATTTCTTTATGTTTTAGGTGATGTTATTTTTAATTCAATTTAATTTAACTTTAATTTAATTTAATTTGGTTTAGTTTTAATTTTAATTTAATTTAATTTGATTTTAATTTTAACTTGATTCTACTATTTAATTTAATTTAATTCAATTTAGTTTGATTTGATATGATTTAATTTAATTTAATTTAATTTAATTTAATTTGATTTAATTTACTTTAATTTAATTTAATTTAATTTAATTTAATTTAATTTAAATTTAAATTTTAATTTAATTTGATTTAATTTGATTTAATTTAATTAAATTTTAATTTAATTTAATTTAATTTAATTTAATTTAAATTTTAATTTAATTTTATTTTTAATTTTAATTTAATATTTTATTTTTTATGTTTTAAAGATAATTTAATTGTAATTGTTAAAGTATTAATTTAATTGAAATTTTTAAAGGGTTTAATTTAAATAATTTAACTTTAATTTAATTTAATGATTAAGTCTTTTAGCATTTTAAATCTTAAATTTGGATTATCATTTTAATTAGGAATTAAACATTATTGAGATGATTAATTTAGGGATTCTTAAATTAAAAAACAAATCTCTTCCTAATAATATCCCTATTTTAATAATTCCAATTTTATCATTCTTCCAAATTTAATCAATTATTTAATTAAGGTTTATTTTAATTATTTTTAAATTGTTTAGTAGGTTTGTACCCTTTAATTTTTTAAATTTCAACCATCCAAATCAGATTAGGATCAAATATTTTACTCTTTAGTTCTATTAAGCCTAAAGTTTTAATTAAAGGTTAAAATTTTAATTACCATTTTGCTCTTTAAGTTTAATAATTTCATAAATCACTAAATTGAGCTTAAATGAACTTGAAATTTTTATGTGACTTCACTCATATGTCAATAAAGACATGAGAGGAGAAAATGTGATTTTTACTGTATTTAATTTATTTATGTAATTATTTTTGGTGGAAAATAGGGATTTCCAAGGAAATTTTAATAATATGACCAAGGGAAAGTTTCTGTCCTTAAGAAAATTATGGGACATTCCTAATGACCAGAGGACCACTTGGACCAATTTTGGTGATTTTTTGAATTATATTCTTTTTATTATAATTATTTTGAGTTTTGGAGTATTAATTAATTTAAAAATAAAATAAAAGGTTGAAAAATGAATTTTATATTTTTCAAAAATCTCTCTGATATCAATGAAATTAGAGAATCAATTTTTACAATTTTCTGATTTTTCTTTGATTTATTATAATTATTTTAGTGGAAATGCTAAAAAATACATTTTTTTAATTTTAAAATTTAATATCTCATCATATAGACTTAAGAAAAATATGGGGTTTGTTCCTAAGTGATTAAAATTCAAAATGTGACATTTTTGTGAATTTTATTATTTTTGTGATTTTTATTATTTTTTAATTATTAAAAATATTAAAATAATGCAAAAAATCAACTTTTTAGAAAATTAAAATTTTAATTTTCTTAAATTCCCTAATATCGGGGAGGCTCGGAAACCAATTTGGTGAATTTTTGAAAAGTTTTTTGAATGTTATGAATTTTTAAAGTTTAAATTGGCTAAATGGCTTAATCGGCCCATTTAGTAGGGTTAACAAAGTCCGATTGACTTCAAATTTTTATTGTGGGTTCCTCCGATCCTAAAGGTCGGTAGAGAATTGATTTCAATTCAATTTGATGTATGATTAGCTCTAATTAATTAGATATCTATTTTGGGTGTTTAAGCCAGATTAGGATTATTCAAGTGGATTAATTCAAAACCTATTTTTCCTAGAGTCCTACGGTCATAAGAAACATCACCAAATTTTCCTAGAATTTATTTCACAACATGCTAATTATTGGATTTAAAATACTCAAAACAGCAACATGAATTTGAAAAATCAATAACTTCTCATAGAGATGGCCTCTGACCTTGGAAAATTCAGGGAATATTCCCAAGTTCAGAGGCTTCAAAAGCCCTATAGTCTCATGCCATGGTGAATTTCCTATATGCATGGAGAATTAAAACACTGGAGAGAGTAAATAAATCATTAAAAATAAAATACTTGATAAAATTAAATGATTTTTTTTCCACATTATTCTCCTCTGTTCACTGAGCAAGAGGGTATTTTTATTTTATTTTTCTGATTTTCCTACACAAAGTTATGCATTTTTGAAGTTTAGGGAATTAAATAAATAAGAAAATCCCTATTTTTCTATTTATCCGAATCGGCGCCGCGTCAACCTTAGCATCCCCGAACAGCCACGCGGCGCTTTCTGATTCGACGTCGCCATCCGACTCAGCGCTCCAGGGGCCCGCTGTATCGTTCCGTCTCCTCATCCGGCGCAATCCTGGCCGTCCGTCCGCGCATGTATTAAATGAACGGCATCCGTTCATCGTCCCCAAGCCTCCTAGCCCGAGAACCGACCACACTAAATCCTTAATATCTCACTCAATACTTAACAGATTTTCGTGTTCTTGTGCTCTTTGGATTCGTCTTGAAGATATGAATACATCTATACGGTGATCATGCATTGAAATTAAGGCATTTGAAATGAAGAATCTCCAGAAAATTGGGATAAAGATTTAGCTCATACCTTTGCTCAGAGAAGTGTGGCTTCAATCTGAGGGTTGTGTCACCTTCGATTACGTCCCAGCAAGCTCCAAATGAAGTCTCATGGTCTGGTGAATTGTCTAGGTAGGATTTCGACCACGGTCGATTACAAAGCTTGGAGTACGGAACAGATGGGTGGCCTGGAGAGGGGGCTTTTGCTGGTGGACTTCTTCCCTTGGTCTGGTGAAGGTGTAGGACCAATCAATTTGGGGATTGGTCCACTGTGAAGAAGTGTCTTGGTTTTTGTGCTGAAGTTTGAACTTAAAATTGAGCTCAGCTAGAGGGAATTGGGGCTGGAATCCAGTGGGAATCAAGTGCTCTATGTGTAGAGAGTGGTCCGGAATGATTTTGGCGAGTTTCCTTAAGGTTGGTTCAGCACCTCTCCCATGGCCGAAAGAGGTGGGGTTTAAATAGAGTGGTTGGAGGCTCTCCCGGGGGAGTTAGGGCTTGGGATCGAGTTGCTTCGGTGAGGAGAAGAACGGCCATGGTGGCCATTGGGCATGGGGCGGCTCGGCGAGGGAGAATTTCAATGTTGGCTCACATGTGAGCTCTCGGGTGTGGTGTTTTCCGGCGGCTCGGTTGCTTGGCCGGCTAGGCATCGGTCACCATCTTGTTCGGGTGGGTCGGGGTCGGGGTTTAGTGTAGGCAATTGGCAAATGCCATGTGTCAAAAGCTTGGATTAGAATGGTATGGGAGAAGGTTCATTTTAGCTCAAATTGGTCAAATTCATGGATTGGGCTAGGTGCACCACCCAATGCTTGGTTTAGGCTGAAGGGAAATTGATTTGGTTCAGCATAATCAGAAGGGTCAAGTCACCATCCAAGCACAATTAGACATAAGCATGGTTAAGGGGAATCAAGGGAGTGGTTAATCACCTTATGGTAATGTGGAAAGGATCTCCTCCTTTTGCCCAATGTGGTAAGGTCACATGTGAGCAACTCACATAGCTTGCATGTGGCTTAAGAGTGGCTGCATGGCTTGTCTTTGGCTTGGGGAAAAGCTTGGTCAATTTCATGAAAATGGATTTTAGAAATTTATGTAATTTAGGGGTGATTTGATGGGATTTGGAATATGGCTTGATTTGGAACTATTTGATGATTGATTTAGGACTTAAGGGATGATTTTAATTGAATGCATGATGAAGAAGAGTGTCATATGGACTTTGAATGAATTTTGGGCCTTTGAAATTTAGTGAAGATGGGCTTTTAAAATGGTTTAGAGAAGTGGGCTTTTGGATTTTAAAATGGATTTTAGGATGAGAATATTCAAAGGATTGGGTCCAATAAGTGTTGAATTTAATTTAGGAATGTTTCATGAATGATTTGGAACAAATTTGGAGTGTTTTGGACTTGAATTGGTTTGGATTTGGACCTCTTTGGTAAATGGGCCAATGTAGGTCAAATTGGGCTAACTTGGGCCATTGTTGGGCTAGGGTTGAAATTGATGTAAAATAAATGTTGGGAAATATTTATGGGAGTGTTTCAAAGAGGTTTTGACTTTGGTTGGGTTTTGATTTTGGAGTTTGGGCTTATTTGGGTTAGGTTTGGGTTTAGGTCAAAATTGGGCTTTTTGGCTTTGGGTTGAATTTGAGTGGGGTTTGGGTCTAAATTTTGGGTAAATCATGTTAGTGTTTTGTTTGTGGGGATGTTAGGGTAGGTTTAGAAAAGCTTTGGGGTTAATTGGAGTTGAATTGGGTTAGTTTGGGCTAAGTTTGGGTCATGGGTCCAAATTGGGCTTTAAGGTCCAAAATGAAATTGGGTTCAAATGTCAATCAAATAGGACTTGGATTTGTTCTATATTGGTGTTGGGAATGTTAAATTGAAGTTTAGAATTGAATTGGACCAGAATTTGGGTCAATTGGGTAGGTTTGGCTTGACATTGGGTTCACTTAGGGTTAAAGTGGGTCAAATTGGGGATTTTGACAAAAGTGGTGTAAATTGACGCAATTGGCCCATGGTGTAGTTGGACAAAATGAAAATGGGAATATTTGGGATTTTCTAGAATTTTCTGGGAATTTTCTGAATTTTTGGATTTTTGGGTCAAGAGGGGCATTATGGGTATTTGGAGGGTATTGGGAGGTATTTTCGGAATTTTTGGTATTTTTGGCTATGGATGATCAACTTGATTGGTGAGAAAATGTTCAAGATTAATTTTGGGGAATTTTGGGTGACTTGGAAATTTTGAAAAATTTGGGTAATTTTAAGGGCTTTGGGTAGGCTAGGTGGGTGTAGGGTCCTAGCGGTCAAAAATTGAAAATTTGCAAAATTAAAGATTGGGTAATTGTAAGTGGAATGAAATTATTTTGGTTGATCCATGAAGCCATATCAAGCCCACATGAGCCATGAAGGGACTCATTTGAGGCATCCACAATGTTGTTCCTAACCCTCTTAGCCAAGGGCTTAGGGGTTAAGGACCATCCATGTGAATCACCTTTATGAGTCAGGAGGTCAAGTTGGGTATGGGTGTGGTTTTAGAAGGTGTGTGAAAGTGTAGTGTATAGGTGTAGTGTGTGTGTAAGTCAGCCCTTCACCAGACCCGGCCACCCAGGGAAGTCCTAAGGCCAAAGAGTTTTATAGGAACTCATCCTTTAAACTTCCACATTTGATTTCAACCCTCTAGGTGATTAGGGGTCTATAGTCAAGTTTGTGGAGTTTGCAGGGAGTTAAGAAGTGGTTTAAATTTCTAGGTGGTGGGTCCCGATTCTAATCCTCTAAGATAGTCGAAAGGAAAAGCCTAAGGCTAGATCCTAAAGTACTAAAGAGAAGAAGAGAAGACCTCATCGAAAATGAGGTCGACAAATGGACCCCCGATAGGTGTGGTGTGCTAACCAAGCACACCGCGCGTATTGGCGTTGACCGAAAAGATCAACAAAACCAACACGGATGTCCAAGTGACAAACTTGGGACGAGTAGGAGAGTTTCCACGGGGAGTGTCGAGTATATCTGCGAGACTAGAAATTCTTGAACTCTCGGCAGGGAAAGGGAAAGGAGGTGAATCCCAAATCACATGATCCGGGGGAATTTCGATTTAGATTTCGTTTTGTTTCAGTTTGAGTTTTGATGTGTGAGCTTAGATTTCAATTTAGAGTTTTAATTCAGATTGAAGTTTTGTCAAAATTAATTTTAAGGGATTTGAATTTGAAATGAAAATTGGAATTTTGTGGTTTTAGATGTAACATCTTCAACCTCAAAAGAAAATTGAATTGATTAGATTGAACCACTACAATGAGGAGAGATCTCAGAGTAATGCGGTATTGGATGTAAAATCCTTAACCTCAAGAGTTTGATTTTGATGTATTTCATTGCAATAAGGAAAGAATCCTAAAGCAATGCAGTCTCGGATGTAAAATCCTCGACCCAGAAAGTTTGAATTTGATGTACTTCATTGCGATAGGGAAAGAATCCTAAAGCAATGCGGTCTCGGATGTAAAATCCTCAACCCCAAAAGTTTGACGTTGATGTATTTCATTGCGATAGGGAAAGAATCATAAAGCGATACGGTCTCGGATATAAAATCCTCGACCCCAAGAATTTGAATTTGATGTATTTCATTGCGATAGGGAAAGAATCCTAAAGCGATGCGATCTCGGATGTAAAATCCTTAACCCCAAAAGTTTGAATTTGATGTATTTCATTGTGATAGGGAAGGAATCCTAAAGCAATGCAGTCTCGGATGTAAAATCCTCAACCCCAAAAATTTGAATTTTGATGTATTTCATTGCGATAGGGAAATAACCCTAAAGCAATGCAGTCTCGGATGTAAAATCCTCAACCCCAAGAATTTGAATTTGATGTATTTCATTGCGATAGGGAAAGAATCCTAAAGCGATGCGGTCTCGGATGTAAAATCCTCGACCCAAGAATTTGAATTTGGTGTATTTCATTGTGATAGGGAAGGAATCCTAAAGCAATGCGGTCTCGGATGTAAAATCCTCGACCCCAAGAATTTGAATTTTGATGTATTTCATTGCGATAGGGAAAGAACCCTAAAGCGATGCGGTCTCGAATGTAAAATCCTCAACCCCAAAATTTGAATTTGATGTATTTCATTGCGATAGGGAAAGAATTCTAAAGCAATGCAGTCTCGGAAGTAAAATCCTCAACCCTAAGAATTTGAATTTGATGTATTTCATTGCGATAGGGAAAGAACCCTAAAGCAATGCAGTCTCGAATGTAAAATCCTAAACCCCAAGAATTTGAATTTTGATGTATTTCATTGCGATAGGGAAGAAATCCTAAAGCAATGCAGTCTCGGATGTAAAATCCTCGACCCAAGAATTTGAATTTTGATGTATTTCATTGCGATAGGGAAGGAATCCTAAAGCGATGCGGTCTCGAATGTAAAATCCTCGACCCCGGGAATTTGATTTTGATGTATTTCATTGCGATAGGGAAAGAATCCTAAAGCAATGCAGTCTCCGATGTAAAATCCTCAACCCCAAGAATTTGATTTTGATGTATTTCATTGCGATAGGGAAAGAATCCTAAAGCAATGAAGTGCCGGATGTAAAATCCTCAACCCAAAAGTTTGAGTTTTGATGTATTTCATTGCTATAGGGAAATAACCTAAAGCAATGCAGTCTCGGATGTAAAACCCTCAACCCCAAGAATTTGATTTTGATGTATTTCATTGCAATAGGGAAAGAACCTAAAGCAATGCAGTCTTGGATGTAAAATCCTCGACCCCAAAAGTTTGAATTTTGATGTATTTCATTGCGATAGGGAAAGAATCCTAAAGAAATGCGATCTCGGATGTAAAATCCTCGACCCCAAGAATTTGAATTTTGATGTATTTCATTGCGATATGGAAAGAATCCTAAAGCAATGCGATCTCGAATGTAAAATCCTCAACCCCAAAAGTTTGAATTTTGATGTATTTCATTGTGATAGGGAAAGAATCCTAAAGCGATACGGTCTCGGATGTAAAATCCTCGACCCCGAGAATTTGAATTTTGATGTATTTCATTGCGATAGGGAAAGAATCCTAAAGCAATGCAGTCTCGGATGTAAAATCCTCAACCCCAAGAATTTGAATTTTGATGTAATGGATTTTGCAAAGATTTGTAGTGTTGATTTGAGAAGTGAGAAATTTTGGTGTCGAGAATTTCATGAAAGTTGTAAAAGATTTTTTGTGGAAAGAAACAGATTAGGAGGGAATACGTAGATGTTACATATCCCATTCAAAAGAGTTGATTGAGAGTTGCTGGTTTGGATTAGATATAATTCCTTGCCACTAGATTCAAATCCGTGTCAATGGAATCAACCGCTTCCATCCCAGACAAGGGAGAGAGTAGAACAGATTGGATTTCAGATTTAGAAGATTGAATTTAAATTTGATTGAGATTTGATTTGAGATGTAGAAGGTTGAATTTGAATTTGTGATTGAGATTTGATTTGGAATTTGTGTTCTTTTTGTTTGTCTTTTAACGATTCAAATTTGCTTTATCATTCATTTAATGTTCGTGTGAATTTGGTGTTCATCATTTTTTTATTTAGATTTTTAAGGAAAGTTTTCTTTTATTCTTTTTTTTTTGTTTCTTTTCTGTTCTTTGTTCGAAGTTCATTTAACTTTAATGGCGTTTCTCAGTCAACTTGCACAAAAGAGGTGAAGGCCAAAAATGTGACATGGTCACTTTCATTCCAATCATGTTAAAGATACATCATACAACTCGATCCGGAATACATCTCATACAATCCATATAGACTCAAAATGGACTATGTATGATCTTTGTCGATCCATCCAAAAAGGCATCCGTCGAGAAATCCATGTACGAATAGTGAGGTACATGGTCGATAACATCACCTTCCAAGCCATCCTTGGCAAGGATGCCGCATGGATGTACGTTGGATGTGTGATATTTTCCATGTAACTCACGGCTCGTAAGGCGGAGGCTTTCTAGCTCCGGGTGCAGTTGGAAGTGGTAAGGTGCTTTCCTGTCATCCATCCTTCGAAAGTAGCGAGATCCGCTTCATTGGTACTCCCGGTATGCAATGTTTAGCGACATCTGCTCCGTTGCCCTTTAGTATCATGACGGAACCTACCGGTAATGGTATCTTTATTGGCCCTCGAAACTCACCTGGGCCTGTTATCCAGAGGTCAGATCCGAACATGATATTACATTGGTTCGGGAAAGAAAGCGTGCGAAAGGTCGACAAAGTCGTGGTGATCTATGTGCGGGGGTATGCGATCACCACGCTTGTAAATGTTAATGATGCAAGCTGTTGGGTATGCAATCTACTGGCAGTACCCTCCATGTTATCATTATTTTTACCATCCTTTTGATGACTAATGGCATTGGATCCACTTGGCCATGACGGAGTATCCCTGGTGGGTTTCCCTTCTGTCTTACGCGAAGTTGTAGCGACATCCACATTGTATTGTAATTCTCCCTTTCCCTGGCATCCATCTCCAGGGTTCCGAGTAAGTGTTTTCTCTTAGGCGGCCCACTCGGCCCATTCTTTTCAAATCCAGGATGAAATCCATGATTTGTTGTTGTTCGTATTCTGAGAACACGTCTGTATGTAGCTCGAGGTCTTCTAGTATATTGATCCTCCTGCCTCTGATTCTCTTGAAGTATTCAAAAGTTTTCTTCTCGACATTTTGCATTCTTTCTACCTCGTATTCTATAATAATCTGCAAATGGCAAGGCCTGGTGACGTATTGTGGGATATATGGCTCAATCCCTTCACGTTCTCCTACATACCTCGGCTCCTCAGGGATGGTCTCCGTCGGGATGTCCTCCGGGGTTGCTCCTGCAACAAGGTTATGCATTACTGGTGACTCTATCTGGTGGCGTGGTAGCCTTCCTTCTTCTGATCTTTTTGAGATTTCCCTGGTCTCTTCTGTTATCCTCGGAGCTGGCCTCCTTCCTTCAGGTTCCTGGTGAACCGGCGTCCTTGAAGTATACGTGCGCGTGCTAGCACTGCCTCGTCGCGCTGGTCCGCTGCTAGTTTGGTTAACATCTTGCGGATAAGGCGATTTTTATTTCTTCGCCGAGTTGTTGTGAGAGTAGCTCTTCGTACTTCTCGAATCTCCGTGGGCGTGGCAGCGACAAACTCGCCCTCTGCGTAGCGACCACGGAGTTGATTCTCTTGTCCTCCTCGGTGTTTGTTTTCCTTTTTCTTCTTCTTTGGATTGGTGGCTTGGGCCACCCACTTTCATTCTTGTCGGCGGGCGGTTCCTCTCGATCAGCGGGACCCGGTCACTTTCCTCGTATTGCGAGGCTGTCGGTGCGAAGTCTGAGTCAATCTCGATTATTGCTCCATCTTTCACCCTCTTTTCGTCAAGTGCAAGGCTTACAGTTCAGGACCAACCGCCCGTTCGACATTTCCCTGCGAAAAGACAAGGAAAAGGATCAGGGGCTGTTCTAAGAACAAGAACATTAATAAAATGTTTATTAAAGACAGTTTTTTTTTTTACCTTTTGTATTTTTTAAATTTAACAGGAATGAAGTGGGATAAGATCAGGAAAGAGATTTTGATATGGAAGAGAAAATAAGGAAAACTTTATTATCATGATTTTATTTATTTTAGCACATTTTTTATTATTTTTGGGTTCGGACCCAGTCATAAGTAACTACTTCGCCCGTGCTTCTAGGGATGAAGAATTCATTCCTTCGAAACATCGAGTAGCGTAATACTTCTTCAAGTATCGTTCGTTGATCGGAAGCATATGTCGTTCTCCTTGGCGAGTTCACTAGGCTGGTAGGAGCCTCTGAGTAGTTGCCTCGACCACAAATGGCCCTTCCCAAGTGGGTTCAAATTTTCCTCCTATCTTGCGGTGTGCAAGAATAGGTCTCTTGAGAACGAGAACTAAGTCACCAACTTTGAAGGTTCTTGGGCGTACCAGTTTGTCATGGGCCTGAACCATCTTGGCTTGGTATAGTTCTAAATTCTGCTGCGCTGCAAGTCTTTTCCCTTCCAGGATTTCCAATTCTTCTAGTCGTAATTTGGCATTCTCTTCTGTCGTGATTTTGTTTGCTACTGCGATTCTGAGTGAAGGAAGCTGGACCTCTAAGGGTAACACTACCTCGGACCCATACACCAGAGCATAAGGTGTAGCTTGAGTAGGAGTTCTGAAGGTTGTCCGGTAGGCCCATAAGGCTTCTAATAACTTCTCGTGCCAATTTCTCTTATTATCGTCCCAGGTTTTCTTTAAGATTTGAACGAGAGTTTTATTAAAAGCATCAGCCAGGCCGTTTGCTCTTGGGTAGTAAATTGTTGAATATCGCCGGTCGATTCCGTGTCTCCGACAAAATTGTTGATTTGCGTGCTTCGAATGCCGACCGATTATTTGAGATGATCTGCGCGGCACTCCAAAACGGTAGACAACTTGGTTCTTGAAAAGCGTAGCACGTGGTGTGCTTTCACTTCTACGAGTGGAGCTGCCTCTGCCCACTTGGAAAAGTAATCTGTAGCCGCAAGAATGAAGCGATGTCCTTTTGAAGATGGTGGTTCTATTGGACCCACTATATCCGTGCCCCGACATTCGAATGGCCGCGACGCAATTGTCGGATGTAGCACATTTGGAGGTTGGTGTAGAACTACTCCGTGCACTTAGCATTGATGACGAGTTCTTGGCGATTTTCATGCGGTCGGTCATCATCGAGGGCCAGTAGTACCCTAGTCTTTTAATTTTCATTTTCATCTTCGGTCCCGACTGGTGAGCGCCACAGAGTCCTGAATGTACCTCTTTAACAATTTCACGGGCCTCGGACCCGCTTAGGCACCTTAGCCACATTTGAAACAAAGACCTTCTGTATAACATGTTGTTTATTAATGCGTAGGACAGAGTTCTTTTCTTGATCTGATGGGCTAATGACCTATCGTCTGGTAGTTTTCTGTTTGCGAGTAGTCTATTAATGTCCGTCGCCGATCTTCGTATTTTACATCCTTCATTGCAGTTGATTCTTCTTCTTTTTCTGATTTGTGTATTGTGTCTATGTCGAGCTGTGATAGGACCTAACGTCCGTGAACTGACACCTCTACTGACTCGTCTTGCAAACATGCAAATTCTTTTGCTAGACGGGCTAGCGCATTTGCTAAAGCATTTTCTTTTATGGGAATTTTGTAGATCGTCACATTTGGAATCTGTTCCAACAACTGTATGGCATCTTGGAAGTATTGCTTGAGTCTTGGCTTTAAAATTACGTATCGTCTGCGATACGTTGAATGATTAACTGCGAATCCCCGTAGATGTTGATGTTTGTTATCCCCATTTGAATAGTTAATTCCGATCTGTTATGAGGGCTTCGTATTCGCTTCGTTGTTTGTACACGGCTCTGTCGAGTGGTAGGAGTATCTTAACATCCCCCGCTCCGAGTGTTATAAAGATTAATCCGATCCCTGCCTTACCGGGCACTATCACTTGCGATTCTTCATCTTTGTGTGCTGAAGATGCTCCGTCGAAATATAATTCCCAACATCGGTCATTAGGGTCTTCTAGGCTCATTATTTGTTCATCTGGAAAATCATCATTGAGAGGAGATTACTGCCGCAGAAGGGTGTCTTTGCGAGGAAGTCTGCTAAGACTTGTCTCTTTACGGCACGAAGAGGCACGAAAGTTATATCGAATTGAAATAATATCATTGACCATCTGGAAAGTCTGCCAGAAAGCATTGGATGAGTCATCAAGTATTGCAATGGATTAAATTTCGAGATTAGGTTGACCTTATGAGAAAGCATGTAGTGCCTGAGCTTTTGAGCGGCGAAGATCAGGGCCAAACAATGCTTTTCGATTGCTGGATACCTTATTTCTGACGGAATTAAATGACGGCTTAGGTAGTAAAGAGAATTTTCTTTACCCTCATCATTGACCTGGCCTAATAGGGCACCGAGAGAGTCGTCTAGAGCCGCGGTATAAAGTATCAGCGGTCTACCTGAGACTGGGGCTGCTAAGATAGGAGGTGTCATTAAATATTGCTTAATGTCCTCGAAGGCCCTTCGGCATTTCTCTTCCCAAATAAATTTGGCGTTCTTTTTAACTAGTGCCGAGAAAGGTCGACACCTACCGACAAGTTTGAGATAAAGCGTCGAAGATATGCCGACTTCCCTTGAAAAGATCGTAGTTGTTTTAAGGTTTTGGGAGGCGGCATTTCTAAGATAGCTTTAATCTTTTCCGGGTCGATTTCAATTCCACGATGTTGGACAACGAATCCTAAGAATTTCCCGGAGGTGACGCTGAAGGCGCATTTTATGGGATTCATCTTAAGGTTAAATTGTCTTAATCGTTCAAAAACAATTCTCAAATCATATAGGTGGTTTTCCTTTACTTTTCTTTTGATGACCACATCATCCACGTAGCATTCGACTTGATTGTGGATGAGATCATCAAAAATTCTTGTCATCGCTCTCTGGTATGTTGCTCTTGCGTTCTTCGATCCGAATGGCATCCTTTGTGTAGCAATATACTCCGATCTGCGTTCTGAATGCTGTAAGTTTTTCATCTTCTAGAGCCATTTTTATCTGGTTGTATCCTAAAGATCCATCCATGAATGAGAATATTTCATGTGTCAAAGCAATGTCGATCATTAGTTCTGGGATCGGAAGAGGGAATTCATCTTTTGGGCATGCCTTGTTTAAATCTCTGAAATCCACACAAATTCTGATCTGACCATTCTTCATTCTGACTGGCACCACATTGGCTAAACAAGTCGGGTATTGTTCTTCACGGACAAATTTAGTGTCTATTAGCTTTTTAACTTTAGCTATGACTTGTTGTTCGATTTCTAGACGCATTCTTCTGGGACCTTGTCTTACTGGGACAGAAGTAGGATCCACTCCTAGCTTATGGACTGCGACCTCTTGAGCTAAACACGGCATCTCATCGTAGCTCCAAGCAAAACGAGTCTTTAAATTCCATTAATAACTTGATTATTTCTTCGGAGTCTTCTTTATTGAGTAAGGAGCTAACAAAGGTAGGTCTAAGCTCTTCGCTAGTACCTAAGTTAACTTCAGTTAACTCATCTATTGTAGATTTAATCTCTTCTTCGAATTACGGTGGAGCGTCTCCAATTTGTAAATCTTCGAATTCTTCCGTAGTTTCCATGCGGTTTTCATTATACTCACAAGTGACAACCAAGCAAAGTTCGGTATCGTCGGCGATCCTACTGTGCCGAATCCGAGACCATGCTTTGAATTGGGTGGACGACCGGAGTTATTCCATAATTTTTCAAAATGTTGTGATTGACCTTTTGTCCATTGTCGAGTTAAGAAACCACACTGAATTAAATTTTGAACACAGGGAGAGCACCACTCAAAAGGTAATTCCATTAATTCTGATGAAGTGACATCTTCAAGTGTACATTATTTTCAGTTTTGGTGGAAGGAGCACCACGGTAGAATTTGATTGGCTTTGCACCGCCACTACGTACCTCTTTGACCACCATACCCTCTATCTTATTAGAATGGATCGGGGTCAGGGTCATAGTATGTACATAATGGTTAATCTTCTCGTACATCGATTTATATTCTTCATTCTTTTCATCTTCGAGCGAGATCCTGAATTGCAGCTTCTTCTGACTTATTGTCGCTGCTTCTTGTTTGATCTCTTTTTCTTCTTCAGAACTGTCTTCCCAATCAACATTGATGGCTGGTTTCCTTTGTCCAAGCGTCACTAACGTCTCTGCCACGACCTCGTCCCCGGCCTCGACCTCGGATGCGAGTTGTGGAGAAACCTTCACCATCTCGCCGTAAGGGAGTGGTGAGTGACTGTTGGACTAGAACCTCAGGTTCTTCGTCATCCCGAATTTCCTTTGCTTCATTCGTTATGGTATCTCTAGAAAAAATTGTTTTCTTCGGAAGTGCGTAATAAGCTGCATCTTCATGGATTCCAATTTCATGTACGGAAAATGGTTGTAAGTCACCTTTGATGCACTGTTCCCCTCCATTGTAGTATTTGATGCAACGATGTAGAGATGATGGTACCATCCGATTTTCATGTATCCATGGTCGGCCCGATAGAGTGTTGAACGACGTTTCGAATCAATTATGTGAAATTTCGCGGTTGTCTTTGCTAAGTCACCGGTCTTCATTAGCGGTGTTATTGAGTCGAGGGCTCTTTCTCCTTTACGGTTGAATCCTCTTAATAACATTTTGTCCGCTTCGAGCTCATGAGCATCAATTTCCAAGTATGCTAGCGTTCGAAGATTCATTATATTGATTGATGCTCCTGGATCCACCAATACTGCGGAGAGTGTAAACTTCCCGATTGTAAGCGAAATGTACAACGGTCGGTTGTGGTCTGCGTCCCAGTAGTAGGTCATTGTCAGTGAAGGTGACACCTCGTCTGTTCCTTTAATGAACAAACCTCATCTAAGGAATCTCCGGCCATTTGAGCTAAGCAAATTTCCGGATCAAGTAAGGCCTTGATCAGAGCTTCTCTCATCTCCTTTGATAAGATGAGAGCGTCGTAGATGCTCAGTTTGTCCGGTAGTTTCCTAAGATGGGCTAGCACGTTGTAGTCCACTTTATTTTCATGTGTCTCAAATTCTTCCTGAATGGGTATTTCTTCTACCGGGGTTGGTTCTTTTGACCCATTCTCGGAGGTAGAATTCTTCCACTTCTTAAGTTGACTTCTGTAATTTCTCCTGAATCTTGTATTGAGTTTGCTAGTGTCTCCTCTTGAATTGGAATGACAGGTTCTTCTGGATTAGCTTCAGAGTCTGAAGGCTCTAAATCTATTGTGACTGGAGCTCCTCGAAAATCGCAAATAGATTCATTGCTTGTTGAACTCTCGTAGCCTCCTTGGTGGATGTCTTCTTTGTCATTGTGACCGTCGAGATTGTGTATGATTTGAGAATTGTTATTTGTATCGTAATTGATGTCTGGATTGTCGCTAGTTACGTAATCGTTAGAAACAGTCAAAACGTAGCCAACGCCATAACCCTTATCATTATAAGATCCCATCGGAGTGGGCGAGATAATCATACGAAGTCGAGAGGTTCGAGAGATTTCTCCCCCGAATCGGAAACAACTATCCTAGGATAAGCAGCCCCTAGTCTAGCCTTAGGAGCCTTGGTCTTCTCTTCTTCGTCAATTTTCTTCTTTTCTTCAGTCGTCTCTTGTTGAGGTGGTTCTTCTATCGCAAGTGATAGTGCCGACTTGACAAGTTTCGAACTCTAAATTGAGGCTCGCACCGTAGCGGTTTGGATGTGATTCAAAATCTTCTTCGAAGACTTTGTCCAAGCGGTAGTCCATCCATCATTAGTCGCATAGGGATCTATTGGAACAATGAGATCCGTCGAGATAACATTGATGGAACCTCCTTTCTGGGGTTCCTTCATGTACTCCTTCGGGATCGTTATATTCCCTTTCCGAAGATTGTCGTTGAGCCAACTTTTGAAGGTAATACAATCTTCTATCTTATGCCCAAGCATCCGGTGGTAAGGGCAAAAGTTGGGATCACCTTTCTTGTCGACTTCTTCTGGTCTCTTAGGCTCTGGCAGTTGGAAATCCGGATTCTTCATCGGATCGCGGAACATTTTCGGCGCTTGCCTCATTCTTGAACGGATACTCCCTGCTCGAAGCTCCCTTAACGTACGTTGCGGACGAGGCGTTGTTCATCTTCTTGAGATGATCGATAGCTGGGTCGGGGTTGTCGGTAATTCGTTGAGGTTCTTTGCGGCCGTTCGACGATATTTGTATCGGTTGCTTGCCTTTATCGATCGCTTGCAACGATCCCGGACTTCTTTTCAAAAGTTTTCATGGGCTTATGTTTGTTTGTTTTGTCAGTGAAACTTAATTGCTTCGCCTCCTCTTGCAAGCTTACGGCCTTGCTTAACAACTTCTCGAAAGTCTTAATAGTAAATCCCTTGAGGAGAAGTCTTTATCGGGCCATGAATGCTCTTAAGTAAAATGCCGACTGCATGCTGTTCTTGTAGTTGTGGCTCACACTTCATACTTAGGTTCCTCCATCAAAGTATGTAGTCCACCAAGGTTTCGTTGGGTTTCTGCTTCTCTACCACTAAATCACCTATAGTGATGTGGTGCTGAGCTCCGGCAAATCGTTTGATGAAGAGGTTCTCTAGTTCTGAAAATTTTTTCACCGAACCATTCAGTAATTCTGCATACCAATCAAAGGAGATCCCTGACAGGCTGCTGACAAATTGTCTGAAGAGTAAGGCATCACTTCCGCCGACATTGCAACAACTGGCACGAAAATGTGCAACATGCTGCCGAGGGTTTCCGGTTCCATCGAAAGGTCTTGAACGGATGTGGTACAAAGCCTTTCGGATATTGGACGGCGTCGAATTCTTCGAGGTAAGGCCTACCCGTCCGAATGGATGTCCCGCTCTTTGATTGTGCCAAGGCTTCTCGCACTTCTTTGTTCCACCATGCTCTTAATATCCTTTTCCGGAATCATGCTTTGTGTTGCATCCTTTTTTAATTGATCATCCCCGTTGATGGATGTAACCTCCTTTCCTCCGTCTACAATGTGAATGACTTACGGGGTGTTTCTCTTTGGGGTTGAACTCGACTGCGGAAGTGGCTAGGGCTACGACCATCTCTTCCATCCTTTCGCCATTTGGGCGATCGTATCATCTTTCTCTTGAATCTGCCTCCTCATTACTTCAGGCTCCTTTCTTCTGCAGTGCCGAGGGCACCTTGTGAAGTCGACGAAGCTCGTGTTTCAACCATGTTAATTTCTGCATATTCATCATCCATGAACTCCGACGAGTCAACTTCATCTCCGAATTTCTCTTCTCTTTTTCTTGCTAATCGCCGAATATCGGTTCTTAGCTTTTCCGTAGCATCTTCTAGTGGTCTTTTCGTACATCCTTGCGGTTGTCATGTGATAAGCGTCGGGTTTCCTTCTCATGTGTCCCCTTTACTGCGGTAGCACTTTCTTCGGACTCAAGTCTCCTGACAAGACTTTCTTCCTCAGGCTGTTGTTTTAATCTTAATTGTCCGGTAGTGGGACGCCATACCATTCTTTTAGCAGCACAAGGTCTGGGACCGGATGGTCTGTCAGCCAAATGCTGGAAGGTGGTATCCTCCCTAATTTGTAGTCCTGAAATAATGACAGGCGGACTAGCTTTCATTCTCTTATTTGGCTTTTCCGCAGCGATAGCAGGTTCTACTGGCGGCCCAAGACGGGACTTGGCTGGCACCCGCCCTACCCTTCTTAAAATTTCTGACACAGGGCATTTTTCTTTCTTTGCTACCTTCTCTATCAAGGTTTGCAGTCGAGCAAATGGCGTAACTCTAGCCCTTTTCTTACGGCTATCGTTGTAATATACGGGCTGAGGCAATGCGGCAGCAATCTTGCGAACATTTTCTTCATCCTCTGCAGCTGAGAGGGGATGGAACCTGCTTCCTCCCAAAAGTGGTATGTATTCAAGCGGCGGTGTATACTCGGGCAGTTCTAGGATTTCTTCTAGGAAAGCAACTTCAGCAGCTCTGGCTTCTCTAGCAATCCTTCTACTTCTGTTCCTTCTCTAAGTCCGTGTCAGCGATGGAATTCTCGAGCTGGACCCGATTTCAAAAACAGAAGGTTTCACAGGAAGGTCTGTAACCTCCACGGTAACCGGTTCATCATAGTTCTGAACTTCTTTCCCTTTAGTTTGGCAGAAGCCGGGGTAGGTACGGAGACAACTAGACTAGTGGGGGTAGCAACAACAGTCCTTCTGTGAATAGCAGTATTCCTCTCAGTTAGAATCTTTTGCAGAGGAGGGAATTCATGAGTTGACTTGAGGTTAAACTCGATCAACGGCTTCTCGGTTACGGTACTTTGCTTGTGAGTGAAAAGAGAGTAACGTCGGGGATTTTGATGTCGGTGTCCCCGAATCCTTGTCCGAATCGAATAATTCCATTATCGGGCGGTTCGTCCTTGAACACGGCCGAGTCCGATCCGTTGACGAAGGAGAAGATCGGTTTGGGGCTTCCATTTCTGCAGGGCAGATTCCAAGTGTTAGTATCTGAATCGTGCTTCTTTTTATCGTACAACTTCTGACGAAAAAGAAAGAGTCCGAACACATTTCTGTTTATCTTAGTGTATTTGTGGTATTAAAGGAAAATTATATTTTTTTTGAAAAGATTTGTTCGTTAAGACAGAGAGTTATTAAAAGAAGAAGAGTTGTAGGAAGGATAAAAGGAATTGATTAGGAACTGGAAAAGGATGAGAAAGTCTTGTAGAAATTTCTCGACCCGCAAGACCGCTCCTAAACTAATACCTATTGGGGGCCCACCCCACCTCATAAATGAGGTAAAAGGATCTCGGAACCTCTCTGTTTAGGGGTGTCAAACGAGTGGCTCCTAAATCCGAGAGAATGTTGGCTATACTTGTTCAAGGTAGAAATGAACATAGTATTCCTATGGAAAGAAGGGTAGTTTGATCCACTAGGAACATGGATACACTATCGATTTTTGAAAGCAGAATTGTGATTAAAATGGAGAGAGGAATTCTCCCCAGCGGAGTCGCCAGAAATTGTCGGCATATTTTTAGGTTGTGTTTTATTTTGAAAAGGGGGTCGCCTAACAAAAATTGTCGGCGAATTTTAGATTTTGAATTTAATTTAAATATATATATATATATATAATTTAGAAAGTAGTATTTGATTTTGAAAATAATTTTAAATTTGAAAATTTTAAGATATGAAATCAAGCCGATCTCACATCCCGAATAGTTTACATAAACGAGCACCGCACCACAAACCGTGTATCTATCCCGAAGAATAGACACACTGCTTGATAATGGGGCTCGATTAGATAAACTAGAAAGGTTTGTGACATCCGTTTGGTCTGCGAATCAATTTTATAAGCCGACAAGTTCCCTCGCTTAATACAAAGAAATTAAGCGGGGTTTATATTATCCGGGTTCTTGAAATTCCCTATAAGGGCAAGCCCCAATAGTTAATTACATCTTAAGTGACGGGAATCACCTAAGAAAACTCTCGATAATAATCGATAATTCGCTCTCAAGAATTTCAAACTTTAAGTTTTCGAGGATTGAATTTTGGAATTTCAATAGGGAATGGATCAAATTTGGAACATTTTATTTTGGGAATTCAAAGGTAGAAAGGTAGGAGAAATCACAGATTCGAAGTGAACTTCGGTAATTTCCCTACTATCCTATTGTTTGGCTTGGATTTAGGAAAGTCCTAATGTTTATTTAATGTTTTGATCTTGCCAATTTTAATTAATTAGGACTTATATTCATATGACAAAATCATACAAATAGCCTTGAAGATGTGAGGGTTTATGTCGTACCGAACGACTACCTCGGAGTCCTAAGACCTGTTAGGGCTTGATTTACATGACCTGATCATGCAAATGCCTAACGAAGAGTTGAGGATTTATGTTGCACTAGGCAAACAACCTTGAAATCCTATGGCTTTGTTATTTAATTCTAAGAAAGTTTTGCTGAAGTAGATCCGAGTTTTGCTGATGACGATGGCTGTGCTGCCCACCATGCTCCGAGCTCCTTATTGTTGCAGAGGTTTAGTTTTAGAAGTCATAAATCAAGGATGAGAGAAGTGTTCTGGTTTAGAGAAAATCTTAAAATCCAGGTGTTTTTTAATATTTTAATTAAACAAATCTTAAAGTTGATTATAACAACACCGGTTAAGATCCCACGGTTCCATCCTTCCGGCATCGTTATTTTTATCGGATTCACTTAGTCCGAGATGAATTTGCTAAACTCAACTGAATGAGTTCCACACTTTCATTTAGGACCGTGGGAAATCCGTTAGCAACACTTAGGTTACATCATCGGAGGTATTCCCGATCATCCAACAAGACGTTTTAATTTAGTTGTAATTACGGTTTTGTGTTCTGTTTGTGATTAAATTTTGAGTTGTTTTATATTTTGAAATGTTGTGGCGGTGAATTTTATCTTGCAATGACTTTTAATTTAGTTTTGGTTTCGGTTTTGGGACTATCCTAAAAGTGTGGGTTTTCATGCAACAGTTGTTTATCATGCAAGAAAAGTAAGTGCGATGCGATTAAATAAATTGCAACAAAATAAAAGCGTACCTGGAGGGTCTTCCCGTCATCCCAAGCTGCACTTAAACATAATTTAGAATATTTAAGCAAGTTCCTAAGTAAAGCTAAGGGAAGGGTTATGGTTTTCTACCAAATTCCTAATCCTATAGCTAGTCATTTCCTGTGACGTCTAGGTTCTTGTGTTTTGGTTTGAGGACGATTTTCTTCATCAAAGAACAATTAAGTTCAATTGTTCTTATAAATATCCTATCATATTGAGGAAGTGCTTAAGAAGAATCTTAAACATCTTTTCAATATTTCTAGAATTGTTTTAAGTCCAAATGAATTTAATTATACAAATGAATTAATCGTCCGGGAATTCAAGTTTTGTAGTTATCTTACTCAGTGAACTAGGACATTTGAATATCCTATGAGGGAAGTAACATTTCATTCAACGTTCGTTTAGGAGTTATGACAACAAAAGCTTTTGAGGGCAAATTGATGTTCAAATGGTTTGTGATTTAATTTAATTTCGATTAACGGGTTTAAATTTGGAATAGTGTTCAAGTTGCTTCATATTTATTTTTGAATTTCTTTATGTTTTAGGTGATGTTATTTTTGATTCAATTTAATTTAACTTTAATTTAATTTAATTTGGTTTAGTTTTAATTTTAATTTAATTTAATTTGATTTTAATTTTAACTTGATTCTACTATTTAATTTAATTTAATTCAATTTAGTTTGATTTGATATGAGTTAATTTAATTTAATTTAATTTAATTTAATTTGATTTAATTTACTTTAATTTAATTTAATTTAATTTAATTTAAATTTAAATTTAATTTGATTTAATTTGATTTAATTTAATTTAATTTTAATTTAATTTTATTTAATTTAATTTAATTTAAATTTTAATTTAATTTTATTTTTAATTTTAATTTAATATTTTATTTTTTATGTTTTAAAGATAATTTAATTGTAATTGTTAAAGTATTAATTTAATTGAAATTTTAAAAGGGTTTAATTTAAATAATTTAACTTTAATTTAATTTAATGATTAAGTCTTTTAGCATTTTAAATCTTAAATTTGGATTATCATTTTAATTAGGAATTAAACATTATTGAGATGATTTATTTAGGGATTCTTAAATTAAAGAACAAATCTCTTCCTAATAATATCCCTATTTTAATAATTCCAATTTTATTATTCTTCCAAATTTAATCAATTATTTAATTAAGGTTTATTTTAATTATTTTTAAATTGTTTAGTAGTTTTCTACCCTTTAATTATTTAAATTTCAACCATCCAAATCAGATTAGGATCAAATATTTTACTCTTTAGTTCTATTAAGCCTAAAGTTTTAATTAAATGTTAAAATTTTAATTACCATTTTGCTCTTTAAGTTTAATAATTTCATAACTCACTAAATTGAGCTTAAATGAACTTGAAATTTTTATGTGACTTCACTCATATGTCAATAAAGACATGAGAGGAGAAAATGTGATTTTTCTATATTTAATTTATTTATGTAATTATTTTTGGTGGAAAATAGGGATTTCCAAGGAAATTTTAATAATATGACCAAGGGAAAGTTTCTGTCCTTAAGAAAATTATGGGACATTCCTAATGACCAGAGGACCACTTGGACCAATTTTGGTGATTTTTTGAATTATATTCTTTTTATTATAATTATTTTGAGTTTTGGAGTATTAATTAATTTAAAAATAAAATAAAGGTTGAAAAATGAATTTTATATTTTTAAAAAATCTCTCTGATATCAAGGAAATTAGAGAATCAATTTTTACAATTTTTTGATTTTTCTTTGATTTATTAGAATTATTTTAGTGGAAATGCTAAAAAATACATTTTTTTAATTTTAAAATTACCTTAGGGCTTCAAAATTTAATATCTCATCATATAGACTTAAGAAAAATATGGGGTTTGTTCTAAGTGATTAAAATTCAAAATGTGACATTTTGGTGAATTTTATTATTTTTGTGATTTTTATTATTTTTTAATTATTAAAATATTAAAATAATGCAAAAAATCAACTTTTTTAGAAAATTGAAATTTTAATTTTCTTAAATTTCCCTAATATCAGAGAGGCTCCAAAACCAATTTGGTGAATTTTTGAAAAGTGTTTTGAAAGTTATGAATTTTTAAAGTTTAAATTGGCTAAATGGCTTAATCAACCCATTTAGTAGGGTTAACCAAGTCCAATTGACTTCAAATTTTTATGGTGGGTTCCTCTGATCCTAAAGGTCAGTGGAGAATTAATTTCAAGTCAATTTGATGTATGATTAGCTCTAATTAATTAAGGACCTTTTTTGGGTGTTTAAGCCAATTAGGATTATTCAAGTGGATTAATTCAAAACCTATTTTTCCTAGAGTCCTCTGGTCATAAGAAACATCACCAAATTTTTCTAGAATTTATTTCACAACATGCTAATTATTGGATTTAAAATACTCAAAGCAGCAACATGAATTTGAAAAATCAATAACTTCTCATAGGGATGGCCTCTGACCTTGGAAAATTCAGGGAATATTCCCAAGTTCAGAGGCTTCAAAAGCCCTATAATCTCATGCCATGGTGAATTTCCTATATGCATGGAGAATTAAAACACTGCAGAGAGTAAATAAATCATTAAAAATAAAATACTTGATGAAATTAAATGATTTCTTTTCCACATTATTCTTCTCTGTTCACTGAGCAAGAGGGTATTTTTATTTTATTTTTCTGATTTTCCTACACAAAGTTATGCATTTTTGAAGTTTACGGAATTAAATAAATAAGAAAATCCCTATTTTTCTATTTATCCGAATAGGCGCCGCGTCAACCTTAGCATCCCCGAACAGCCACGCGACACTTTCTGATTCGACGCTGCCATCCAACTCAGCTCTCCAGGGGCCCGCAGTATCGTTCCGTCTCCTCATCCGGCGTGATCCTGGCCGTCCGTCTGCGCGTGTATTAAATGAACGACATCCGTTCATCGTCCCCAAGCCTCCTAGCCCGAGAACCGTCCACACTAAATCCTTAATATCTCACTCAATACTTAAAGAATTTTTGTGTTCTTGTGCTCTATGGATTCGTCTTGAAGAGACGAATACATCTATACGATGATCATGCATTAAAATTAAGGCATTTGAAATGGAGAATCTCCAGAAGCTCGGGATAAAGAGTTAGCTCATACCTTTGCTCAGAGAAGTGTGGCTTCAATCTGAGGGTTGTGTCACCTTCGATTGCATCCCAGCAAGCTCCAGATGAAGTCTCCTGGTCTGGTGAATTGTCTAGGTAGGATTTCGACCACAACCGATTACAAAGCTTGGAGTCTGGAACAGATGGGTGGCCTGGAGAGGGGGCTTTTGCTGGTGGACTTCTTCCCTTGGTCTGGTGAAGGTGTAGGACCAATCAATTTGGGGATTGGTTCACTGTGAAGACGTGTCCTGGTTTTTGTGCTGAATTTTGAACTCAACATTGAGCTCAGCTAGAGGGAATTGGGGCTGGAATCCAGTGGGAATCAAGTGCTCTATGTGTAGAGAGTGGTCTGGAATGATTTTGGCAGAGTTTCCTTAGGGTTGGTTCAGCACCTCTCCCATGGCCGAAAGAGGTGGGGTTTAAATAGAGCTGGTTGGAGGCTCTCCCGGGGGAGTTAGGGCTTGGGATCGAGCTGCTTTGGTGAGGAGAAGAACGACCATGGTGGCCTTTGGGCATGGGGCGGCTCGACGAGGAGAATTTCAATGTTGGCTCACATGTGAGCTCTCGGGTGTGGTGTTTTCCGGCGGCCTGGTGGCTGGCCGGCAGTGCATCGGTTACCATCTTGTTCGGGTGGGTCGGGGTCGGGGTTTAGTATAGGCGATTGGCAAATGCCATGTGTCAAAATCTTGGATTAGAATGGTATGGGAGAAGGCTCATTTTAGCTCAAATTGGTCAAATGCATGGATTGGGCTAGGTGCACCACCCGATGCTTGGTTTAGGCTGAAGGGAAATTGATTTGGTTCGAGCATAATCAGTAGGGTCAAGTCACCATCCAAGCACAATTAGGCATAAGCATGGTTAAGGGGAATCATGGGAGTGGTTAATCACCTTATGGGAATGTGGAAAGGATCTCCTCCTTTTGCCCAATGTGGTAAGGTCACATGTGAACAACTCACATGGCTTGCATGTGGCTTAAGAGTGGCTTCATGGCTTGTCTTTGGCTTGGGGAAAAGCTTGGTCAATTTCATGAAAATGGATTTTAGAAATTTTGGTAATTTAGGGGTGATTTGACGGGATTTGGCATATGGCTTGATTTGGAACTATTTGATGATTGATTTAGGACTTAAGGGATGATTTTAATTGAATGCATGATGAAGAAGAGTGTCATATGGACTTTGAATGAATTTTGGGCCTTTGAAATTTAGTGAAGATGGGCTTTTAAAATGGTTTAGAGAAGTGGGCTTTTGGATTTTAAAATGGATTTTAGGATGAGAATTTTGCAAAGGATTGGGTCCAATAAGTGTTTAATTTAATTTAGGAATGTTTCATGAATGATTTGGAACAAATTTGGAGTGTTTTGGACTTGAATTGGTTTGGATTTGGACCTCTTTGGTAAATGGGCCAATGTAGGTCAAATTGGGCTAACTTGGGCCATTGTTGGGCTAGGGTTGAAATTGATGTAAAATAAATGTTGGGAAATATTTATGGGAGTGTTTCAAAGAGGTTTTGACTTTGGTTGGGTTTTGATTTTGGAGTTTGGGCTTATTTGGGTTAGGTTTGGGTTTAGGTCAAAATTGGGCTTTTTGGCTTTGGGTTGAATTTGAGTGGGGTTTGGGTCTAAATTTTGGGTAAATCATGTTAGCGTTTTGTTTGTGGGGATGTTAGGGTAGGTTTAGAAAAGCTTTGGGGTTAATTGGAGTTGAATTGGGTTAGTTTGGGCTAAGTTTGGGTCATGGGTCCAAATTGGGCTTTAAGGTCCAAAATGAAATTGGGTTCAAATGTCAATCAAATAGGACTTGGATTTGTTCTATATTGGTGTTGGAAATGTTAAATTGAAGTTTAGAATTGAACTGGACCAGAATTTGGGTCAATTGGGTAGGTTTGGCTTGACATTGGGTTCACTTAGGGTTAAAGTGGGTCAAATTGGGGATTTTGACAAAAGTGGTGTAAATTGACGCAATTGGCCCATGGTGTAGTTGGACAAAATGAAAATGGGAATATTTGGGATTTTCTAGAATTTTCTGGGAATTTTCTGAATTTTTGGATTTTTGGGTCAAGAGGGGCATTATGGGTATTTGGAGGGTATTGAAAGGTATTTTTGGAATTTTTGGTATTTTTGGCTATGGATGATCTACTTGATTGGTGAGGAAATGTTCAAGGTTAATTTTGGGGAATTTTGGGTGATTTGGAAATTTTGAAAAATTTGGGTAATTTTTAGGGCTTTGGGTAGGCTAGGCGGGTGTAGGGTCCTGGCGGTCAAAAATTGAAAATTTGCAAAATTGAAGATTGGGTAATTGTAAGTGGAATGAAATTATTTTGGTTGAGCCATGAAGCCATATCAAGCCCACATGAGCCATTTGAGGCATCCACTATGTTGTTCCTAACCCTCTTAGCCAAGGGCTTAGGGGTTAAGGACCATCCATGTGAATCACCTTTATGAGTCAGGAGGTCAAGTTGGGTATGGGTGTGGTTTTAGAAGGTGTGTGAAAGTGTAGTGTATAGGTGTAGTGTGTGTGTAAGTGAGCCCTTCACCAGACCCGGCCACCCAGGGCAGTCCTAAGGCCAAAGAGTACTATAGGAACTCATCCTTTAAAGTTCCACATTTGATTTCAACCCTCTAGGTGATTAGGGGTCTACAGTCAAGTTTCTGGAGTTTGCAGGGAGTTAAGAAGTGGTTTTAATTTCTAGGTGGTGGGTCCCAATTCTAATTCTCTAAGATAATCAAAGGAAAAGCCTAAGGCTAGATCCTAAGTACTAAAGAGAAGAAGAGAAGACCTCATCAAAAATGAGGTCAACACAAAACCACTGATCATTATCGAGAGTTTTCTTAAGTGATTCCCGTCGCTTAGGGTGTAATTAACTATAGGGGCTTGTTCTTATAGGGAACTTTAAGAACCCAGGTAATATAAACCCTGCTTAATTCATTTATTTTAAGCAGGAGAACTTGTCGGCTTATAAAATTGGTTCACAGACCAAACCGATGTCACAAATCTTCTAATTTATTTAATCGAGCCCTATCATCAAGCAGTGTGTCTATTCCTCGGGATAAATACACAGCTTTTGGTGCGGTGCTCGTTTATATAAACTATTTGGGATGTGAGATTGGTTTGATTTCATATCTTAAAACTTTTAAATTTAAAATTATTTTCAAAACCAAATACTACTTTTCAAATTATATATATATTTAAATTAAATTTAAAATTTAAAATTCGCCGAAAACTTCTGTAGGTGACCCCCTTTTCAAAACACATAACCTAAAAAAATATGCCGACAGAATCCTATATTTTGAAAAATCTACAAATATTTTTGAACTAGATATAGACTTATATTTATCATTTTCTTTTACTTGAGAACTTTCTAAACTTTAAGTTGGTTTTAATTACTGAAATGTTTTCTAAATTGGACTATTCCATTTCTAGAATAAAATTTTGTCATCTTCCTAAGAAACTCATTACATAATTTGCATGCTAAAATGTTTTATGAGATTAACTGTTACTTGAGGACAAGTAACATTTTATGTTTGGGGGATTTTGATACACCTAAAATATATAGTATTTTTTTGCACATTTTTATACCTATTTTTAATGATATTGCACTTTAATGGAAGGTATTTTGTGATTTTCTTGAAGGTATGATGAAAATGGATGGTCATGATGAAAGGAGCAAAATTTGATCAAATTTGGAGAAAAAATGAAAAATAAAAAATTTGGCACTGGCGGCTAGATGCCACAGTTAAAAATTGAATTTCAAATGGATTTGGCGCCAATTTTAAAGGGGACGGGATGCAACTCTTGGTGGTAACGTCCATAACTTCCTTTGGGCTGCAAGTTTGAATGAAGGAGTGCGTTCCTTGATAGATACATCAAATCTAGACACATTTTGAAGAGACACCAAGACACATTTTGGTTTACTATTTAAAGAGAGTCTTAGGAAAGATTTAGATGAGGAAATTTGAGGAGACTCTTCCACAGCAATTTGAAGAGTATTTCCTTTGTTCTTCCACTGTATTTTTAAGAGTTTTTATTTTAGTGTTGGAGTAGAGAGTAGAAAGGAGAAAAGGGTCGGAGTAAAGTATTCTTCTTCCCACTAATTTTCTTTCTTTTAGTTTAGTTTTTATTGAAGTCTGAAGTCTGTATTCCGAGTCAACAAAGTTAGGAGACTTGCTCTAAGGAGTAGTTTAGCGTAGAGTTAAAGTTTCAGAGGAACTTCCTTAGTCTTGTGTAGAGGATTTTCATATAAGTGTTTACTTTTATTTAGTTTATTAATACTTGTTTTTTTTTATTATTTTTCTTATCGTTGTTTTTAATTTCAAATCAATGTGTTTTTATATTTTCTCAATGCATTCAAAGTTTTTTTCTTTATCTTTTTCTTTCTTAAATGGAGAAGTAATTAATTTACAAAGAATTGTTGTGGAAAGTATAAGTGTTTAAATGTTGGAAGAAGTTGTGAAGATTGATTCTAAAAACTTTGTTTACTTCTTAATTTGGCCTGTTAAGTTGTAAAATTTCTTGAGATTATGTAAGATCCAATACGGTAATATCTCATAAAAGTTAGTAAGAATCACATGAAATTATATGGGTGAGAACTGTAGTCCATAAAATGGAATCTAGTATTAGAAGATATTTTTATGAAAGGGAGTAAAATTAGAGGATTTTAGAGTGACAGGCTAAAACCCCCTAATTTGGTTTGATGTTTTGAGTTTTTTTATGAAAAGTTAGCCCCTAAGTGGTGGGAATCGAGGGAACTCTAGAGTGAGAGAATGGTATCTTCCCTGCCTAACCATGGTCAAAATAATATAAATTTCAAATTAACTTATGTTCTTTATAGAACCAAGTAAGGGTAAAGAACACATTAGCTTCTATCTGTCACAACAAAAATTTGAATACTTCCACAACAATACTTTAAGAATTATTACTACTTCATGAAAGGAAAGAAAAAGATATTCTAGTTAATAGTATTTTACATCTAGTGTTATTAGTTATTGTAATTTTAATTTCTTGTTTAGCATTTTATTAAAAATATTTCAAAAGACATATCAACCTTCAAAATATTTCAAAATCAAGACATACTTTTTCTAAAACAATTAAAGAAAGTAAAAAGATAATTTTTCTGATTCCTTTAAAGATTTTACATTTTTCCTGTGGGTTCGGTATCTCGGGGCTTAATTAGAAATTCCTATATTACTTGGTAAACGATACGTATACTTGCGTAGTATCCCATATTATAAAATCATAATTTTCATATCTAAATCACATATATTTGGTGTGGAGTCAAGTTTTTGGCACATATACATATATCTACCGGATGGGACCAAGTTTTTGGCGCCGTTGCCAATTTTCATATCATATTTGTAAGCACATATATTTATTGGGGATCATCAGGCATCTGTTCTAATGCTTCAACAAATGAAATATTTATCGTTAAATTCGTAATGATCTCCAAAAATTTTACAAATCTATTATCCAATTTTGTTTCTTCAATCTTTAAGGAAATGGAGGTGGTGGTTTTTCAACAGTTATCTTCATTGGCTCAAGAAGATAATCCAAGTCTGGATAAATCTTGTTTGAACCTTTTCCTATTTCGACCTTCTCCTTTTCAATTTCAACTTCTTTTTGCACTCTTGTTTCTAATTCTTTTCCACTCCTTAATTGAATAGCCTTAAGTTTTTCCTTGTTTTGATCTTTTAGATTGATCTCAACATTACTTGGAAACGTTCCATAAGGTCTATTATTAAGTACAGTGAAAATATGGCCCATTTGATTTTCAATATTTTTCATAGCAACACCTTGATCTTGTAATTGACTTCCAATATTCAGAATCATTTCTTCAGTATACAACTTCTTATCCTTAAATTGCGGGTTACTATTGAATCCAGGAGGATAAGTGGTCTAAAATTGGTATTTCCTTAATTGTTCAAATTTCCAATTGGATTTGTAGAACTGTTCCCCCAATGTGGGTTAACATTGGCATTGCTATTATTCCAATTAAAATATGGGTGATTCTTCCAACCAGGATTATAATAATTCGAATAAGGATTGTTAGGTCTATTAATAGCATTTAAAGTCTCATAAGGTGTTTGAGATTTTGTTATCTGTCCAAATTAATTTTCCTCAAACACTTGAGGTGGTTGAGAATAATTCATTCCATATTGATCTATTTTCTTAGAAAGGGCTGTAATTTGAGAAACTATCATAGTCATTATATCTGAATCATGAACACTAGCTACTCTCTTAGGATTTACCCGCTCAGAGGGCCATTAAAAATTATTAGTAGCCATTTCTTTAATTAATGTGTATACTTCATCAAAAGGTTTTGACATTAATGATCCACCAACAACAGCATCTATAATTGATCTCAATGATCCCACTAATCCATTATAAAATGTTTGAATTATTAACCAATATGGTAAAGCATGAAGTGGGCACTTCCTAAGAAGATCTTTAAATCTCTCTCAAGCTTCATATATTGATTCTCCTTCAAACTAACCAAAAGAGGTAATATCATTTCTTAGCTTAGCAGTCTTTGATGGAGGGAAATATTATGATAGAAACTTTGGAGATAATTCTCCCCAATAGAAACTTTTGAGATAATTCTCCCCAAGTTCTAATAGATCCAGGTGCTAAAGAATTTAGCCACGCCTTAGCTTTATCCCTTATTGAAAAAGGAAAAATTCTAAGTCTGACAGTGTCACTAGACACTCCGTCATATTTAAAAGTAGCACACAGTTCTAGAAAACTAGCGAGATGTAAATTTGGATCTTCATTAGTGTTCCTCAAAATTGATTATTTTGTATCATTTGGATAATAGCATGTTTAAGTTCAAATGAATTAGCAGCAACATCAGGATTTTGAATAGTTATGTGAATTTTATTTGTTGTTGGGTTAGCATAATCTCTTAAAGGTCTTGGCAAATTTCCAATATCATTTCTCTGATTATCCTTATTATTTGCCATTTCACAAGGATTTTTAGTTTGTTTTTGTTGTTTTCTAATTCTGACAATATGCTCTAACTCCGAATCGTAAGGCACTAAACCTATAGATCTACTACGACGTATATACAATTACACAAATACTTTTAAAAAGTAAAAAAAACTCACACAATTACATGCTACAAAGTAAAGGTTTTCAATTACTATATTATAAATAAATATCGTTTATACTTCATTCCTTACTTACTTAGTTACTTCGTTACCTTCCCCAGCAATTGTGCCAAAAACTTGACTTGGGATTTACGGACTTTTATTTTACAAGAATTTATGAACTTAAATTTATATATATTTATAATAATTTTATAAAGTTCAAGCATTAAACGAAGTATACATATCGTATCAAGTAATACAAGGATCTATTGGAGTCCTAGTCATCGATCCCACAGGGACGATACGAAGTAAAAGAAAGTGTTTCACAATAGGTAATGTAGCACTGAAAGCCGATACTCAAATTGCAATTAAAGTTTAATGTTTACTTCTACTACCACTATGCAGAAAACAGTAACAATTAATCAAACTACAATTACTTCTAATAACTTTTAAAACATAATTAACTAACATACACACACTAAGCTATATATTTGAAAGGTTTTTGATATATAAGAAAAGTATCTTTCCTCTTGCAACAAGAATATGATGTGTGGATGATATGGAACGATTATCTATGGTATTGTGCCAAATAGAAGCATAAATGTTTCTTTACCCTGAAAAGAGTACCCCTCTTCCAAGCATTAAAAGAACATTAACATTTCTTAATTTTAGTCACTAAATCTAAGGCTAGGCTGAGAGGATACCGGCTCTCACTATGGAGCTCCCACTCACCCTTAACCCGAAGGCTAACCTTCAAGTTTAGTTACTAATCTTAGGAACAAATTAGGGATCTCAGCTTGTCACCCTGAAACCTTCAATTTGAAGTCCATTAAAACACATTTCCCTATTTATTTACACTCAATTCCCATAAACTACGCAATTCATCCATGGAAATTGAATGGATTCTTCATTATTGTTGTAGGACACTAAATCCTTTCAGAATTAATGTTCAACAACATCTTTTAACAATTCAATTGGCTAGATCAAAAAGTAAATTAAGTTCGAAATGAAAAGCCATCACAATTTCTTCAATACATTAAAAACACTTAAAATCCACATCAATCCATCATCACATCTCTATGCAAGAAGAAAGACAAAGGAGACTACTCAGAATTCATGAAGAAGATACAATAAAACATGAATTTTATATATAAAAAAAAGTCATACAAACCACAAAAGAAAATACAACTTATCTCTTTATCTTCCCCAATGCAATTCCCTTAATGTTCCTTTGAATCCTTTTCTCTCTTCTTTGTGACACTTAATTCCCTCTTTATAATGAAAATGAAGAAGCAATCTATCACTTTACTTCTTCTCCTTCACTCCTTAGAGAAGAATTGCTCTCAAATTCTAACTTCTCTACACTTTTCTCTTAAGCCCTAACACTCAACACACACTCTCCCTCTCTAAAACCTCACCAAAACTCCAGAACACACACTATTTTCGTCTAAAAACACTTACTTATAAGTTAGAAATGAAATCCCAAGAGTTTCCATAGGCATCCCTTTAAAAAGTTTCCAAAACTCTTTAAATTTGAAGTCCACCGACATTGAGCGCTAGCGGCACCCAATAGGGCACCGACGGCGCTCTATCATGAAAATATTGTCAAGTTCTCTGGAAAATGGCGCCTGCGACACCCATTCTGGTGTCGGCGGTTGCCAGAAGTTGTTTTCCTCCTTTTTGCTCCTTTTTGCTCCTTTTTGCTCCTTTTTGCTCCGAATTCGTTCCTTTTTGCTCCTTTTCGCTCCAATCAAATAAAATCATCATACCTACAATAAATCATGAAAAATACCTTTCTTTAAAGTGCAACATTACCAAAAATAGGTAAAATTATATAGAAAAAATAGTATATATTTTTGGTGCATCACTTACTATCCATATCTCTAACATGCTCTCTCGTAAGACTCACCGTCTCAGAATCTTTTGTAATAATCCAGTTTGTGAATATCTGGAGGATGATGTAGGTGCAGTAGAAGCACGAGAAGTAGAAGCAGCAAAAGCAGAAGAACTAGAAGATCTAATAGATCCTCCTTTCTAGCCAAATATGGAATGTACAATGTAAGTTTTCACATTTACACTGGTAATAGGTCTAAGTGGCTGAAGAACCTCTTCCCATGTTTCAGACATAACACTAAATTGCTCATAAAGTGAATAAATCAGTGAAGGAAATGCCATACCTGCTGTATTAGAAGCTCTGGTACAGTTCAAAATATAATAAAAAATAATAGATCTAATATCTAAAGGCTTCTCTGCTGAATAAAATGGTTCAGAATAGCTCTCTCCCTTATAACTTCACTGACATGACTTAAGGCAGAAGCTTAGATGAGATGAAGTAATGTCATGCCTTTGTGGTGGCATTCAACTTAGAGGCTTGAAAATTCACTCTTCTTTCATTTGTTATCTTCCATAAACCACTTCCATCATTAAGAAAGGCCATAATCTTATCTAACTCTCCCTCAAAAAAATGATAATTCACATAAAAACAAAACATCGCAGGAGTTAATCGGTAAAAAGTATTAATTACCACAGATGAAAACTCCACTTGTTGCCCCCTAACCATCAAAAAATTGTCTTTTGTTACTGGCAAGTTAGCATATAACTCTCTCACCACAGAAACAACTACAACAACGGAGAAGCAACAATATCTTTCTTAATTCCTTCTAGCAATCATCTACTCAATATCTCCTCCTGGCTTGCTAAAACCTCACAATGGAATCAACTTCCACTATGTGAGTGAATCGACGTATCGATTCCCCACTCTAAAACTGACAAATTAGTCAGAATAAAATTTCTCTTTTTCTTTCGAGCATTTTGACTTTGGAGCCATCTCTAAAAACTCATAAAAAAATTCCCCATAAATTCCAAATTTAAACTAAACTTATTAACTTAACTTCCAAAGGCGAACACCACTAAATCTAAGCAATTTCTCATGCTTTTCCTCAAAATTTCACCAAGAATAGTAATTTTCAGATTTTTCAATAATGTACTCAAAATACATGATGAAAATAAAAAATATTTACTATGTAGTGATCATACCTTAATTCAAATCCAACAAATTTCGACAAAATCGCTCTTAAATGATCCAATGTAGTGATGCCCAAACCTCCTATTTTGTGAAATCTAGAGGTTGCAGGTGATGGGGGTGTTAAAAATTGAAAATTTTGAGCTTTTTACTGCTGAAAATCGATTTTCACCAACCGGCGCCTATGCCCGAGGCATATGGCGCTTAGCCACGAAATCTGGAGCTTATGTGCCGTCAGTTTGGCACTTAAGCGCCAGTGCCCAAAATTTGACAATTAAGTTAATTTCACCAAACATTTGAGTTAATCACCTTTATTCACTTCAAATAATTATTTATCCCCCTAAACTGTTCTTAAACTCCAAAATTACACTTTAATCTCCAATGATTCCGTACGAATTCCACAGAAACAGAAACTTATATTACTTAAATAATAAATCACACTTAATACAAACTACAAATTTCTATCAAAACACCTTGGATGAAATTCTCTAATACATAAGTTAATACACATGTAATTTAAACAAAAACTTACATCATTAAGATGTAACAAACACATGTAAAGTACAACAACACAAACATTAAAGAAAACACACTTCAAGCACTAAAAACACAACAAAGATAAAAAAATCACAAGACCACACTTAATTTAATTCCATTCTCCATTAGATGGGATATATCCAGAACCACCATTAGTTCAATTTGAACCATCTGGAATGTAAATATGATAAAATAGGTGATGATTAAAAACTCTTACCTCATCTTTTTTTATCCATTTGTTCTTCAGAAACATCACTCTATCTGCTTCTTTCACATGACTTGTATGACTGAATTGCATTTTGAGTTACCATCCAAAGTGCGCTAAATGTGCATTAATTTCATTTACCTTTGCATCAATAGAATCCACATCGGCCTCAATCTTTGTAATCCTTTCTGCTATTCCTTGGACACTCACTGCTAGAAATCCATTATGTAACTCTTGTGCACTATCAAAAATAAATTTCTTCTTGTTGGCACCCTCTTTCTTCTTAATTTCGCTCTCACAAGAAGACAATTTTGCACTCAAAATACTCTTTTAAGACTTATAAATGAAAATAAGAACTGGGCCAAGTATTTAATAAATCCAGGGCCTTTTTATAGACTTAGGAAGCCTTAAAACCGACCCTAGATGTTTTAAAATCATGACTCCAAAAACTACTCACCCACGATTTAGGCTTCAAGAACCTCATTTTTCACGTTTTTTATAACTGCGACGCCTATGCGCCAACCAGCGGAGCATAACCGCCATTGCACATTTTTGCACAGTTCTGCCAAACATCAAAATATTCATTATGACTCCTCTAAGTCATGAAATAAGGTCAAATAAACACTAGTATCACATAAAAAACTCCAAAATGCTACCACATTTCTCAAATCAGACTAAATAAAATCACACAAAGCAAATTTAAAGCAAACCACACCAATAAATATGGGTTACCTCCCATAAAGCGCTTGGTTTAACGTCATCAGCTTGACATACCCAGAGCTTATTCTGAGTGACCCAACATTAGATTCTCATCAGGTATAGATTGATCGACTGAAAAGTAAGGTTTAAGTCTATGACCGTTAACTTTAAATTTTTTTACAGTCTTAGGATCTTTAATATCCACAACTCCATATGAATAAAATTTCATCACAATAAATGGGCCCATCCACCTGGACTTAAGTTTTCCAGTAAAAATTCTCAATCTAGCATTATGTAGTAAAAGTTTTTGCCCTGGTTCAAGATTTTTAGTAAGAATCTTCTGATCATACTACAACTTCATTTTTTCTTTATAAATCTTAACATTTTTCATAAGATTCATTCCTTGTCTCTTCATGCTCATTTAATTGCAACAATCTCTTCTATCTTGCGTCTTTCAAATTTTAATTGAACTTTTTAATAGCCCAATATACTTTATACTCAAGTTCAACTTGTAAATGACAAGCTTTTGCAAAAGTTAGCCTATATGGGGACATTCCTATAGAGTTCTGTAGGCAGTCCAATAAGCCCAAAAAGCATAATCCAATTTGATTGACCAATCCTTTCTATTTGGATTAATAGACTTTTGAAATATTCTTTTAATTTCATGATTGGATAATTCAACCAAACCACTTGTCTGCAGATGATAAGCAATAGTAATGCGATGATTAATATGATATTTCTTTACTAACTTCTTCATAATCACATTCTTAAAATGACTTCCCCCATTAGTTATGATTACTCTTGGTATTCCAAATCTGCAAAATATATTCTTATTTAAAAACTTTGTAACACTTTGAGCATAACATCAAGGTAAAGCAACAACTTCTATCCATTTAAATACATAGTCTACTGTTATCAAAATGTATATATTCCTAAAAGATGGTATAAATGGTCCCATGAAATCTAATCCCCAAACGTCAAATATTTCAACTTCCAACATATAACTGAGGGGCATCTCAGTTCTTCTAGAAATATTGCCTACACATTGACATTGATCATAATTTTTAATATAAACATTAACATCCTTAAAAATTGTAGGCCAATAAAATCTAGATTGTAAAATTTTATATGCAGTTTTATCAACTCCAAAATGTCCCCAATAATCAGAATTATGAAATTTTTGAATAATTTCGTAAGTTTCTTCTAAAGGCTGACATATTTGAATAATCAAATCCTTCTTTATATAAAAACAAGTCATCGAAAAAATAAGTCTTAGCTTCAGATAAAAATTTCTTCTTTTCCTGGAATGTGAAACCATAGGGTAAAATATCGCTGAAAATAAAGTTTACAATGTCGGCATACCATGGAACACACTACTCGTTAACTGCGAAAAATTTTTCATTAGGAAAATTTTCATTAATTTCCTCAGCATCACAATGAGATTTTTCAGTTTCAAACATGTACAGTTGTTCAGCAATTTGATTATCAGCACTCTTCCTATCTGCTATCTCAAAATCAAATTATTGCAAAAAAAGAATCCATCTAATAAATCTTGGTTTTGCATCCTTCTTTTTCATTAAGTACTTAATAACAGAATGATCAATATGCACCACACATTTAGTTCCAATTAAATATGATCTAAATTTATCAAAAGCAAACTCTATAACTAATAACTCTTTCTCAGTAGTGTTATAATTAATTTGAGCTTCATTAAGAGTTTTACTAGCAAATGAATCACTTTAAAAATCTTATCATCTTTTTGACCTAAAACAGCTCTAATATCATAATCACTACCATCACACATTAATTCAAAAGATTTTTCCCAGTTAGGTGAAACTATAACAAGTGTAGTGATTAATTTTTCTTTTACAGTTTCAAAAGCTTTTAGGCATTCTTCATCAAAATTAAAATCTCATCTTTTTCAGTAAATGACTTAAAGGCTTTGACATTTATGAAAATTCTTTAATAAAATGCCTGTAAAATCCAGCATGTCCTAGAAAACATCTAATTCCCCTTACATTAGTTGGACAAGGTAAATTAGAGATCACTTGACTTTTTTCAGGATCTACTTCCATACCATTTTCTAATATACGATGTCCTAAGATAATTCCTCCTTCCACCATAAATTAACATTTCTCGCAGATAAGGATCAAATTAGTTTCTTCACACCATTTTAGAACATTAGATAGATGTTCTAAACATGATTCAAATGAAATTCCAAACACTGAAAAGTCATCCATAAAAACTTCAATTCCTTTTTCAATTAAATCACCAAAAATTGCCATCACATATCTTTGAAATTTAGCAGGGACATTACATAAAGCAAATGACATTTTTCTAAAAGCAAATATACCATAAGGACTGGTAAACGTTGTTTTCTCTTGATCCTCAGAAACAATTTGAATTTGGTGTTAACCAGTATATCCATCCAGAAAATGAAAATATTTATGCTCATCCGGTCTATCCAACATCTGATTTAAACAAGGAAGTGGAAAATGGTCTTTCCTGGTGGCAAGGTTTAATTTTCTAAAATCAATGCATATTCACCACCCTGTAACTTGTCTTACTGGAATTATTTCATTCTTCTCATTCACAGTCACAGTAACTACTCCTTTCTTTAGTACATAGTGAGTAGGACTAACTAATGCACTATCTGAAATTGGGTAGATAATTCTAGCATCCAACCACTTTGAGGACCAGCCTGTGGTATACAATTATCCTCCATAAGGATTCTATGCATACAATTTGAAGGACTGATTCCTTTAATATCAGCTATTGTCCATCCAAAGGCTTCGTTATATTTCTTCAAAATTTTAAGCAAACTCTCTTCTTCTCTTTCAGTTAAATGAGAGGAAATTATAACTGGAAAAGTTGAGGAATCACCTAAAAAAGCATACTTTAAATGATTAGGAAGCATCTTTAAATCAAGTTCAGGAGGTTTTTCAATTGATGGACCAAAAGATTCATCTTTTCAGTCATGTCCAACATTTTAAAATATTCATGAACATAATTTAAATCTTCAACATGAAAATCTTCTGAATTTTGTAATTCCTATTCTTATTTGCGTTCCAATTCTTTACTTTTAGATTTTTTTTCATAAGTTAACTTGAAATGACATTCACTCAACTATTTGATAACATCCATCCTATAAAATTCATCATCTTTACCTCTTGCAGGATATTTCATTGACTTTGAAATATTGAATGTAACAGTTTGATCATTAATTCGCATCATCAATCCCTCTTTTTGCACATCTATCATCGCTCTGCCTATGGTTAGAAAAGGTCTCCCTAAAATTATAGGTATCTCTTTATCTTCCTCCATATCTAGTATAATGGAATCAACAAAAAAGATAAATTGATCCACTTTCTCCTAATCCTAGTCTTTTGAATATTGATAAAGACATAAGGTTAATGCTTGCACCCAAATCACATAAAGCTTTTCCAAAAAAATATGTCTCCGATTACACATGAAATTGTGAAACTTCTAGGATCTTTACGTTTTTTAGAAAGCTTTCTCTGAATTATAGCACTACACTCTTCACTAAGTGCAACAGTCTCATTATCTTCAAACTTTCTCTTTCTTTTAAGAATATCCTTCATAAATTTCACATAGCTTTGCATTTGTTCTAAGGTTTCAGTATATGGAATATTGATTGTAAGCTTCTTAAATATCACCAAGAATTTTGAAATCTGCTTATCCAATTTTTGTTATCGAGGTCTCTGAGGAAAAGGAGGTGGTGGTTTTCTTCTAAATCAACCTTAGGTGGAGAAATAGGACTTTCCAAACCTTTCGAAGCGTCCTCTTTTGATTTTTCAATCTCTTCTTTCTCTACTTCAATCTCTTTTTGAACTCTACCTTCCAACTTTCTTCCACTTCTCAACTGAATAGCTTGTACATGATCTTTAGTTTTGTCTCTTGGATTTACTTCAGTATTGTTAGGAAGAGTTCCTTTGGATCTATTACTTAATTAATTGGCAATCTGTCCCAATTTATTCTCAATATTTATGATTGCAGCTCCTTGACTTTGTAATTGATTTCCCATTTGTAACACCACTTCTTCAATTAACAACTTCTTCTCCTTAAATTGTGAAGTATTGTTAAAACCTGAAGGATAGGTTGGTCTATAATTATTATTCCCTTGGTTATTCCAGATTTCGAATGGGTTTACTTGGTTGTTCCCCCATTGTTGATTACTACCACCCTGATTATTGGTACTTCAGTTAAAATTTGGATGGTTTTTCCAACTTGGGTTATAATAATTGGAATATGGGTTATTAAGCTTACTTATGGCATTCAAGGTTTCTAATGAAGTTTGAGAATCAACCATTTGACCTAATGAATTTTCTTCAATCATGGGAATTGACTAAGAAAAATTCATTCCAAATTGGTGTATCTTCCTTAAAATTGAAGCAACTTGATTAGCTAGCATCTCAAAAGCATCATTTTCATGAATATTTGCTACCATTTTAGGATTTAACCTTTCATAAAGCCATTGAAAATTATTAACATTCATTTCTTGAATTAAAGCATAAGCATCAACAAACTGTTTAGACATCAATGAACCACCAGTAGTGGCATCGATAATAGATCTAAGAGATCCAACTAATCCATTATAAAAGGTATGAATTATTAACCAATCTAGTATCGAATGATGTGGACACTTTCTTAAGAGATCTTTAAAATGTTCCCATGCTTCATAAATAGATTCCCCTTCAAACTGGCAAAAAGATGTAATATCATTTCTAAGCTTTAAAGTTTTTGATGGTAGAAAATATCTAGCAAGGAACTTTTGTGCTAAATCACTACAAGTTCCGAGAGATGCTGGTGTTAACGAATTTAACCAAATCATAGTTTTATCTCTTAGTAAAAAAGGTAAAAATCTAAGTTTAATAGCATCGCCTGAAACACCATCGTATTTAAAAGTAGTGCACAATTCTTGAAAATTGGCAAGATATAAATTAGGATCTTTTGTTTGTGCTCCTCTAAACTGATTTTTAGATACCATCTGGATAATACAGGTTTATGTTTAAATGAATTAGCAGGTATAGCAGGGTGTTGAATACTACCATGAAGTTCATCCGCTGTAGGGTTAGCATAATCTCTTAAAGTTCTAAATTCTTAATGGATTTAAACATTTTGATGCTCTTGATGTTCCATTTCTTGAATATTTTTATCATTTACTGTCTTTTAAATTTTTTTAATTTTTCTAATAGTTCTCTCTAATTCAGAATCGTAAGACACAAGTCCCTCAGAACCTAAACTACACATACACAATAATAAAATATGATAAAGTAAAACACACTAACAAAATCAAAGAAAAGTAAAAGCTTAATTTTTCTTAATCTCTTTAAATGATATTTTAATCAACTTCCCTGCACAACGACGCCAAAAACTTGATCCCTGAATATTTATGCTTATGATTATCACTATATATTTCATTCCGAGGATATTATCTCTTCCATTGCAACGGTGCCAATAACTTGACTTAGAAGTAAATAAGAAATATATTTTAATTACTTATAATATGTGATACTACACAAGTATACATATAGTTTATCCAGTAATATAAGACTTTGTAATTAAGCCCTAAGATATCAAACCCACAGGGAAATGACTAAAATTTTAAAGAAATAAGAAAAATAACTTTTTACTTTTAAAAATGATTTTGTAAAGTATGTTTTAAGATATAAAGTTTTTCAAAATTAATTTTGACATTTTATGAATAAAAAGTAAAGCAAAGAAATAAAGTTAACACAATTATAAAATAGTATGAAAGCAAATGAGAATAAAATATATTTTTCCTCTTTCAATGAATCAGGAATAATTAACAATAACAATGGGGTAGTAATCAATCCCATCCAACTGGAAATTGGAATAATCAAGTAAATTCAAATTATAAACCACCTCGATTTAATAATCAACAGAAAAATTTATCAATAGAAGAATTAATTTTACAAATGAGTAATCAATTACAAAATCAAAATACTGTTATTCGTAATATTGAGAATCAAATGGGACAAATCGCTAATTTAATTAATTACAGACCTCCAGGAACACTTCCTAGTAATGTTGAAATTAATCCAAAAGAAACTGGAAAAGAACATGAACATGTTAAACTTGTACAACTTAGAAGTGGAAAGGAATTAAAAGAAATAATGTGGAATGAAATTGAAAAAGGGGTTGAGGTTGAAGAGATTGAAAAACCTAAAGAAAATCCTTCTCCTAATCAAGATCAAACTAATATTTCTATTAATGTGAAAGTTGAAAAACCACCACTATCTTTTCCTCAAAGATTAAAACAGCAGAAGCTTGATCATCATTTTTCTAAGTTCTTTGAAATTTTTAAGAAACTTACTATAAATATACCCTTTGTTGAAGCCTTGGAACAGATGCCAACTTATGCAA
The DNA here is from genome assembly GCA_022702705.1 of Papilionanthe hookeriana x Papilionanthe teres. Lineage (NCBI taxonomy): Eukaryota > Viridiplantae > Streptophyta > Magnoliopsida > Asparagales > Orchidaceae > Papilionanthe > Papilionanthe hookeriana x Papilionanthe teres. The sequence continues at coordinate 111,870,137 of CM040427.1, read as the reverse complement.
ACTTTATGAAGGATATATTAAGTAAGAAACGAAAATTTGAAGCTTTTGAAACTGTTGCACTAAGTGAAGAATGTAGTGCAATAATTCAAAAGAAATTACATCAGAAACATAAAGATCCTGGAAGTTTTACTATACCTTGTGCTATTGGAGAAAAATTTTGTGGAAAAGCTTCGTGTGATTTAGGAGCAAGTATTAATCTCATGTCATTTTCTATTTTTCTAAGGTTGAATTTAGGAGAGATTACTCCGACCACTGTAACCCTTCAGTTAGCTGATAGATCTATCACTTACGCTAAAGGAGTTATAGAGGATGTACTTGTTAGAGTAGATAAATTTATCTTCCCTGTAGATTTCATTGTGCTTGATATGGAAGAAGATAAAGAAACACCAATTATTTTAGAGAGACATTTTCTAGCTACCGGAAGAGCTATGATTGATGTGCAAAAAGGAGAATTAACTATGAGAGTTAATGATCAAGAGATTAAATTCAATGTTCTTTAATCGATGAAGTACCTTGACAAAGAAAAATGTTATCGAATGGATATTTTTGATTTTATAATTGAGAAACACTATCGAGAAAAATGTAAAATCATTCCCGAAGAAGAAATTAAATTTTTAACTGATGAACATGAAAAACTAAAAGAAGATGAATTATTTAAAGAAACTCATTTTATTAAAGACAATTGAGAAACTTTAGACATAACTCAAAATGATATACTTTTATCCTCAATTAAAAAAGCCCCTGAACTGGAATTAAAAATGTCACCTTTACATTTAAAGTATGCATTTCTTGGAAATTCATTAACTTTACCTATTAATATTTCTTCTGAGCTATGTTTAGATCAAGAAGAAAAATTAAAAGGAGTGTTAAAGAATTATAAAAAAGATTTTGGTTGGACTATTGCTGATATTAGAGGAATAAGCCATTCCATTTGTATGCATAGAATTTTAATGGAAGAAAATTTTAAACCCACTATCGAACCTCAAAGAAGACTAAATCCTATCATGAAAGAGGTTGTTAAAAAAGAAATTTTAAAATGGTTAGATGCTGGAATTATTTATCCTATTTCAGATAGCCAATGGGTAAGTCCTATTCATTGTGTTACGAAGAAAGGAGGAGTAACTGTCACTGTCAATGATAAAAATGAACTAATTCCTACAAGACAAGTTACTGAATGGCGAATTTGCATTGATCATCGGAAGTTAAATGACGCCACTAGAAAGGATCATTTTCCTTTACCTTTCTTAGATCAAATGCTTCACAAATTAGCTGGACACTCATATTTTTATTTTCTGGATGGATATTCTGGTTATCATCAATTACTTATTGCTCCTGAGGACCAAGAGAAAACAACATTTACAAGTTCTTATGGAACATTTACCTTTAGAAGAATGCCTTTTGCTTTATGTAATGCACCTGCAACTTTTCAAAGATGTATGATGTCAATATTTTGTGATTTAATTGACAAAGGAATTGAAGTATTCATGGAAGATTTTTCAGTTTTTGGAACTTCTTTTGAGTCTTGTTTGGAAAATATTTCCAAAGTTCTGAAAAGATATGAAGAAACAAATTTAGTTCTTAACCGGAAAAAATGTCAATTTATGGTCACAGAAGGCATTGTACTTGGTCATAAAGTTTCACAAAAAGGGATGGAAGTTGATCAAGTAAAAGTAAAAATTATTACTGAACTGCAACCCCCTACTACTGTTACTGATGTGAGAAGTTTTCTAGGTCATGCTGAATTTCATAGAAGATATATAAAGGATTTTTCTAAAATTGCTAAACCTCTTTGTCATTTATTGGAAAAAGAAGCTAAATTTAAATTTAATGAAGACTGGGTTAATGCTTTCAATACTTTAAAAGACAAATTAATAACTGCACCTATAATTATTGCACCTAATTGGAATAAACCTTTTGAATTAATGTGCGATGCAAGTAATTTTGGAATTTGGAGCTGTATTGGGACAAAAATATGAGAAAATTTTCAAAGTTATATATTTTCCTAGTAAAACTCTTACTGAAACTCAAAGAAATTACCCTACTACTGAGAAAGAGCTTTTAACTATAATATATGCATCTGATAAATTTAGATCTTATCTTCTTGGTACCAAATGCATAGTTCATACTGATCATTCTGCTATTAAATATTTAATGACAAAAAAAGATACTAAACCTAGATTGATAAGAAGCGTTTTACTTCTACAGGAATTTGATTTTCAAATAGAGAATAGAAAAAGAATGGATAACCAAATTGCTGATCATTTATCTAGAATTAAGAATGATGTTATTACTGAAGAAAATATAAATGAGAAATTTCCTGATGAACATTTGTATGTTATTCAAGGATGCCAAACACCTTGGTATGCAGATATAGTTAACTATTTAGTTAGCAATATTTTACCTTATGAATTGGATAACAAATTTATTAAGAAATTTAAAAATGATGCTAAATCTTATATTTGGGAAGATCCTCATTTATTTAAATTGGGAAGAGATTCTGTAATTCGTAGATGCATACCTTATAAAGAAACTTATGCTATTATTCAAAAATGTCATGATTCCGAATTTGGAGGACACTTTGGAGTAGATAAAACTGCATTTAAAATTTTAAAATCGAGATTTTATTGGCCTACCTTATTTAAAGATGTGAGACATTATGTGAAAACATGTGATTAATGTCAAAGGATGGGAAATATATCCAAGAAAAATGAAATACCTTTAAACTATATATTAGAAGTTGAAATTTTCGATATATGGGGTTAAGACTTTATGGAACCATTTGTACCATAAACTAGAAAGATTTATATTTTATTAGCGGTTGATTACGTTTCAAATTGGATTGAAGACGTAGCTTCACCTAGCTGTGATTCCAAAACTATTTTAAAATTTTTAAAGAAGAAGATTTTTTCAAGATTTGGAATGCCTAAGTAATTATCACAGATGTTGGAAGTCATTTTAGAAATATAAGAATTCAAACATTATTAGAAAAATTTGGAATCAAATACAGAATTAAAACTGCATATCACCCACAAACAAGTGGAATGGCTGAAGTATCAAACAGAGAAATTAAAAGAATTTTAGAGAAGACTATTAATCCTAAAAGAACTGATTGAGCTGATAGACTTGATTCTGCATTATGGGCTTATAGAACAGCTTATAAGACACCAATCGGAATGTCACCTTACCGGTTAGTTTATGGTAAACATTGTCACTTACTTGTTGAACTTGAACATAAAGCTTATTGGGTGATAAAGGAGTTTAATTTTGATGTGAATACTGCAAGAGAAAAATGATTATTGCAATTGAATGAGATGAATGAAATAAGAAATGAATCATATGAAACTGTAAGGATTTATAAAGAGAAAATGAAAATATTACAAGATAAAAAGATTTCAGGAATAATATTTGAGCCTGGACAAGAATTAGTATTATTTAATACTCGTTTAAGACTTTTTCCTGAAAAATTAAGATCAAAATGGATATGGCCATATATAATTGAAAAAGTATACCATTATGGAGCTGTGGATGTTAAAGATCCTAAAACGGGAAAAAAATTTAAAGTTAATGGATTAAGACTGAAGCCTTATTTGGGAGATTTTAAAAAGATTTATAAAGAGGCTTATGAGTTGAGTCTACCTGATTAAAAGACTTAATTAGGTTGGGCTGACGACATTAAACCAAGCGCTTTATTGGAGGCAACCCATAGTTATTTGTTGTTTTGTGTGTTTTTACATTTGTAATGTAAGGTTATGCCTCGGTCTTGTTTAATTTTATATTATTTTAGAAAATTTGAATGCTAACAAGTCTTTATTGACTTAAGCTGAAAATTATCTCGAATTATATAAAGCTTAGACATTGGATCACTCTATTTCATATATAAGTAAAAAGGAGATCAAGTTAACCATCATTAGGATTGCTTATAATTTGTGTTACTGAGTCTATATTGATCTTACCATTCTAAAATACCTATTTTGGAGAACAAAACTTTGAAATTTGACGTTAGGCGAAACAGAGTCGAACATGGTTCTGGTACTTAGGTGCTAGATTTGGCACCTAAGCGCCAGGGTAAAACTATTTGTCGATGGGTCCGGCTTCTAGGCGCCAGATTTGGCGCCTAAGCGTCACAGTTACTGGATCGTGTTAAAACTGAAAATATTTAGTTTTTCACACGATTTTCTCTTATAAATGACCCTATCTTCGTCCCCAAACCTTATGCAATCATTATTTCGATCTGTACACTCCATTCTTGAGAGATTAGAGAGGATTTTTGAAGAAATGGAGAGGAGAAATCTTGGAGAAGAGACTAGAGACAAGGTTTCAAAGGATCCTTAACCCTACTTCAATGGTTTCATCGCTGTAAGTTTGGAGAAAATTTCTAGTCATCTAGATAAGTTTAAAGTAGAGTTTAAAAGCATTGGAGATCGCCTCCATGAGATGTATCATCAAATTGAATATCTGGAATGGCCGGCGAAACTTCAATTTGATCATCTAGCAGCTTATTGAGATGCTCAAGTGGAGATGTATGCGAAGAACAATTGGATCGACGAGAAAATGGCTACGGATTTTTCGAGGGCGTTAGTATTCTTCCCTAGTAGACCAAGCAATCTTCATTGTGAAGATAATGGGAATTAGATAGTGATGTGTTGAGATTGTGATTTATCTAGTGTTTCGTTGTATCGATTTAGTCAATCGATTGTGTTTGTTTGTGTGTTTGATTTCATGTTCAATGTGTGTTGTATTTGCTTTCAAATTTGTGTTGTCTGATTGTTGTTAGAACTTGAATCATATTATGATACTTATCTGAATTGTATTGAGCCCGAAACTGAAAATCATAAATGGAATTAGAAGAGTTTGATTTAAACTTGTGTTTAATTGGTAGATTTAATTTTTAGTTTTTAAAATTTTTGGAAAATATTTTGGATGATTGAAACTGAAGTAATACTCTTATATGAGTAATTAGAAGTTTAATTTATGAATTTTGGTGGAAAATAAAATTTTTAAGAGAGTTTTTTGGAAAGGCGAGTCTGGCGCCTAGGCGCCAGAATTCGGCGCCTAGGCGCCGATTCGGCCAGCTTACCCGAAAAACACTATTTAAACCCCCATTATCCATTTTTGACGCCTAAGCTTCATCTTCTTCCTCTTTTTTGCGAAAACCTACCTCCCAAATCCATTTTGAGGTCAAAACAACAAGATTTTGAGCCCAAAATCATTTGATTTCTTCATCTCAAGGTCAGATCTACGCTCTAATCTATTTATTTTTTATTTTCACCATAGTTTTTCCTATTTTTTACTAAAAACTGAAATTTTGAGAAAAATTTTGATTTTTAGTGTTTCTCCATGAATTTATAAACTCATTTTAAGTTTCTTAAGCTTAAAAAGAGTTTAAATATTTGATTCCTTAATTTATTTGTGTTTTCTTTTACGTTTAGATGGCACCGAAATCTAAGCGAGAAAGGCACGAGAAAATTTTGACAGTAGCAAATTCGCGACTGCAGCAGCGCATTTTCGATATCATGAATTTGCGACGTCCAGATAATTTATCTCAGAGCGAAGCTTTTACAATCCCGGTGAAATGATCGAGAACACGATCGTTGCGCACAACTGGAAACGATTCTTTTATTTCACCTCTGTTGCTGTTATTCCAGTCATGCACAAATTTTATGCTAACTTTTTGGATGCGAAAGACTACGAAGTCTTCATTAGAGGTGTTGGAGTAGGATTTACTCCAGAAAGGATCAATGTTTTTTATGGACTGCCAGCTACCATCGAGTGCCACTATTCTGGATTATCTCAATCTGAGGGAGATCTTGAGATGATTATTGCTTATTTGACTGACGACACTGGAGGTTGGAAGATCCGGAATGATAAACAGGTAAATTTCAAATCTTCTAAGTTAAATGGTATTTTAAAGGCATGGAATTACTTTATTTCTGCAAGAGTCATACCTTCCAACCACCTAAGCAAAGTGACTAGAGATCGAGCTATCTTAAACTACTGCATTCAGGAGAGGAAGCCGATAGATGTTGGCAGTATTATTTATGATTCTGTGGAGTCTACTGCTAGATCTAGTACTTCTATAGGACTAGGATTCCCATCTCTGTTTTATTCTTTATGTGTAAACAATAAAGTCACTGCTGATATTTCTGAGGAGAAGCTGAAGTCTACTAAGCCAATTGGGCAGGAGAGTGTTAGTATCTATGATCGTCTTCGTGAGAAGAGATCTACAACCCCTTCTACTTCTGCACCTACTCCAAGTAGAGCTTCCACTTCTAGACCTTCTAATTCTACTGCTGAGCCACCGTCTAGTTTTTGGAGATCGATGCATGATCAATTTTTGGAGCAGCAGAATGACTTCTTTCTAACTCACTGCAGAGTTGATACTATGGATAAGAAGATTGATCACCTATCTGATTACACACAGAGAAAGAGCGAATATGATGCTGAGTATTCAGAGTCGTTAGTCAGATTCTTGAAGGGTGAGCATGATATTCAGTTTCCCACCCGTCCTAGATTTTCACCATATGTTGATCCTAAGGATGTGAAGTTTTCTTTTGGTGATGACGATGAAGAGGCTACAGACAGTGATTAGTGGCCTAATTTACCTCTGAAACGTGCTGAGTCTGTTGTTAGTTTATTTTTTATTTGCTAGTACTGATTGTTGTTTGTTGTTTACTAGTTTAGATTTGTTTATGAGACTTTGTATGAATTATTTGATGTTGAGACTGTTTTAGATATTTAGTTGCAGACTGAAATTTGAATGAATTTGTGTTTATTTTTGGTTTCAGCCTACTACTTAGTATTTTAGAATAGTTAGTAATGTTATTTTATTTCTGTTAGTAATATATTTATTTAATTCAACTACTGCTATATAAAATTTTTGAGCCTGCTTACTTTTATGTGCTCGATTATTTCTGTAATATTCATAAAAAACATGTGTAGAAGTAAATTATATTTCTTTCTAGAATTTTTTTTACATGCTTGAAAAATTCCTTTTTAAATTATACTTTTTTTTCTCTCATACTTTATTATTTTCATGATATACCAAAACTTAAGTTTGGGGAAAGAGAAAATACATGCAAATTTAAATTTTATTTGTCCCTAATAAACTAATATTTTCTAAAAAAAAATCTTAACATAACATAAGAATGAAGAATCTATTTAAGATCACTTAAATTTTTTAAATTATAAATAATTTAGTGGACTTAACCAAAATTTTAATAACTTTGATTGATTTTAAGAATAAAATTATTTAACTTAAAGAAGAATAAGATTAAGAAATTTTTCCATTCATAACAGAAATAATTGAATTTTAGAAGTAGTAAGAAATCAAAAATTATAACTTGAAAAAGAAAAGATTGAAAATCTTTTTGAAATTCTATTCATGTTATAATAATTAGTTAAAATGTAAAAGTTTGAAAATATAAGTTAAGGATAGTGAAGTTCAAAATCATTAACAGGCTATCCATATACAGTAATTCTTGCTGTGAAAAAAAAAGAAAGAGATAAAGAGGAGAAGCTTGAGGATATACCTAATCAAAAATTGGCTTCACTTGAATTATCTTATATGAAGAAAGCTAGTTACATATTTTACTTAATTTTCATGCATGAATCTTTATTTAAGAAAGACTTTTCATGTAAATCTTTTCCTTGTAAATAATCTATGTGATCTTAATATAATAAACTTCTATTATTTTCGAAATGAAAGAAAAATTTTTGAAGTCTTATGATTTGGTAGTTGAATATTCTTTAAATTCTTAAAAATAAACATAGTTAGTGAAATTTGGTTAATGGTTTACTAAAGCCTTTATAAGATCAAAAATTACAAGGAGTCTTAAATATTTATCTTTCATTCCAAATGTTATACATTTTATATAGCAAAAAAGGGTTACTTGAGGACAAGTAACTTTTAAGTTTGGGGGATTTTGATCCATGAAAAAAAATACCCATTTTTTGCCATGATTTTTATCAAATTTTTAATTATATTATGCTTTAATGAAAGTTATTTTTGTGTTTTTGGATAGAGGTGATGGGAAAATGATCAAGAAGAAAAAAAGTATAAAAGGAGCAATAAGGAGCAAAAATGGAGCCAAAATGCAAAATTGTCAAAATTATGTGTCTGGCTCCTAGGCGGCAGAATCCGGTGCTTAAGCGCCAGGTCGATACGGGATCTATCAAGATTTTTGACAACTTTTGGATGGTTATTTTGACGGTGTTAGCCGTTATTGGACCTTCTAGAAGACTGGCAGTTGTTCCTGGTTTATAGGACATGTGATACAATGTATTTGGACGCTTGGAAACGGTTTTAATCGTGAAGAGGTGCGATCCAAAGTGAAGAGGTGCGAAGAACAAGACGCAGAGTCCGACGTCTAGGCGCCAAATTCCGGTGCCTAGACGCCAAATTCTTGCGCCTAGGAGCCAAACACACCTTCTAGAAGATTCATTGAATGAGGACACATTTTGAAGAGGTGCCTCAAGGCAGCCCTTGAAGCCTATAAATAGGAGGGTACTCCTTCGGAGAAAAACGCCCACATACGCCCCCATACATACCCCTATCTAGAGCCCTATCTAGAGGGAGAATTAGAGAAATGCTTTTGGGCCACTTTTATTAATTAGTGAGTTTATTTAGAGTGTGTATTGAGAGTTTAAAGAGTTTGTGCTTTTCAAGTTTATTTGCTTTGGAGTCAGAAGAATTCAGAGTTTCAGTAGGAGAAACACTTGAGATAAGTATTTGTTATTTTATTCAATGTGTTCTGAGTAGTTAGTTTACTTTCTCCTTTCAATTATGAAAAGATAAATAAGATAATATAAAATTCAATGTAAAAATAAAAACTATTTATATTTTAAAAAATTGTGATGATATTAATACCGGATCTTCATTTACTTTACAAATTGATCACTTGTATTGTTAAAATATGTTGAAGAGTTTTGATACCTAGAAGGAGATGAATTCTTAACTAGTAGATATCACATGAATCTTTGGGTAGTCGAAGGCCTTGCGCGGGTTATTCAAGGTGAAGTGCAAATAAACAGGAAGAAATTATATAATGGGCGTAGAATTAATAAGTTTTTTGAGTGACAAACTAAATTCTTGTGATTTGGTTTATAGAGAAGGAAAGGGTCACTAGTAGGGCCGCCGTAGCCACCCTTGGACATGTAGTAGTGTGAGCCTAGATTAACCCATTCTACTAACAATACATCCAGACCTGATCTATAGGTTAGCCAATGTTTGTTACACCTAGATCAAAGGGTAAAGAATATGAATGCTTCTATTTGGCACAATACCATAAATTTATATTCTCCACAAATATTATCATTAACTTAGAAAATCTTGGATTAATTGAAAGGAAAAAAGTTGTGTTCTTATTGCTATTTACACCAATCATTTCATTACTGCTTCATTATTGCATCTTTCATTACCGCTTTATTATTGCATTTAGTAAATTAAAAATATCAAATTTATAAACTATAAAAGAAATACATAAAAATAAAATTAAAATATTTAAAAATCCATAACTCACTCCTCATGGGATCGATACTGGGGTCTTTGTTTCAAAGCCCTATATTACTTGATACGATACGTTACTTGCGTAGTACCCCTAGTGTGTAAAATATTTTCAATAAAATTATATTTGTATACACTAGTTGTTATTTTTATCTATTACATATATTTGAAAGCAATAATTATTATATTTGTCGTTAGCGGATTGCGGGTCAAGTTTTTGGCACCGTTGTCGGGGATTGAATTTTTAGTACGCATATATATAACATTGGGTCAGCTAACATCACATAAAAAAATTTAAAACATCAAACCAAATTAGGCGGCTTTAGCTTGTCACTCTAATGTCCTCTAATTTTACTCCCCATTAAAAGCATATCTTCCTATTTATTTGCATCCAACAATATGGACTGCAATTCTCACCCATACAATTACATGTGATTCTTTCCAATTATTGATTTATACAATACCACATTGGTTCTTACATGTTCGCACAACAAATTTTAACATCATAATTGACAAAATCAAGAGGTAAATGAAGTGCAAGGAAGTGAATGATCACAACCTCTTCCAACTTTGAAATCCTATACTTCACACAACTTCATTTCATAATTTAATTACTTCATCACTTAAAAGAAAAAAGATAAGGAAAACTACTCTAAACTCATGGAGAAAATACAATCACAACTTGACTTGAAAGTATAATTCATAGTTAAAACACAAGAAGTCTTACTTTAAAACCAAATGTAAAACAAAGTTAAACACTTATCTGAAAATCCTTTATACAAGGCTCTTGAAGTTAATTTGAAACTTTGTTTTGCCCTTAAAAGAAACAATAGAGGTTGGTTCCCAACTCAATTGACTCCAAATCTCTATTATAATCTTCATAAAAAACTAGATATAAGAGATAATACAAGTGAATGAAGTGGAAAGGTGTGCTCTCACTAACTCTATAACATAAAATTGAATTTTAACACTAATCATACCCTCCAAGAAAAACCCTTTTTCTGATCTTCAACTCTTCTTTTTAAAATTTTCTAAAAGATGCCTTAGTGTCTCTTAAAATCATGTCCAGATTCAATGTATCCACCAAAGAATGCATCTCTTCATTCAAATCTGCCGCCAAAAGAAGTTGAGGATGTTTAAACCAAAAGCTGCTTGAAACACCCCTTAAAAATTGTGCAAAATATGAGTTAATCTATATTTTTAACTGTGGCGCCTATGTGCCAAGGGTCCGGTGCTTAGGTGTCAGAAGCTAATTTTTTCATTCTTCAATTTTTACTCCAAATTTGATCCTCTTTTGCTCCTTTCATCTTGGTCAGTCATTTTAATCACACCTACAAGAAAAACACAAATATAAATTCCATACAAGTGTAATATCATCAAAAATAGGTATAAAATTTCATTAAAGTAAGTTAAATTAACACAAGACTAAATTTATAAAAAAGTTCAGTTTCAAGAAAGTGTCATCCTCCTTTTCATTCAAAATGTGATGATTATTGTGACATAGATCAGTGATATAAATGTATTGTACCAAATAGGAGCATTCCTAATCTTTACCCAAATTTCAGCATATAAAGAACATTGGCTAATTCTAAGTTTAGTCCCCAAATCCGTGGTTAGGCTGGGAGGATACTGGCTCTCACTCCAGAGCTTCCACTTCCCTTTACCTGAAGGCTAACTCTCGCTTCAGTTTCTAAACAATTGTCCAAATTGAGGATTTCAGCCTGTCACTCTGAAATCTCCAATTCTACGCCCATCAAAGTATATTTCTTTATTTATTCTCACTCAATCCCTATGAACTACATCTCTCATTCATGAACAATGAATGAGACCTTCACTTTTTTTGTGGAACTCATAATCCTTTCGGAACATATGTTTCCTAAGAGTTTTAATAATTTAATTGGCCAGATTAAAAATTAAGTGAAGTTCTAAGTGAAAAGGTCATCACAAATTCTCCATAATAATTCAACACATCATCTCCATTTCACAACATCAACACATCACATAAAAATGAGAAAGATAAAGAAATCTACTCAAGTCTCATAAGGAAAAGATGACAAAACATGGATTTAGATATAAAAACAACGTCATACAAAATAAAATAAAACAACATATCTCAAACTCTTCCCTAGGCGAATCTCAAGGAATTCCTTTGACCCTCTTCTTTCTTCACAACAATACACAATTCTCTCTTGAGAATAGTAAGGAAGAAGAAATCTCTCACTTTCCCTCTCTTCTCACACTCCTTTGAAGAGAAAACACAAACCTAACTTCCTACACAAAATGGAAAGAAAACTCTCTCTAAACTCTAAACTCTTCTCTTCCTTTCTTCCCCCTTTGAAATTTGGCTCCAAAAGTGTTTAAATTCGGCCAAAACTGAATTCCTAAGAGTTTCCTCAAGCAACCTTTTAAAATTTGGGCAAATACATTGAATCTAGTTCAAAATCGAGATAGGGCATTGTCCGACGCTGGTAGAAACGCTGTTCGGCACATTATTCTGCCAAAATGTTTTAACTCTCTTGAAACTGGCGCTGTCCGATGTTAGTTCAATAAAATGCACTTTTGTCCTTTTTTACTTCAAATTTGTTCCTTTTCACTTCTTTTTGTACCAAGGCCTAAAATCATTGTATTTACATGAAATCATTAAAAATACCTTCCTTTAAAGTGCAATATCATCAAAAACAGGTATGAACTGAATAGTAAAAAGCTATCAAATTTTTAGTGGATCAAGGTCCCCCAAACTTAACTATTACTTGTTCTCAAGTACTTTTAGTTAATACATAAAATTATGATCCACTGCAAAGAACTTTATTTTTATAATACCTTAATTTTGATTTAGATAAGTACTATAGTAAAATTTTCATAAAGATTTTTGAATAATTCAAGTGAATTCTACGGGTGTAAGAATATCTAGTAATCAAGTCTAAGAGTTCTAGCTTTCTATTCATTTCAAAAATGACTGTAGATTGTCCTATTAATGCACTTAAAAGGATTACATGAAAGAAGTTTATGAGAAGACTACTAGTAAAGATGCTAATCCATACATATAAGTTCAAGAAAGTAATTAAGTTTTTCTGTTTAGGTAGGTCCAAGTGAAGCCAGTTTTTGATTAGGTATCTTCTCAAGCTTCTCCTCACTTCTCTTTTTTCTTTTCTTTCCTTTTGCTCTTTTTTATTTTCTTTTATTTTACTTTTTGCTTTTCTTTTCTTTTCTTTTCAGTGAAGATTATTGTATTTGGATAACCTTTAATGATTTTGAACTTCACCCTTCTCACCCTAAATTTGAAACATACCACATTCCTTTACTGTATCGGCATTTCTTTAGCTTATTAATGATTCATCATAGAGTCTCAATCCTTTCCTATGACATAAAATTTTAAGATTCTTAATATTTCAAACATACAGTTTTTCTTACTTTGAATAGTTGACTATTGTCCTATACTTTTATACCAAAATCTCACATTACAAAATTACTTTTCATTACCAAATACTTTCATTCAATTTTATAAAATACTTTAATAAAATCAAAATACAATTATCTAAAATTGAGTTCTATTACAGGAAATCTTATTACTAATTTTTAAAAATAATTTTAAATGATAACAATTAACTGTTAATTTTTTCCCTTCCCCCAAACTTTGATTTTTGAATATAATTAACATGGAAGAAAGAAAAGATCTAAATATATAAATCATACCTCAATATGCTGGGTTTTTCATACCATTGGATTTAAGCAAGTTTTTCTTCATAAAGTAGAACATTAGATCTGAAATAATTAATAAGCATTTCTATACACAAATATGAGTTAGAAGTTTATAAAGAAGAAGTTTAACCCTGGTCCCTCTACCTTGGTGTTTTTCATTAATTTTGTTCCTTACTTCTAGTCCCTCTAACCTGGTGTTTAACCTTTCTAACTGATCCATAACATCATGCAGAGTAGGCTACCTAAATGTTGATGGTCTATCTTGACTAGAAGAAGGCTCATCAGCTTTCTTACTCCATTTCCATCCTACATGGGCTTCATAAGTATTCAGATTTAATTTAGTAATAGGCTATAGGGGGTGAACTACCTCATCATTATCCTTAATCAATACACCTGATTGAATACGTAAAGCATGAATCAGACTGGGGTGTCCTAGTCCTCCTATAATTTTTCCTTTTGAGCTTTTCAAAATACTTTTATGAATAATAACCCCAATATTTATATTCTTCATGTTCCGAATACAGTAATTTAGAACAACTCTATCAATAGTAACATCACTATGATGGTTGGTAGGTAACAGTCTTGCAGAAATGAAATAATGTCAGGCTTTTGAAACAATATTCAAAGTAGAAATGGGAAAGTTAACTTTGAGTCTCTGCTTAATCTTCCATTCCCCTTTTCCATCAGTAAAAAAGTTCACAATCATATCCAATACTTCATTCGTAATAGGAAAATTTTTGAATTCACAAGAAAAAGGTGCTCTTAACTGATAAAATGCATTAATGCAAGCAAGAATGAATTCAGCCATTTGGCCTCTAAACAGTATGTATTCACTCTCAGAATAACACAGGTTTACGTAAAACTCCCTAACAATACCCAGCATCGCTTCAGCAGTGAAATAACAGAAAATCTCCCATTGACGATTAGCAATCAGTTCTTCAAGCATTCCTCCAGGATTTTCAAAGGATCTTTCATGAATACATTTCTTATTGCTAAGAAAAGTACTAAAACGTAAATAGGCTTTGAAATTCACAAATTTACTTTCATCATATTCAAATTTCATCTTCCCCTTAGCAAATCTTGGAGCCATTTGTCTAAAAAGACCAAAAATTTCCAAATCAATTTTAAAATTACAATGCAATCGACTCCAAGATAAATATAAAAAGATAAGATCTCAAAATCAATGAAAAATCCCAAAAGTTTCTCCAAAAACTTCAAAATTTCGAATCTTCCTAATGTTTGAGATTTCCATAGTCAAAATCAAAAAATTTTACATTAAAGTGTAGCTCTTACCAAGAGAAGATGAAATCTGAACTTTTCCGGCCACGAAATCGCTTCAAATTCAAATGCTAGTGAGCCCTAGGTGCAAAAATAAACCTTTGCTGGAGTTTGAAGAAAATTATTTGGGCAAAAATGGAGGGTCCCCAGGTTATATCGTGAAAATTTGGAGTTTCGAGGATTTTTTTAGTTCGAGCACTGTCCGGCGCCATAAGCAGCACCATTCAGTGCATTATTTTGCTGAAATGGCCAAACTCTTTAACTTTTAGGGCTGTCCGGTGCTGGTGGCAGCGCCGTTTCTTCGCTAGTTCAAAAACTGGGCTTTCGACGTTCTTTTACAATTTCGATCTTTTCAAGCCCGCTCAGATGTCTAATTTATCTAATTAAGCATTGAATAGCATCCTAAAGTCTTAGCAAATGATATTTTTTAACATAAACAAGACATAACATTACTTTTATATATAGAATCCATGAGTCATACTGATCCACTTAAAAAGTACTTATTTTTATGCCTTATTTATGATTCAAATTTTAAGGATATTATGCTTTAACGAAAGGTATTTTTATGGTTTTGGATATAAGTAATGAAAAAAAGAGTTCAAGAAGGAAAAATGAGCAAAAAGAAGCAAAAATAAAGCTAAAAAGCAAAGTTGCCAAAATTATAGGTATGGCGCCTAGGCGCAAGAATCTGGTGCCTAGGTGCCAGTTTGATACTGAAGCAGTTAAGATTTTTGACAACTTAGAGCAGTTATTTTGACTGTGTTAAGCAGTTATCAGACCTTCTAGAAGACTGGAAGTTACTCCTGATACATAAGACATGTGATACAATGCATCTAGACACAGGAAAACGATTTTAATCGTGAAGAGGGGCGATCCAAAGTGAAGGGGTGAGAAGACCTAGTCACGGAATTCGACGCCTAGGTGCCAGATCCTGGCGCCTAGGAACCACGGTTACTTTCTAGAAGGTTCATTGAATTTGGATGAATTTTTATGAGGTGCCTTAAGCAACCCCTGGTCATTTTTGAAGCTCTATAAATAGGAGACCTTTCTACAGAAAGGAGAGCTCTCCCGCACCTAGAAATAATTCTAGAGAGCCCCCAAATATTCTTCTTAAGTATTTAGTAAGTTTATTTTAGTTATTTGGAGTGTTACTACTCAATTCCTTGAGTAGTAAATGAGAGTTTGTAAGATTTGGTGCTGTTGAAGTCTTGTGCTTTGCATTGGAGTCAATAGGAGTCAAAGGATCACTTGAAAGAACATTTCAGATAAATATTTGTAACTTGGTTCAAAGTTTTATAAATATATTTTTTTGTGTGAATTCAATGTGTTCTGAGCAGTTACTTTTCTTTCTCCTTTCAACCATGAAAAGATAATAAAGATAATTTGATTTCGTTGGAGAACTTAAACTTAATTTTAAAAATTTATTGTGATGATTTTTATACATGATCTTAATTTACTTTTGAAACTGGCCATTTGAATTGTTAAAATCTGTTGAAAAGTTATGAGACATCTGGAGATGAGTTCTTCACTAGTACATATCACATGAATCCTTGGGTAATCGAAGGCGATGTGTGGGTTATTCAAGGTGAAGTGCAAATAAATAAGAAAATATTAATTATTGGGCGTAGAATTAATTAGTTTTTAGAGTGACACACTAAATTCTATTAATTTGGTTTAGAAAACGAACGTGTCACTAGTATGGACGACCAAAGCCACTCTTGGACATCTAGAAGTCTGAGTCTAGATTAACCCATTCTACTAATAATAAATCCTGAACCAATCTATAGATAGCTAATTTTCTTTATACTATCGAGTGAAGGTAAAGAATAGGAATGCATCTATCTGGCATAATACCATAAATTCAAGTTCTCCACGAATGATAGTTTTTATGAAAAATCTTAGATTAGTTGAAATGGAGAAAGTTGTTTTATTTATACTTGCATCAACCTTTACTTTATTGCTACTTAACTTGCATCTAGTAGAAATTTCATAAAGCTTAAAATCTGAATTTTGAAAAGAAATAAAAATTATAATTACTTTTAATTTAAAAATCTTTAAAGTTGTCAAAAATTAATCTTCCCTTTGGGATTGATAACCAGGACTCCAATAGAGCCCTGTATTACTGGAAACGATACGTATACTTGCGTAGTACCACTGCTGTGCAAAATATTTTCTAAAATTATATATCTATTTTTTGCATACTACCCTTTCAAATATAAATTAAAGGATAAATTGTAGGCATAGTTACAGGTCAAGGTTAAGTTTTTGGCGCCATTGCCAGGGAAGTGAAAGACAATTTTTAGATTTTTTAAATTAAAAATATTTTATATACACTTTTATTTCTTTAAAAATATAAAAGTATTTACAAAAACAAAAATACCAAAAAGATTTTATTTTATTTAATTTTTATGTATAGTTCTGTATCTGAAGGATTAATACCTTTTGATTATGAATTAGAAAGAACTGTTAAAGGAATTAGAAAAGGAAAACAAATTAAAAAATATCAAGAAATGGCTAACTTACATAACAGTAATGAAAATACAATAGAAATTAATGAAAAAAATGTTTATAAACCATTAAGGGATTATGCAAGCCCTACAGCTGATGAACTTCATATTATTATTCAAATGCCTGCTGTAGATGCTAATTCTTTTGAGCTTAAACCTTCTATTGTTCAAATGGTTCAAAATAATCAATTTAAACGAACACCAAATGAGGATCCAAACTTACATCTTGCTAGTTTCATAGAACTTTCTGCTACTTTTAAATATAATAATATTTCTGATGATGCTGTAAGGCTTAGACTCTTTCCTTTTTCTTTAAAAGATAAAGCAAAGATGTGGCTGAACTCATTAGCAACTGGTTCTATTAAAACTTGGGCAGATTTGGCACAAAAATTCCTTGCTAAATATTTTCCTCCTTTTAAAAGTGCTAAATTAAGAAATGATATTACTTCATTTAATAAATTTGATGGAGAGACAATTTTTGAAACATGGGAAAGATTTAAAGAACTGTTAAGAAAAGGTCCTCATCGTGCTTTATCAGATTGGTTAATTATTCAAAACATTTTATAACGGACTTATTGGATCACTTAGGTCTATTATAGATGCTGCGGCTGGAGGTTCTTTAATGGCTAAGACATTTGATGAAGCTTATACCTTAATTGATGAAATGGCTAACAATAATTTTCAACGGCCTTATGAAATGGTTAATCCTAAAAGAGTGGCAAGTATTCAAGATAATGAAGCCTTTTCTATTTTAGCTTCACAAGAGGCTGTGATATCAAAGAAATTGGATAATTTTACTATTAACATATCGTATGTAAGTAATGAGAATTCTGCAAATATTGATTATTCTAAAAAATAGAGACATTGTAAGCTATTAAAACTAATAACGCATATTCGAATTATTATAATCCAGGTTGGAAAAATCACCCTAATTTTAATTGGAATAATGGACATCAACAATGGGGTAATAATCAACTTAATCCAACTGGGAATTGGAACAATCTAGGAAGTTCAAACTTTAGACCTACTTATCCTCCTGGTTTTAACAATCAACAGAAAAAGTTATCTTTAGAAGAATTGATCTTGCAACTAGATAATTAGTTACAAAGTCAAAACACTGCTATTCAAAATATTGAGAATCAGATGAGACAAATTGCTAATTTAATTAATTACAGACCTCAAGGAACACTTTCTAGCAATGTCAAAATTAATCTAAAAGAAATTGGAAAAGACCATGAACAAGCAAAAGCTGTACAACTTAGAAGTGGAAAGGAATTAAAAGAGAAAATTCAGAATGAAATTGAAAAAGAGAGAGAGAGGTTGAAGAGATTAAAAAACCTAAAGAAACTCTTTCTCCAATTAAAGATCATACTGTAATTCCTATTGAAGTGGAAGTTGAAAGACCACCACCACCTTTTCATCAAAGACTAAAATAGCAGAAGCTTGACCATCAATTTTCTAAGTTCTTTGAGATTTTTAAGAAACTTACCATCAACTTTCCTTTTGCTGAAGCATTGGAACAAATGCCGAGTTATGCAAAATTTATGAAGGATATTTTAAGCAAGAAATGAAAATTTGAAGCTTATGAAATTATTGCATTATGTGAAGAATGTAGTGCAATAATTCAGAAGAAACTAACTCAGAAGCTTAAAGATCCTGGAAGTTTAACTATACCATGTGCTATTGGAGAAAAATTTTGTGGAAAAGCCTTATGTGATTTAGGAGCAAGTATTAATCTCATGCCATTTTATATCTTTCGAAGGCTAGATTTAGGAGAGATTTCTCCCACCACTATAAACCTTCAGTTAGTTGATCGATCTATTACTTATCCTAATGGAGTTATAGAGGATGTTCTTGTTAAAGTGGATAAATTTATCTTTCCTGTGGATTTCATTATATTAGATATGGAAGAAGATAATGAAATACCTATTATTTTAGGGAGACCTTTTCTAGCTACCAGACGTGCTATGATTGATGTGCAAAAAGGAGAATTAAGAATGAGAGTTAATGATCAAGTGATAACATTTAATTTTCTGAAATCAATGAGGTATCCTGATGACCATAGAAAAATGTATTGAGAAATTTATACCAATTTTATATGAAATTACACTTTAAAGAAAGGTATTTTCTTTATTTTATTGCAGGAATGAAGATTTATAAGTACTGAAGATAAAAAAACAAAAGAAGCAGATTTGGAGCAAAAAGGACTCAATTAGATGAAAATTGAACTATCCCGCCGACGAAGAGTTTTTCCTAAAAGTTTTGAATATATTATAAGGAGCCCACTGACGGCGAGATCGAGCCCGCCGACAGCGAGATCGTCGTGGTTAGCCCATCTTCTAGAAGCCCGCTGACGGCGAGACAGTTGAAAAGAGCCAAAATACATTGAACCTGGACGCTTTTGACGAGGTGCTTAAGCAACCTTTAGAGATTTGACTCCTTCTATAAATAGAGCTGAATTCTAGTCAGTAGTGTATTATTTTGGTGTCAATTTGTGTCATTTGTGTGGAAGTTAAGTGTCATCCTAGAGTCATTTTAGTGAGTAGATAAAGTGTTTAGCGTTTTGGTGTGTTGTACTGGAAGCAAGAGTCAAAGGAACTTCAAGGAGTTTGTTAGGGGAGAAGAATTGAGATAAGTATATTTGTTATTTGTTTGTTAACATTAATGAAATTCATGCTTTGTGTTATTTTTCTCATGCATTCTGAGTATTTAACTTAGTCTTTCTCCTTGTTATCGAGATTTAGTGAAATGATGAATTAAAGTAGTTGTGCCTAAAAATATGAAAATAGAAATTGTGCTAATCTTTTACTTAAATCTTAATTTACTTTCAATATGGCCAATTGATTTGTTAACATATGTTGAATTATCAACTATACTAAAGATTACATCCAAGATTCAGGGAAGTCAAAAGCCTTGGAAGGAGGGTGCAAATAAATAGGGAAATATTAACTATCGGGCGTAGAATTGGACATGTTAGTGTGACAGACTAAAATATTCAAATCGGTTTTATTGTTTTGGAGCTGAAGTGTAGATGTTAGCCCTCATGCGAAGTGGCAGTCGGTATCCTCCCAGCCTAGCCGCAGATTTAGTAATCAAACATAAGATTAGTCAATGTTCCTTGCACCTGGACCAAAGGGTAAAGAATAGGAATGCTCCTATTTGGCACAATAAAATTAAAAACTCATTTAATTCTTCAATCACTTATTTCTCTAAAACAAGGAGAAAGATACTGTTCTAAAATCTTATATTCAATCTTTAAGCATTAGTTTATTTTTGTCTAAGTGTTCTTAATTTTCGTATACTAGATTAGTAAGTAAGTTTACTTTAATTGTCTTTGAAATTCTCTAACTTCCCCGTGGGATCGATATCTAGGACTCCATTAGAGCCCTATATTACTTGATAACGATACATATACTTGCGTAGTATCCACAATATAAATCATAAAATCCATAACATAATCATCAGTATCCATATATATTCTGTGCGGGATCAAGTTTTTGGTGTCGTTGCTAATTTTCATATCATAGTTGTAAGTATAAATATCGAATTGGCGTTGTTTCCGGGGAAGTAAAGTAATTGTTAAGATAATTAATAGAATTATTAAAATAATTATTAGAGTAACGGACTATTTTAAATATTACTTAAAAATTGTATGTGTAAATTTGGAAACGAAATTTAATACCTTACGATTCAGAATTAGAGCGCACAATTAAAAGAATTAGAAAATAAAAGAGAGAAATTATAAATTTAACACAAATGACAAACAATCCAGAAATTGAAAATATAAACCAACAAAGACCATTAAGAGATTATGCCAACCCTACATTAGATGAAGTTCACCTAACTATTCAAAACCCTGATGTAGCTGTTAACTCATTTGAACTTAAACCTGTAATTATCCAAATGGTACAGAATAATCAATTTAGTGGTTCACCTAATGAAGATCCTAATTTGCATCTTGCGAGTTTTTTTGGAACTATGTGCTACTTTTAAATATGAAGGAGTATTTAATGATGCTATTAGACTTAGGATTTTTCTTTTTTCTTTAAGGGATAAGGCTAAGATGTGGTTAAATTCATTAGCACTTGGATCTATTAAAAATTGTGGAGAATTATCACAAAAATTTTTATCCAAATATTTTCCTCCTTTGAAAACTACAAAACTTAGAAATGATATAACATCTTTTAGTAAGTTTGATGGAGAATCCATATATGAAGCTCGGGAGAGATTTAAAGAACTTCTTAGGAAATGCCCATATCATGCATTACCAGATTGGTTAATTATACAAACTTTTACAATGGATTAGTAGGATCTCTTAGATCAGTCATTGATGTTGTTGCTGAAGGTTCATTAATGTCAAAACCATTTAATGAAACCTATGCGTTAATCGAAGAAATGGCTACTAACAATTTTCAATGGCCTGCTGAAAGAATAAATCCTAAAAAGATAGCTAGTGTTCATGTAAATGATGCAATATCTATGTTAGCTTCTCAAATTGCTGCTATATCAAAGAAATTAGATCATTTTTGGAATGAATTACACTCTTACTTTGTTAGAAGAAAACTCATCTGGATAAATTATAGATTCTCAATCTCTTTATGAAACTATAAATGCTATTAATAATAGACCCAATAATCCTTATGTGAATTATTATAATCCTGGTTGGAAGAATTATCTAAATTTTAATTGGAATAACAATACAGCTAATCAACAATGGATGAACAACTCTATAGGAAATCCACCTAATCAAGGAAATACGAATTATAAACCTTCTTATCCACCTAGATTTAATAACACTCAATTTAAAGATAAGAAGTTATCTAGAGAAGAATTAATATTGAATATGGGTCAGGACTTGCAAAATCAAGGAAATCAATTACAAATTCAAGGAAATCAATTACAAAATCAAGGAACAACAATTAAAAAATATTGAAACTCAACTTGGACATATCGCTACTGCGCTTAACAATAGAATTCCTGGAACTTTTTCTAGTAATGTGGAAATAAATCCTAAAGACCTAGAAAAAGAACAAATTAAAGCGATACAATTACGAAGTGGAAAAGAGTTAGAAACTAAAATTCAGAAAGAAACATAAAGTAAAAATGAGGAAGTGGAAATTGAAAAAGAAAAGAATCAGCAAGATAAAAACTTAGAATATCCATTGATCCCTGTGAAAATATCTATAGAAAAACCACCACCACCATTTCCTCAATGACTAAAACAACATAAAAAAGATAAGAAATTTGCTAAATTCCTTGAAATTTTTAAAAAATTAACGGTAAATATTCCTTTTGTAGAAGTATTAGAACAAATGCTTAATTATGTAAAATTTATGAAAGACATTTTAAATAAAAAAAGAAATTTACAGATAATGAAATTGTTGCACTTAGCGAAGAGTGTAGTGCAATTATTCAGAAAAAGCTTCCTGAAAAATTAAAAGATCCTGGTAGTTTCCACTATATCTTGCACTATTGGAGAAAAAATTTATGGAAAAGCTTTGTGTGACTTAGGAGCAAGCATAAATCTAATGCCTCTATCAATTTTTAAAAGATTAGAATTATGAGAAATTTCACCTACTTAAGTTACTCTTCAGTTAGCTGATCATTCTGTGACTTATCCTAAAGGAGTTATTGAAGATGTGATAGTAAAAGTGGATAAATTTATCTTTCCGGTAGATTTTATTTTTCTTGATATGGAAGAAGATAAAGAAATTCCAATAATATTAGGAAGACCCTTTTTAGCCACTGGAAAAGCTATGATTGATGTTCAAAAAGGAGAATTAACTATGAGAGTAAACGATAAAAAAGTAACTTTTAACATAGCAAAATCAATGAAATATCCTGCTTTAGAAAAAAAAGATGAATATTTTCGAATGGAAAAACTTGAACATTTACAAAATGAACATTTTAAAGAATATTATAAAGAAAAGTTAGAAAAAGAAAATATTGAATTAATTGAAGAAGCAGATAATGAAAAACTGGATTACATACAGGAAAAATTTGAAATGTTGGATAATATTGAAAATGCTGAAAAGAAAACAGTTTCGTCAATTATTAAACCTCCTAAACTCGAATTAAAAATTTTACCTAATCATTTAAAATATGCTTACATAGGTAATCATTCAACCTTACTAGTTATTATATTAGCTGAATTTAATGAATCACAAGAACAAAAACTGTTAGACATATTAAAAAAATATAAGAAAACTTTTGGTTGGACCTTAGCAGATATTAAATGAATTAGTCCTTCAATCTATATGCACAGAATTATTTTAGATAATGAACATAAGCAAAGAGTAGATCCTCAATGGAGATTAAACCCAATAATGAAAGAGGTAGTCAAGAAAGAAATATTAAAATGGTTAGATAATGGTATTATATATGCTATTTCAGACAGTGCTTAGGTAAGCCCAATTCATTGTGTTCCTAAGAATGGAGGAGTGACCGTTAAAGCTAATGAAATTAATGATTTAATACCTATAAGACAAGTTACTGGATGGCGTATTTGTATTGACTATAGAAAATTAAATGCAGCCACCAGGAAAGATCACTTCCCATTACCATTTCTAGACCAAATTTTGGATAGATTAACCAGACATAAATATTTTTGTTTTTTAGATGGATATACCGGTTGTCATCAGATACATATTGCTCCTGAGGATCAAGAGGAAACTACATTTACTAGTCCTTATGGAACATTTGCTTTTCGAAGAATGCCTTTTGGATTATGTAATGCACCTGCAACATTCTAGAGATGTATGATGTCTATATTTAGTAAATTAATTGATGATGGAATAGAAGTATTTATGGATGATTTCTCTGTATTTGGAACATCATTTGATGCATGCTTGAATCATCTTGAAAAAGTATTAGAAGTATGCGAGAAAATTAATTTAGTGAGTCAAATATTTATTTTATGTGTTTGCTTTCATTGTTCAAAGTGTGTTGTTTGATTGTGAATTTTCTTTAAAATAGTGATGTTTGTGTTGTTTGTTAAGACTTGAACCTTGTTATAGTACATTTCTATAATTTCTTGAGCTTGGAATGGAAAATTTTGAAATGGAATTAGTAGGGTTGTATTACATCTTGTGTTTAAATGTTGGATCTATTTTAGCATTTAAATAGTTTGTAGAAATGTTTGGAAGTTAGAAATTGGAGTAATACTCTTATGTGAGTGATTATAAGTCGAATTTGTTAAGTTTCGGTGGAAAATAAAATTTTTAAATCGAATTTTTGGAAAGACGAGTCTGGTGTCTAGGCGCCAGAATTCAATGCCTAGGCGCATGTTCGGCCTGAACCCAAAATTCGGGCTTTTAAACCCACCGACGCCATTAACAACGACTAAGCTCCTTCTTCCTCCATTTTTCACAAAATACATACCTAGGGATCCATTTTTAGGCCGGTTTTTCGAGTTTTTGAACTTGGAATGACTCGATTTCTTCATCTCGAGGTCAGATCTACCTTCTATTCCATTTATTTTTTATTTTCACCATAGATTTTTCAACTTTTGAGCAAAAACTGAAAATTTTGATTTTTAGAGTTTAATCCATGGATTTGAAACTTTATTTAAGTTTTTAAAGCTTAAATAAGTATATTCTTTTAATCATTTGATTTATTATGCATCTTCTTTCTCTTACGTTTAAATGACTCCAAAATCTATAAGAGGGAAAGAACGAGAAAATTTCGATCGTAGCAAATTTGCTACTGCCGCAGTGCATTTTAGTTACAATGAATTTACTACGACGAGAAAATTTATCTCGGAGAGGAGTTTCGATAATCCTGGTGGAATGATTGAAGATACGATCGTTGCACTGAACTGGCAACGATTCTGCTACTTCACTGTTGTTGCTGTGATCCCTGTCGTCAGGGAAATTTATGCTAATTTTATGGATGTCAAAGATTACGAGATCTTCGTGAGAGGAGTTAGAGTAGGATTTACTCCTGAAGGAATCAATATATTCTACGGCCTACCACCGATCATTGAGTGATACTATTCTGGATTATCTCCATCTGAGGGAGATTCGGAGATGATTATTGCATATTTTACTGATAGTACTGGAGCTTGGAAGATCAGTAATGAGAAATGAGTAAATTTTTCATCTTCTAAGTTAAATGGTGCTTCTAAGGCCTGACATAACTTTATTTCTGCTCGCCTCCTTCCATCCAACCATTTGAGTGAGGTAACAAAGGACAGAGCTATCCTCAACTACTGCATATAGGAGAGGAAGCCAATTAAAGTTAGGAGTATTGTTTAAGATTCTATGAAGGCCACTGCTCGTTCCAGCGCTTCTGTGGGATTGGTATTCCCATCTCAGATTTTTTCTTTGTGCGAAAGTGCTGGAGTTGTTGCTGAGCTTTTAGAGGAGAAGCTCAAGTCTACTAAGCCCGTTACACGTGTTAGTATTTATGATCGACCCTCTAGTTCATGAACTACTTCAGGTAGACCTTCTGCTTCTAGACCCTCTATTTTTGCTGCTAAGCCACCATCTAGTTTTTGGGAAAATATGCATGAAAATTTTATAGAGCAGCACAATATGTTACTTTTAACGTAGTGTAGAGTGGATATAATAGATTTGAAAGTGGATCATCTTTCTAAGTACACCTAGAGGAAGAGTGATTTTGATGCAGAGTATTCTGAGACTCTTGTTAGATTCCTTAAGGGTGATCATTCAGTTCAGTTTTCGATCTGCCCTCCATTCTCACCAGATGATTTTCGCCGGAATACGAATGTAGATTTTTCTTCTGATGATGATGAGGATGTGGAGATAGTTAGTGATGAGTAGATTTATAGGATTGAATAGTTGTGCTTGTTATGTTTTGTTCGTGTGTTAGTTTTGATGTATGTGATGATTTGTTTTTATGTTTGATGCACTATTGATGTTAGTGTACTTTTGATGTTTAGAGTGTATTGATTCTGAGACACTTATTGTTGCACTGATAATTGTTGGATTATTAGAGTTTATTTCTGTAATGAGGTATTTTGTTTTTGTTTTAGTACGGTGATCAGTACACATGTTTAATTTAGTTATTTTTATTTAAAAATTATAAAAATTTTTTTGTGGAAATTGATCCTGCTTCCTAAAATTTTTCTATATATGCTTAAAAATTTCTTTTATATTCTTAAAAAGCATTTGTAGAAGTAAAATTTTCCTTTCTAGATTATTTTTCATATACATAGAAAAATTCTTGGTAGAAATATGCCATTGTTTCTCTCATGCTTTAGAAATTTTCATGATTCATGTTTATACCAAAACTGAAGTTTGGGGGAAGGGAAAATTCTTTGAAATTTAAATATTATTTGTCCTTATTTACTAATATTTTCTTTAAAAATATTAACATAATACAAGGAATGAAAAATTTATTTAAGATTACTTAAATTTATGAATTTATAAATAGTTTAGTAAACTTAACTAAAATTTTAAAAATTTTGATTTATTTTAAGAATATAATTATTTAACTTAAAGATTAATAAGATTAAATTTTTTTTTATTTATAGTAAAGATAATTGTATTTTTGAAATATTAAGTAAACAAGATTATTACTTGAAAAGAAAAGATTGAAATAATTTTTGAAAAATACTGATTAAGAATGTCATATTTATTAAGTAAAAATGTATAAGTTTCTTAAATATAAGTTAAGGATACTGAAGTTTAAAATCATTAACAGGTTATCTAGATATAGTAATACTCACAAATTAGAAGCAAAAAAAAAGAAAAGAAGAAAAGGAGAAAAGAGAGAAAAAAAAGAAATGTGAGGAGAAGCATGAGGAGATGCCTAATCAAAAATTGGCTTCACTTGAATTATCTTATAAGAAGAAAACTAATTACATTTTTAACTTAATTTTTATGTGCAAGCATCCTTACTAAAAAAGTTTTCATGAAAGTCTTTTTCTTATAAATTATCTATGTGACCTTAATATGATAAATTACAATTATTCTTGAAATAAATGAAAATTTTAAAGTCTTATGATTTGGTAGTTAAGTATTCTTTAAATTATTAAAATTAACCTTAACTAGTGAAATTTGGTTAATGATTTACTAGAGCATTTATAAAATAAAAAATTACAAGGAATCTTAAATATTTAAACTTCATTCCAGAAGTTAGACATTTTTTGTAATAAAAAGGGTTACTTGAGGACAAGTAACATTTAAGTTTGGGAGAATTTGATCCACTTAAAAAGTACTTATTTTTATGCCTTATTTATGATTCAATTTTTAAGGATATTATGCTTTAATGATGGTATTTTTATGTTTTTGGATATAGGTGATGAAAAAAAGAGTTCAAGAAGGAAAAAGGAGAGAAAAGGAGCAAAAATAAAGCTAAAATGCATAGTTGCCAAAATTATAGGTCCGGTGCCTAGGTGCCAGCATCCGGCGCCTAGGCGCAAGTTCGATACGGAAGAAGTTAAGATTTTTGACAACATTGAGCAGCTATTTTGACGGTGTTAAGTGGTTATCAGACCTTCTAGAAGATTGGAAGTTACTCTTGATACATAGGACATGTGATACAATGCATCTGGACACAGGAAAACAGTTTTAATCGCGAAGAGGTGGGATCCCAAGTGAAGGGGTGCAAAGATCTAGTGACGGAATCCGACGCCTAGGAGCCAGATCCCAGTGCCTAGGCGCCACAGTTACTTTCTAGAAGATTCATTGAATTTGGACGAATTTTAAGGAGGTGCCTTAAGCAACCCCTGGTCATTTTTGAAACTCAATAAATAGGAGACAATTCTACAGAAAGGAGAGCTCTCCCGCACCCAGAAATAATTTTAGAGAGCCCCTAAATATTCTTGTTAAGTATTTAGTTAGTTTATTTTAGTTATTTTGTGTGTTACTACTCAATTCCTTGAGTAGTAAGTAAGAATTTGTAAGAGTTAGTGATGTTGAAGTCTTGTGATTTGCATTGGAATCAGAAGGAGTCAAAGGATCACTTGAAGGAACATTTCAGATAAGTATTTGTAACTTGGTTTAAATTTTTATAATTATATTTTGTTGTGTGAATTCAATGTGTTTTGAGTAGTTACTTTTCTTTCTCCTTTCAACCATGAAAAGATAATAAAGATAACTTGATTTCGTTGGAGAACTTAAACTTAATTTTAAAAATTATTGTGATGATATTCATACCTGATCTTAATTTACTTTTTAAACTGGCCATTTGAAATGTTAAAATCTGTTGAAGAATTATGAGACCTATCCGGAGATGAGTTCTTAACTAGTAGACATCACATGAATCCTTGGGTGATCGAAGGCCATGTGCTGGTTATTCAAGGTGAAGTACAAATAAATAGAAAAATATTATTTATTGGGCGTAGAATTAATTAGTTTTTAGAGTGACAGACTAAATTCTATTAATTTCGTTTATAGAAAGGGAACGGGTCACTAGTATAGCCGACCATAGCCACTCTTGGACATCTAGAAGTCTGAGTCTAGATTAACCCATTCTACTAACAATAAATCCTGAACCAATCTATAAATAGCTAATTTTCTTTATACTATCGAGCAAAGGTAAATAATAGGAATGCATCTATTTGGCATAATACCATAAATTCAAGTTCTCCATGAATGATAGTTTTTATGAAAAATCTTAGATTAGTTGAAAAGGAGAAAGTTGTTTTATTTATACTTGCATCAACCTTTACTTTATTGCTACTTAACTTTCATCTAGTAGAAATTTCATAAAACTTAAAATCTGAATTTAGAAAAGAAATAAAAATTATAATTACTTTTAATTTA
This sequence comes from Papilionanthe hookeriana x Papilionanthe teres, assembly GCA_022702705.1. NCBI lineage: Eukaryota > Viridiplantae > Streptophyta > Magnoliopsida > Asparagales > Orchidaceae > Papilionanthe > Papilionanthe hookeriana x Papilionanthe teres. The sequence goes on along the minus strand of CM040427.1, from coordinate 111,841,419 downwards.
AAAATCTATAAAGTTTTCAAAAATTAATCTTCCCTGTGGGATCGATAACCAGGACTCTAATAGAGCCATGTATTACTGGATACGATACGTACACGTTCGTAGTACCTCTGGTTTGCAAAATATTTTCTAAAATTATATATTTATTTTTTGCATACTACCCTTTGAAATATAAATTAAAGGATAAATTGTAGGCATGGTTACGGTTGAGGTCACATACAAATAGACACAACACTAAAAATTACACATTTTTAAGCCATATAATCTTAAATTCAGCATCGCACACAACCACAACACAATAACGCTGAGAACTAAACAAACAAGCTTGTCCAAATATAACATTAAGGCCAAATAAAGTAAAAAACAAACAAAACAATCCAATACACAAATACTTAAATACAATAATCAAGTTTCATTCTTCATCAATTCTAAGGTCTCCCATCGATTGAGCATGAACAAATAAATTATAGAATGGACAAAACATAAATTCTTCGGTAGAATCCTCTTCAATCCAACCTTTTCTTCTCATCAATCACGTCAAACTTCCTTCGAGATATCCAAAATGATCAAAGTGCTCCTTCATTCTCAAATCTAGATGATCAAAGAAATCAGAAAGATTGTTGATTGCATTCATCAGATGTTGTACTTCCTTCTCCAATTTCTTGATTTTCTTCAAGATGACCTATGAAATTTTTGGAAAATAAGGAGGAATAGGTGCTGACCTTTGAGATTGTTGATCTTCAATAATGCTTATATCATTCATATCATTAATTGCCTGGTTATTACATGCATGTGCTGGGTCTATAGGCTTATAATGTAAAAGTACTCTTTCCCAGTTCTCATCTGGCACTTGTGATTGACTGTAGAGGAGAAATATGGTGGAAGAATTTCCAAGGCCATAACTTTGATCCATGAATGATCAATCCCAAAAAAGACTTGAAAATTATCGAACCAACATCAATAGGCATTCCCATTTGAATACAATAATTCAGAATAACACACTCGTTAGTTACCTTATTGGTTTTCATTGTTGGGAGTAATTTTTCACAAATGAAGTAATGTAAGTCTTTCGACGTAGGATTTAATAGTGTGATCGAGAATCATACATACCTGCTATCTCTTATCTCTCATTAATCACTTTCATCCATCAGATATATGTATATATCATTCATATTATCCTTCATCGGGGCAAAATTCGAATAGTGGCATATTGGCACATTCTGAATCATGTATAAATCATTAATCTTTACAGGAGTCAATGTGACAAACCTACCTCGCACATAAACTGATCCTTGGATGATTCCATGAAGATTTGCATAAAACTTCTTCACAACTGGAACAACTACAACGGTGGTAGTATAACACAATACTTCTCAATGTCTCTGAACAATAATTTCATCAATTATAGTCGTAGGAAAATTTGTACCTCAGTTTACAAAGCCTCGTTGTTGACCTCATTTTTGATGAGGACTTCTCTTCTTCTTTTTAGTGCTTAGGATCTAGCCTTAGGCTTTTCCTTTGACTATCTTAGAGGACTAGAATTGGGACCCACCTTTTAGAAACTCAAACCACTTCTTAACTCCCTTCAAACTCCACAAATTTGACTATAGACCCCTAATCACCTAGAGGGTCGAAATCAAATGTGGAAGTTTAAGGATGAGTTCCTATAGGACTCTTTGGCCTTAGGACCGCCTCGGGAGGCCCTGGTCCGGTGAAGGGGCCGACTTACACACACACTACACTTATACACTACACTTTCACACACTTCCTAAAACACACCCATACCCAACTTGACCTCCTGACTCATGTAGGTGATTCACATGGATGGTCTCTAACTCCTAAGCCCTTGGCTAAGAGGGTTAGGAACAACATAGTGAATGCCTCAAATAAGTCCCTTCATGGCTCATGTGGGCTTGATATGGCTTCATGGCTCAACAAAAATGATTTCATTCCACTCAAATTTACCCAATCTCCAATTTTCCAAAATTTCAATTTTTGACCCCCGGGACCCTACACCCGCCTAGCCTACCCAAAACCCTTGAAATTACCCAAATTTTTCAAAATTTCTTAAATCACCCAAAATTCCCCAAAATCAATCCCAAACATTTCCACATTACTCAAATTGATCATCCATACCCAAAAATACCAAAAATTCCAAAAATACCTCCCAATACCCCCCAAATACCCAAAATACCCCTCTTGGCCAAAAAATCCAAAAATTCAGAAAATTCCCAGAAAATTCCAGAAAATCCCAAATATTTCCAATTTCATTTTTTCCAACTACACCATGGGCCAATTTTGTCAATTTACCCCACTTTTGTCAAAACCCCCAATTTGACCCATTTTAACCCAAAGTGAACCCAATGTCAAACCAAACCTACCCAATTGACCCAAATTCTGGTCCAATTCAGTTCTAAACTTCAATTCAACATTCCCAACACCAATCTAGACCAAATCCAAGTCCAATTTGTTGACATTTGGATCCAATTTCACTTTTGGCCTTAAAGCCCAATTTGGACCCATGACCCAAACCTAACCCAAACTCACCCAATTCAGCTCCAATTAACCCCAAATCTTTTTTAAACCTTCCTTAACATTCCCACAAATAAAACACTAACATGATTTGCCCAAAATTTAGACCCAAACCCCACTCAAATTCAACCCAAAGCTAAAAGGCCCATTTTTGACCTAAACCCAAACCTAACCCAAATGAGCCCAAGCCCCAAAATCAAAGCCCAACCAAAGTCAAAACCTCTTTGAAACACTCCCATAAAAATTTCTCAACATTGATTTTACATCAATTTCAACCCTAGCCCAACATTGGCCCAACTTGGCCCACTTGGACCTATATTGGCCCATTCACCAAAAGAGCCCAAATTCAACCCAATTCAAACCCAAATCACCCCCAATTTGCTTCAAGTCACTCATGACAGATCTATGAGCTAAACCCAACAATTATTTGGCACAAGCCTTTACCAAAATTTCATCCCAAAATCCATTTTAAAATTCAAAAGCCCACTTTCCTAAACCATTTTAAAAGCCCATCCTTCACCACATCCAAAGGCCCAAAATCTACCCTAAAGCCCACATGACATCTCCATTTGCCATCCACTTAATTAAAGCCATTACCTAAGTCCTAAATTCATCATCAAATAATTCCAAATCAAGTTTCATACAAATTTCCATCAAATTACCAAAAATTCCTAAAATCCATTTTCATGAAATCGACCAAACTTTTTGCCAAGCCAAAGGTGAGCCATGAAGCCATGCATGAGCCACATGTGAGCCATGAGAGCTTTGGACACTCCACCATGCCATATTGGGTAAGAAGAGGGAGGGCTTTCCTTAATCCCTAAAGCTCATTAGCCTTAATCATCTTTCACCTAAACTTAAATTTAATCCAAATATATTTGGATGGAGACTTCTCCATGCCAAACCAGCTGATCCCTTTGATCCCCCACAAGCATCCAAAGCCACCTTGAGGGGTGCACCAAGCCCAAATGGGTGGGTTGACCCATTTAGACTCAAAATTAGCTCCTCCCCCATTCCATCTAAATCAAACCCTTTACACATGTCAAACCTCAATTGAATGCACCAAACCCCAGCCCTGACCCACCTGAACAAGATGGTGACCAATGCCTGGCCGGCCAGCCACCAGGCCACCGGAAAACACCATGGCCGAGAGCTCACATGTGAGCCCAACTTGGAATTCTCACCTGCTGAGCTGCCCCATCCCCAGTGGCCATTGGAGCTGTTCTTCTCTTGCCAAGAGCAGCTGATCCCAAGCCCTAACTCTCCCTGGGAGGCCCTCCACCCTCTTCTATTTAAACTCCACCCCTCACGGACATGAGAGGAGAGTTGCACAAACCTTGCCGAAACTCTGCCAAAATTGTTCCAAACCCTTCTCCACCCTCAGAGCAGTTGATCCCCAGTGTCAATTTGCCTTAATCCCCATTGATAAAATCCAATTTCTCAACTGAAATTCCACCCAAAACCAGGACACTTCTCCACAGTGAGCCAATCCCCAAATTGATTGGTTCTACACCTTCACCAGACTAAGGGAAGGTGTCCACCAGCAAAAGCCTCATCTCCAGGCCACCCAGTTGCTCCAGCCTCCAAGCTTTGTGATCGGGCTTGGCCGAAGTCGCACCTAGACAATTCACCAGACCAGGAGACTTCATCTGGAGCTTGCTAGAATCCAATCGAAGGTGCAACAACTCTCAGATTGAAGCCACACTTCTCTGAGCAAAGGTATGAGCTAATTCTTCATCCCGAGCTTCTAGAGATTCTCCATTTCGAATGCTTTAATTTCAATGCATGATAGCCGCATAGATGTGTTCGTCTCTTCAAGACGAATCCATAGAGCATAAAAACATGAAAATCCATTGAGTATCGAGTGAGATATTAGGGATTTAGTCTGTACGGCTCTCGGGTGAGGACACTTGGGGACGATGAACGGATGCCGTTCATTTAATACACGCGCGGACGGATGGCCAGGATCACGTCGGATCAGAAGACGGAACGATACAGCGGGCCCCGGGAGCGCTGAGTCAGATGGTGGCGTCGAATGGGAGCGCGCTACGCGGCGTTTCGGAGCTGCCGAGGTTGACGAGGCGCCGCGTGGATAAATAGAAAATTAGGGTTTTTTTTGATTTATTTAATTCCCTAAACTTCAAAAATTCATAACTTTGTGTAGAAAAATCAGAAAAATAAAATAAAAATACCCTCTTGCTCAGTGAACAGAGAAGAATAATGTGAAAAAGAAATCATTTAATTTCATCAAGTATTTTATTTTTAATAATTTATTTACCCTCTACACATTTTTAATTTTCCATGCATGTATACAATTCACCATGGCATGAGACCATAGGGCTTTTGAAGCCTCTGAATTTGGGAACATTCCCTGAATTTTCCAAAGTCAGAGGCCATCCCTATGAAGAGTTATTGATTTTTCAAATTCATGTTACTGTTTTGAGTATTTTAATTCCAGTAAATAGCATGTTGTGAAATAAATTCTAGGAAAATTTGGTGATGTTCCTTATGACCAGAGGACCCTAAGAAAAATAGGTTTTGTGTTAGTTCATTTAAAACAACACTAATTGGCTTAAACACTCAAAGTAGGTCTCTAATTAATTAGAGCTAACCATACATTAAATTGACTTGAAATCAATTCTGCACTAACCTTTAGGATCAGAGGAACCCACCATAAAAATTTGATGTCAATTGGACTTGGTTAGCCCCACTAATTGGGTTGATTAAGCCATTTAGTCATTTTAAACTTTAAAAATTCATAACTTTCAAAATATCTTTCAAAAATTCACCAAATTGGTTTTGTAGCCTCTCTGATATTAGGGGAATCTAAGAAAATTAAAATTTCAATTTTCTAAAAAAGTTGATTTTTAATATTATTTTAATATTTTAATAATTAAAAAATAATAAAAATCACAAAAATAATAAAATTCACCAAAATGTCACATTTTGAATTTTAATCACTTAGGAACAAACCCCATAATTTTTTAGGTCTATTTAGTGAGATATTAAATTTTAAAGCTCTAGGGTAATTTTAAAATTAAAAAAATATATTTTCTAGCTTTTTCATTAAAATAATTATAATAAATCATAGAAAAATCAGAAAATTGTAAAATTTGATTCTCTGATTTCTTTGATATTAGAGAGATTTTTTAAAAATATAAAATTCATTTTTCAACATTTATTTTATTTTTAAATTAATTAACACTCCAAAACTTAAAATAATTATAATAAAAATAATATAAATCAAAAAATCACCAAAATTGGTCCAAGTGGTCCTCTGGTCATTAGGAATGTCCCCTAATTTTCTTAAGGACAGAAACTTTCCCTTGGTCATGTTATTAAATTTTCCTTGGAAATCTCTATTTTCTACCAAAAATAATTATATAAATAAATTAAATACAGAAAAATCACACTTTCTCCTCTCATGTCTTTATTGACATATGAGTGAAGTCACATAAAAATTTCAAGTTCATTTGAGTTCAATTTAGTGAGTTATGAAATTATTAAGCTTAAAGGGTAAAGTGGTAATTAAAATTTTTAATCCTTAATTAAAACTTTAGGTTTAATAAAAAATTAATAATTAAAATATTTGATCCTAATTTGATTTGGATGATTAAAATTTAAATAATTAAAGGGTAGAAACCCATTAAACAATTTTAAAATGATTAAACTTTAATTAAATAGTTGATTAAATTTGGAAGAATAATAAAATTGGAATTAATAAAATAAGGATATTATTAGGAAGAGATTTATTCTTTAATTTAAAAATCCCTAAATTAATTATCTCATTAATATTCAATTCTTAATTAAAATAATAACTCAAATTCAAAACATTAAAAGACTTAATCATTAAACTAAAATTAAATTATTAAACTCTTTTAAAATTTCAATTAAAATTAAAAATAAAATTAAATTAAAAATTAAATTAAATTAAGTAAATTAAATTAAATTAAATTAAATTAAATTAAATTTAATTGAAATTAAAAGTTGAATTAAATTAAAAATTAAATTAAAGATTAAATTAAATTAAATTAAATTAAATAATCAAATTAAATTAAATTAAATTAAATTAAATAATCAAATTAAATTAAATTAAATTAAATTAAATCAAATTAAATTAAATCGAATTAAATTAAAACAAATTAAATTAAATTAAATTAAATGAATTAAATTAAATTAAATAAACAAATTAAATTAAATTAAATTAAATGAATTAAATTAAATTAAATAAACAAATTAAATCAAATTAAATTAAATTAAATTAAATTAAATTAAATTAAATTAAATAAACAAATTAAATTAAATTAAATGAATTAAATTAAATAATTAAATTAAATTAAATTAAATTAAATTAAATCAAATTAAATTAAAATTAAATCATATCAAATTAATTTAATGTAACATCAAATCAAACTAAATTAAATTAAATTGAATTAAATTAAATTAAAACTCAATTAAATTAAATTTAAATTAAATTAAGTTGAATTAAATATAACATCACCAAAGACATAAAGAATTCAAAATAAATCTAAAATAACTCGAACACTATTCCAAATTAATTGAAATTAAACTAAATCACAAACCATTTGAATACCAATTTACCCTCGAAAGCTTTAGTTATCATAACTCCTAAACAGAACATTAAATGAAATGTTACTTCATTTATAGGATATTCAAATGTCCTAGTTCACTGAGCAAGATAACAAAACTTGAATCCCTGGACGATTAATTCATTTATATAATTAAACCCATTTGGACTTAAAACAATCCTAGAAATATTGAAAAGATGTTTAAGATTATTCTTAAGCACTTCCTCAATATGATAGGACATTTATAAGAACAATTGGACTTAATTGTTCTTTGATGAAGAAAATCGTCCTCAAACCAAAACACAAAGAACCTAGACGTCATAGGAAATGACTAGCTATAGGATTAGGAATTTGGTAGAAAACCATAACCCTTCCCTTAGCTTTACCTAGGAACTTGTTTAAGTATTCTAATTGTGTTTTAAGTGCGGCTTGGGATGACGGGAAGACCCTCCAGGTACGCTTTTATTTTATTGCAATTTACATTATTGCAATTTATTTAATCGCATTGCACTTACTTTTCTTGCATGATAAACAATTGTTGCATGAAAACTCACACCTTTAGGATAGTCCCTAAAACTGAAACCAAAACTAAGTTAAAAGTCATTGCAAGATAAAATTCACCGCCACAACATTTCAAAATATAAAACAACTCAAAATTTAATCACAAACAAAACACAAAACTACAATTACAACTAAATTAAAACGTCCTGTTGGATAATCGGGAATACCTCGGATGATGTAACCTACGTGTTGCTAACGGGATTTCCCACGGTCTAAATGAAAGTGTGGAACTCATTCAATTGAGTTTAGCAAATTCATCCGGACTAAGTGAATCCGATAAAAATAATGATGCCGGAAGGATGGAACCGTGGGATCTTAACCGGTGTCGTTATAATCAACTTTAAGATTTGTTTTAATTAAAATATCGAAAACACTTGGAAATTAAGATTTTCTCTAAACCAAAACACTTTTCTCATCCCCTGATTTATGATTGCTAAAACTAAACCTCTGCAACAACAAGGAGGTCGGAGCATGGTGGGCAAGCACGACCATCGTCATCGCAGAAACCCGAGTCTACTTCAGCAGAAACTTTCCTAGAATTAAATAACAAAGCCATAGGACTTCGGGGTAGTTTGTCTAGTGCAAAATAAATCCTCAACTCTTCGTTAGGCACTTGCATTGCAAATTAAGCCCTATCCGGTTTTAGGATTCCGAGGTAGTCGTCCGGTACGACAATAAACCCTCACATCTTCGAGGCTGTTTGTTTGATTTTATCATACAAATATAAGCCCTAACTAATTAAAATTGGCAAGATCAAAACATCAAATAAACATTAGGACTTTCCTAAACTCAAGCCAAACAATAGGATAGACGGGAAATTACCGAAGTTCGCTTCGAATCTGTGATTTCTCCTACCTTTCTTCCTTTGAATTCTCAAAACAAAATGTTCCAAATTTGATCCATTCCCTATTGAAATTCTAAAATTCAATCCCTTGAAAACTTAAACTTTGAAATTCTTGAGAGCAGAATTATTGATTATTATCGAGAGTTTTCTTAGGTGATTCCCGTCACTTAAGATGTAATTAACTATAGGGGCTTGCTGTTATAGGGAATTTTAAAGAACCCGAGTAATATAAACCCCGTTTAATGCTTTCATATTAAGCAGGGAAATTTGTCGGCTTATAAAATTGGTTCGCAGACCAAACGGATGTCACAAATCTTCTAGTTTATTTAATCGAGCCCCACCATCAAGCAGTGTGTCTATCCTTAGGGATAGATACATGGTTCGTGGTGCGGTGCTCGTTTATATAAACTATTTGGGATGTGAGATCGGTTTAATCTCATATCTTAAAACCTTCAAATTTAAAATTATTTTCAAAATCAAATACTACTTTTTCAAAATTATTTATTTAGACTAAATTAAAAATTCGCCGACAACTTCTGTTAGGCGACCCCCTTTTCAAAATAAAACACACAACCTAAAAATATGCCGACACTCGCTCCTTAATTAATCTCATTTTCAAGATATTTTTGTTGAAAAGTCACTGCGCTTTGAAATTTACAAACTTTCTACTATTGAACACTTGAAATCTTTGAGTTTATATCGAATCAGAATCCATTTTGACAAGAATTTGGGTCTTCCTCTTCGTTCCTTTGGAAGTTCCACCATCTTGGGGCGGTTTTTGGTAGTTCTAATGGAAGATTTACTGCCTAGAAGTGCCAAAACTCGAATTTTAAAGACAAGAAATGATTTTCTGAACAGCGGCGCTGTCCGTCGCTGATAGCAGCGCTGTTCAACGCTAGTTCAAATTCGCCAAACTTCACTTTGTTCAAAAATTTTTTTTCTAAATTTCGATTTGATTCATTTCTCAAATGTTATTAATAATAATTAAGTAATAATAAAACTTAATTAAGTAACAAAGAAACACAAATAACATATTAAACAAAGCACACACTTAATAACTGTGGGTTGCCTCCCACATAGCGCTTGGTTTAACGCCGTAAGCCCGCATAACTTTCAGTTATTCAGGTTGATCCAACATTAAAACCTCTTTAAAATTAGTTCTATTATGTTCAAAATATGGTTTTAATCTTTGGCCATTAACTTTGAATATTTTCCAGATTTAGGGTCTTCGATAATCGCAGCTCCAAACTGATATACTTTAACGACAATGAAAGGTCCTGTCCATCTAGATTTTAGTTTCCCAGGAAATAACTTCAATATTGTAATGTATAACTTTTTGTTCTGGTTCAAATTTCTTTTTGACAATCTTTCAATCATGCCATAATTTTCTTCTTTTCTTGTATATTCTATCATTATCTTATGATTCATTTCTGATTTCTTCAAATTCATTCAATTGCAACAGTCTCTTCTCACCAGCATCTTTCAAGTTAAAATTCAATTTTTTTATCGCTCAATATGCTTTATATTCTAATTCAACTGGCAAGTGATAGGTTTTTTTAAAGATTAATCTGTATGGGGAAATTCCTATATGAGTTTTACAAGCAGTTCTGTATGACCAAAAAGCAGTATCTAATCTAGCAGACCAATGCAATTTTTTAAGATTAATGACTTTCTCAAGAATTCATTTAATTTCATTATTAGATACCTGTGCTAAACCATTAGTTTTGGGATGATAAGTTGTAGAGATTCTATGCATAATGTTATGCTTTTCCACCAATCTATGAATCAGATTCTAGGCATTCCATATCTTGTGAAATTATTTTTCATTAAAAACCTCGAAACACTTTTAGCATCACACCTAGGTAAAGCTATTGCCTCAATTCATTTTGATACATAATCAACAACAATCAGTATATATATATATATATATATATATATATCCAAATGAACGCATAACTGGTCCCATAAAATCTAATCCCCATGCATAAAAAATTTCAATTTCCAGAGTAAAATCAAGAGGCATTTCATTTCTTCTAGATATATTGTCTATTCTCTTACATCTATCACAAGTTTTGATAAATTTATAAACATCTCTGAAAAGTGTAGGCCAATAAAATCTAGATTGCAAAATCTTATGTGCAGTTCTATCAATTCCGAAATGTCCTCCAAATTCAGAATCATGATGTTCTCAAATAATTTTTCCAGTTTCATCATAAGGCACACATCTCCTAATAATAAGATCTTTACATTACTTGTACAGATAAGGTCGTCCCATAAATAAAATTTAGCATCATGCTTAATTTTTTTCATTTATTACATTGTTAGATCAGGTGGTAAAATATTACTAACGATGTAGTTCACAATGTCAACATACCACGGTAAATTTTCATCTATAATATTATATAATTGCTCGTCAGGAAAAGTTTCAGTAGTTTCATTTTCAAAATTATCCAAATTAGGCTGTTCAAGTCTCCATAAATGATCAGCTATTTGATTATTGACCCTTTTTCTATTAACGATCTCAATATCAAATTCTTGCATTAAAAGCATCCATCAAATCAGTCTTGGTTTTGCATCCTTCTTTTGCATTAAGTATTTAATAGCAGAATGATCAGTATGCACTATAAATTTATGTCTGATTAAGCAAGATCTAATTTTTTTAAAGGCATATACAATCACTAATAACTCTCTTTCAGTAGTAGTGTAATTAATTTGAGTAGCAGTAAGAGTCTTACTAGCATAGTATATAACTTTAAACATTTTGTCATGTCTTTGCCCTAAAACAACTCCAATAGCATAATCGCTAGCATCACACATTAATTCAAATGGTTTCTCCTAGTCAAATAATACTATTACAGGTGCAACAATTAATTTTTCCTTCAATAGATCAAAAGATTTTAAACATTTATCGTTAAAATTAAACTTTCTATCTTTTTCCAAAAGTTGGTATAGAGGCTTAGAGTTTTTTGAAAAGTCTTTGATATATCGCATGTAGAATCCTACATGTCCCAAAAAGCTTCTTACCCCCCTCACAATTGTTGGAGGTAGTAATTTTTTTATAACATGAATTTTTGCAGGATCTACTTCCATGCCATATTCAGATATTTTATGCCCAAGCACAATTCCTCCTACAACCATAAATTGACACTTTTCTCATTTTAGGACTAAATTTGTTCTTTCAAATACTTATAAAACATTATCAAAGTTGCATAAGCATACATCAAATGAATCTCTAAATACTGAAAAATCATCCATAAACACTTATATTACATCATCAATTAATTTACTAAATATGGACGCCATACATCTTTGAAATGTTGCACGTGCATTACATAATCTAAAGGGCATTCTTCTAAAAGCGAAAGTTCCATAAGGGCTAATAAATATAATTTTCTCTTGATCCTCAGGAGGAATAGGCATTTGGTGATAACCAGTATATCCATCTAGAAAGTAATAGTGCTTGTGTCCATCAAGTCTATCTAGCATTTGGTCTAAAAAGGGAAAAGGAAAGTAATCTTTTCCAGTGGCAGCATTTAATTTTTTATAATCAATATATATTCACCAAGCAGTGACTTGTCTTGTCGGTCATCTCGATCATTTACATTAACATTCACTCCTCCTTTCTTAGGAAAACAATGAATTGGGCTCACCCAAACACTATCAGAAATAGGATATATAATTCCAGCATCTAACCACTTTAAAATTTCTTTTTTAACTACTTTTTTCATTATTGGGTTCAGTCTCCTTTGTGGATCAACTATTGGTTTATGTTGTTCATCCGATAAAATTTTGTGGATACAGATTAATGGACTGATTCCTTTAATATCAGCTATCGACCAACCAAAAGCCTTTTTGTATCTTTTTAAGGTTTCTAATAATTTTAGTTCTTGATATTCATTTAAAGCCGAAGATGTCATGACTGGTAAGGTAGATTATTCTCTTAAAAACATATACTTTAAATGATTAGGAAGAATTTTCAGCTCAAGTTCAGGGGGTTTTATGATAGATGGAATCAAACTTGGATCACCACTTTCCATGCTATCCAATCTTTCAAAATTTTCCTGAATAATGTCTAACTTTTCATTCTTCATATCATCCAAATCATTTTCATTTTCACTTTCATTTTCATCCTCACATTCCAGATTTTCTTCAAATACTTCTTTAAAATGATCTTCTATCAGATAATCGCAAACTTCCACTCGGTAACACTCATCATCTTTTTTAGTTGAAAGGTACTTCATAGATTTCAGAATGCTGAAAGTTACCTCTTGGTCATTAACTCTCATAGTTAATTCTCCATTTTGGACATCGATCATAGCTCTCCAAGTATCAAGGAATGATCTTCCCAAAATAATTGAAATTTCTTTATCTTTCTCCATAGTTAATACAATAAAGTCCACAGAAAAGATAAATTTATCCACCTTTACTAATACATCTTCCACAACTCCTTTAGGATAAGTGACAGAATGATCAGCCAGTTGAAGAGTCATAGATGTAGGTGAAATTTCTCTAATTCCCAATCTTTTGAAAGCTGATAAAGGCATAAGATTAATACTAGCTCCAAGATCACATAAAGCTCTTCTGAATAATTTTTCACCTTTAGTGCATGGGATAGTGAAACTACCTGGGTCTTTAAGTTTTTCAAGAAGCTTTTTCTAAGTAATTGCACTACACTCACCGCTAAGTGCAACAGTCTCGTGGTCTTTAAACTTTCTTTTCTTTTTAAGTATGTCCTTGATAAACATTGCATAATCAGGCATCTGCTCTAATGCTTCAACAAAGGGAATATTAATCGTTAATTTCTTAAGAATTTCTAAAACTTTTGTAAATCTATTATCCCTGTTATATTTCTTTAGTCTTCGAGGGAAAGGAAGAGGTGGTTTTTCAATAGTTATCTTCATTGGTTCTAGCAGATATTCGTCTGGATATATCTTATTAGAACCTTTCTCAATGTCCACTTCCTCTCTTTCAACTTTGACTTCTTTTTGAACTCTTGGTTCCAATTCTTCTCCACTCCATAACTGAATAGCCTTAATTTGCTCTTTGTTTTGATCTTTCAGGTTGATCTCAACATTGCTAGGAAGATTCCCAGAAGATCTATTATTAAGCGCAGTAAAGATATGTCCCAATTCATTTTCAATGTCCTTCATCGCAAAGTTTTGAGCTTGAATTTGATTACCCCTATTCAAAATCATTTCTTCAATAGACAACTTATTTTCGTTAAGTTGTTGATTACTATTAAAATCAGGAGGCTAAGAAGGCCTATAATTAGAATTTCCTTGGTTTTTTAGATTTTCAACTAGATTCATAAGATTGTTTCCCCATTGCGGGTTAACAACAACATTGGTTTTATTCCAGTAGAAGTTCGGGTGATTCCTCCAACTAGAATTATAATAATTCGAATAAGGATTATTGAATTTGTTATTTATGGCATTCAAGGTTTCATAAGACATTTGAGAGTCCATCATCTGTCTTGATGAATTTTCTTCTAAGACTGGGGGTGTTGGAGAATAATTCTTTCCATATTGATTTATTTTCTTGGAAAGTGTAGCAATTTGAGAGACTATCATAGTTATCACATCAGAATCATGAATATTGGCTACACTTTTAGGATTTACCTGCTCAGAGGGCCATTGAGAATTATTAGTAGCCATCTCTTCAATTAACAAACATGCTTCATCAAAAGGTTTTGACATTAAAAATCCACCAGCAGCTGCGTCGATAATCAATCTCAAAGATCCCACTAATCCATTATAAAAGGTTTGAATTATTAACCAGTCCGGTAAAGCATGGTGTGGACACTTCCTCAGAAGATCTTTACATCTTTCCCAAGCTTCATATATGGATTCTCCATCAATTTGACTAAAAGACGTGATATCATTACTCAACTTAGCAGATTTGGAACGAGGAAAATATTTCAACAGAAACTTTTGTGAAAGCTCTCCCAAGTTCTAATAGATCCAGGTGCTAAAGAATTTAACCACGACTTAGCCTTATCCCTTAATGAAAAAGGAAAAAGTCTAAGCCTAACAGCTTCACTCGACACTCCATCATATTTAAAAGTAGCAAAAAGTTCTAGAAAACTAGCAAAATGTAAGTTAGGATCTTCATTAGGTGTTCCTCCAAATTGATTATTCTGTACCATTTGTATTATTACAGGTTTAAGCTCAAATGAATTAATAACAACATCACGATTTTGAATAGTTAATTGAATTTCATCTGCTGTTGGATTAGCATAATCTTTTTAAGGTCTTGGTATATTTTTGTTTTGAATGTTTAAATTGTTCGCCATTTGTGAGGATTTTCATATTGTTTTTGTTGTTTTCGAATTTTTCTAATAATACGCTCTAATTAAGAATCGTAAGGCACTAAACCAATAGATCCAATACTACGCATGCAAACACATTAAACACACACTAATAATAAACATACACACACAAAACTATGACTTGCAATTCAAATATATAATTTCAAATACTACAAAAATAAATTTTAACAGTTACTTTTTATTTTACCTTGCTTCCCTGAGAACGGCGCCAAAAACATGGTGCGACTTTTTAAATTTGTAAAAATTAATGGACTCAGATTTAGATTTATATATTGATTTAAATGATAATGAGTCACACAATTAACACAACTATACATATCGCTCAAGTAATACAGGGCTCTAGTGGAGTCCTGGAATATCAATCCTATAGGGAGGCTTTACTTTTATGGCGTAGCACAGAAATCTCTTATCGAATCATAGCAGAATTGCAAGTGGTTTAATTCTTAAAGTAAAGACAAACATGTTCGGTTACTATTTCTACGAAAGCACGTTCTAAATTCTAACAAGTTAAACTAACACAAGACTAAATTTATACCAAAGTTCAGTTGCAAGAAAGAGTCTTCCTCTTTTCCAATCATAATGTGATGATTATTATAACATAGATCAGAGATGCAAATGTATTGTCTAATTGTGGGTCTAGTTAAGTTCTTGGTGCCACTGCAGGGGAAACTAAATTAGAATTAAGAGAAAATTTTTATATACTGGAATTAAAAATATAAAAAAAATAATATATATAATGATCATAATGATTTATATATTTTTAGTTTGTGTGCTACTTTATTTTTAGTAAATATTTTTATTTTTATATGCGTAGTTCAGGATCTGATGGTATATTGCCTTACGATTCTGCATTAAAATGAACTATAAGAAAAATTTAAAAAGAAAAACAACTTCATAATATTCAAGAAATGGCAAACATACCTTGTAATAATCCTAAAATTACAATTGAAGATAATGAACATCAAAATTTACAAAAACCATTAAGGGAATATGTTAACCTTATATTACATGAAGTTCTTTTAAGTATTCAAATCCCCGCTGTACCAGCAATTTCATTTAAACTTAAACCTGCTATAGTACAAATGATGCAAAATAATTAATTTTGGGGATCACCAACTGAGGATCCAAATTTATATCTTGCAAGTTTTTTAGAACTCTGTGGCACTTTCAAATATGATGGTACATCAGATGATGCTATAAGAATTAGACTTTTTCCTTTTTCTTAAGAGATAATGCTAAGATGTGGTGAAATTCGTTAGCCACAGGATCTATAAAAACTTGAGGAGAAATGACACAAAAATTCCTGGTTAAATATTTTCCTCCTTCTAAAACTGTTAAACCTAGAAATGATATAACTTCGTTTACTCAATATGAGGGGGAAGCAATTTATGAAGCTTGGGAACGATTTAGACAACTTTTTAAAAAGTGTCCACACCATGTATTACCAGATTGGTTAAACATTCAAAAATTTCATAATATATTATAGGTTCTCTTAGATAGATAATTGATGCTGTTGCTGGAGTTTCCTTAATGGAAAAATCATTTGATGAAGCTTATGCTTTAATTGAAGAAATGAGAACTAATAATTTCCAATGTCCTTCTGAAAGGATAAATCCTATAAGAGTGGTGTCGGCCATTTTAAAATTCTTCTCATCTTTTTATTTTTCTTTTTTTTAAATTTGGTATCGTGGTGTTTGGAATTTTTTAAAATAATTTAAAATATAGTTTTTGTAAAATAGAATTTTGATTTAATTTAATACATATATGGGCTTTGAAGATAAAATTTTAATTTTTGAAGAATCCTAAATCAAACCAATCTCATATAAATAATAGTTTAAATGATCAAGCACTTCATCACAAGACATGTATCTGTCCTAAAGAATAGATACATTGCTTGTGTTGAGACTTGATCAAATAAACTAAAGAATTAATGACATCCATTTTGACTTTGAACCATTTTTTAACCAAAAATTTTCCCTATCTAATATGAAGGAATTGGATAGGGTTTATATTAATATAGGGTCTTTAAGTTGCCTATAAGGGTAAGCCCCTATAGTTAATTACATCTCAGATAACCGCAGTCACCTAAAAAAACTCTTGATATAAATCAGGAAATATTTATATTAATGACTCCTAAAGGTAAGGTTTTTAAATGATGATAGTCGGAAATTCAATAGGTGAATGGCTCAAGTTTTTAAACATTTCATTATGTTAGAATCAAAAGGAGGGAAGGCTAGGGGAAGGACATAGACTCAAGGGAAAATCTTGATGTCTTCCCAAAATATCTTATGGTTTGGCTTTGATTTAGGATATCTATTTGGTGTTTCATCCTGCCAATTTTATTATTTAGGACTTACGTTCACTTGATATTGATCATCTGAATGACCTGTAAGATAGGAGAATTTATGTCATACTCGATGACTACCTCAGAATCCTAAAACGAGTTAGGGCTTATGTTGCACAACATAGTTATGTAAGGGCATAAAGAAAAGGTGCAGATTTATACTGCACTAAGCAAGCTACCTCGAAGTCCTATGGCTTGTAGTTTTAATTTCTAAGGAGTTTTGTTGTTGAAGATGGTCGTGCTGCCCACTGTGCATGCTTCAAGATCCTCGTCGTGGCAGGTTTAGTTTAAATAAGTGTCAATTGTAGGAGAGGGGAGAAGTGTCATGTTTTGGAAATATTTAAATTGAGGTGTCTTAATATTAATTAGCGGAACATTAAATTTGATTATAGCGACACCGGTTAAGATCCCATGGTTCCATCATCCCGACACCACTATTTTCATCGGATTCACTCAGTCCAAATGAATTTACTAAACTCAACTTAATGAGTTCCATACTTTCATTTAGACTGTGGGAAACACCATTAGCAACACGTGGAATGCCTCATTCGAGGGATTTTCGATCATCAAACGAGATGTTTTAATTGAGTTGTGATTGTCATTTTTTTGTTTGTGATTAAATTTTGAGTTGTTTTATATTTTGAATGTTGTGGCAGGGAATTTTATCTTGTCTTGAATCTAATTTTGATTTTGATTTTGGTTTTATGGCTATTCTAAAGATTTCAATTTTTATGTAGGGTGACATTGTTGTTTAGCATGCAAATTTGAAAGGGAATAAAGTACAATAGAGTGTAGGCAGGGGTGCTACTTTTTTAATTTACCAAGATTTATGAACTATATATATATATATATATATATATATATATATATATATATATATATATATATATATATATATATATATATATATATATATATATATATATATATATTGATTTAGTTTTATAAAGTGTCACACAATTAAATGCAAGTATACGAATCGCTCAAGTAATATAAGCCTCTATTGGAGCCATGGATATTGATCCCACAGGGAAGCTTTAATTATATTGGGTAGCACAGAAAACACTTATCGAATCACAACACAATTGCAAGTAAGTTTAATTCTTAAAATAAAGACAACAGTTGTAGTTACTATTTCTACCAAAATACATTCTAAACTCTAGCAAGTTAAACTAACACAATACTAAATTTATAACAAAGTTCAGTTGCAAGAAAGAGTCTTCCTCTTTTCCAATCATAATGTGATTATTATTGTAACATAGATCAGTGATGCAAATGTATTATGGAAAATAGGAGCATTTCTATTCTTTACCCATATTTCAGCGTATAAAGAACATTGCTTAATCCTATGTTTAGTCCCCAAATCCGTGGTTAGGATGGGAGGATACTAGCTCTCAGTCCAGAGCTCCCACTTCCCTTCGCCTGAAGGCTAACTCTCGCTTCAGTTTCCAAACAGTAGGACCAAATTGAGGATTTCAGCCTATCACTATGAAATCTCCAATTCTACGCCCATCAATGTATATTTCCCTATTTATTTGCACTCAATCTCCATGAACTACATCTCTCATTCATGGACATTGATTTTGACCTTCACTTTTGTTGTGGAACTCATAATCTTTCAGAAAATATGTTTTTCAACAAGTTTTAACAATTCAATTGGCTAGATCAAAAAGTAAATGAAGTTCGAAGTGAAAAGGTTATCATAAATTCTCTATAATAAATCAACTCATCATTTCCATATCACAACGTCAACACATCACATGAAAAGGAGAAAGACAAAGAAATCTACTCAAAACTCATGAGGAAAAGATGACAAAACATGGATTTTAAGTATAAAAACAATGTCATACAAACAAAGTAAAGTAAAGACAACTTATCTCAAACTCTTCCCCAAACGAATCTCAAGGAATTCCTTGGACTCCACTTCTTTCTTAACCACAACACACAATTCTCTCTTTAGATATGTAAGGAAGAAGAAATCTCTCTCACTTTCCCTCTCCTCTCACACTCCTTAGAAGAGAAAACACAAAACCTAGATTTCCTAAACTAAATAAGTCACTCTCTCTAAACTATCTCTACACTCTAAACTCTTCTCTCTCTCTCTAAACTTGGCTCCAAAGGAGTTTAAATTTAGCAAAAACTGAATTCCCAAACATTTCCTAAAGCAATCCTCCAAAATTCAGCCAAATACATTAAATCTAGTATAAAATCAGGATAGGGCATGGTCTGGCATTGAATAGAGCGCCATTCGGCGCATTAATCCTCTGATAGGTCGCAAATCTCTGGAAAATAGTGAGGTTCGGTGCTGGTGATAGCGTTGTTCAGCGCTAGTTCAATAAAATGTACTTTTGTCCATTTTTGCTCCAAATTTGCTCCTCTTCGCTTGCTTTTGCTCCAAAGACCTAAAATCATTGTACCTGTATGAAATCATGAAAAATATCTTTCTTTAAAGTGCAATATCATCAAAATTAAGTATGAAATGAATAGTAAAAAGCTATCAAATTTTTACTGGATCAAGATCCTCCAAACTTAACTATTACTTGTCCTCAAGTAATTTTAGTTAATACATAAAATAATGATCCACTACAATGAACTTTCTTTCTAGAATACCATAATTTTGATTTAGATAAGTATAATTGTAATATTTTAAGAAAGATATTTGAATAATTCAAGTAAACTCTGCAGGTGTAAGATTATCTGGAAGTCAAATCTAAGAGTTCTAGCCTTCTATTTATTTAAAAAATGACTGTAGATTATCCTATTAAGGCTCTTAAAAGGATTACATGAAAAGAAGTTTATGAGAGCACTGCTAGTAAGGATGCTAATCCACACATATAAGTTCAGGAAAGTAATTAAATTTTACCCTTTAGGTAGGTCCAAGTGAAGCCAATTTTTTATTAGGCATCTCCTTAAGCTTCTCCTCACTTTTCTATCTTTTATTTTATTTTATTTTATTTATTTTATTTTATTTTCTTTTAAGTGAGGATTATTGTATCTGGATAGCCTTTAATAGTTTTGAACTTCACCATTTTCACCCTAAATTTGAAACTTATGATATCCTTTACCTTATATGCATTTCTTTAACTTATTAATGATTCATCATAGAGTCTCAATCCTTTCCTATCACATAAAGTTTTAAGATTCTTAATATTTCAAACATACAGTTTTTCTTACTTTGAATAGTTGACTATAGTCCTATTCTCTTATACTAAATATCTTAGCCTACAAAATTACTTTTCATTACCAGATACTTTCATTCAATTTTACAAAATACTTAAATAAAATAAAAATACAGTTATCTGAAATTGTGTTCTATTACAGGAAATCATGTTAATAATCTTGAAAATATTTTTAAATGAGAACACATAATATTTAATTCTTTCCCTCCCTCAAACTTAGATTTTTGAATATCAATACAATTTATATGGGAAGAAAGAAAAAATATAAAAATATAACTCATACCTCAATATGTTGGGCTTTTCATACATCTGAGTTTAAGCAAGTTTTTCTTTATAAAGTAGAACAGTAGGCCTGAATTAACTAGAAGCATTTCTATACACAAATATGTGTTAGAAATTTATAAGAGAACAAGTTTAGAAACATGCAACATAAACTACACATAACATTAACTTCTAACTGTTACTATTACAAACTAAACTAACAAACCAAACACATAAAAACTCTACTACAACATCACATACATTGCAAATCAACATAAAGTCTGCTACAAGTACAACCAAATAGAAATTACATCACAAATACTAATCAGAAAGCGTCTTAGGTACATCACATATACAAAATACAAATACATAACAAAGTATAATGAAAATAAAACTAAAACTACCAACCATCTTCTGCAGGAGCTCCACCATCATCAGGTTCTTCAGGCTAGTATGAAGTATACTTAGGGTAAGAAGGAAATACAACACTAGTGTCTCTAAAAAATCTCATTTGTGCATCATGATAAGCTATCTCATATTCTCTACACCGCACTTGATAATCATCGTTTATCTTATTTCTTTCTTCTAGTTCCTCTACTATAGTGTTCAACCTTTCCAATTGATCCATAACATCATGCATAGTAGGCTCTTTAGATTTAGATGGTCTCTCATGACTAGAAAAAGGCTCATCAGCTTTCTTACTCTACTTCCATCCTACATGGGCTTCATAGGTTTTCAAATTTTGTTTAGTAATGGGTTTTAGGGGATAAGCTACCTCATCATTATCTTTAACTGTTACTCTGACTGAATACACAAAGCATGAATCAGGGTGGAGTGTCCTAGTCCACATGTAGTCTCTCTTTTTAAACTTGTCAAAATATTTCTACGAATAATAGCCCCAAATTTTATATTCTTCATGTTCTGAATACAGTAATTCATAACAGCTCTATCTACAGTAACCTCACTGTGGTGGTTAGTAGGCAAAAGTTTTGAAAAAATGAAATAATTTCAGGCTTTTGATACAAGATTCAAAGTAGAAAGGGGAAGTAAAATTTTAGCCTTTGTTTAACCTTCCACTCCCCTTTTCCATCAGACAAAAAGTTTACATTCATATCCAATGCTTCATTCGTAATAGAAAAATTTTCATATTCACAAGAAAAAATGCTCTTAACTGATAAATTGCATTAATGTGAGCAAGGGTGAATTCAACAATTTGGCCTCTAACCACTATGTATTCACTCTCAGAATAATAAAGGTTTGTGTAAAACTCTCTAACAATACCCAGCATCGCTTCAGCAATGAAATAACAGAAAATCTCTCATTGACTATTCACAATAAGTTCTTCAAGCATACCTCCAAGATTTTCGAAGATTTCTCTTGAATAGATTTCTTATTGCTAAGAAACATACTAAAGCACGAATAAGCCTTGAAGTTCACAAATTTACTTTCATCATTCTCAAATTTCCTCTTCCTCTTTGAAATTCTTTGAGCCATTTGTCTAAAAATATGAAATTTATCCAAATCAATTTTAAAATTGCAATGTAGTGGACGCCAAGGTAAATTTAAAAATATAAGAACTTAAAATCCATGAAATATCACTGAAATTTCTCCAAAAACTTTAAAATTTTAAATCTTCCTAATGTAGAGATTTTCACGGTCAAAATCAAAAAAATTTTAAGTTAAAGTGTAGCTCTTACTAAGAGAAAATGAAATCTGAACTTTTCTCTTCATGAAATCGTTTTAATTCCAAATGCTAGTGAGCCCTAGGTGCAAAACTTAGCCTTGGCTGGAGGTAGAAGACGATGGTTTGGGCAAAAATGGTGGGTCCCAGGATTAAATTGCAAAATTTTGGAGTTTCAAACCTTTTTCCTATTTGAGCACTGTCTGGCACTAGCGGAAGAGCCGTTCATCACATTTTACTACTCTTATGGCCAAACTCTCTATCTTTTGGCGCGATCCAGCGCTGGTGATAGTGCCATTCGGCACCAGTTCAAAAACTGGGTTTTCAACTTTCTTTTGCAATTTCAATCTTTTCAAGCCTGATCCGACTTCTAATTAGTCTAATTAAGCATTGAATAACATTCAAAAGCCATGGAAAATGATATTTTTTTAACACGAACAACACAAAACATCACTTTTTATGTATAAAGTCCAAGTTACAAACACATACACATAACACTAAATACTACACATCATCAAGCTATATAATTCTAAAATTCAGCATGAATCACAACAACAACGCAATAACACTGAAAACTAAACAAGAACCAAGTCCAAATATATTATCCAAATAAGAAAAACAAAGCAATCCTGTACACAACATAGATGTACAATAATCAAGTTTTCATTCTTCCTCAGAACTATCATCAACTCTAAGATCTCTAATTAATTGACTTTGAACGAACATATTATAGAACGGACGGAACGAAAATTTTTTAGTAGAATCCTCTTCAATCCAACCTTTCCTTTTCATCAATTGCATTAAACTTCCTTCAATATATCCAAAATGATCAAAGTGCTCCTTCATTCTCCAATCCAGATGATCAAAGAAATCAGATAGATTGTTGATTGTATTCATCAGGTGATGTACTTCCTTATCCATTTTCTTAATTTTCATCAAGATAATCTGTGAATTTTCAGGAAAGTAAGGAGGAATAGTTGTTGACCTCTGAGATGGTTGATCTTCAATAATGCCCAAGTCATTCATATCACCAACGGCCTGGTTACTATATACAATTGTTGGGTCTGTAGGCTTCCAAGGTAGAAGTACTTTTTCCTAGTTCTCATATGACACTTGTGATTGACTGCAGAGGAGAAATATGATGGAAGGATTTCCAAAACCATACTTAGATCTGTGACTGATCAATCCCAAAATAGATTTAACAATTATTGAACCAACATCAATAGACATCCCCATTTGAATACAGACTTCTTAGTTACTTTACTGATTTTCATAGTTAGGAGCAATTTTGCACCTATGAAATAATGTAAGTGTTTTGACGTAGGATTTAGCAGTGTGATCGAGAAACTGACATACCTGTTATCTCTTATCTCTCATTCATCACTTTTATCCTTCAAGGATCTGTACATATCATTCATATTGTCCTTCGTTGGGACACAATTTGAATAGTGCCAAACTGGCACATTCTCAATAATGTATAAATCATTAATATTTACAGAAGTAAATGTGACAAACCTAACTCACACGTAGATTAATCCTTGGTTGACTCCATCAAGATTAGCATAGAACTCCCTTCACAACCGGGACAACTACGGTGGTAGTAGTATAACACAATACTTCCCAACATCTATGAATAATAATTTCATCAATTCTAGTCGTAGTAGAATTTATATCTCGATTAATAAGCCTCATTCCTTAATCAATCTCGTTTCGAGATATTTTTTCCTGAATAGACGTTGTGCTTCGAAACTGACGAACTTTCTATGTTGAAAACTTGAATTCTTGGAGTTTCTATTAAGTCGGAATCCATTTGGGCAACAATTGGGATCTTCCTCTTTTTTCCTTTGGCAGTTCCAGCATCTAAGGGTAATTTTTTGGGAGTTCTAGTGGAGGATTTACCGCATAGAATGACCAAAACTCGAATTAAAAGATGATAAATGGTTTTCTGATTAGCGGTGCTATCTGACGCTGATAACAGCGTCGTTCGACGCTAGTTCAAATTTTGCCAAACTTCACTTCATCCAAATTCTTTCCAAATTTCGATTCAATTCATTTCTTAAATGTTGTTAATGATATTTAAGGAAGAATAAGACTTGATTAAGTAATAAACAAACATAAATAACACATTAAACAAAGAAAACACTCAATAACTGTGGGTTGCCTCCCACAAAGTGCTTGGTTTAACGTCATCAGCCTGACATAACTTCCAGTTATTCAAATTAATCCAACATTGAAACCTCTTTAAAATTAGGTCTATTACCTTCAAAATATAGTTTTAATATTTGGCCATTAACTTTGAATATTCTTCCAGATTTAGGGTCTTCGATAATCACAACTCCAATCTGATATATTTTTACGACAATGAAAGGTCTTGTCCATCTATATTTTAGTTTCACAAGAAATAATTTCAATCTTGTATTGTATAATAAATTTTTTTTGTCTTTGTTCAAATTCCTTTTTAACAATCTTCCAATCATGCCATATTATTCTTCTTTCCTTATATATTCTATCATTATTATATGATTCATTTCTGATTTCTTCTAATTCATTCAATTGCAACAGTCTCTTCTCACTAGCATCTTTCAAATTAAAGTTCAATTTCTTTATCACCCATTATGCTTTATATTCTAATTCAGCTGGCAAGTGACAGGTTTTTCCAAAGATTAATCTGTAAGGGGAAATTATTATAGGAGTTTTATAAGCAGTTCTGTATGCCAATAAAGTAGTATCTAGTTTAGCAGACCAATCCAATTTCTCAAGATTAATGACTTTCTCCAAAATTCATTTAATTTCACGATTAGATACCTCTGCTAAACCATTAGTTTATGGACGATAAGCTGTAGAGATTCTATGCATAATATTATTATTTTTCACCAATCTCTGAATCAGATTATTTTTAAAATGGTATCCTCCATCAGTGATGATTACTCTAGGTATTCCATATCTTGTGAAATTATTTTTCATTAGAAACCTCGAAACACTTCTAGCATCACACCTATGTAAAGCTATTGCCTCAATCCATTTTGATAGATAATCAACAACAATTAGTGTATATATATTTCCATTTGAAGATATAAATGGTCCCATAAAATCTAATCCCCAAGCATAAAAAATTTCAACTTCCAAAGAGAAATTAAGAGGGATTTCATTTCTTCTAGATATATTTCCTATTCTATGACATCGATCCAATTTTTGATAAATCTATAAACATCTCTGAAAAGTGTCGGCCAATAAAATCCAGATTACAAAATCTTATGTGCAGTTCTATCAATTCTGAAATGTCCTCTAAATTCAGAATCTTGAAATTCTCGAATAATTCTTTCAGTTTCTTCATAAGTTACACATCTCCAAATAATAAGATCTTTACATTTCTTGTACATATAAGGATCGTCCCAAAAATAAAATTTAGCATCATGCTTAAATTTTTTCCATTGTTGCATTGTTAAGTTAGGTGATAAAATATTACTAATGATGGAGTTCACAATATCAGCATACCACAACAAATTTCCTTCAATAATATTATATAATTGCTAATCAGAAAAAGTTTCAGTGATTTCGTTTTCAAAGTCATCCAAATTAGGTTGTTCAAGTCGAGATAAATGATCAGCTATTTGATTATTGAACCTTTTCTATTAACAATTTCAAAATCAAATACTTGCATTAAAAGAATCCATCGAATCAGTCTTAGTTTTTCATCCTTGTTTTGCATTAAATATTTAATAGTAGAATGATCAGTATGCACTATACATTTAGCTCCAATTAAGTAAGATCTAAATTTTTCAAAGGCATAAATGATCGGTGATAACTC
The DNA here is from genome assembly GCA_022702705.1 of Papilionanthe hookeriana x Papilionanthe teres. Lineage (NCBI taxonomy): Eukaryota > Viridiplantae > Streptophyta > Magnoliopsida > Asparagales > Orchidaceae > Papilionanthe > Papilionanthe hookeriana x Papilionanthe teres. Next base: position 111,815,295 of record CM040427.1, on the reverse strand, counting down.
TCTTTCAGAAGTGGTATAATTAATCTGAGCATCAATAAGGGTCTTACTAGCGTAGTATATAACTTTAAAAAATTTTTCATGCCTTTTCCCTAAAACAACTCCAATAGCATAATCACTAGCATCACACATTAATTCAAATGGTTTCTCCCAGTCAGGCGAAACTATTATAGGTGCAACGATTAATTTTCCTTTAGTAGATCGAAAGCTTTTAAGCATTCATCGTCAAGATCAAACTTCCTATTTTTTTCCAAAAGTTAGCATAGAGGCTTAGTAGTTTTTGAAAATTCTTTGATATATCTCCTATAGAATCCTACATATCCCAAAAAGCTTCTTACCCCTCTCACAGTTGTTGGAGGTGGTAATTTTTCTATAATTTGAATCTTCGCATGATCTACTTCCATGCCATATTTAGATATTTTATGCTCAAGCACAATTTCTCCTACAACCATAAATTGACACTTTTCTCAGTTGAGGACTAAATTTAATATTATGCATACCTCTAAAACTTTTTCTAAGTTACATATACATGCATCAAATGAATCTCCAAATATTGAGAAATCATCCATAAACACTTCTATTCCATCATCAATTAATTTACTAAATATGGACGTCATACATCTTTGAAATGTTGCAGGTGCATTACATAATCCAAAATTTATTCTTCTAAAAGCAAAAGTTACATAAGGGCTAGTAAATGTAGTCTTGCCTTGATCCTCAGGAGCAATAGGTATTTAGTGATAACTTGTATATCCATCTAAAAAGCAATAATACTTGTGTCCAGCAAGTCTGTCTAGCATTTGGTCTAAAAATGGTAAAGGAAAGTGATCTTTTCTGGTGGTGGCATTTAATTTTCTATAATCAATACATATTTGCCAACCAGTGACTTGTCTTGTCGGTATAATTTCATTTCAATCATTTACGTCAACAGTCACTCCTCCTTTCTTAGGAACACAATGAATTGGGCTTACCCAAACACTATCATAAATAGGATATATAATTCCAGCATCTAACCACTTTAAAATCTCTTTTTTAACCACTTCTTTCATTATTGAGTTCAGTCTCCTTTGTGGATCAACTCTAGGTTTATTTTGTTCATTCAACAAAATTCTATGCATACAGATCGATGGACTGATTCCTTTAATATCAGCTATGGAACAACCAAAAGCCTTTTTTGTATCTTTTTAAGGTGTCCAATAATTTTTGTTCTTGATATTCATTTAAATCCAAAGAAACAATGACTCGTAAAGTAGATGATTCTCCTAAAAAACTTAAACTTTAGATGATTTGGGAGAATTTTCAGCTCAAGTTCATGGGTTTTAATGATAGATGAAATTAAAATTTTATCTCCATTTTCCATAGTATCCAATCTTTCAAATTTTTCTTGAAGAAATTCTAACTTTTCATTTGTCGCATCATCAAAATCATCTTCATTTTCACTTTCATATTCATCCTCACATTCCATATTTTCTTCAAATACTTCGTTAAAATGATCTTCTCTAAAATAATCATAGATTTCCATTCGAAAGCATTCATCATCTTTTTCAGTTGAAGGGTATTTCATAGATTTCAGAATATTGAAAGTTACCTCTTGGTTATTAACTCTCATAGTCAATTCTCTTTTTTGAACATCAATCATAGCTCTCCCAGTAGCAAGGAATGTTCTTCCTAAAATAACTGGAATTTCTTTATCTTCCTCCATATCTATTACAATAAAGTCCATAGGAAAGATAAATTTATCCACCTTTACTAGTACATCTTCCACAACTCTCTAAAGATAACTGATATAACTATTAGCCAGTTGAAGAGTCACAGATGTAGGTGAAATTTGTCCTATTCCCAATATTTTGAAAGTTGATAAAGGCATAAGATTAATACTAGCTCCAAGATCACATAAAACCCTTCCAAAAAATTTCTAAACTATAGCACACGGGATAATGAAACTACCTGGGTCTTTAAAATTTTTAGGAAGCTTCTTCTGAATAATTGCACTAAACTCACTGCTAAGTGCAACAGTCTTGTGGTCTTTGAACTTTCTTTTTTTTTAAGAATATCCTTCATAAAATTTGCATAATCATGCATCTGCTCTAATACTTCAATAAAGGGAATGTTAACCCTTAATTTATTAAAAATTTCCAATAACTTTGCAAAACTGTTATCCCTGTTTTGTTTCTTTAGTCTTTCAGGAAAAGGAGGAGGTGGGTTTTCAACAGTTATCTTCATTGGTTCTACCAGATATTTGTCTGGATATATCATATTAGAACCTTTCTCAATGTTCACTTCCTTTCTATTAACTTCAACTTCTTTTTGAACTCTTGGTTCTAATTCTTTTCCACTCCTTAATTGAATAGCCTTAATTTGCTCCTTATTTTGATCTTTTGGGTTGATGTCAACATTGCTAGGATGATTCCCAGAAGGTCTATTATTAAGCGCAATAAAAATATCCCAATTGATTCTCAATGTTCTTCATTGCAACATTTTGAGCTTGAATTTGATTACCTATATTCAGAATCATTTCTTTAGTATATAACTTTTTTTCCATAAATTACTTATTACTATTAAAACCAGGAGGATAAGAAGGTCTATAATTGTTATTTCCTTAGTTTTTTAGATTTCCAACTGGATTCATAGGATTGTTTCCCCATTGTGGGTTAACAACAACATTGGCGTTATTCTAGTTGAAGTTCGGGTGATTCCTCCAACGAGGGTTATAATAATTTGAATAAAGATTATTGACTTTGTTATTTATGGCATTCAAGGTTTCATAAGACATTTGAGATTCTATCATCTGTCCTAATGAATTTTCTTCTAACACTGGGGGAGTTGGAGAATAATCTATATTGATCTATTTTCTTGGAAAGTGTAGCAATTTGAAAGACTATCATAGTTATCGCATTAGAATCATGAATACTAGCTAATCTCTTAGGATTTACCCGTTCAGAGGGCCATTGAAATTTATTAGTAGCCATGTCTTCAATTAACGAGTATGCTTCATCAAAGAGTTTAGACATTAATGATCCACCAGTAGCAGCATCGATAATCAATCTCAAAGATCCTACTAATCCATTATAAAAGGTTTGAATTATTAACCAGACTAGTAAAGCATGGTGTTGTAACTTTCTCAGAAGTTCTTTAATCTTTTCCAAGCTTCATATATAGTTTCTCCATCAAACTGACTAAAAGATGTGATGTCATTCCTCAGCATAGCAGCTTTGGAAAGAGGGAAATATTTTAACAGAAACTTTTGTGATATCTCTCCCCAAATTCTGATAGATCTAGGTGCTAAAAAATTTAGCCACGACTTAGCCTTATCCCTTAGTGAAAAAGGAAAAAGTCTAAGCCTAATAACATCGTATAACACTCCATCATATTTAAAAGTAGCACACAGTTTTAGAAGACTAGCGAGATGTAAGTTAGGATCTTCATTAGGTGTTCCTCCAAATTGATTATTCTGTACCATTTGAATAATAGCAGGTTTAAGCTAAAATGAATTACTAGAAACATCAGTGTTTTGGATTGTTAAGTGAATTTCATCTGCTGTTGGATTAACATAATCTCTTAAAGGTCTTGGTATATTTTCATTTTGATTGTATAAATTATTTGCAATCTTGTGAGAATTTGCAGATTGTTTTGTTGTTTTCAAATTTTTCTAATAGTACGCTCTATTTCAGAATCATAAGGACTAAACCTATAGATTTGATACTACGCATACAAACACAATAAGCACATTAATAATAAACAGACACACACAATTATGACTTCTAATTCAAATATAAGATTTAAAATACTACAAAATTAAATTTTAACAATTACCTTTTTTTACTGTACCTCTCCAGCAATGGCGCCAAAAACTTGGTATGACTTTTTTAATTTGCCAAAATTTATGAACTCAAATATATATATATATACATACATATATATATATATATATACATACATATATATATATATATACATACATATATATATATATATACATACATACATACATATATATACATACATACATACATATATATACATACATACATATATATATAGATATATATATATATATATATATACATATATATGTATGTATTGATTTAGTTTTATAATGAGTCACACAATTAAACGCAAGTATACGTATCGCTCAAGTAATACAGGACTCTGGTGGAGTCCTGGATATCGATCCCACAGGGAGGCTTTAATTTTATGGCGTAGCACAGAAATAACTTATCGAATCACAGTAATATTGCAAGTAAGTTTAATTCTTAAAGTAAAGAGAAATAGTTGAAGTTACTATTTCTACTAAAATATGTTCTAAACTCTAGAAATTTAAACTAACACAAGACTAAATTTATAACAAAGTTCAGTTGCAAGAATGAGTTTTCCTCCTTTCCAATCATAATGTGATGATTATTGTAACATAGATCAGTCATGCAAATATATTATGCTAAATAAGAACATTCCTATTCTTTACCCCTATTTCAGCGTATAAAGAACATTGGTTAATCCTAAGTTTAGTCTCCAAATCCGTGGTTAGGATGGGAGGATACTGGCTATCACTCCAAACCTCCCACTTCCCTTCACTTGAAGGCTAACTCTCGCTACAGTATCTAAACATTAGGACCAAATTGAGGATTTCAGCCAGTCACTCTGAGTAACCCGCACAAGGCCTTCGACTACCCAAGGATTCATGTGATATCTACAAGTTAAGAATTCATCTCCTTCTAGGTCTGAAAACTCTTCAACAGGTTTTAACATTTTTAAATGGCCAATTTAAATAGTAAATTAAGAACTGGTATTAATATCATCACAATGTTTTGAAAATATACAATTTTTAATTTTCCAACGAATTTTGTATCATCTTCTTTATCTTTTCATAATTGAAAGGAGAAAGTAAAGTAACTACTCAGAACACAATGAAATTAAATAACAAAACATAATAATTAAACTTTGAATCAAAATAAAAATACGTATCTTAGATGTTTCTCCTACTGAACATCTAATTCCTACTGACTCCACAGCTTAATGAACTACAGATGCACCAACTCTTTCAAACTCTAAAATAAACTCACTACTTTATGAAGGAAAGTAAAAAGATGGCCCTAATATGATCTCTCTAATTCTCTCTCTAGGTTGGACTTTAGATAGGGGGTAGATGGGGCATTTTTCTCTGAAGGAATACCCTCCTATTTATAGGCTTCAAGGGTTGCCTCAAGGCACCTCTTCAAAATGTGTCCACATTCAATAAATCTTCTAGAAGGTGTGCCTGGTGCCTAGGTGCCGGAATTTGGTGCCTAGGCACCAGATACCGCGTCCAGTTCTTCGCACCTCTTCACTTTGGATCGCACCTCTTCACGATTAAAACCGTTTTGAAGTGTCCAAATACATTGTATCACATGTCCTATAAACTAGGAAAAACTGTCAATCTTCTAGAAGGTCCAATAACCGCTCACACCGTCAAAATAACCGCCCAAGAGTCGTAAAAAACTTAACAGTTTTTTGTATTAGCTGGTGCTTAGGCGCTGGACTCTGGCGCCTAGGCGCCAGGCCAGTAATTTCAACAATTTTGTATTTTGGCTCTATTTTTGCTCCTTTTTGCTCCTTTTTGCTCCTTTCTCATATTTTTCTCCTTCTTGAACATTTTTGTATCACCTACATCCAAAAACAAAAAAAAACCTTTCATCAAAGCATAATATCCTTAAAATTTAATAAAAATCAAGCCATAAAAATAGGTATTTTTTTCTTGGATCATCTTATAAGCTGTTCTATAAGCCCATAATGCAGAATCAAGTCCATCAACCTAGTCACTTCTTTTAGGGTTAACAGTCTTTTCTAATATTCTTTTAATTTCTCTGTCTGACACTTCAGCCATTCCAACTGTTTGAGGATGATAAGCAGTTGCAATTCTATGTTTAATTCTGAATTTTTCCAGCAATGATTGAATTCTTATATTTCTGAAATGACTTCCCCCATCTGTGATAATTATCCTGGGCATTCCAAATCTTGTAAAAATCATTTTCTTTAAAAATTTCAAAACACTTTTGGAATCACAGTTAGGTAAAGCTACAGCTTCGATCCACTTTGAAATATAATCAACTGCTAATAAAATATAAATTTTTCCAGATGATGGTATGAAAGGTCCCATAAAGTCTAAACCCCATACATCAAAAATTTTGATTTCTAATATAAAGTTTAGAGGCATTTCATCTTTTCTGGATATATTTCACATTTTTTGACATCGATCACAAGTTTTCACTTAATGTCCAACATCTTTAAATAAAGTAGGACAATAAAATCCAAAATTTTAAATTTTAAATCCAATTTTATCAACTCTAAAGTTTCCTCCAAATTCAGAAATGTGACATTTTTGAATAATTGCAAAAGTTTCTTCATAAGGTACAAATCTTCGAATCACAGAATCTCTTCCTATTTTAAATAAATGAGGATCTTACCAAATATATGATTTACAATCATTTTTGTATTTCTTAATGTATTTACTATTCATCCCATATGGTAAAATATTGCTAACCAAGTAGTTAACTATATCTGCATACCAAGGCATTTGTAATCCTTGAATGACATATAATTGCTCATCTGAGAATTTCTCAATTATATTTTCTTCATGAATCTTCTCATTATTATTTTTTATTCTTGATAAATGATCAGCATTTTGGTTGTTAGTTCCTTTTCTATTCACAATTTCAAAATCAAATTCTTGTAAAAGTAAAACTATCTGATCAATCTAGGTTTAGCATCCTTTTTAGATATTAAATACTTAATCACATAATGATCAGTATGCACGATACATTTTGTTCCAATAAGATATGGTTTAAATTTATCAAAGGCATATACTATTGCTAAAAGCTATTTTTGAGTAGTAGTGTAAATTATTTGTTTCATTAAGAGTTTTGCTAGCATAGTATATAACTTTAACAATTTTCTCATATTTTTGTCCTAATACAACTTTAATTGCATAATCACTTACATCACACATTAATTCAAAAGGTTTATTCCAATCAGGTGCAACAATGACAGGTGCAATGATTAATTTTTCTTTCAGAATATTGAACGCATTCAGACATTCTTCATTAAATTCAAATTTAGCTTCTTTTTTCAATAAATGGTAAAGAGGTTTAGCAATTTTAGAAAAATCATTTATATATCTCCTATAAAATCCTGCATGACCCAGAAAACTTCTCACATCAGTAACGGTAGTAGGTGGTTGAAGTTCAGCAATAATTTTCACTTTTGCTTGATCAACTTCCATCCTTATTTGTGAAACTTTATGTCTAAGTACAATGCCTTTTGTGACCATAAATTGACATTTTTCCAAATTAGAACTAAATTTGGTTTTTCATATCTCTTCAAAACTTTCGCTATATTTTCCAAGCAATATTTAAAAGAAGTTCCAAAAACTGAAAAATCGTCCATAAATACTTCAATTCCTTTATCAATCAAATCACAGAATATTGACATCATACATCTTTGAAAAGTTGCAGGTGCATTGCATAAATCGAAAAGCATTCTTTTAAAGGCAAATATTCCATAAGGACTTGTAAATGTTGTCTTTTCTTGATTCTCAGGAGCAACGGGTAATTGATAATAACCAGAATATTCATCCAGAAAACAGAAATATGAGTGTCCAGCTAGTTTATCCACCATTTGATCCAAGAAAGGTAAAGGAAAATGATCCTTTCTAGTGGCATTGTTTAATTTTTTATAGTCAATGCAAATTCGCCATCCAGTAACTTGTCTTACTGGGATTAATTCATTTTTTTTCATTAACAATGATAGTTACTCCTCCTTTCTTCGAAACACAATGAATATGACTCACCCATTGGCTATCCGAAATAGGATAAATAATTATAGAATCTAATCATTCCAAAATCTCTTTCTTGACAACCTCTTTCATAATTGGGTTTAATTTTCTTTGAGGTTCAATAGTGGCTTTACAATTTTCTTCCATTGAAATCATATGCATACAGATTGAAGGGCTTATTCCTTTTATCTCTGCAATAGTCCAACCAAAATCTTTCTTATAATTCTTCAGAACTCCTATTAATTTCTCTTTTTTGATCTTTGCTTAATTCTGAAGATATAATTTCAAGTAAAGTTAATGAATTTCCTAGAAATGCATACTTTAAATGTGCAAATAACAATTTTAATTCCAATTCAGGGGCTTTTTCAATTGTAGGTAAAAGTATATCATTTTTAGTTGTGTATAAAATTTCCCAATTTTCATGAATATAATGAGTTTCTTCAGATAAATTTTCTTCATTTAATGACTTGTTATATAACATAGATTCTTTATCTTTATCATCAGAAATGACCTTACAATTTTCTTGGTAATGTTTTTCAATTATATAATAAAAAATATCCATCCGATAGCATTTTTCTTTATCAGGATACCTCATTGATTTCAGAACATTGAATGTTATATCTTGATCATTAACTCTCATCGTTAATTCTCCTTTTAACACATCAATCATAGCTCGACCGGTAGCTAGAAAAGGTCTCCCTAAAATTATAGGTATTTCTTTATCTTCTTCCATATCTAGAACAATGAAATCCACAGGGAATATAAATTTATCTACCTTAACAAGAACATCTTCTATAACTCCTTTAGGATAAGTGATCGATCAATCAGCTAACTGAAGAGTTATAGTGGTAGGAGAAATCTCTCCTAAATCTAACCTTCGAAAGATTGAAAATGGCATAAGATTAATAATAGCTCCTAAACCACATAAGGCTTTTCCACAGAATTTTTCTCCAATAGCACATGGTATAGTGAAATTTCCAGGATCTTTAAATTTCTGAGGTAATTTCTTCTAATTTATTGCACTACATTCTTCACTTAATGCAACAGTTTCGTAATCTTCAAATTTTCTCTTCTTGCTTAAATTATCCTTCATAAATTTTGCATTACTTGGCATTTGCTCCAAAGCTTCAGTAAAAAGAATGTTGATAGTAAGTTTCTTAAAAATTTCAAAGAACTTAAAAAATTGATGATCAAGCTTCTGCTATTTAAGTCTTTGAGGAAAAGGTGGTGGGTGTCTTTTAACTTCCACTTCAATAGGTATAACAGTCTGATCTTTACTTAAAGAAAGGGTATTTTTAGGTTTTCCAATCTCTTCAACTTCTTTCGCTTTTCCAATCTCATTCCAAGTTTTCTATTTTAATTCTTTTCCACTTCTGAGTCGTACAGCTTTTGCTTGTTCATGTTCTTTTCTAGATCCTTTAGGATTAATTTTGATATTGCTAGGTAGTGTTCCTTGAGGTCTGTAATTAATGAAATTAGTGATTTGACTCATCTGATTATCAAAATTACGAATAACAGTGTTTTGACTTTGTAGCAGATTGCTTAGTTGCAAGATCAATTCTTCTACAGACAACTTTTTCTGCTGATTATTATAACCAGGAGGATAAGTTGGTCTATAGTTTGAATTTCTTTGATTTTTCCAATTTGTATTAGCTTGATGTCCATTATTCCAATTAAAATTAGGATGATTTTTCCAACCAGGATTATAATAATTAGAATAAGGGTTATTACTTTTACTAGCAATAGCTTGCAAAGTTTCCATTATTTGAGAATCATCAAAATTTGCAGAATTATCATTACTTACATGTGATAGAATAATAGTAAAATTATATAATTTCTTAGATATCACAGCCACTTGTGAAGCTAAAATAGAAAAGGCTTTATTATCATGAATACTTGCCATTCTTTTAGGGTTAACACTTTCGGAAGGCCATTGAAAATTGTTAGTAGTCATTTCTTCAATTAAGGTATAGGCTTCTTCAAATGTTTTAGCCATTAAAGAATGACCATCAGTAGCATCAATAATAGATCTAAGTGATCCAATAAGTCCATTATAAAATGTTTGAATAATTAACCAATCTGGTAAAGCATGATGAGGAAATTTTCTTAATAATTCTTTAAATCTTTCTCAAGCTTCATAAATTGTTTCTCCATCAAATTGCATAAATGAAGTAATTTCATTTCTCAATTTAGCAGTTTTAGAAAGAGGAAATTATTTAGCAAGCAATTTTTGTGTCATATCTGCCCATGTTTTAATAGAACAAGTTGCTAATGAATTAAGCCACATCTTTGCTTTATCTTTTAAGGAAAAAGGAAAGAGTCTAAGCCTAATAACATCATTAGAAACATTATTATACTTAAAGGTAGCACAAAGTTCTAAAAAATTAGAAAGATGTAAATTTGGATCCTCATTAGGTGTTCCTCTAAATTGATTATTTTGAACCATTTGAATAATAGAAGGTTTAAGCTCAAAGGAATTAGCATCTACAGCTGGTATTTGAATACTAACATGAAGTTCATCAGCTATAGGGTTTGCATATTCCCTTAATGGTTTATAATTATTTTGTTCATTAATTTCGATTGAATTTTGACTATTGTTATGTATGCTAGCCATTTCTTGATTTTTTGAAATTTGTTTTCCTTTTTTAATTCTTTTAATTGTTCTTTCTAATTCAGAATCAAAAGGTAGTAATCCTTCAGATCCAGAACTACGCATAAAATTTAAAATATTTATATTTTTTTTATATTTTATTATGTTTATTTAATCTTTCTTTTTACTTTTTATTATATTCTATCCTATCCTCGGCAACGGCGGCCAAAAACTTGATGCGATGCGACTTTATATATGCTTTAAAATACAAGAATTTGATACCACTTTTTAGAATATTTAATTCCTAGCAAATGGCTTCAAAAACTTGATGTGCAAGGTTTACTTTTATAAATTTATATTTAGATTTTATAATAATTATTGTAAAAGTCACAATTTTAAACGAAAGTATACGTATCGTTCAAGAAATACAGGGCTCTAGTGGAGTCCTGGTTATCGATCCCACAGGGATAGTGAATTTATAAAAAGTAAGAAATATAAGTAATATTTTGGAATTTTCAAATTAAATGCAATTTATATATACTTTTTTTATGTATATATTTTCAAATTTAATTTACTAATAATTTTTACTATAAGCAAGTAAGCAATAAGAAGTAAAGTAAGCAGTAATTAAAATTGATTGCAAGTATAAAAATGACTTTCTCCTTTTCAACGAATCCAAGATTTATAAAATAATTATCTTTTGAAAGGGATTTAGATTATGGTATTGTGCCAAATAGAAGCATTCCTATTCTTTACCCTTTGGTCCAGGTGCAAAGAACATTGACTAATCTATAGATCGACTCAGGATATTTTATTAGTAGAATGGGTTAATCTAGGCTCACACTACAAGATGTCCAAGGGTGGCTATCGTCGGCCCTACCAGTGACCCGTTACCTTTCTATAAACCAAATTATTAGAATTTAGTCTGTCATTCTAAAAACTAATTAATTTTACCCCCATTAAATATTATCTTCCTATTTAGTTGCACTTCACCTTAAATAATTCGTGTATAGCCTGCGATTACCTAAGGATTCATGTGATATCTACAAGTTAAGAATTTATCTCCGGATAAGTTTCAAAATTCTTTCAACAGGTTTTAATAATTTAAATGACCAATTTGAAAAGTAAACTAATATCAGGTATTAATACCATCACAATGTTTTAAAATATTTTTAATTTAATTCTCCTACAAAATTTAAGTAATTTATAATCTTTTTATAGTTGAAAAAAGAAAGATAACTAACAACTCATAACACATTGAAATAACACAACAAAACATATTTATAAAACTTTGAACCAAAGTACAAATACTTATCCAAAGTGTTCCTTCAAGTGATCCGCTGACTTCTACTGACTTCAAAGTAATGATGAAAGACTCCAACAACAACAACACACAATAACACTCAAAATAAACTTACTAGATACAAAATAAAGTGGCACCCTAAGTATGGAAGAGACTAAATAAAACTAAAGGGGGGAGAGAAAATGCTAAAATTGGTATGTGTACTAAGAGGGGGGAGGGGGTTGGTACGATTTTTTCTGTAGAATGGGCTCATAATTATAGAGCTCTGAATTTGACCAGGGGTTGCTTAAGGCACCTCTTCAAAATTCGTCCAAATTCGATGTTTCTTATAGAAGGTAACTATCGCGTCTAGGTGTCGGGATCTGGCGCCTAAGTGCTGGACTCCGAGACAATGTCTTTCGTACCTCTTCACTTTGGGTCACACCTCTTCGCGATCCAGACCGTTTCCTTGTGTCCAAATACATTGTATCACATGTCCTATATATTAGGAGTAACTTCCAGTCTTCTAGAAGCTCCAATAACCCTTAATACCGTCAAAATAACTACCCAAAGTCATCAAAAAATCTTGACAGTGTCTGTATCGAACTGGCACTTTGGCGCCAGATTCTGGTGCCTAGGCGCCAGACTAATAATTCCAAAATTTTGCTCCATAAGCACCATTTTTGTCCTTTTTGCTCCTTTTTCCTTCTTTTCTTGGACTTTTTTAAATCATCTACATCCAAAAACATGAAAATGCCTTTCATTAAAGCATACTATCCTTAAAAATTGAATCATAAATAAGGCATAAAAATGGGTATTTTTAGGTAGATCAACACCTCTGCTAAACAACTAGTCTGAGGATGATAAGCAGTAGAGATTCTATGAATATTATTATATTTTTCAACCAATCTCTGAATCTGATTATCCCTAAAGTGAGATCCACCATCAGTTATGATTCTTCTCAGCATTTCATATCTTGTAAAAATATTTCTCATTAAAAATTTTGAAACACTCCGAGCATCACATCTGGGTAAAGCAATTGTTTCGATCAATTTCAAGACATAATTAAAATTTAAAGGCATTTCATTTATTCTTGAAATATTACCTACTCTCTGACATTAATCAGATGTTTTTATATATATGTATACATCCCTAAAAGAGTAGGCCAAGAAAATCCAGTTTGCAAAATCTTAAAAGCAGTTTTATCAATACCAAATTTTCCTCCAAATTCATAATCATGACATCTCAGAATAATTGGTTCAGTTTCTTCAAAAGGCACACATCTTCTAATATTAAGATCCTTACACTGTTTATATAGATAGGGCCTATCCCAAAAATAAAATTTAGCATCATATCTAAATTTCTTTTGTTGTTGCCTTTTTAAATCAAGTGGTACAATATTACATACAATATAATTCACAATATCAACATACCAAGGTAATTTCCTTTCCATAATGGTATAAAGTTGCTCATCAGGGAAAGTTTCTTTAATTTCCTATTCAAATTCAGATAATTTATAATACTTCAATCTAGAGAAATGGTCATCAATTTGGTTATCAGATCCTTTTTTATCAACTATCACAAAGTCAAATTTAGAAGTATCCATCTGGTTAGTCTTGGTTTGACATCCTAGTTTTGCATTAAATATTTGATAGTTGAATGGTTAGTATGCACTATCTATTTAGTTCCAATCAGAAACAATCTAAACTTTTCAAATGCATACACTATAGCTAATAATTCTCTTTCAGTTGTGGTATAATTAGTCTGAGCGTCATTAAGAGTTCTACTAGCATAGTAAATAACCTTGAACATTTTATCATACCTTTGCCCTAAAGCAACTCCAATCGCATAATCACTAGCATCACACATAAGTTCAAATGGTCTCTCCCAATCAGGTGAAACATTTATAGAAGCAGTGATTAATTTTTCGTTTAATAGTTTAAAAGCATTCAAACGATCTTCATTAAAATCAAATCTCTTATCTTTTTATAAAAGTTGGCATAAAAGTTTAGTAATTTTTGAAAAATCATTAATATAAAGCCTATGAAATTCAGCTTGTCCTAAGAAACTTCTTACCCCTCTCACAGTAGTAGGAGTAGTAATTTCTCAATAATCTTAATTTTTACAGGGTCTACCGCCATACCAAGTTTAGAAATTTTATGCCCAAGCACAATTCCTTTTGAACCATAAACTGACATTTTTCCCAATTAAGAACTAAATTTGTTTTCTTGCAAAGCTCCAAAACTTTTTCTAAATTATTTCCATAAATGTCAAATGAAGTTACGAATACAAAAAAATTATCCATAAATATTTCTATTTCATTATCAATTAGATTACTAAAAATAAACATCATGCATCTTTGAAATGTTGTAGGTGCATTACATAATCTGAATGACATTCTTTGAAAAGCAAAAGTTCCGTAAGGGCTACTAAATTTAGTCTTCTCTTGATCCTCAAGAGGAATAAGTATTTGATGATAACTAGTATATCCATCCAAAAAGCAATAGTAATTGTGTCTGACAAGTCTATCCAACATTTGATCTAGAAAAGAAAGAGGAAAGTGATCTTTATTAGTGGCAGCATTTAATTTTCTATAGTCAATACAAATTTACCAACCATTTATTTGTCTTGTTGCTATAATTTCATTCTGTTCATTCACATCAACAGTCACTCATTCCTTCCTATGAACACAATAAATTAGATTTACCCAAGCACTGTCTGAAATTGAGTAAATAATTCCAACATTAAGCCATTTTAAAATTTCCTTCTTTACTACTTCTTTCATCATTGGATTCAGTCTCATTTGTAGTTCAGCTCTAGGTTTAAGTTGTTCATCCAACAAAATTTTGTACTTACAGATCGAATGATTGATTCCTTTAATATCTGTTAAGGTCCAACCAAAAGCCTTTTTGTATCTTTTTAGAGTCTCCAATAATTTTGTTCTTGATATTCATTCAAATCCAAAGATACAATGACTAGTAAGGTAGATGGTTCTCCTAAAAATATATAATTTAAATGATTAGGAAGAATTTTAATCTTAAGTTTTTGGGGTTTTATGGTAGATGGAATTAAACTTTTATCATCACTTTCCATAGTATCCAACATTTCAAATATTTCTTGAACATAGTCTAGCTCTTCATTCTCCATATCATCAAATTCATTTTCTATTTCACTTTCATCCTCACACTCCACATTTTCATATTCTATTTTCTCTTCTAACATTTCTTTAAAATGATCATATCTCAAATAATCGCAAATTTCCATTTGAACGCATTCATCATCTTTTTCTGCTGAGGGATATTTTCATAGATTTTAGAAGATTAAAGGTCACCTCTTAATCATTAACCCTCATAGTTAATTTTCATTTTTTTAACATCATTCATAGCTCTACCAGTAGCAAGGAATGGTCTTCTCAAAATAATTGGAATTTCTTTGTCTTTCACGATATCTAATATAATAAAATCCACAGGAAAGATAAATTTATCCACTTAAACTAACACATCTTCCACCAATCCTTTAGGATACGTAATAGAACGACCAGCCAATTAAAGAGTCATAGATGTAAATGAAATTTCTTCTATTCCCAATTTTTTGAAAGTTGATAAAGGCATAAGATTAATACTAGCTCCTAGATCACATAAAGCTCTTCCAAAAAATTTCTCACATATAGCACACGAGATAGTGAAACTATCAAGGTCTTTATGTTTTTTTGGAAGATTCCTCTGAATAATATCACTACTCTCTCCACTAAGTGTAACAATCTTGTGATCTGTTAACATTCTTTTTCTTTTAAGAATATTATTCATAATCCTCGCATAATCTGGCATCTGCTCTAATGCTTCAACAAATAGAATATTTACCCTTAATTTTATAAGGATTTCCAAAAATTTCGTAAATCTGCTGTCCCTATTTTAACTGTTTAATCTTTGAGGAAATGGAGGAGTTGGTTTTTCAACAGTAATATTCATTGGTTCAAGAAAAAATTAAAAGTCTAGATATGTCTTATTAAAACCTTTTTCAATATTCAACTTCTCTTTCTCAACTTCAACTTCTTTTTGCACTCTTGTTTCTAATTTCTTTCCACTCTTTAATTGAATAGCCTTAATTTTCTACTTGTATTGATCTATTAAATTGATCTCAACATTGCTGGGAAGAGCTCTGGATGGTCTATTATTAAGCGCAGTTAAAATATGTCCTAATTGATTCTCAATGTTCTTAATCGCAACGCCTTAAGCTTATAATTGATTACCCATGTTCAACATTAATTCTTCAGTAGATAACTTCTTTTCCTTAAATTGTGGGTTACTATTAAAGCCAAGAAGATAAGAAGGTTTATAATTGGTGTGTCCATGGTTGTTCAAATTTTTAACTGGGTTAATAGGATTGTTTCCCCATTGCGGGTTAACAGTAGCATTGTTGTTATTGTTCCAGTTGAAAATTTGGTTATTCTTCTAATCAGGATTATTATAGTTCAAAAATGGATTGTTGGTTATATTGTTTATAGCATTCAAGGTCTCATAAGGAGTCTGAGATTCTATTATCTGTCCTACTGAATTTTCCATTAATACTGGGGTGTTTGAGAATAATTCATTCCGTATTGATCTATTTTATTCGAAATGGCAGCAAATTAGGAGACTATCATAGTTATAGCATCATAATCATGAATACTAGCTACTCTCTTAGGATTTACCCGTTCAGAGGTCCATTGAAAAATATTAGTAGGCTTCTCTTCTATTAACGAATATGCTTCATCAGAAGGTTTTGACATTAATGATCCACCAGCAGCAGCATCTATAATCTATCTCAAAGATCTTAGTAATCCATTATAAAATGTTTGAATTATTAACCGATCTGGTATAGCATGATGCGAACATTTCCTAATGAAAAAGGAAAAAAGTATAACTCTAAAAACATCATTCACACTCCATCATATTTAAAGTAGCACAAAGTTCTAGAAAACTAGTGAGATGTAAATTAGGATCTTATTTAAGATTTTCTCTGAATTGATTATTTTGTACCATTTGGATAATAACAGGTTTAAGCTCAAATGAAACAGCAGCAACATCAAGATTTTGAATTGTCATGTGAATTTCACCTGCTTTTGGGTTAGCTTAATCTCTTAAAAGTTTTGGTAAATTTTCATTTCTTAGATTTTCTTGGTTGTTCGCAATTTTGTAAGGATTTTTAGGTTGTTTTTTAATTTTTCTAATAGTACGCTCTAACACTGAATCATAAGGCACTGAACCTATATATTCAATCCTACTCTTATAAAGTCACACAAAACACACTAAAAAGTAAACAAGCACACACAATTGCAAACTACAAAGTAAAGGTTTCAACTACTACAATTTTGATTAGTTACCATTTGTACCCTCCCCGGCAACGGTGCCAAAGAACTTGACTGCAGGAAAGTGAAATGCCTCAAAGCTCAATATTCAAAAGTTAGTTTCTATTTAGTTTTGTAAATAAATTAATTTAATAATTAGGCAGTCACCAATATACGCAAGTATACGTATCATTCAAGTAATACAAGGCTCTAGTGGAGTCTTGGTTATCGAAACCACGAGAAAGGCAGGAACTCATCGAAATATAGCAAAGATATAGAAATTCAGTACTCAATTCACAACACAAGTTCAAGTACTATTTAATATGTTAATGCAAAGATAACATCAACTAGATTTACTACAAGTTACTTCTAAATTTTCTAAACATATTTAACTAACACACACACACACTACGTTTTGTAATTGAAAGGTCTACATAAGGAAAAGTGTCTTCCCTCTTGCAATGATTCTATGGTATGTGATTGATATAGATTGATAATAACATTGTATTGTGCCAAATTGGAGCATTCATATTCTTTACCCTTGTCAGAGTACCCCCTCTTCCAATTCATGTAAAGAACATTAGCAAATCCTAGGCTTAGTCACTAAATTTGTGGTTAGGCTGGGAGGATACTGGCTCTCACTTTAGAGCTCCCACTTCTCTTAACCCAAGCTTTAGTTGCCGAACTTTAGGACCAAATTGGGGATTTTAGCCAGTCACTCTAAGACCTACAATTCAATGCCTATTAAACAATATTTCCCTTTTTCTTCGCACTCAATTCCCATGAACTACGTAACTCATTCATGGACATTGAATGGATTCCCCACTATTTTTGTAGAGCACTTATTCCTTTTGGATTGGATGTTTCGCAATAGATTTTAGCAATTTAATTGGCTAGATCGAAAAGTAAATGAAGTTCGAAGTGAAAAACCATCATAATTTCTTTAACATTTTTATGACACATCAAATCTACATCAACACTTCACAATATCTCATAGCAAGAAGAAAGACAAAGAAATCAACTCAGAACTCTTGAGGAAGATAGAAAAAAAAATAGATTATATATATAATGCAAAATAATAAAAACACAAAAGTAAATACAACTTATCTCTTTCTCTTCCCCAAGCAAATCAATTTTAGTTACTTTAAATATTTTTCTCTCTTCTCTTTAACACTCAATTCCATCTTTAGAATGGTAAGGAAGAAGCAATCTCTCACTTTACTCCTTCTCCTACACTCCTTAGAGAAGAATCCCTCACAATACAATACTTCTACGCACTTTCCTCACACTTACTACAAAACCTAACACACTCTCTTCATTTCTTTCTCACACACAACCACTCTCATACACCCACACTACTCAAAAGTGGCGTACATAATTGTCTAAAATAAGTTAGAAATGAATTCCCTAAGAGTTTCCTCAAGAAACCCTTCAAAAAGTCATTCAAATACATTGAATTTGACTTGAACCAACTTTGGGCGCCGGTGGCACTGGATAGGGTGCCGACAGCACTGGCCTGCCAATTAATTGTTTGAACTCTCCGGAATTGGGCACTTACGGTACCCATTCTAGCGCCGGTAGCGCCAGAAGTCAATTTTCTTCATTTTGCTCCTTTTTGCTCCAAATTCATTCCTTTTCACCTCCTTTTGCTCCAATCACCTAAATCATCATACCTGCAGCAAAACACGAAAAATACCTTCCTTTAAAGTGAAATATCACTAAAAATCAGTTAAATTATATAGAAAAAACCTAAAATATTTTTGGTGCATCAAAGCCCATGGACCTAACTAATGTTTATGACTATCCAGTACATGTAGAGGAAACTGATCTGAGAACAACGGTAGACCAAACATCTAAGATTTTATTACCTGTTCAACCTTGTTTTCCTGAAAAATACATTGTTGGTTCTAAGAAAAGAAAGAAACTGGAGAAAGAGGTACGAAATCTTATGGATGTTATTAATAATATATCTGAATTATTTGATCATCTGGATTGGAGGGCAAAGGAACAGTTTGATCATACCGGGCATGAGGAAGAAGGATTGATATGATTGATAAAGAAGAAGGCTTAAATTGAAGAGGATTCAACTGATGAATTCTCGTATCGATCCTTCTACAATTTGTTTATTCACCACCAATACATGGGAGATATCAGAAATGATAGCACTAATGTTGATGAAGAGTAGTGATTCTCTATTTTTGTCTATTTTATTAATTATTTGGACTTTATTTGCTTGAGTTTGATTTGTATTTGGTTTGCTTATGGTGTGATTTGAGATATATTTTGCTTGAGATTTGAATCTTTATTATATTTTTAGTGTTAGAGTGTTTTGGTTTGATTACAAAGCTAAGTTTATGATGTGATAGACTAACTGATGTGTGTAGGTTTGTAACTTATGATTTTATATATAAAAGTGGTATTTTGTGTTGTTTGTGTAATAATGGTGTTAGTTCATCTCTTATTAGTGAATTTGGATGCTTAAAAAGGTTATTAGATGTTGTTGTAACTTGGAAATGATTAAAATCATGAAAATTTTGAACTCTTGTTTTGAGAGTCAACGACGTCAGAATGGGTGCTGAAAATGTTATTTTCTGGAGAGTTCCCTTATTTTAGATCAGTGTGATGCTGATGGCACCAGAATGGGCATCGACGGTGCCCAATACTCAAAATTGCCCAGAACTTCTTAAAATCGCGATTTTTGACCCTTTGATTCTATTTGACCGTTGTATACCTCTAGCCATTACTAAAACATACCCCTAGGGCTTGCTTAAACTTTGACTTTAGGTGATTTCAGAGCTTTTTAATGTTGGATCATATCTTCTCTTGAGAATTTGAAATGGCTCCAAGGTGTTGAAGGGGAAGAGAAAAGTAAATTTTGATGAAAGACGATTTATAAATGTAAATGCATAGTATTACTTCAAATCTACACTCCAAAGCAAAAAGTGTATATAACATCGAGGATTTAAAAATCTGGGCGGAGTTGTAGTGTAGGTGATTGTGGAGAGAAACTAGAAAACTTTTTGTTATTTTCCTGTCGATGCAGTTGCTGATGTTGTCTATGAATTTTATGCCAACTTGCGTTATACTGAAAAGGAATATGTGCTAGTTCGAGGGAAAATGGTAGAATTTACTTTTAAACAGATAAATGCTTTCTATCAGTTACGAGATAATACGTTCTGTGAGTACAAAACTTTTGGTGCTGTGGATACTGCCATGAGTGAGGTAATTACTTTTTTTACTGATGGAATAGGGTAGTGGAAAACTAAGCAAAGAAAAAAGATAAATTTTTTTGCTTCCACTCTTAATGATGCTTCTAAAGCCTGAGATTACTTTATTTCCACAAGACAACTACCTACCTATCATCATAGTGAAGTTTCTAGAGATAGATCGATTTTGAGTTTTTGTATTCAGAATATGAGAGTGATTAATATTAGAAGAGTTATTTATAATAGCATTTTGACCATTTCTAAGGAAGAAACTACTGGAGTATTAGGACATCTTGCCCTGATTTATACCTTGTGTATACAACCAGGTGTTAAGGTTAATAGTAGCGAAGAGTTGCTCCATCCTTTAAAGCCTATTAGCAAAACCAATATTCACACTTATGAGACTCATGTAGGATGGAGATCTGGAGGTAAGAGTACTGAGATTCTTTCTGCTAGTCATGACATACCTTCTACATCTGGAACTCCTACTATTTCTGATGTTATGGAGCGATTTATGATTCTGCAAGATGATATTACGAGGCTTCATAGCAGGATTGATGGTTTAGAAGCAAGAAATAGCACAATGATGATTATCAGAGGAGAATAGTGGATTATGATATTGCTTATCATGATGCTGAGATGAGATTTATGAGGGGAGAAACAAGTGTGATATTTCCTACCTGCCCCTGCTACTATCCATACCAGCATGAGGAAGAAGATAGAGAAGAAGAAGGAAGAGATGATGACTGGTAGTTTAATATCCTTTACTTTGTTATTGTTATGTTAATTTTTTTGTTAGTTAGTTGGTTCTTGTGTAGTAGTTATGTGTAGTGATTGTACTTTTAATTTGGTTAAGTTATATTAAAGCTTCTATAGTTTGTCACAATTGTAGTAAAAATGTAATGGATGTTTTTTAATGTTTTATATGATATTTTAATGTTCTTTACCCTGCAAATCTCTGATATATATGTGAACAATGATTCTACCATTATATTCCTATAGTTAATTTTTTATTTTAATGCATGCATACTTCAGAAGAATCAAAAGCCCCACACAAAAAGGTTGGTTTACATTTTTTTTCTCTCATTTGGTAATTTGTTATACACTGAAAAACTTAAATTTGGGGGAGGAAACATATTAACTTTTATTTGTTCTTAATCAAAATACATTTTCAAAAATATTTTAAAATGACTTAAACAAGTTGAGCTTAACTTTAGACAACTATATTTTTTATTTTATTTGAATATCATAGTAGATTTGAATGAAAGTTTTTAGTAATGAAAGTTAACTTTATGGGTTAATATATTTAGTATAAGAGGATTATATTATAGTTAACTATTTAAAGTAAAGAAAATTGTATTTTGAAATAATAAGAGTCTTAGAGGTTTTTGTGAGGAGAAAGGATTGTGACACTATGATGAATCATTAAAAAGTTAATATATCTAAAAATTAAAGAAATGTTTTATGTTCTAACTTTAGGAAGAGAAATATGAAGTTCAAAATTATTAAAGGCTATCCAGATAAAGTAATCCTCACATGAAAAGAGAAAAAAGTAAAAAAAAAAGAAAGAGAGGATGGAAAAGCAATTTCAAAAAGAAAAAGGAAAGAAAAAGAAAAATATATGTGAGGAGAAGCTTGAGAAAATGTCTAATTAAAAATTGGCTTCACTTGAATCAACTTAAAGGAAGAGCTTAATTCCATTTTTAAATTTATAGTAAAGTATTGGCATCATTACTAATAGAGTTTTCATGAATTTTCTTTTTCATATGATACTTCAAAGCATCCTTAATATGACATATTATGATTGTTTTTGAAACAAAAAGGAGACTAGAAGTCTTAGACTTTATTACTAAATGTTTTTATACCTATAACTTTGATCTAAGTTATTGAAAATCTTTCTAAAAATCTTGCTCTTATATTCATTTATATCAAAAAAATCATAGTGATCATTAAGTAAAATTCACTACTAAGTGCCATATTTTTATGTGGTAAAATGATTACTTGGCGACAAGTAATAGTTAAGTTTGGGGATTTTGATGCACAAAAATTATGTTTGATTTTTCATATTTATTTCATCCTCAATTTTTATAATATTGCACTTTAATGGAAGGTATTTTTTATGATTTCCTCCAGATATGATGATTTTAGGTAAATTGAGCAAAAAGAAGCGAAAAAGAATGAATTTGGAGCTAAAAAAAACAAAAACTAGATTTTGAAGATCTGGCACCGACAGCGCCCAAACCGACATCGATGATGCATTTTCTAGAGAGTTCTGAAACAAAATTCAAGATAGGCCACCAACAGCAACATATAGCCCGCCGACGGTGCCAAATGTCGGTTCATGCCAGATTCAATGTATTTGAGCGCTTTTTAGAGGAAAACTTGAGGCAACTCTGGGGAAATTCATTCCTAGATGAATTTAACTTGTTTTAGGTGGCAGAAATCAGAGAGAAGAGTGTGAGTAAAGTGTGTGTGAGTGAAGAGTAAGTCTTTAGAGAGAGTTTAGAGTATAGGTTTTGGTGTTAAGTGTTTTTTTGTAAGGGTTTCTTCTCAAAAGAGTTGTAGGAGGAGGGGGAAAGTGAGAGATTGTTTCTTCCCAACCATTCCAAGATAGAATTGTTTGTTGCTGTGAAGAGAGAAGTAGATCCAAGGGAACTTTAAGGGATTTTCTTGGGGAAGAAATTAAGATAAGTTTTATTTACTTTTTATTATTTTTATGACGGTTCTTTTGTATATAAAATCTTTGTTTTATCTTATCTTCCTCATGAATTCTGAGTAGATTTCTGTCTTTCTCCTTGCAATGATAATGACAATGTCATAGTTTAGATTGGATGTGCCATATAAAAGATTAAAAATTGTGATGATTTTCCACTTCGTTCTTCATTTATCTTTCGATCTGGCCAATTGATTTCTTAAAATATGTTGTGAAACATACGATCCAAAAGGGCTATGCTTTCTAAAACAATTGTGAAGATTAGATTCAAACTACATGGATGGTGAAGTTCATGGGGATTAGGTGCAAATAAGTATAGAAATATGTTTATTGGGCTTAGAATTGGAGATTTTAGGGTGACAAAATAAAATCCCTAATTTGGTCCTAGTGTTTGGAAACTAAAGCGAGAATTAGCCATCAGGGGAAGGGATGTGGGAGCTCTGGAGTGAGAGCCAGTATCCTTCCAGCCTAACCATAGATTTAGGGACTAAACCTAGGATTAACCAATGTTCTTTATAGCACTCATAAGGTATGCTCCTATTTAACACAATACTAGATTATACTAATCTTTACCATTCACTCACTATAATATCGTTGTAAGAGAAAGGAAAAATTCTCTAAATTTGAACCTTGCATTACAAAAACTGATTATAGTAGTAGTTACTTTAATTTGAAGCTTAGAAAGTAATTTTGTGATTTTAAAATCTCTAGCATCGTTAAATTGTAGCATTTTAGGTAATAAATTAGGCTCTTTGCAAATTGAATAGTGGATGTTTTGTGCTACATTTTAAGGTTTACATCCTCCCTATGGGATCGATAACAAGGACTCCGCTAAAGCCCTGTATTACTTGAACGATACGTATACGTGCATATAGATCGGCTGCTACCTTCTTAAACTGATTTTATTTTGTGACTGAATTTAAACTATTTGCAAAAAATTATTACTTTGTATTTCTAGCTGTCACATATGGTTTACAAAAGTACTTGAATAACTTCCAGCTAAAAGAACTTTGCATATGGTTGACCAGTTCCAACACTTGGGATTTGTTGCTACATATCATATGTCCTCCCTCTACCTTGAAGTAAAAGTGAGAGCATTAAAGATAGAGGAAAACGTAAATGAAGTAAAGGACTGAGAGAGAGCAGCTGAGTATCGAGCTACCATATTATTGGCAAACTATAGGAGGCCAAGATGGTGTTCAAATTTGCGTCGAAGTAGGCAGTTTTTGTTGAAGTGGATATTGCATAACTAATGATGCAAGCTATGATAAAGACACCAAAAGTGTTTTTTGAAATTCATGTTGCACATGTCAAGGTAGGTAGTAAGCTGGCCATCAACCACTTGGTTAGACATAGAATGCTCAACCCATATTACTTTCATTGGAAAGATTTAAGAAACATTTCTCAGATCCAATAACATCAGTTGAAAGAGAGGAGTCTAAAAGATACAATGTGGAAGATGGTGAGTCATCCAACGCTTAGCCCAAAGACTCCAACATTCAGGAAAAATTTATTTTTTTTTATAATTAAATTGTTGTATAAGATAATTTTTTTAGAAAGATATGTAACTAAAGAAAATTTGTAAATTAAATATGACCTTTTGGTTAACTTTTACATATGTTTTATTATTTTTTTATTATTATCTGTTTTGCTCTATTATGAGATGTCATATTACTTGCCATTCTTTTTGGTCAATTTTATACATTTTTTGCCTGTCGTAAGTAGTATATAGTACATATCCCTTTCACTCGGTTATGTCATTTCGTAGAATGATGTTGGTCATCGAGACTTAACAGTTAGGATGACTTGCATAGTACTCTTTGTGGAGTTTGTCATCATTTGGAATGGAACCATATTTATTAAGTTTCTTGACTCGAATTTTAGGTGTAGGTTTTTGTTGCTTAAGCATTGAGGGATGACCTTTAGTGTGGCTGTGTCGATTAGATGTTCCGGTATTGTTGTCAAATTATTTTAGGGTGTCAACACTTAACTTAGGCCTTGACCTGAGTCTCATCTGTTTATTTTAATATAAAATTTATTTTTGGTCATCGTAGTGATTTTCCTGTTACTCTTCATGGGGCTTGTTGGTATTGGGTAAGAAACTAGCTCTATGACTGAACAAACATTTTAACGCCTGGAGACTTGTTTCTTGTTACTCTTCTTGGAGACTTAATTTATGAGGTGTGAGTTTTATGAGATTAATCATAACATTTTTGACTGAACAAACATCTTAACGCCTTTATTGATCATCATTTAAAGTACTCTAGTTTCCAAAGTGTCATTTCAATGCTAATGTGCATCAAACTCTTGAGTTCCTAATTATCCTTCAAACATGGGGTTATAGATGCATGATTAACAAATATTTTTTATTGATATCTTGTTAAAATAAAATTTTATAAGTACTAGAAACAAAAAAAATCTATTATTTTCTTTTGTTAGTTAATTTTAATTAATATAAAGGAAATGTTTCTGGAGATCATCGCCACTCAAAATTTGGGAAACTTCTTTCCCATCGTGTTTATTATATTTCAGCAACCCTTTAATCATGAATGATGAGCCCGTCCAAGTTTGGTCATATTTACTAACAGCCTGCCGTTGGTTGCTGGATTGGCTTTGTTCATGAATAATTTACTGAGTGCAAATGTCTTCTCTATGAAATTTTTGTTGTAGTATCAAGCATTCCTTATATTTATTTCATCTTACCAAAGCACTACATTGTTTTACAATTTCATTAAGTAAGTCAAGTGTGATCAACATCCCTTCATCATTTACCTCCTGCCAGTTGATGAGGTTTTCCTCATCAAACACTAAGGCTATGACATCCCTTTAGCTATGGTGGTTATACTCAACTAACAACATTGCTTCCATCCCATGTGATGGCATGTATGGAGTTTGCATGGTGACTGATGATGGGATTATTTACATGGCCCAGAGGAATAGCAAATGTTAATCCTCTAGGCTAGGCAAATTCCTTCAAATTCCTTACTCCCTCAATATTCAATTGTATCCCAACATTGATGATAAGTACTATAGGTAAGATGTTCCAATATATGACATCCATCAAGATGAAGCACCAGATTACATCAACCGTAACATGTCCAAGTGCATTTTCTTCAATCTATTTTCAAAAGGAGTCTATAATGACTAAGAGTAATTTACATTGTAAATTTAAAGGAAGAAGACCAAGGCTGTCAAAACACCATACAATAAAGGGGCTGAGGACTAACAATCAACTACAGTATAAGGGTTCTCTGGTGCTTCAAAGGAGCATATTTTATTCACATCTCTTGGAAAACTCCTCTTTCATGAAGGTCAGACAGAAGTAGGCTTGTTGCTGAACATGATGTGTCGATGTTGTACCTTCAAAGTGACTTCCACATTCACCAGGGTGTACCTCTTGAAGAATTTCCCCCACCTCATTTTCCTTGACACATCTCAGGAAGATTGAAGTGGCTAATCTTTGGAAAGTATCCCTTTGATCATTAGACGTTGTACATATTTGAAATTGTATCTTTTTAAATTAGTTATTTCTTTAATAATCTTTTCATTTTATAGATATTAGATGTTGGGATCCATCCAACTCTTTGTGTTGTTTGCTTCTACCTTCATGGCATCGGGTTCCTCAATGGTCAGCCAGAGAAGCTCTGGTGAGTCACTTCACTGAATCAAATGCTCTTGGATAGAAGGTCTACAACTTAATTTTTGTCTTTGACATGTTTGATTCTGATGTCTGCAAACTTTCATATCCTTTCCTTTGCAGTTTTTAAGTATTTGGCTATCATTTTATCTCTGACCTCAAACTCTTGGTTGACTTAATTCATCACCAGTCAAGATTTTTGGCTTTACTAATAGATGTTGAATATCCATATTATAGGCTCAAATAGGTCGAATATCAATGTTTCAAACTCTTTCAAGTTTTTAGAGAGTTCAAACATGAGGATGAATGAATTTTAAATATGTTGTACGACAGATTGCTCAGTGCCAATATGATTCATACTTTCATCTAACAAGAGGATTTATTGATGTGCAAGATCCATTTTTTTTGACAATGTTGTTTTTTCAGCTGGATTTCCATTTTTCCAGAATTCTGCCAAAAAATAGGTCAAAGGTTGAGCTTTAATCATCGTATGAGGATGTAGATAATATCATACTTATTGAGCTTCATGGCCCACTTAAATTGTGTATATAGATACTCTTACTAAGTGAGAATGGATTTTATGAGGGTATTAGTGATGACCCTAAATGGGTGGGTCTAGAAACATTACTGGTGCTGTTCGAAGAGAAAATTAGAATAAATGTTAGTTTTTTCATTATACGGTACCTAACTTCGATGGCTCTAAAGATCCAACTGAAGTACTGGATTGTGAATTTCTTTTCATGCTATTCCCAAACCAAGACTGAGCTGATAGTCTCAAGTCTGACTTCCAAATTTAAGGGGACTTCTTCTTTTGCTTTTATACATTGTAGTAACAATAGTGAGGCTTGTGATTGATTTAGGCACTGGAATTTTTTCTTATAATTGATTGGCCATTTAAAGCTCTGGAGTTTCTTTAGTATTTTCAATGAAAGTTACATATTTGTTGCATGAATTTAGCCTCATACTAAAATTTCTTTAATGATTAAAAGGTTTCTCTTAAGCCGTTAAGATGATCTTCAGTTGACTGACTCTTAACCAAGACATCATCCACAAACACCTTAGCAAAGATTACATTCATGAGGAGTTGATAAGTTGCGCAAGCATTTTTAAGACTAAAGGGCAATACGCAATAGCAATATAACCATTCAATATTAACAAACGCTATTTTTTCTATGTTAGTGGGATGCATCTTCTTCTGCTAATTGTAGGAGAAGGTATCTAGAAAGCTCGTCACTGAATGACTGACTAAAGAATCTACCAAACCGCTGATTCTTGGGAAGGGGTAGTTTTTCATTGAGTAGGAAGGGTTCAAGTTTGTAAAATAAACACACTTTCTTAATTTGCCTTCAGCCTTTTGGACAATGACTATATCTGAGACCCTGGATGGATACTATACCTTCCAAATATTGTCAACCTCCTTAAGCTGTTGTACCTCTTCACGGACCAGTTTGGCCTATGTCTGGCTGCTTTTTCATCTTCTGCTTTGTTGATTGAGCGACTAGATAAATATTTAGGCAGTGGCAGGCTACGTCAATTAGAATGCCAAACATTTTAATGGTTATCCAAGCTGAAAAATCCCAGTGCTCCCAAAGAATTCGGACCAGCAAGTCAATGTGTCTTGCATCAAATTTTTTACATAATAAGAAAATTTTACTCAGCTTTCTGTTGATAACATGGAATTTTACAGTGGTTCCATTGGACTTGAGAACGCCTTCTCACTAGTTCAAAATATTGAATGACTCCTATTCCATATTTTCAACCGCATGAAGGTCACTTATCCTAAACTGCTCCATGTTTCACTGAATGGTAATGATTTCTCATTCACATGGAAACTTTATCGTGAAGTGGAATGTGGATAACATGGCTCTGAAGCTATTGAATACTGGAATGATGAAGATAGTATTATTGGTGGATGTTCCGTCAAGTACTGAAATATCACCCATATTTTTAAACCAATTGTACCTTCCCTCAGCAAACTGATAGCCCAATTATTCAAACAACTTCCTTTTCTTGCTAACAAAATTTTAGATGTGGTCGGTTAATGTCACTAGTTGGTCAGCTAATAGAAGCATAATGTGAATGGTTGGTTTGAACAGGATATTCTCTAAACTATGACTGTCAACCATAGAACTATCAAGCTGGTATTCATTTTTTATCATCATGATCATGAAGAAATCATTTTAGAAGTTCCCATTTGCGCGATAGTCCTCGTTAGTAAAAAAGATCAATAGTGAGGCTTTCATTTTGGAGCAAAAGCTATAGAGCAAAGTTCCATCGTTTGGAGACCCTTAAGATAATTTTGTTTAATCAAGCCTCCCCCTAGGAAGACAATCACTAATTTCATGATATGGATAGATTTGGCTTGGATGTGATCATCACATTCTTCGTCTACTAGGGCTTCTCCCTGTCTTTAGGCTAATGCCCCCAGTGCCACGAACTCATTGAGTTTCTCACACATAAACAATTTTTTTGACCAGGCTCTAATGGTGTTTGCACTCTTTCATGCCATGTCTATGGTCTCTGTGGTAATTAAAGAACTTATTATTTTTAGGGTAAAAGATGAGATTCACATTGGTGTTGCATTTTTTGAAGTACTCTTGTCTTCTATGGCCTCCATAAACTCAACCATCAAAACACACAACAGACTAGTCATTAATACCTCTTGGTGTCTGACGATGGGTCATTCGACCAAGTTTATGCTCCACTTTAGTGGTTTTTGTTTGACCCTCTATCGTTACGAAGCGACAAGCTATCTGATTATCTGGTTCAAGGGTCCTCCTTCATCCTCTACCCATTATCTCGCAAGACTCTTTTCTGTGAGTGGCGATCAAATTTTTTCGTTTTCTAGTGGGATGCATAGAGATACTCCTCTATTAAAATGTGGTGTTTGGCTAACTCCAAGAGTTTATAATGGATCTTGAGCTTTTGCAAAACTAGAGCATACTTAAAACATATGTTCCTCAGCCTTAGGCATGGGTGGTCTATTCTACTGTGAGTTTCAGATCCTACTCCTCCGACATTTCATTATGTAATCGATCAACATGTAAGTGAAGGTTCTGACTTGACCCTTTCTTGATGAGTCATAGGGCCTTTGAGTTCTTGCAGGGTTTTTGGGTGCTAGTGAATTGGCTCGTGAACATCTTCGAAATTAACTAAAGTATGTTATTACTCCTATTGAAAAGCCATTAGACCACCTATGTGTTGAGTTCCATAAAATGGTGGAAAATACCGACCACTTTAGTATTTTGGAGATTTTGAGAAGGCTGATGACCAACTCAAATGAAGTGATATGGTCAACTGGATTACTCTGACCCTTGTATTATTCTAACAAAGGAAGCTTGAACTTTACTAGTGACTCAAAATCACAGATGTGCTAGGAAATGTATTCTCTGGTTGGTGATGGACCTCAATATGCCTAAATCTGATCAATGGCATAAACCTAAAACAATCTTGATAATGGAAATCTTCAATCCTTTCTACCACTTGAGCCGCTCAGTGGCCTGGAGTTCAGGTTCTTCTTCTTTGGGGTTCTGTGCCCGGGAGCTTGTTCTCATCCTCCCAGTAATGTGAGGGTAAATTCATTCATCTGAACCATGATTTGATCTCTTTATTCTTAAATAGGTTGTTGCATAAATTTTGTCATGCACTCCATCTTTTCAGTGACCCCTAGATGAGTTCTTTCCTTATAGTGTGGTCCTTTTTTATTGATGATATGATCCACAATCACCGCATATTTTAGGATGTTGAATCTAAATATGTCCAGTGAATCACACACGTAGTATAATGTGTAAGACGAATGAATGATAAAGATAGAAAGATAGTGCACAGTAAATTTGTCCTTCTCTATTGTAAAAAAGACCCAATTTTTTTAGATTTTTGTGTTACGTCTGTAAAATTACATATATTTATCCCAGGTTTAATAGGGATGTTAAAAGGTATTATGATGGCTTTTTTTTTGTAGCCAACTCTAATACCCTTTCATATTCATCATCAATGTTAGCACTATTTCATATTCATAACCACTTGGATAAGGGCATCTGATGACATTATAACCTTTTTACTTAATCAGATGGAAACCTTTGGTTGGCTTATAGACATTCGGTTGGCCGAATGGTCATCGGTCAACCCTTTCAAAAGTGTCTTCTAGGAAAAAGCCCTCATTTCGTTAGGATAAACTGAGACGTCAGGTAGAGGGTGTACTGTAGTAATCTGATGGGCAGCTCTATTTGGGAAATGACTAAAGGAGCCTTCTTATAGGGTCAAAGAGGCTTTTTGTGGTTGGGTGGGGGGCCGGGGCTTTATGAGGATTTCCAGAATCAGCTTAGAGAGTTAGTCTTGAACAACTTTCCTTCTGAATGGGCTCTTTTTTCCTCTTCGTTCGGCAGCGTGTCCGTTCGGTTGGCTCAGAGTTCCAACCAGACGAAACAATGATTGATGTTTCCATCTTTTGACTATCTCGTTACATAGTCTTTTGTGTTTAATGGAGGGATCCATTAGATTTCTACAAGATTCATGCAGACATATTTTTGAAGTACACCAACATGGTTAGTTGCTACTATCATTGCAAATGAAAATGCCTCTCATCTCTACCACCTTTGATGCTTACCTTCTGGAATCGCTAGTCTCTTCTCCAATAATAGAACGAAGAAACCTGATCACCATTGATAGTTTGATGACAATCCTAATACCTCCAGACTACTACCACGAACTTATAAGCTATGTCCACATATTATGCCTATTGAATCAAAGAAATGTCTTCAAGTGGAAGGAAGTATAGTTTACGATCTATATTAACAATTGCGAGGATGTCAACTGTTCAACTTTTCTATACCTATTTTATCCTCTCAGAAATTTTATGAAAGAAAACACGTCTTCTACGAACAATTTTAAACTCATAATATTTCTGTTGATAGTTTTCGCTACAAAGATCACAATTGACGAAGCACACAAATGCACAATTTTGATAGTAGAAAAGCAAATGGAGAACTGGCTTCTGTTTGAGATAGATTGTACCCTTAATATTTATATCTGTATCAAATAACTAAACTCAATTCAGGCTTATGTTATCGAAGGTTTTATTCATGCCGCTACTTCAATTATTTCTGATTAAAAAGTTGTCAATCTGCAGATGATTTTCAATGCTCATTTATAGCATAATGGATAGCCGTCGACCCGTGAATTGACCTAGTGGTCCCAGAGCCATCTGGTATATCCGTGAGTCACATTTTATTTTATTTCAAGAAATCGACGTTTTAAAAGCTCAAAATTTAAAATATATCGTAATTATATAAAGATCAGCACCTTTCTCATGATATACCACAATCATGTACTTTAATAACATATTTAATGATACAAAAATTAATCGAAAACGTTTTTTGGGTTTATGCAGCAGAATTTGGAATGCTATTTGATCTTCGTAATGAAACCAACGCGTCCAGCAAGATGGTTGGATGCCGCAATGGCCACCAGCGCAAATTTGCTGGAGCCTACCCGTGGAGAATTATGATGATAGACTTAAATGCGTGATAAGGTGTTAAAGCGGCTGATTTGCCTGGAGTTTTCTCAGCCATTGTTTCTTCCCATTGATATGTATGATTTCTAAATTGGCAGTTCGTCCTGATCCACACTGCGTCCATGCTTTCAAAGACATTAATACCATGAATGATTTGGCTAAATCAATATGACTTCTACCCTTCTGCATTCAAGCTTTTATTTAATGCACAGGCTTCCAGATTGTGACACTTGCAGATATTTCAATTCATTAAAATAATTTCCTTCATGGGTTAAATTTGCCCATTGTGGTATATTTTTACTAATTTGTTATAAAGCTACATATAAATAATGCGAGACTTGCTTTCTATTCTTTTATAATTTTAATCAAATAGAAATAGATGAATTTATTTACATAAGAACAAAATATTAAGAAGTTAATTGTTAGATTTGTACAAGTTCATATAATTCTCCAGTGAACTTTGTTGTCTGCTCGAAAATTCACTACAGGAGAATGATAACATTATTTTAGAAATACCTAAAGAGCCACCACATAGACAGATAATAAAAATGTAACTGGAGGGGATGCAAAGATCATTTTTGACGAAAAAAATATGAAGAGTAAAAAACCACGGGGACACTAAGATCCATGATAAGTTTGTAGGTACAAGAGTATATCCCTTTCACATAATTTAGTAAACGGGATTACTATTTTACACTTGATACAACTTTTGGTAAACAATGCAAAGAAAAGTTCAAGTGTTAGAAACAAAGACTATATTATTGCTACGACAGTTATATGCTGTGGTCGCCAGTGACCGGTGGTCGACGGCTTTTGAGTCTATAAGTTATCACTGAGTATTCAATATTTGTGTCATACGTATAGCTATATTTGGGATACAACAGCTGTGATTAGGGTTTGTCAGCGGTCGGAGGTTGAGGGCAGCATCTGATGAAGTTTAACAGAGGTTGAATGTAGGCAACAATTAGTGATGAACGATTGTTGGCGGCTGCAGCGGTCGAAATTTGTCGTTAGGTCTTTTTCTAGAAATGGTCTCTTCTTTTTGATCTCTCTCTTGTGAGGAGGGGAAATTTTTATAGCCTCTAAGGTAAGGGTATTTTGATCGTTTGGAAAATAACTTATCCAACCACCAGAAGGATGGCCCATATTGATCGTCCTTGATTATATGTGTTTTTTTAACAATTTGAGTACCTTAATGGAGTTAAAATTGAGTGAATTTTGACTCATTGGATTCATTTTATCTAGATGCTCGATTTGATAATAAATATTTAAAGTTGAACTTCATTTCATCATTAAATTAAAGATCCAAAGCTTCCAAACGCACTTTCAAGGCTTGTATTTGGTTTGATTGGATCCAGATAAAACCAAGTTTGGTATCATTGGTTTCATCTTGTGGAGACCATCAGTTTAACTGTGTACTTGATGAAATTAGGGCCTAGATGATCTTAAATTAAATTTTTTAATATATATATATATATATATATATATATTGTTAAGAAATACACTAAATTATTATAAATTATAATAATTTCTTGATTAAAGTTCAATAATAATTTTTTTCTAGAATAAAAACTTGTTTCACATTTGTAGAAAAAATGAGATTTCAATCTAAAAGATTTGGCTCATGGTTGTTGACCACTTTTTAAAGAGATTATGTGGTATACATCAACCTATATCTTTGCAGAATGATAGTCATTTTACTTTAAGCAACATTGGTAGTTTCTGCTATAAATGTATTATGTTTATTGGTCTTAATTTTCAGTCAACCTTTCCTTAGCTTACATCTAATCTCATTGGGACATGAAACTATTGTTTAGTTTCAGTAGCTGGCTAAACTAACCTTGAAAAAGCTATGACTTAAACCTCACTTGCGTTGAAACATTATGAAAACCTAATTTAACCTAAAAGAAACATAAAAAAACAAAAAATAAAATAAACCAAACTAAAACAAAACAAAAAATAACCAACTTTCTTTCCATCACCTAAGCCTACACTTCCTTATTTTCCTTATTTTACCCATAACCACCAATACCACAACACATTCCTCATCTCCTCACCCTAACTAAAACTACCAGAACTACTCATTCTTTCCTCCACTCTCGCACAACCGAAAACAACCAATGTCATAATATACTCTTCCTCTCCTTAACCCATATAAAAAAAATTTGAACACCACCACCTATTCTACCCTCCAATGTCACGCACCCTAAAACCCAAATTACCCCACTTTCTTCCTCTCCTTATACAATACTCAAAACCACCAACCTTCTCAATGCTTTTCTTCAATCTTACACATCCCAAGACCTTTCCCCTTTACCCTCTCAACTCTTACATTCAAGAAATCTCACCTAACATAACCCATGCCCATAAACTCTTCATTCTTAAGCTAAAAACCTAACTTACCCTTTCTAACCCAAACTCAACACCCATCCTGATGGCCTCTTCCTCTCCTCCTCCCCAAAACCAAGCCCAACACCACCCTCCAAACAAATTTTTCTTCACTTCACCACTACTGGAGCCCAACACCATAGTTTAAACTTTTCTCTCTTCCCTATACTAAAAACCTTAATATCCATCTCCTATCTCTTTTAATTTACCCTATACCTAAAACCAATTTGAACCACATTTCCTTCTCTTCTTCACCCCAATCAATCTCACCATCCTCCTCACTTCACTAAAAATCAAAACCCGAGCCTAAACCTCACTCCCCTCCTCAAGCTTAGCATACCTGCGCCCTCAACTCTTTGCAAAAAAAGGAAGAAAAAAGAGAAAAAAATATTCATAAGTTAGTTTATTTCAAGAAAACTTTCATGTTGTTGTGTATGTTTATGAAAGCAATTATTTGGTGATTTATATGTTTTGCAAATCTATGTGGCTTAGATTTATTCTATGAAATTCACATTGTATTGTATGTTTTATGAAATCTTTTATGTGTTGATTTATATCTTATGCAAAAATTTGTGGCTTAGATGAATTTCATCAAATTCATGTGCCATATGTTTGTCCTGTGGAAGATGATATTACTTAGGTTTCTTCAGTATGAATCAATGTGTTTATTTTAGCCTTCATAAAATCATGTGAACGTACTTATCATCCACGCAAGTAAGTAATCTTCCTATGGTTGTTCACTTTTATGTTTTTGATTTTATATGCAATATTAAACCTTCAACGATAATGATTTTATGTGTAATAATAAAGCCTCCATGCTTGTGATTTTATGTACAATAGTGAATCACTTTGCTTGTGATTTCTTTTGCAATAGTGAACCCTCCATGCTAGTGAAAACCTATTGAAAACTCTTTCCATTTGAAGCTTTTTGCTCTTTTTCATGCATGTCATTTGAAGAATATAGGAGGGAAAGGTAGTGAGAATATTTTTGAGCAAAGTAATTCTGCCACCATTAGAAAGGAAAGAGTGTGGTATGTTGGATAGTTGAGTGTTAATCTTTCCCAGTACTTCCACAAATTGAATGAGTTTGGTTCTTCCCTTAGTAAGAGGCAACCCACGTATTTGAGATGAAGATGAGCAGTAGTATAACCAGTGATTTGTGCAATCCATTGCTTAATGGAAGGAGTGGTTCATGATTTAATAAGTTGCTCACATTTCCAAGAGTTGAATTGCACTCTTGAATGCATCTGCAACTGTTTGATACATTGATTCACTCTCTTCACAACATTCTTCCTGGTTCTGGAGAAAATCATAATGTCATCAGCATAAATTAAATGAGAGAGGGATGTTCGACTTGTGATGGAACCTGACATAATGGTAAGGCAAGACCTTAGTATTTATAATCCTGGAAAAATAATCCACAGCTAAAATAAAAGAGTTGGGGCTAAGGGATCCCCTTGTTTAAGTCCACTACTAGCAGTGAAGCCACCCTAGCTTTGACCATTAATAAGTATGGAATGATGATTATAATTTATCCATTTATTGATAAGAGTATAGAACTCATAAAGGAATCCCCTAGCAGCAACGACTTCCATAATAAACTCCCAATAGATAGTTTTATAGGCTTTCTTAATATCCAATTTATAAATAAGGTCCCCCCCTCCCCCGCAACAAGGTTTGTCCAGATCAAGTATCAGTTCCTGGGCCAAAAGCACATTTTCAATAAAAGATCTCCCTTTCACAAAAGCAGTTTGATTGGCACTGATGATTCTATCAAAATGAGCTTGTAGCCTTCCCGCCAGAATTTTTGCTAATAGCTTTACTGATGACAGATGTAAGGCTTATAGGTCTAAAGTGGTTCCAATTCTTTTTGGCAGTATCTTTTGGTATAAAAAATTAGTTGAAGCACACCAATATTGTGGGAGATCAATTCCTTGAAAATAGCTCTGAATGGCAGATATCAAATCCTCCTTAATGATTGCCCAAAATTGTTTATAGAAGTCAGCATCAAAGCCATCAGGACCTGCTGTTTTGGAGCTATCAATTGAGTTGAAGGAAACCCAAATTTCAATTTCATTTGGGGAGTCAGCAAGGTAAAAGAATTTATAAACTAGAAATCCTCACTTAACACTCTTTGATCAATTGGAGCTCTAGCAGTGGACACTTTTGTAAGTAACTTTTGGAAAAAATGTGCAGCATTCTCAGCAATAACATTGCTTTCAAGTAATTTTTCCCCATTAGCATTGATGATAAAGGGTATGGCATTACATTTTATTTTATATTGAATACAGGCTCAGTAGAATTTAGTATTTCAGTCCCCATCCTTGAATTTGCAAATTGCAGCTTTCTATCTATGGAAATTCTGCTGCCATTCAATTGCAGTGCAAAGTTTCTGTTGGCTAGCAAAAAGAAGGCCA
This sequence comes from Papilionanthe hookeriana x Papilionanthe teres, assembly GCA_022702705.1. Classification (NCBI taxonomy): domain Eukaryota; kingdom Viridiplantae; phylum Streptophyta; class Magnoliopsida; order Asparagales; family Orchidaceae; genus Papilionanthe; species Papilionanthe hookeriana x Papilionanthe teres. The sequence continues at coordinate 111,778,420 of CM040427.1, read as the reverse complement.
CACTGTGAATCATCCAACTGTGCAACTATCTCTAAATCCACCACCTCTTTCTCAGCGTGATCCATAGCTTTAAAGTTGTCCCTAATGGATTTCTAACTCGACTTCTTGAGGGCCTTACACACTTTCATATAAGTAACTTTAGTTTGGTAAAAGGATTGGGATGAAAGCACCCAATCCAATTAGAAGAAACAATGCTAAGGAACTTCTGACGTTCAGACTAAAAGTTAAGATACCTGAAAGGAGGAGGTCTGGATGGAAAAGTTGAAGCAGTAATAATGATCAAAAGAGGCCTATGATCTGAACCAGCAAGACTCAAGTGAGTAACATTAGTATGCAGAAAATTCTGAATCCACAAGTTATTCAATAGAATCCTGTCAAACCTTTCCCAAATGCTACCTCTCCTTTAAGTAAACTATGACTCTTGAAAGCCCAAGTCAAAAAGGCCTGCCTTCTGAATATTGTCATTGAAGGTGGTAAGCTTATTGATGCATGAAGTCATGCCCCCCATCTTTTCAGCAGTAGAGCCAATGCAGTTAAAATCCCCTCCAAGAATCTAGCAGGACTGGACCTGTTGACTGATCACATGTAATTCTTGTCAGAGCTCCATCCTAGCAGTTTTGTTTCATCCAGCATACACAAAAGTGGCAAAAATTTCATGTCCATTCATTCTCACAATAAGAGGAAAAAATTAGGGATGATCAATTACTACAAACCAATGGATTTCCTTCCTGTAAATTATCTAAATCTTATTGGAAATGTTAGCAAACAAAGAGCAGCAAGAGAATCTATTTAATAACTTATGCGGGTTTTTATGAACCATAGGTTCAAGTATGATAATACACCACAACTTATATTTTTTATAAAAATGAATCAGTCTTTTTTGGGCAAAGGAATGGGCAATACCCCATATATTCCAACAAAGGAGATTAATCATGTTGAAGAGGGGGGTGGATGATGTGAGGGATAGGATTTGGATCTGGTTCTTCCTCTACTAGTACTAGGGGAAGACCCTTGACTAGGCAAAAGGGAAACTTTATCATCCAGGGATTTGGGTAGATTTTTTAACTTTTGGAGCTCATTAGCACATTTCTTTTTCTTCTTTGCCTTTTGTACTTGCCATTCAGAATCCAGTGCTTCTTGCATAGCCCCTATCTGTTCTAGAGAAGGGGCATCAAGACTCCTTTGAACAGAGGGGGATGAATTATCTGAGTCCTCGATGTCAGAGACAGGTCTCCCAAAGTCATAACTTCAGTTGGAGCTTGTTATACTTCCTAAATGGTAGGTGGTTGGGTCTCCACTAGAACAGTTCTATCCAAAGCTAGATCAGACATTGGGAATTCTCCATTGTGCTCAACATCTGAGTGAAGGTGTTCCCTTGAAGGCACCCACTAAATACTGACAAGTGGCTTAATAGACCCCAGAGGCCCAGTAGTTTTTTTTTTTTGGAGGAGGACTAAGCCTGTAGTATGTGTCTCTTACATGCCAAAATAACCTAAAATGATTACAAAATAGAGGCCTTTGTTCTATCACCACATCTTGCAAAAATCCTTCTTCTGTATCAGTACATATCAATACCCTTTAAAGATCAGGGAAGGTAATGTCCCTCTCCACTAGCACTCTAGCAGCTGCTGGCCTTGCCGTGTCATGAGTGGGAGGGTCCACATTAAGAGGTGTGCCCAAAGCCCTACTGATACTAAAAGTAGCATTTGTGTGATGTGATAGGATAGGTAAATCAAGGAACCTAACCCAGGTGGGTATAATGGAGGGCTCCTTATTAGGATCAAAATCAGGGGTCCACTTGATAATCATTGGTGATCCAACAATCAAGAGGGTTTGTTTTGCAAAAATCCTTGCATAGTCCTCTTCATTTGATAATGTTATAAGAAGATGTCTGCCATCCATAAGCCCAAGTTTCCATTGTCATCCAATGTTTTGTTCATCCTTACTAGCTCCATTTTAGGATGCCCATACTGAAACTTTCCAGTAAGGGTGAACTTGAGTGCATCATTTAAAGTGTTCATCTCCTGAGAGGTGAAAATAATAGCAGGTTTCCCATCTTTAACGTCATGGGGTCTAATGAAAGGGTGAACACCTTTTCCCGTAGCTGCAACATGCAGAGCTTGAGGGAACACCAAATGATCAAAATTTTTTGGAATGGTCTGCCCCTTACACATAGCACATGCATAAGTGGCCTTGGCCCACTGTGCATTAACTTCCACATCAATGGGGTAGGATGAGGCCATAACTCCAGAAAAACACTAAAGAACAAAGGGCACACAAAGTGAACAAGAGCAACTAGAAATGACAAGTCTAAGTCAAAGACAAACCCAGACAGCAAAATAAGGTAAAGCAGTAGGCAAGAAATAGCCCAGATCCACCACTGCTCCAACAAAGACCAATGGAACAATACTCCAAATCAAACTAGCCTTTGCCCGGGAAAACCAAAAAGCACTAAGTGAAAAAAAAGAGAAGCCAAACCACAATGCAAGCCTCTAACAAACCCTAACAGTCAGGAAGCAGCAACAAGCACCAGTTGAGTTCCGCCAGGGAGTCATCCACGACTCCCAAACCCTAGTAGGGAAAACCTTACTGCCACCATGATATTATATATATATATATATATATATATATATATATATATATATATATATATAATGGCTGCTAGGTTTGCTCTGCTAGGGTTTGGGGGTCAGGGATGACCCCCTGGAGGCGCCTACTGGTTTCTTGCAAGGTAAGGTTCTTCCCTGGTGGCTGGTTGTCTTGGCTGGCTGGGGGTGAGTTGGTGTCTCTGGTGGCTTTGCTTAGTGCTGTTTTCCCCCTTCCCTGGCTCTCAAGTTTTGAATTATGCTACTATTCCATTGTGCTGGCTGGTGTTTACTTTCCCGGGCTATGTTTTTTTCATCTTGGATTACTGTTACATTGGAACTAAGTTGTTTTTGTTCCTTTAAGTGGGGGTGTTTGGCCTGATGGCTTACCCCATAGACCTTGACACTAATATTCAATGGACAAAAGCCACTTATGCTGGTGTTGTAGGCAACAGTTCATCTACTGTCTCCTCTTCAGAGTCTCTTGTTTTTCCCCAGTTCCTACACGATGCAGCTGCTGGCAGATTTACCTGCCCCTTTGTCCACCCCACTGGTTCTATGGAGCGTGAACCGGCTGTCAACTTCACTGACCAGGAACTAGCTCAACTGAATGATGAGGTGAAATTTACACTTATAGGGAAATTTGCTCTAGGACATCCTAAGATGGAATTGGTGAGAGAGTACTTTGAATCCATTCAATTCATTGGCAAGTGGCAAATTGGATTGCTTAATGGAAGGCATCTGCTGATTCAACTAAATACTGAGGAGGATTATGCAAGACTTTTTTCAAACAATCCATTACCATAGCAGGTTCTGAGATAAAGTTCTTGAAATGGACCCCAGACTTCGACCTAAAAAAGGAGCCACCTGTTGTTCCAATTTGGTTCAAATTCGTTGAGCTCCCTATCCATTTTTACAATCAAAATGCACTCTTCAATATAGCCAAAGCTTTGGGTACCCCCTTCAGATCTGATGGCCACACAAAGAACAAAGCTAGGCCTACAGCTGTTAGAGTGCAAGTGGAAAGAGATGTCACACTTCCCACCATTAAAAGGCTTTGGATTGGCTCTGATAATGAGGCCTTTTGGCAAGAGGTTATCATGGAACAAACACCCTACTATTGCACCCACTGTAGGATGTTTGACCACACTTTGAGTAGGTGCTTCAGAGTACACCCACCACCCAAAAGAAGTTCTAAACCCCTCCCTGGGGGTATCTGATCCTGATCCAACACCTACCCCTCAATCCCCATCTCCCACTACTCCCCTCCCACCCTTTCCTGTTTCACCCCTTGTGGCCCCTCCCATTTTTGCTACTCCTACTCCACCTAACCCCTTTGCTCCCCCTCTAACTAAAATTGTAACCCATCTTGATAACCTTTCCCCACCTATTTGCACCACTTTGAATGGTGGTGCCTTTAATCAGATTTCTTGTGGCCCCACTCCTCATCCTGCTGATCACCTCGACCCACATTTGATTGATAACATAGATGTAACTAGACTCTCCCAGAAGTCAATTAAGGAGATGAAAGGGATAATCTCTTTTGATACTGAGCAACTTAAGAAAGTTTTGGAAGAGAAAGAGACTATTCTGTGTGATGGTTACCAACCTGAACATTTGGAGAACATAGAATCTCGGCAAGATTACTCTCCTCTATTTGCTGAAAATGCTAGGTATCTTACCACTGCCTCTCTGGAGGTAGGCTCAGAAATTTGTGTAGAGGAGTATAGCTCTGAAGCTGGAAACACTTTTCTACCTTCTGATTCCACTAGAGGAGATATACTGGAACAACTGCAGGAGATGGCTGATAATGTTGAAGAGGCTTGGAATGTCCAGAAGCAAAGGAGAAGAAAAAGAGAAATGTTGGAGTTAAAGAACTTATCTCAGAACAATATAATTGAAGTTAATTTAAATTCTCCAAAGCCATCCCTCCCCGGTTGACTAGGGCTGGGAAAGCTTTGCACCATGAATAATCTATTGTGCTGGAATGTTAGGGGAATTTCTAATCCCGGTTCCCTTAGTAGAATTCTCGAAATTAACAGGATTCATAAATTTTGGATAAATGCTTTACTTGAACCTTTAGTGAAGAAGAATATCTCTACTTATTCTAAAAAATTCCATGGCTGTGAGTTTTATAGCAATTGTAATAATAAAATCTAGATATTCTGCAAGAAAGAATTGCATTGTAATCTGCAGGTAGACAATCCTCAATTTCTTCACTTTGACTTTGCTCTTGATCAATTTAATGGTTTAGCCACCCTCATTTATGCTGGAAGTTCTACTGATGCTAAAAATATGTTATGGGCTGATCTAAAAAGCATTCCTGGCTCTTCTGATAAAAATTGGATAGTTGGGGGAGATTCTAATAGTATAAAGGATCCAAGTGAGAAAATGGGTGGCAGAACCCCCAATCTGAATGCATTGATGCAATTTTCTAACAATATCAACACTTCTGGCTTATTTGATTTAGGGTTCTTTGGTACATCCTTCACCGGGAAAAGAAGTCACCTTCTAGAGAGACTAGATAGATTTCTGGTTAATAGCAATTGGATGGAAACTTCTCCCATTACACAAGTGCATCATCTCACTAGAACTACTTCTGATCACTCCCCTCTTCTCATCAGAATCTCTCTGGGAAATCTGTACAAACAAGCTAGCTTCAGGTTCCTTAATGTTTGGGCTGATCATAAGGATTTCCTCTTAGTTGTGCAAGCTGGTTGGACCACCCCTTCTCTACCTGAGGAGAATCCTCTAATCAGACTTTGGAGATTGCAAAAGAATTTAATATTCCACCTGAAGAAATGGAATAAGGAAACTTTTGGCAATATCTTCCTACAAGTTCAACATGTTGAACAGGTTTTAGAAGCACTAGAACAAGCTCAAATTAATGGTATGGAGAATGATTCGGAGATTATTGAAGCCCAATCCAAATTATTACATGCCATTGATGTGGAAGAAAAATTTCTGCAACAGAAACCAGCTATCAACAAACATCAATATTGGGACAGGAATTCTAAATATTTCCATGCAATCATCAAATACAGAAGACAACTAAATGTATTTCAATCAAGGACCATCAAAGCAATTGGATCACAGAGCCTTCACTAATTGCCAAGAGTGCAGTCTATCATTTCAAATCCTTGTTAGCTGCTGATATAGACTCCCCTCCTTCTATTCATCCTGGGATCTTTGATGCAGAAAGGATCTACACACAATAATTACAACTAACAAACATATCTGATTAAAAAGAAATCAAAGCTGCACTAAATTCTATTGATGGTAATAAAGCAGTAGGTCCTGATGGATTTACTTTCCATTTTCTACAGGAGGGCTTGGGATTTAATTAAAGGTGATGTCATTGCTGCAATTCAAGCCTTTTTCTCTGGTACCAATCTCCTCCCTTACTTCTCCTCTACTACCATGGTGCTGATTCCTAAAGACAAAAAAGAAAACTAGTTGGAATGACTTCAGGCCAATAAGTCTAACCAACACATTAACTAAAATTATTAGCAAAATCCTAGTAAGTAGACTCCAACCTCATCTCCACAAACATATCTGTCCTAACCAATTGGCTTTTGTAAAGGGAAGAAATATCACTGATAATATCTTATTAGCTCAAGAACTGCTACAAGACTTAGACAAGCCTAACAGAGATCAGAATTTAATACTCAAGTTGGACTTGAAGAAGGCTTATGATTCAATCAGCTGCCACTTTATTGACACTATATTGAAAGGTAGAGGCTTCAATCCACAATTTTGTAATCTGATCAAAAGATGGATTTCCAACAACAACTACAGTATTCTGGTTAATGGTTCTTGCCATGGTTTTTTTTCTGCTGGGAGGGGAATCAAGCAAGGAGATCCTTTGTCACCTACCATATTCATCCATGCCTTTGATTATTTCTCAAGAATTCTGAATCAACCTCATTTATCTTATCCATATATGTGTTACCATCACTGCTCCACTCCTATTGTTAGTCACCTAGCCTATGCTGATGACATTATTGTTTTTACTAATGGCAGCAAACCGGCCATTAAAAAAACCATGTTGATTCTGGAATATCTGAAGGAAGTTGCTGGGTCAGTTCTTAGCTGGTAAGAATTGTAAAGCTTCTATCATCACCTGGATAAAATCTTTTACTGGCTTTTTCCTCCCCCATTGCACCCACTAAATATCTGGGAATCCAACTGCTGAAAGGCAAGAGACAACAAACACAATATGATGAGGTAATCTATAAGATCACTTCCTATGTCAGCTGTTGGACCAATACCTTCCTTTCCAATGGAGGTAGAATTACTTTGCTACAAAGAATTCTATCCACTTTCCTCTCTACACCCTCCAAATGATTAAATTGAAAAAAAGCACCCAGAAACTATTAGCCACTACATTTAATAAGTTCCTGTGGGAAGGACAGCACTCTCAAAAGCATTGGGCTGTTTGGAACAAACTGTGCAAACCCGTAGCTGCTGGTGGGTTGGGGTTCAAGAGCTTCCAACAAATGAGTGATCTATTCTATATTAAGAAGTGGATTAAATTTTGGCAAAATGACTCATTATGGTCTTCCTTTCTAAGATATAAGTATTGCAAAAAATCCCACACAAACCTAGTACAACCAAAACTGGGTGATTCCATCCATTGGAAAGGACTCTTGAAAATCAGAGAATAAGCCAATGATATTTTCTACTGGGAACTGGGCTCTGGAAAAATTAACTTATGGCACGATAATTGGCTTAATGACTCTGACCCCCCCCTCGCTTCCCCTCTGATTATGACTCTAATTTGACTATTTTTGATTTCTGGCAAGAGGAACAATGGGATACTGCTGCACTCAAGTAGGGGGTTCAGGAAGATACTATCACTGAAATTTTGGAAATCCCCTTGGACTCTTCCAAACCTGATAAACTAATCACAAAAAACCCTTCCCACATATCCTTAAGTTTGTACATTCAACTCAGAACTCATCACTGGCATAAAATAGATTGGGGGCAAAAGTATTTGGTGCAAGGAACTTACTCCTTCTATGTCATTTTTTAGTTGGAGTTTATTTCATAGCTTCCTACCTTTGGATGATATCCTTAAACTGAAGGGTCTTAAAAGTGCTTCTAGATGCTAGCTTTGCTTTTCTAATGAGGAAACTATTCAACATCTTTTTCTTGATTGTCCTGTGGTTCAAAAGGTTTGGTACCTTACTCTCATCAAACTTAATCTTAGACATGATCTCTTTCATTGGAACTCTATTTTGTCTTGTTGGACGGACTGGCATGAGTTATAGAAATCACATATCCCTTTAATTGTATTCTAGTTTATCTGGATGGCAAGAAACAAGACAAAGTATCATGGAGTTCTCTCCAACAGTAGGTTGATCTCCTTACATTGTTGCAGCTACATGCAGAAACTGTACTCTCATAGTTCTCCCTTTCCAAAATCCAAGTCTAAGGTGAATTTAATTAAATGGACCCCTGCTCCTTTACCCTGGATTAAAATTAATTCAGATTGTAACTACCTCAATAATGCTGCAGGAATAGGCGGTGTGTGTAGTAATCACATTGGTCAATGTCTATGGTGGTTCCAATCCCCCATCTGTTCCTCCTCAGCTCAAGAAACGGAGATAGCAGCAATCTTCTGGGATATCAAGAAGGTAATTAACTACAACCACTTAGTCATTGAATCTGATGCCTCTCAGATCATAAACATGCTTTAGGGTACAGCCCCCATTCCTCATCATCTGGTTTACTAGAGTCGGAAGATTACTCACCTTACTCTTAATATCCATGTATAGTGGAGTCACATCAGAAGAGAAGGAAACCAACCAGCCAACTGGCTTGCCAAAACAACCTCCTCCACACAAATGATTATTTTTTATAATTCCCCTCATGCTCAATTATCTAATTTACTGAAAGGGGACTCTTTGGCTCTTCCTTTCATTAGAAGGGCCTGACTTTTTGTTTCATTTTGTTATGGGTGTTGTTGGGATTCATCCCCCCTCCTCTCCTAAACTTTTTGTACTGATTCCCCTTTATTAACATGCAAGGAGCCTAGTGCTCTTTTTAGATAATATATATATATATATATATATATATATATATATTTCAAAAAGGTGCTTTTATTCCATGAAAAAAATTAATTTATAAGTCTAAAATGCGGCATCTGTAGGAGGTCCCAATGAAGCAAAAAAGTAAGGGGGGAAAAAGGGGATGAAGAAACAAAAAGAACTTGAGAGGACAAACCCTACCTAACAAGCTAGTGAGCAGGTTTGTTACCTTCCCTAAAAATAAAAGAAAAATGTACATTGACCAATGTCATGAGATGTCTGATTTTGTTGAGCCAGATATTGTGATGCCAAGCAGACTGGGCTTCCTCCTCCACAAGCTTGATCAGAACTACAGAATCTACTTCCACTCATAGTGTGACCCAAGAGGCCGATATGGCAAACCTAATGGCCCAAAAGACAGCTACCAATTCAGCTTCCAAGGCATCAGCCACCACCACAAGAGCATGGAAGAATAATAGGCATTTCCTAGAGTGAATTCTAAAGACTCCTACATTCCTAGCTTCCTTAACCAAGAAACTTCCATCAGTTTTAACTTGATTGTAGAAGACATGGGAGGTTTCTAAACAATAGTACAAATCCTTGGGGAGGCCCTTTGCCCAAAAAAAATGATTAAGAATGTTGGGGAAGTTTTATATTGAATTAACTTTTGAGTAAAGTTAGTGCAGTTGTTCACCACTGTTGCCATAGCACAAGGTGTCCCTTGAAATTTAATCTGGTTCCTAGCCATCCAATGGAATTAGGTAGCAATCAAAGGGACCACCCCAATCTTACTAGAGCACAAACTATGCCAGCAGACATGGAGAAGATCCCATTGAAACAACTCCCTTTTAATGATCGTTTTACTGAGTAAAGTCTACCAAAATTGTTTAGAAAATTTGCACTCAAAGATGAGATGAGTCACAGTTTCCTCCTCCTTAGAAAAAAAGCAAAAATCTTGAAGGGCCTCTAAGACCCTTGAGCTTTAATATAACATCAGTTGGAATAAGCTTAAGAAGTACTCTCCAGCAGAAGAAGGACATAGATGGTGACAGGTATTTATTCTATATCACCTCCCCCCATGGAATCTGGTCCCAACTGAAACATTTGGCATAAACAGCTTTGGTAAGGCTCTAGCAACAGTGGGTTTGCTAAATAACTTTATCAGGCCTATCTCTATGAAAAGGAAGGCTAGTAATTTTCTTCACAATAGGACCCGGAACAATAGACTGAAGGATGGGAATTGACCACCTGCTGTTAAGCCAGCAATCAGCAATTTTGAGTTTGAGGTTAGGGGGTTCACTGCCAAGGAGAAGCCACTCCTTGGGGAACCAATTATCCCTCCAAAAAAGAACTTCCCCACTTCCAAGATCCCAAATATACAATTCTTCTCCAATACTTCTAACTTGGAGAATTTGGACCCATAACTTGGAGTCCCCCAGTTTTCTGACAACCTAAGAAGGATGGACATCTTTACAATATTACCCAACTTGAATTTTGCCCATAAGGAGGATATTGATCTATATTTTATCCATAGCTTGTAAAAATTAACCTGTTGTAGCTGAATAAGACCCTTGACTCCCAAGCCACTAGCCATAATAGGCTTAGCCACTTTCTGCCAAGAAGCCCAATGCATCTGCTGTCTTTGCCCAGACCATAAGAACCTTTTGAATGCCCTTTCTAACTGTGATTGAGTGCTGTTTTTTGTCGCAGTCATTTGGAGAATGTAAAAGGGAATATTTTGAGTATGCTCTTGAGGATGGTGAGTCTGCCTCCATTAGAAAGAAAAGACTAGGTCCAACAAGAAAGATAGGAGTGGATATTGTTGAGAATTTCACAAATTGGCATTGTTTGACTCTTCATGTAATGAGCTGAACACCAAGATACTTAATAGGGAGCTGAGTATTGGTGAAGCCAGTAAAGTCTAAAGCTCATTGTCTAGTATGTGGATGCTGCCTTTTTGAGAACATCAGTTGACCTTTTGCAGGGTTTAAAACCATCCTAGATGTGGATTCAAAAACATTTAGACAATGGCAGACCCTCTTGACAACATTTTTGTGGCCACTGTAAAAAATCATGATGTCATCAGCATACACCAGATGAGACATTGCTACATTTGATCTATGGTGATATCTGGTGTAACTTTGTGATAGTAGAGTTCTGTTAAGTAATCTGGACAAATAATCCATGACAATAATAAAAATAGTTGGTGATGGTGGGTCTCCTTTTTTCAGTCCTCTAGTAGCTGTGAAAGACCCCCAAGCTTCGCCATTGATTAGAATACAATTGGAATTAGAGAGAAGCCACCTGTGTATGAGAGAAAAAAATCTATTGTTAAATCACTTTGCAGCAAGGATATCAAGGATGAACTGTCAATCAATTGTGTTATATGACTTCTTAATATACAACTTGTAGGTCAAGTTGCCACCTCTACAAGGCTTATCTAAATCAAGAAGTAATTCTTAAGCAAGAAAAACATTGTAAAATATAGATCTTCTGATCCAAGAAAAAAATACTTATTTTTATGCCTTGATTTTTATTAAATTTTAAGGATATTATGCTTTAATGAAAGGTATTTTTGTGTTTTTGGATGTAGGTGATACAAAAATGTTTAAGAAGGAGAAAAATATGAAAAAGGAGCAAAAAGGAGCAAAAATGAGCAAAAATAGAGCCAAAATGCAAAATTATCAAAATTACTAGCCTAGCGCCTATGCGCCAGAGTCTGGCGCCTAAGCGCCAGCTCGATACAGAAAACTGTTAAGTTTTTGACTACTTTTGGGTGGTTATTTTGATGGTATGAGCAGTTATTGGACCTTCTAGAAGAGTGGCAGTTGTTCTTGGTTTATAGGACATGTGATACAATGTATTTGGACGCTTCAAAATGGTTTTAATCGCTAAGAGGTGCGATCCAAAGTGAAGAGGTGATGAACTAGACGCAGTGTCCGACACCTAGGCGCCAGATTCCGGTGCCTAGGTGCCAGACACACCTTCTAGAAGATTCATTGAATGTGGACACATTTTGAAGAGGTGCCTTGAGGCAACCCTTGAAGCCTATAAATAGGAGGGTATTCCTTCAGAGAAAACGCCTCATCTACCCCTCCTATCTAGAGTCCAACCTAGAGAGAGAATTAGAGAGATCATATTAGGGCCACCTTTTTACTTTCCTTCATAAATTAGTGAGTTTATTTTAGAGTTTGTATTTAGAGTTTGAAAGAGTTGGTGCATCTGTAGTTCATTACGCTGTGGAGTTAGTAGGAATCAGAAGCTCAGTAGGAGAAACATCTAAGATAAGTATTTTTATTTTGATTTAAAGTTTATTTATTATGTTTTATTATTTAATTTCAATGTGTTGTGAGTAATTACTTAACTTTCTTCTTTCAATTATGAAAAGATAAATAAGATAATACAAAATTCATCGGAGAATTAAAAATCATATATTTTCAAAACATTGTGATGATATTAATACTGGTTCTCAATTTACTATTTAAATTGGTCATTTACATTGTTAAAACCTGTTGAAGAGTTTTGAGACCTAGAAGGAGATGAATTCTTAACTTATAGATATCACATGAATCTTTAGGTAGTTGAAGGCCTTGTGCGGGTTATTCAAGGTGAAATGCAAATAAATAGGAAGATATTATATATTGGGCGTAGAATTGATAAGTTTTTAGAGTGACAGACTAATATCTTATGATTTGGTTTATAGAAAAGGAAAGGGTCACTAGTAGGGAGGACCATAGCCACCCTTAGACATCTAGTAGTGTGAGTCTAGATTAACCCATTCTACTAACAATACATCCGGACCTGATATATAGGCTAGCCAATGTTCTTTGCACTTGGATCAAAGGGTAAAGAATATGAATGCTTCTATTTGGCAAAATACCATAAATTTATATTCTCCACGAATATTATCATTATCTTAGAAAATCTTGGATTAATTGAAAGGGAGAAAGTTGCTTTCTTATTGCTATTTACATCAATTATTTTATTTTTGTTTTATTATTGTATCAAGTAAATTAAATATATTTTATTTTTTATTATAAAAGAAATAATTTAAAATAAAAATATTTAAAGATCTATAACTCTCTCCTTGTGGGAACGATACTGGGGTCTTTGTTTCAAAGCCCTATATTACTTGAAACGATAAGTATACTTGCGTAGTACCCCTAGTGTGTAAAATATTTTCCATAAAATTATATTTATATACACTAGCCGCTATTATTATTTATAACATATATTTTTGAAAGCATTAATTAGTATGTTGATCTTCGGAGGACTTCGGGTCAAGTTTTTGGCGCCGTTGCCGGGGAAGAAGATTTTAGTACGCATATATTTATATCGGGTCAAGTTTTTGGCACCGTTGCAGGGGAGAGCAGAGGCAAACTTTTAGTTTTTAAGTATTTTTATTTTATTCATTTTTCTTTATTATAAAAAAAATTAAAAAAAGCATATATATAATAATAATATTTATTTTAATTCTTGCTAATAGACTTTTTATGCGTAGTTCTGGATCTGAAGGATTATTACCTTTAGATTCTGAATTAGAAAGAACTGTTAGAAAAATTAAAAAAGGAAAAGAAATTCAAAAATTTCAAGAAATGACTAATTTACATAACAAGTTACAAAATCCAATTGAAATTAATGATCAAAATGTTTATAAACCATAAAGGGATTATGCTAACCCTACAGTTGATGAACTTCATAGTAGTATTCAAATACCCACTGTAGATGCTAATTCTTTTGAGCTTAAACCGTCTATTATTCAAATGGTTCAAAACAATCAATTTAGTGGAACACTAAATGAGGATCCAAATTTACACCTTGCGAGTTTTTTAGAACTTTGTGCTACCTTTAAATATAACAATGTTTCGATGATGCTATTAAGGCTTAGACTCTTTACTTTTTCTTTAAGAGATAAAGCAAATATGTGGTCGAACTCATTAGCAACAAGTTCTATTAAAACATGGGCTGAAATGGCACAAAAATTCCTTGCTAAATATTTTCCTCCTTCTAAAACTGCTAAATTAAGAAATGATATTACTTCATTTAGTCAATTTGACGAGGAGACAATTTATGAAACTTGGGAAAGATTTAAAGAACTATTAAGAAAATGTCCTCATCATGCTTTACCTGATTGGTTAATTATCCAAACATTTTATAATGGATTAATTAGATCTTTAAAATCAATTATTGATGCTCTGTCTTGGAGGTTCTTTAATGTCTAAATCATTTGAAGAAGCTTACACTTTAATTGAAGAAATGGCTAACAATAATTTTCAATGGCCTTCTGAAAGGATTAATCCTAAAAGAATGGCAAGTATTCATGATAATGAAGTCTTTTCTATTTTAGCTTCACAAGTAGCAGCAATATCTAAGAAATTAGATAGTTTTGCTATTAATATATCACATAATAACTCTACTATTATAAAGATTCTCAAACTATTGAATCTTTACAAGCTATTGCTAGTAAAAATAATCCTTATTCAAATTATTATAATCCTGGATGGAAAAATCATCCTAATTTTAACTGGAATAATTCACAACAATGGGGTAATAATCAATCTCATCCTACTGGAAATTGGAATAATCAAGTTAATTAAAACTATAAACCACCTGGATTTAACAATCAACATAAAAAGTTATCTATATAAGAATTAATTTTACAACTAAGTAATCAATTACAAAATCAAAATACTGCTATTCGTAATATTGAGAATCAAATGGGACAAATCGCTAATTTAATTAATTATAGACCCCCAAGAACACTTCCTAGTAATGTTGAAATCAATCGAAAAGAAACTAGAAAAGAACATGAATATGTTAAAGCTGTACAACTTAGAAGTGGAAAGGAATTAAAAGAAAGAATGCAGAATGAAATTGAAAATGAGATTGAGGTTGAAGAGATTGAAAATTCTAAAGAAACTCCTTCTCCTAATAAAGATCAAATTGATATTTCTATTAATATGGAAGTTGAAAAACCACCACCACCTTTTCCTCAAATACTTAAACAGCAGAAGCTTGATCATCAATTTTTAAGTTCTTTGAAATTTTTATGAAACTTACTATAAACATACCTTTTGCTGAAGCTTTGGAACATATGCCAACTTATGCAAAATTTATGAAAGATATTTTAAGTAAGAAATGAAGATTTGAAGCTTTTGAAACTGTTGCATCAAGTGAAGAATGTTGCAATAATTAAAAAGAAATTACCTCAAAAACTTAAAGATCCTGAAAGTTTTACTATACATTGTGCTATTGGAGAAACGTTTTGTGGAAAAGCTTTATGTGATTTAGGAGCAAGTATTAATCTCATGCCATTTTCTATTTTTCGAAGGTTGAATTTAGGAGAGATTACTCCCACCACTCGTAACCCTTCGGTTAGCTGATAGATCTATCACTTACCCTAAAGGAGTTATAGAGGATGTTCTTGTTAAAGTACATAAATTTATCTTCCCTGTAGATTTCATTGTACTTGATATGGAAGAAGATAAAGAAATACCCATTATTTTAGGGAGGCCTTTATTAGCGACCAGACAAGCTATGATTGATGTACAAAAAGGAGAATTAACCATGAGTGTTAATGATCAAGAGATTAAATTTAATGTCCTTAAATCAATGAAGTACCCTGACAAAGAAAAATGTTATCGAATGGATATAATTGATTATTTAATCGAGAAACATTATCAAGAAAAATGTAAAGTCATTTCTGAAGAAAAATTTGAATTATTAACCGATGAAGATGAAGAACTAAAAGAAGAAGAAACTCATTATATTAAAGATAATTGGGAAACTTTGGACGTAACTCAAAATGATATACTTTTACTCTCAATTAAAAAAGCCCCTGAACTGGAATTAAAAATGTTACCTTCACATTCAAAGTATGCATTTCTGGGAAATTCATTAACTTTACCTGTTATTATTTCTTCTGAGCTAAGTAAAGATCAAGAAGAAAAATTGATAGGAGTGTTAAAGAATTATAAGAAAGCATTTGGTTGGACAATTGCTGACATAAAAGGAATAAGCCCGTCCATTTATATGCATAAAATTTTAATGGAAGAAAATTTTAAACCTACTATTGAACCGCAGAGAAGATTAAATCCTATCATGAAAGAGGTTGTTAAAAAATAAATTGTTAAATGGTTAGATGCTGGTATTATTTATCCTATTTCGAATAGCCAATGAGTAAGTCATATTCATTGTGTTCCAAAGAAAGGACGAGTAACTGTCATTGTCAATGATAAAAATGAACTAATTCCTACAAGACAAGTTACTGGATGGTGAAATTGCATTGATTATAGGAAATTAAATGACGCAACTAGGAATGATCATTTTCCTTTACCTTTCTTGGATCAAATGCTTGATAAATTAGCTGGACACTCATATTTCTATTTTCTTGATGGATATTCTGGATATCATCAATTACCTGTTGCTTCTGAGGACTAAGAGAAAACAATATTTACAAGTCCTTATGGAACATTTTCCTTTAGAAGAATGCCTTTTGGTTTATGTAATGCACCTGCAACTTTTGAAAGATGTATGATGTCAATATTTTGTGATTTGATTGACAAAGGAATTGAAATATTCATGGACAATTTTTCAGTTTTTAGAACTTCTTTTGAATCTTGTTTGGAAAATATTTCCAAAATTCTGAAAAGATGTGAAGAAACAAACTTAGTTCTTAACTGGGAAAAATGTCAATTAATGGTCACAGAAGGCATTGTACTTAGTCACAAGATTTCACAAAAAGGGATGAAAGTAGATCAAACAAAAGTGAAAATTATTGCTGAATTACAACCACCTACGACTGTTACTATGTGAGAAGTTTTCTAGGTCATGCTGTATTTTATAGAAGATATATAAAGGATTTTTTAAAAATTGCTAAACCTCTTTGTCATTTATTGGAAAAAGATGTTAAATTTGAATTTAACAAAGACTGTGTTAATTCTTTTAATATTTTAAAAGAAAAATTAATAACTGCACCTATCATTATTGCACTAATTGGAATAAATCTTTTGAATTAATGTGCGATGCAAGTGATTTTGCAATTGGAGCTGTATTGGGACAAAAATATGAAAAAATTTTCAAAGTTATATATTATGCTAGTAAAACTCTTACTGAAACTCAAAGAAATTACACTACTACTGAGAAAGAGCTTCTAGCTATAGTATATGCCTTCGATAAATTTAGACCTTATCTTATTGGTACTAAATGCATAGTTCATACTGATCATTTCGCTATTAAATATTTAATGTCAAAAAAAGATGCTAAACCTAGACTAATAAGATGGGTTTTACTTCTACAAGAATTTGATTTTCAAATAGTGGATAAAAAAAGAACGGACAACCAAATTGCTGATCTTTTATCTAGAATTAAGAATGATGTTATTACTGAAGAAAACATAAATGAGAAATTTCCTGATGAACATTTATATGTTATTCAAGGATACCAAACACCTTGGTATGCGGATATAGTTAACTATTTAGTTAGCAATATTCTACCTTATGGATTGTATAAAAAATTTATTAAGAAATTTAAAAATAATGCTAAATATTATATTTGAGAAGATCCTCATTTATTTAAATTAGGAAGAGATTCTATAATTCGAAGATACGTACCTTATGAAGAAACTTATGCTATCATTTAAAAATGTCATGATTCCGATTTTGGAGGACACTTTGGAGCAGATAAAACTGCATTTAAAATTTTAAATTCAGGATTTTATTATCCTACTTTATTTAGAGATGTGAGACATTATGTTAAAACATGTGATCGATGTCAAAGGATGGCAAATATATCCAAGCAAGATGAAATGCCTTTAAACTATATATTGGAAGTTGAAATTTTTAATATATGGGATTTAGACTTTATGGGACCATTTGTACCATCATCTGGAAAAATTCATATTTTATTAGCAGTTGATTATGTTTCAAAGTGGATTTAAGTTGTAGCTTTGCCTAACTGTGACTCCAAAAGTGTATCTAAATTTTTAAAGAAGAAGATTTTTTCAAGATTTGGAATGCCTAAGGTAATTATCACAGATGGTGGAAGTCATTTTAGAAATATAAGAATTCAATCATTACTGCAAAAATTTGGAATCAAACATAAAATTGTAATTGCATACCACCCACAAACAAGTGGAATGACTGAAGTATCAAACAGAGAAATTAAAAGAATTTTAGAGAAGACTGTTAATCCTAAAAGAACTGATTGGGTTGATAGACTTGATTCTGTATTATGGGCTTATAGAACAGCTTATAAGACACCAATCAGAATGTCACCTTACCAATTAGTTTTTGGAAAACACTGTCACTTACCTGTTGAACTTGAACATAAAGCTTAATGGGTGATAAAGAAGTTTAATTCTGATTTGAATATTGCAGGAGAAAAATGATTATTGCAATTGAATGAGATGGATGAAATAAGAAATGAATCATATGATAATGCAAAAATTTAAAAAGAGAAAATGAAGGTATTACGTGATAAAAAGATTTCAGGAAAAATATTTGAGCCTGGACAAGAAGTATTACTATTTAATACTCGTTTAAGACTTTTTCCTGGAAAATTGAAAACAAAATGGATAGGACCATATATAATTGAAAAAGTATACCAATATGGAGCTGTGGATATTAAAGACCCCAAAACAGAAAATTTTTTTAAAGTTAATGGATTAAGATTAAAGGCTTATTTGGGAGACATTAAAAAGATTTATAAAGAGACTTATGAATTAAGTCAACCTGATTAAAGAATTACTTAGGTTGGGCTAATGACATTAAACCAAGCGCTTAATGGGAGACAACACCTTGTCGGCATATTTTTAGGTTGTAAGTTTAATTCTCAAAAGGGGTCGCCTGCATAAATTGTCGGTGAATTTAGATTTTAAATTTAATTTAAATAAATATATATATAATTTAGAAAGTAGCATTTGATTTTGAAAATAATTTTAAATTTGAAAATTTTAATATATGAAATCAAACCGATCTCACATCCCAAATGGTTTATATAAACGAGCACCACACCATGAACCGTGTATCTATCCCGAAGAATAGACACACTGCTTGACGATGGGGCTCGATTAAATAAACTACAAGATTTGTGACATCCTTTTGGTTCGCGAACCAATTTTATAAGCCGACAAGTTCCCCTGCTTAATATAAAGAAATTAAACAGGGTTTACATTACCTTGGTTTTTAAAGTTCTCTATAAGGGCAAGCCCCTATAATTAATTACATTTTAAATGACGAGAATCATTTAAGAAAGCTCTCAATAATGATCAGTGGTTTTGCTCTCAAGAATTTCAAAGTTTAAAGTTTTCAAAAGATTGGATTTTGGAAATTTCAAAAGGGATTAGCTCAAATTCGGAACAGTTTATTTTAAGAGTCCAAAGGAAGACAAGTAGGAGAAGCTAAGGATCCAAGAAGAATCTTGGCAACTTCCAAACTATCCTATTGTTTTACTTCAATTTGGGAGTTTATTTAATGTTGTAATCCTGCCAATTTTAATTAATTAGGACTTATGCTTGTATTATATGATCACACAAACAGCCTCAAAGATGTGAGGGTTTATGTCGTACCAAACAACTACCTCGGAGTCCTAAGATCGGTTAGGGCTTAATTCACATAATATGATTATGAAAATGCCTAACAAAGAGTTGAGGATTTATGTCTAGGCAAACTACCTTGAAATCCTATGGCTTTGTTATTTAATTCTAAGAAAGGTTTAGCTGGTGTAGATCAAAGTTTTGCTGAAGTAGATGGCTGTGCTGCCCACTATGCTCCGAGCTCCCTGTTGTTACAGAGGTTTAGTTTTAGAAGGTGAAAATCAGTAGATGAGAGAAGTGTTTTGGTTTAGAAATCTTAAAGTCCAAATATTTTTAATATTATAATTAAATCAAGTCTTAAAGTTGTTTAAACAAAACCAATTAAGATCCCACGGTTCCATCATCCGGGCACCGTTATTTTCATCAAATTCACTTAGTCCAGATGAATTTGCTAAACTCAACTGAATGAGTTCCACACTTTCATTTAGACCGTGGAAAATCCCGTTAGCAACACGTGGGTTACATCATCTGAGGTATTCCCGATCATTCAACGAGACGTTTTAATTTAGTTGCAATTGTAATTTTGTTGTTCTGTTTGTGATTAAATTTTGAGTTGTTTTATATTTTGAATGTTGTGGCGGTAGATTTTATCTTGTTGTGACTTTTAATTTATTTTGGGGTTTCAGTTTTGTGTCTATCCTAAAGGTTTTAGTTTTCATGCAACAGTCTTGTTTAACATACAAGAAGAGTAAAGTGCAGTTTATATAAATAAATTGCAATGAAATAAAAGCGTTCCTAGAGGATTTTCTCGTCATTCCAAGCTGCACTTAAAACACATGTTAAGGCATTTAAATATTTCAACAAGTACCTAGGTAAAGCTAAGGGAAGGTTCTGGTTGTCTACCAAGATGATAATCCTATAACTAGTCATTTCCTATAACGTCTAGGTTCTTGTATTTTGTTTATGGATGATTTTCTTCACGAAAGAACAATTAAGTTCAATTGTTCTTCTAAAACATCTCATCATATTGAGAAAGTGCTTAGGACGAGTCCTAAACATCTTTTCAATACTTCAGAGATTATTTTGAGTCTATGTAAATTTAGTTGCACAGGTGAATTAATCATCCAGGAGTTTAGTTAAGCTTTGTCTCTTGCTCAGTGAACTTGAGCATTTTATTACGTGATGAATGGAGTGACATCTTACTTAATACTCCATTTAAGAGTTATAATAATTAAAGCCTTTAGGGGAAAGTTGGTTTGTTGAGAATTTTAATCATTCTTAATTGGAAGTTTGAGTTAATGGTTTAAAGTGATTTAGTTTAATTACGAGGTTTTAATTAATAATTTTAAGTTTTGAATAGTATTCAAATTATTTTTGGTTTAAATCTTTATACTTTAAGTGATCTTAATATTTTAAATTAATCTTTGGTGTTTCAAATTCACTTAGATTATTCATATATCTTAATGATTTGGTTTAGGTTAATTAGGATATTTTAGGTTAATCTTGATTAGATAGATTTTTTATATTCTTAATTATGAATTGTATTAATATTTCAAATTTGTTTTACTTTTATTATTGAGAGATGTTAATTTAATATAATTTAAATATAATTTAATTGAATTTAACTTAATTTAATTTAATTTAATTTCAATAATTTAAATTAAATTTAATTTAATTGTTAAAATGTTAATTTAATTTAATTTTAATTTTAATTTAATTTTTACTTACTTTAATTTAATTTAATTTAATTTAATTTAATTTAATTTAATTATTAAACCACTTAATATTTTGAGCTTTCCTTTAATTAAATGGTTAATTTTTTATTTTTATTTTTAATTTACTTAGTTTGTATTATCATTTTAATCTTAATTAAGAGTTAATATTATTGAAGTGATTTAATTAGGGATCGTTTTTATTAAAGAATTAATATCCTCTCAACTTATATCCCTATTTTTAATAATTCAAATTTTCATTAATCTTCCAAAATTTAAATTGTTTAAATAATTAAAGTTTCATTTTTGGTTTATTAAAAGTGATTAATGGGTTCCTACCCTTTTAATTTCCCAAATTTTCAATCATCCAGGAAAGATAAAATCAAATATTTTACCCTCCATTTTAGTTAAACCTAAAATTTTAATAAAGGTGTTTAAAATCTTTAATTACCTTTATGCCCTTTTAGGCTTATTTATTTCATAACTCACTAAATTGAGTTCAAATGAACTTGAAATTTTTATGTCACCTCACTCACATGTCAATTAAGACATTAGAGGAGAAAATGTGATTTGTCTGAATTTAATTTATTTATTTAATTATTTTTAGTGAAAAATAAAGGATTTCAAGGAAAATTCAACAACATGAGTAAAGTAAGGCTTCTATCCTTAAGAAAATTATGAGATATTACCAATGACCAGAGGACCACTTGGATCAATTTTGGTGATTTTTTAAACTATATTTTATTTATTATAATTATTTTGATTTTTTGTGTGTTAATTAATTATAAAATAAAATTAAAGTTGAAAAATTGATTTTATATTTTTCTTAAATCTCTCTAATTTCAAGGAGTTCAGAGAAACAAATTTTACAATTTTAAGATTTTTATTTGATTTATTGGAATTAATTTAGTGAAAAGGTTGGAAAATATATTTTTTAATATTAAAAATTGTTTGAGCCTTTAAAATTCAATATCTTAACTTAGAAACTTAAGAAAAATATTTGGTTAGTTTCTAAGTAATTAGGAGTCAAAATGTGACATTTATATGTTTTTTTATTATTTTTGTGATTTTTATTATTTTTTAATTATTTAAATATAAAAAATATCATTAAAAATGAAAAATTTTAGAAAATTCCAATTTTAATTTTTATAGACTCTTCTGATATCAGAGAGCCCACAAAACCAATTTGGTAAATTTTTTAAATTTATAATTGTAGTTATGAATTTTTAAAGTTTAATTTTGATCATGCTTAATTAATTCATTTAGTGGGGCTAATCATTTCCAATTGACTTCAAATTTTTATGCAAGATTCTCTGTATCCTATAAATCAATGGAGAATTGATCTCAACTTATTTTGATGTCTGGTTAACCCTAATTAATTAAAATTTAATTTTGAATATTTAGGCTAATTAGGATTATTCTTAATGAATTAAGCCTAACCACAATTATTCTAGGGTCCCCTAGTCCTAAGAAACTTTCCTAAATTTTTTTAGAATTTATTGAGCAATATGCTAATTATTGGAATTAAAATACCAAAACAGTGACATAAATTTGAAAAGTACATAACTTGCCATAGAGATAGCCTCTGACCTTGAAAAATTCAGGGAATGTTCCCAAGATCAGAGGCTTCGAAAGCCCTATGGTCTCATGCTATGGTAAATTGTGTACGCAAGTAGAGAATCAAAATACTCAAAACAGTAAATAATTAATTAAAAATAAAATACTCATCAAATTAACCCAATTCTTTTTCCATATTGTTTTCCTCTATTCACTGAGCAAGAGGGTTTTTTTATTTTATTTTTGTGATTTTTCTATGAAAAGTTATGATTTTTTGAAGTTTATGTTCAAAAATAAATCAAAATCCCAATTTCCCTCTCAAACTATCTCTATCAAGGGGGGCCGCGTGTCGCTCCGTGATTGGCTGGTGCTTTTCTGCTTATGGATGAAGCTCCCGTCTGACTGTATCTTGGTCGTCCGTGTGATACACATGTGATCGGACGGCTACTGCACCTCTCTCCTGTTCTATTCACCCAAAACCGTATACCTTTAAACCTTGATATCTCATTCGTTTCTCAACAAAATTGAGGGAATTTTTTTTAAAATTATCGTCTAATCGAGTAGCATACATCTATATGGTGATGATATACTTAAAGCATGTGAATATTTATGAAAATTTAAAATAAGCTCAGTTGGAGGAGAAAAAATTTGATACCTTTGTCCAAGAGGTGAGGCCTCAATTGGAAATGGTTGGATTAAGCTTAGGAGTGCTTGGAGAAGCTTTGGGAACAATTTGGCAGAGTTTCCCCAAGCTAATCTTTTGCATCTCTTCTCTTTGGCCATGAATGGAGCTTAAATAGAGGAGTTTAAGTTCAAATTGGTTAAAGCATGAGGTTGGGCTTCGTTCACCTTTCCATGGTCTGATTTGGGCTGAGAAAAGCCCCCTTGATTCAGCTTGATCAGTGGGGAGCAGTAACAATCCAAGTACAATTAGGCTTAAGCATGGGTTAGGGGAGACATGGGAGTGCTTAATTACTTTAAGGGAATCAAGGAAGAGGCTCCTCCTCTTGCCCAACATGGTATGGCACATGAACACCACTCACATGACTTACATGGGGCTTAAGGATGGCTTCATGGCTAGCCTATGGCTTGGTCAATTTTCATGAAAAAGGGTTAATTGGAATTTTTTGAAAACTTTGGATTTTTTGATTAGTTTTGTCATGATGCTATTTCGGTTTAATCAAAATGATGGGTTTTGGACTTAGGGGTGATTTAAATCATAGGGAATGATGAGGGAAATTTTTATGTGGGCTTTGGAATGAAATTTGGGCTTTTCAATTTGTTGGAAGTGGGCTTTTAAAAAGGTTTAAGGAGGTGGGCTTTTAGGTTTAAAAACAAATTGGTAGATGGAAATTTTGTAAAAGATTTAGTCAAAAAAATGTTGGGTTTAGTTTAGGGATGTGTCATGAATGATTTGGAACAAATTTGAAGTGATTTTAAATTGAATTGGGTTTAATTTGGGTTAAGTTTAGGTCATTGACCAAAATTGAGCTTTAAGCTTCAAATTGGAATTGGATCCAAATGTTAATCAAATTGGGCTTGGATTTGGTCTAAATTGATATCAGGGATATTGAATTGAAGTTTATAATTGGATTGGATCAACATTGAGGTTAGTTGAAGTGGTTTGGTTCTACATTGGGTTCACTTGGGTTAAAAATGGGTCAAATTAGGGGTTTTGGTAAAAGTGGTTTAAATTGACAAAATTGGCTTATAGTGTAGTTGAACAAAATTAAACTGGGAATATTTGGGATTTTTTAAAATTTTCTGGTAATTTTTGGAATTTATGGATTTTTTGGGTAAGAATGGCATTTTGGGTATTTGGAGGGTATTGGGGGGGTATTTTTAGAATTTTTGGTATATTTAGCTATGGATGATCAATTTGAATGGTGGGAAATGTTTAGGACTGATATCGAGGAATTTTGGGTAATTTAGGTGATTTTGCAAATTTTGGGTAACTTCAAGGACATTTGGTAGGTTTGGTTGGTGTAGGGTCCCGGAGGTAAAAAATTGAAATTTTGGAAAAATAAAGATTGATCAAGTTTGAGTAGAATAAAATCACTTTGGTTGAGCCATGAAGCCATGTCAAGCCCATAAGAGCCATGAGAGGACTCATTTGAGGCATTCACTATGTTGTTCCTAACCCTCTTAGCCAAGGGCTTAGGGGTTGAGGACCATCCCTATGGATTACCTACATGAGTCACGAAGTCAAGCTAGGTATAAATGATTTTAGGATTTGGAATGTGTGTGAAAGTGTAATGTGTGTGCAAGTCAACCCTCACCAGACCAAGCCACCCAGGGTAGTCCTAATGCTAAAGTGTCTTATAGGGAACTCATCCTTTAAACCTCCACATTTGATCTTAACCCTCCAAGTGACTTGGGAGTTTACAATCAAACTTATGGGGTTTGCAGAGAGTTAAGAGGTGTTTAAATTTCTAAGTTGTGGGTTCCATTTCTAGTCCTCTAAGATAGTCAAAGGGAAAGCCTAAGGCTAGATCCTAAGAACTAAGGAGAGAGAAGAGAAAAGACCTCATCAAAAATGAGGTCAACAAATGGACCCCCAATAGGTGTGGTGTGCTAACAAAGCACACCGCGTGTATTGGTGTTGACCGAAGAGATCAATAAAACCAACACAGACGTCTAAGTGATACACTTAGAACAGAGTAGAAACAAATTTTCTGCTGGGGAGAATCGAGTATATCTCCAAGACTAGAGATCCCCCTGAACTCTCGCTGGGGAAAAGAGAAGGAGGTGAATTCCGCATCACGAGACCCGGGGAGATTTCAATTTAGATTTCATTTCAATTTCTATTTTAATTTTTAATGTGTGAGTTTATTTTTCGATTTGTTCTGAGTTTTAATTTCGGTTGAGGTTTAATTTAGAATCAATTTAAGGAAATCTGGATTTGAAATGAGAATTGGAACCTCAGTTCCAACCTCAGGATTGCGAAGAGAACTGGAATTTAGGTACTAACCTCGGAGTAAGAATCAGAGTTTAAGTATCGATTGAAAAAGATGAAAATCAGAGTTTATGTACTGATCTCAAAAGCTTAAAGAGAACTGGAATCGGGTTCCAGTCTCGAAGGTTTAATGAGAATTGGAATCTGGTTCCAATCTCGAAGGTTTAAAGAGAACTGGAATCTGGTTCTAGTCTCGATGGTTTAAAGAGAACTGGAAACTGGTTTCAATCTCGAAGTTCTAAAGATAAATGGAAACTAGTTCCAATCTCGAAGGTTTAAAGAGAAATGGAAACCGGTTCCAATCTCGAAGGTCTAAAGAGAAATGAAAACTGGTTCCAATCTTGAAGGTCTAAAGATAAATGGAAACTAGTTCCAATCTTAAAGGTCTAAAGAGAAATGGAAATTGGTTCCAATCTCGATGGTTTAAAGAGAATTGGAATCTGGTTCCAATCTCGAAGGTCTAAAGAGAAATGTAAACGGGTTCGAATCTCGAAGCTCTAAAGAGAAATGGAAACTGGTTCCAATCTCGAAGGTTTAAAGAGAATTGGAATCTGGTTCCAATTTCGAAGGTCTAATGAGAAATGGAAACTGGTTCCAATCTCGAGAGCTTAAAGAGAAATGGAAACTGGTTCCAATCTTCAAGGTCTAAAGAGAAATGGAAACTGGTTCCAATCTCGAAGGTTTAAAGAGAAATGAAAACAGGTTCCAATCTCGAAGGTCTAAAGAGAATTGGAATCTGGTTCCAAACTAGAAGGTCTAAAGAGAAATGGAATCTGGCTCCAATCTCGAAGGTCTAAAGAGAAATGGAAACTGGTTCCAATCTAGAAGGTCTAAAGAGAAATGGAAATTGGTTCCAATCTCGAAGGTCTAAAGAGAAATGGAAACTGATTCCAATCACGAAGGTTTAAAGAGAAATGGAAACTGGTTCCAATCTCGAAGGTCTAAAAAGAAATGGAAACTGGTTCCAATCTCGAAGGTCTAAAGAGAAATGGAAACTGGTTCCAATCTCGAAGGTTTAAAGAGAATTAGAAACTGGTTCTAATCTCAAAGGTTTAAAGAGAAATGGAAACTGCTTCCAATCTCGAAGGTCTAAAGAGAATTGGAAACTGGTTTCAAGCTCGAAGGCTTAAAGAGAAAAGAGAATTGGAAACTGATTCCAATCTCGAATGTTTAAAGGGTTGAAATTTGTTGTGGAGATTTGAGTTTAGTGGAAGATTTGGAATGAGAAGTGAAAGTGGTTCACGTCCCACGAGGATTCATCAAAGTCTGATTACTTGGTGAAGGATATGAATCCATGCCATCAGTACCAAATCAAAAATTTTTGTGGTTCTGTGTCAGTAGACTCAGTTGACCTTCTTAAAAAAAAGGGAAGGAAATATGTGTTGACCTCATTTCTGATGAGGTCTTCTCTTCTTCTTTTTAGTACTTAGGATCTAGCCTTAGGCTTTTCCTTTGACTATCTTAGAGGATTAGAATTGAGACCCACCACCTAGAAATTCAAACCACTTCTTAGCTCCCTGCAAACTTCACAAACTTGATTGTAGACCCCTAATCACCTAGAGGGTTGAAATCAAATGTGGAAGTTTAAAGGATGAGTTCCTATAGGACTCTTTGGCCTTAGGACTACCCTGGGTGTCCTGGTCTGGTGAGGGTTGACTTACAAACACTACACTTCTACACTACACTTTCACACACCTCCTAAAACCACACCTATACCCAACTTGACCTCCTGACTCATGCAGGTGATTCATATGGATGGTCCTTAACCCCTAAGCCCCTGGCTAAGAGGGTTAGGAACAACATAGTGAATGCCTCAAATGAGTCCCTTCATGGCTCATGTGGGCTTGATATGGCTTCATGACTCAACCAAAATGATTTCATTCCACTTACATTCACCCAATCTTCAATTTTCCAAATTTTTAATTTTTTACCCCCGGGACCCCAAACCCGCTTAGCTTACCCAAAACCCTTAATATTACCCAAATCTTTCAAAATTCTCCAAAATCACCCAAATTCCTCAAAATCAATCTCAAACATTCTCCCACCACTCAAATTGACCATTTTTACCCAAAATTTCAAAAAATACCCCCAATACCCTCCAAATACCCAAAATGCCCCTCTTAGCAAAAAAATCCAAAAATTCAGAAAATTCCCAAAAAATTCTAGAAAATCCCAAAGATTCCAAATTTCATTTTGTTCAACTACACCATCGTCCAATTTTTTCAATTTACCCCACTTTTGTCAAAATCCCCAATTTGACCCATTTTAACCCAAAATGAACCCAATGTCAAACCAAACCTACCCAATTAACCCAAATTCTGGTCCAATTCAATTCTAAACTTCCATTCACTATCCAAAACACCAATCTAGACCAAATCCAAGTCCAATTTGATTGGAATTTGAATCTAATTTCACTTTTGACCTTAAAGCCCAATTTGGACCCATGACCCAAACTTAGCCCAAACTAACCCAATTCAACTCCAATTAACTCCAAACCTTTTTTAAACCTTCCTTAAAATCACCACAAACAAAACACTAACATGATTTGCCCAAAATTTGGACCCAAACCCCACTCAAATTCAACCCAAAACTAAAAGGCCCAATTTTGATCTAAACCCAAACCTAACCCAAATAAGCCCAAACCCCAAAATCAAAACCCAACAAAAGCCAAAACTTCTTTGAAAAATTCCCATAAACATTTCCCAACATTAATTTTACATCAATTTCAACCCTAGCCCAACATTGGCCCAAGTTAGCCCAATTTGACCTACATTGGCCCATTTACCAAATCAACCCAAATTCAACCCAATTCAAACCCAAATCACTCCAAACTTGTTTCAAATCAATCATGACACATCCTCAGACAAAACTCAACATTTATTTGGCATGGCCCTTTGCAAATTTTTCTATTCAAAAGCTCTTTTTCAAACCTAAAGGCCAACTTTCTTAAACCACTTTAAAAGCCCAACCAAGACCTTTTCAAAAGCCCAAGTTTTCAATCCAAAGCCCACATGACATTTCTCCACAACATCCATTTAATCAAAATTACCCCTAAGTTTCAAAATCATCATTGAACAATTCTAAATCAAGCTTCATGAAAATTCTCCACCAAAATACCAAAATTCCTAAATTCTACTTCCATGAAATTGACCAAGCTTTATCCTAAGCCATAGGCAAGCCATGAAGCCATGCATGAGCCCCATAGGAGCCATGAGAACCATGGAATCCACTTTCCACCTCACCAAACCATTAATGGCAAGAGAGGGGATCTCTTTCTTAAACCTTTTTTAAATCCTTTTTACCTTAAACATGATACACTCTAAACCATACTTTGCCACCTAATCCTTGATGTGGACTTCACTACCTTTGGTAGGTTGACTCACATGATCCTCCCAGCCCAAAACCAGAACTTGGAAGGGTGCACCAAACCCAAAATGGTGGGTTGACCCATTTGGACCAAAATGAGCCTCTCCCCATACCATTTTAATCCAAGCCCTTTACACATGTCCATGGCCAATTGACTACACAAACCTCAGCCACGACCCACTGGACTCAGTGGGTGACCCATGCCTGCCAGCCAGCCGCACAGGTCACCGGAAAACACCATGGCCGAGACCTTGGGAGGAGCCAAAGTTTGGAATTCCCACCTGCTGAGCTGCCCCATCCCAAGTGGCCATTGCAGCTGTTCTTCTCTTGCCAAGAGAAACTGATCCCAGTCCCTAACTCCTCCTGGGAGGCCCTCCAGCCTCTCCTATTTAAACACCACCTCTCTCGGCCATGGAGGAGGTGCTGAATCAACCTTAAGGAAACTCTGCCAAAATCACTCCAGACTCTCCCCACACCTAAAGCATTTGATCCTCACTGTCCTCTTGCCCTAATCCCCACTAATTGAGCTCAATTTGGGAGCTCAATTCTCAGGCCAGAACAGGACACTCCCAAATCCTCCACCAAAGTCAAAATAAACTCACTCACACCTGCACAAGGTCAAGAGGAGAAGTTCCCGAGTGAAAGCCCCCTCTCCAGGCCACCCATCTGTTCCAGACTCCAAGCTTTGCAATCGAATGTGGTCGAAATCATACCTGGACAATTCACCAGGCCAGGAGACTTCATCTGGAGCTTGTTTGGACTCAATCGAAGGTGACACAACCCTCAGATCGAAGCCACACTTCTCTGAGCTAAGGTATGAGCTAACTCTTTAACCCGAGCCTCTGGAGATTGTCTATTCCAAATGCTTTAATTTCAATGCATGATCACCATATAGATGTGTTCGTCTCTTCAAGACGAATCCATAGAGCACAAGAACACCAAAATTCGTTAAGTATTGAGTGAGATATTAAGGATTTAGTGTGAATGGTTCTCGGGTTAGGAGGCTTGGGGACGATGAACGGATGTCGTTCATTTGATACACGTGCGGGTGGACGATCCAGATTGAGTCGTATGAGGAGACGGAATGATGCAGCGGGCCCCTGGAGCGCTGAGTCAGATGGCGGAGTCGAACCAGAAAGCGCCGCTTGGCTGTTCGGGGATGCTAAGGTTGACGCAATGCCGATTCAGATAAATAGAAAAATAGGGATTTTCTTATTTATTAAATACCCATAACTTTGAAAATTCATAACTTTGTGTAGAAAAATCCTAAAAATAAAATAAAAATACTCTCTTGCTCAATGAATAGAGGAGAATAATGTGGAAAAGAAATCATTTAATTTCATTAAGTATTTTATTTTTAATGATTTATTTACTCTCTGCATTGTTTTAATTCTCCATGCATATAGGAAATTCTCCATGGCATGAAACCATAGGGCTTTGAAGCCTCCGAACTTGGGAACATTCCCTGAATTTTCCAAGGTCGGAGGCCATCCTATGAGAAGTTATTAATTTTTTAAATTTATGTTGCTGTTTTGAGTACTTTAATTCCAATAATTAGCATGTTGAGAAATAAATTCTAGGAAAATTTGAGGATGTTTCTTATGACCAGAGGACCCTAGGGAAAATAAGTTTAGAGTTAACTCACGTAGAATAACCCTAATTTACTTAAACACCCAAAATGGAACCTTAATTAATTAGAGCTAATCATACATCAAATTGACTTGAAATCAATTCTCCACTGACCTTTAGGATCAGGGGAACCCACCATAAAAGTTTGAAGTCGATTGGACTTGGTCGGCCACTATCAAATGGGTTGATTAAGTCATTTAGCCAAACTTAAACTTCAAAAATTCATAACTTTCAAAATACTTTTCAAAAATTCACCAAATTGGTTTTGGAGCATATCAGGGGAATTTAAGAAAATTAAAATTGCAATTTTCTAAAAAAGTTGATTTTTTGCATTATTTTAATATTTTTAATAATTAAAAATAATAAAAATCACAAAAATAATAAAATTCACCAAAATGTCATATTTTGAATTTTAATCACTTAGGAACAAACCCCATATTTTTATTATGTCCCTATGATGAGATATTTAATTTTAAAACCCTAAGGTAATTTTAAAATTAAAAAAAATGTATTTTCTAGTATTTAGACTAAAATAATTCTAATAAATCAAAGAAAAATCAAAAAATTATAAAAATTGGTTCTCTGGTTTCCTTGATATCAGAGATATTTTTGAAAAATATAAAATTCATTTTTCAACCTTTATTTTATTTTTAAATTAATTAATACTCCAAAACTCAAAATTATTATAATAAAAATAATTTAATTTAAAACAAATCTCCAAAATTGGTCCAAGTGGTCCTCTGGTCATTAGGAATGTCCCATAATTTTCTTAAGGACAGAAACTTTCCCTTGGTCATGTTATTAAATTTTCCTTGAAAATTCTTATTTTCCACCAAAAATAATTACATAAATAAGTTAAATACAGAAAAATCACATTTTCTCCTCTAATGTTTTGATTGGCATATGAGTGAAGTCAGATAAAAATTTCAAATTCATTTAAGCTCAATTTAGTGAGTTATGAAATTAGTAAGTTTAAAGGGCAAAATAATAATTAAAATTTTAACTTATAATTAAAAAATTTTAGGTCTAATTAAAAGGGTGGGTAAAATATTTGATACTAAGTTGATTTTGGATGTTTGAAACTTAGGTAATTAAAGGGTAAAACCTACCAAATAAATTTGAAAGTAATTAAAATAAACCTTAATTAAATAATTATTTAAACTTGGCAGAATAATAAAAAATTGGAATTATTAAAATAGGGATATTATTAGGAAGAGATTTATTCTTTAATTTAAAAAAAATCCCTAAATTAATCACCTCGATAATATTTAATTCCTAATTAAAATGATAATCCAAATTCAAAATTTAAAATGCTAAAAGACTTAATCATTAAATTAAATTAAAGTAAAATTTCAATTAAATTAATACTTTAACAATTAAAATTAAATCATTTTTAAAACATAAAAAAAATAAAATATTAAATTAAAATTAAAAATAAAGTTAAGTTAAAATTTAAATTAAATTAAAATCTTAAATAAAATTAAATTAAAATTTAATCAAATTAAAGTTTAAATTAAATTAAATTAAATTAAATTAAAATTAAAATTAAAATTAAATTAAATTAAATTAAATTAAATTAAATCACATTAAATTAAATTAAATTAAAAAATATTAAATTAAATTAAATTAAATAAAAAATTAATAAAAAAAATCAAGTTAAAATAAAATTAAAAAATTAAATTAAATAAATAAAATTAAATTAAAATTAAAACTAAATCAAATTAAATTAAGTTGAATTAAATATAACATGACTTAAGACATAAAGAATTCAAAATAAATCTAACACAACTTGAACACTATTCCAAACTTAAACTCATTAATTAAAATTAAATTAAATCACAAAATCACTTGAACATCGATTTGCCCTCAAAAGCTCATGATGTCATAACTCTTAAATGAAGTGTTAAGTGAAGTGTTACTTCACTCATAGGATATTCAAATGTCCTAGTTCACTGAGCAAGATAACAAAACTTGAACTCCTAGATGATTGATTCATTGTATAATTAAATTCCCCTAGACTTAAAATAATCCTAGAAGTATTGAAAAGACGTTTAAGATTCATCTTAAGCACTTCTTCAATACGATAGGATGTTAATAAGAACAACTGAACTTAATTGCTCTTTGATGAAGAAAATCATCCTTAACAAAACACAAGAACCTAGACGTCATAGGAGATGACAAGCTATAGGATTAGGAACTTGGTAGAAAACCATAACCCTTTCCTTAGCTTTACCTAGAAACTTGCTTTAAATGCTTAAATATTCTAAATTGTGTTTAAGTGCAGCCTGGGATGACGGGAAGACCCTCCAGGTACGCTTTTACTTTATTGCAATTTACCTTCTTGCAATTTACTTTATTGCAAATGCACTTTACTTTTCTTGCATGATAAACAATCGTTGCATGAAAACCCACACCTTTAGGGTAGCCCCTAAAACTGAAACCAAAACTAAATTAAAAGTCATTACAAGATAAAATTCACCGCCACAACATTTCAAAATATAAAACAACTCAAAATTTAATCACAAATAGAATACAAAACTACAATTACAACTAAATTAAAACGTCTTGTTGGATGATCGCGAATACCTCGGATGATGAAACCTATGTGTTGCTAACGGGATTTCTTACGGTCTAAATGAAAGTGTGGAACTCATTTAGTTGAGTTTAGCAAATTCATCTGGACTAAGTGAATCCGATAAAAATAACGATGCCGGAAGGATGGAACCGTGGGATCTTAACCAGTGTTGTTATAATCAACTTTAAGATTTATTTTAATTAAAACATAAGAAAACACTTGGATTTTAAGACTTCTCTAAACAGAGCACTCTTCTCTTCTCTTTTAATTACAATCTGCTAAAACTAAACCTCTGCAACAACAAGGAGCTCGGAGCATGGTGGGCAGCACGGCCATCGTCATCAGCAAAAGCTGAGTCTACTTCAACAAAACTTTCTTAGAATTAAATAACCAAGCCATAGGATTTCAAGGTAGTTTGCCTAGTGCAACATAAATCCTCAATCTTTATGTTAGGCATTTGCATTGCAAATTAAGCCCTAACCAGTCTTAGGATTCCGAGGTAGTCGTCCGGTACGACATAAACCCTCACATCTTCGAGGCTATTTGTATGATCATGTCATACGAATATAAGTCCTAACTAATTAAAATTGGTAAGATCAAAACATTAAATAAATATTAGGACTTTCCTAAATTCAAGCCAAACAATAGGATAGTCGGGAAATTACCAAAGTTTGCTTCGAATCTGTAATTTCTCCTACCTTTCTTCCTTTGAATTCACAAAATAAAATGTTCCAAATTTGATCCATTCCCTATTGAAATTAAAAAATTCAATCTCTTGGAAACTTAAACTTTGAGATTCTTGAGAGCAGAACTACTGGTTATTATCGAGAGTTTCCTTAAGTGATTCCCGTCACTTAAGATGTAATTAACTATAGGGGCTTGCCCTTATAGGGAATTTTAAGAACCCAGGTAATATAAACCCTGCTTAACTTCTCGTATTAAGCGGGGGAACTTGTCGGCTTATAAAATTGGTTCGCGAGACTAAATGGATGTCACAAATCTTTTAGTTTATTTAACAGAGCCCCATCATCGAGCCGGTGTGTCTACTCTCCGGGATAAATATACGGTTTGTGGTGCGGTGATCGTTTATATAAACTATTCGAGATGTGAGATCAGTTTGATTTCATATCTTAAAATTTTCAAATTTAAAATTATTTTCAAAATCAAATACTACTTTTCAAATTATTTATTTAAATTAAATTAAAAATTTGCCGACAATATGGAGTGTCAAAAAGAGATTTGAGAATAGCCGAAGGCCGGGGATTTCAGATTCAGGAATTTGTTTTAGTCGCTTGTTAGCTTGATTTTCAATTTAGGGTTCACATTTATTTAGAGTTCGTGTTTATTCGTAGTTTTTTTTTACATTCAGATTTTTAAAAGAGTTCTCATTTATTTTTATTTTCCCTTTGTTCTTTGTTCGAAAGTTCATTTAATCAGAACCAACCGCCCATTCGACATTTCCTTGTGAAAGAACAAGGAAAGGATCAGGAGCTGTACTAAGAACAAGAACAATAAGAAAAAAAATTTATTTATTAATGAAGAGCTTTTTATTTGTTTATTTTGAATTTAAATAGTAGGAAAAGTTGAAGAAAGATCAAGAGTGAGACTCGATTTGAAAGGAAGGATGAAGACTTTATTATCATGATTTCAAATGTTTTCTTTTAACATTTTTTTTAAACGATTTTCTTTATCATCCACTTTTTATATTTATATTTTTGGGTTCAGATCCAGTCATAAGTAATTACTGTGCCCGTGCTTCTAGGAATGAGGATTTATCCTTCAAAACATCAGGTTGCGTAATACTTCTTTAGATATCGTCCATTAATTAGAAGCATAGGTTGTTCTCCATGACAATTTACAAGCTGGTAGGAACCTCCTGTGTAAACTGTCTCGACCACGAATGGCCCTTCCCAAGTTAGTTCAAATTTACCACCTATCTTGTGATGTGCAAGAATAGGTCTTCTGAGAACAAAAACCAAGTCACCGACTTTGAATGTCCTTGGACGGACCAATTTATCCTGGGCCTGGATCCTCTTGGCATGTTATAGCTTCAAATTCTGCTGTGCTGAAAGTCTTTTCCCTTCTAAGCTTTCCAATTCTTCTAGTCACAATCTAGCATTTTCTTCTGTAGTGATCTTGTTCGCAACTGCAATTCTGAGTGATGGAAGCTGAACCTCTAAGGGTAGAACGGCCTCAGACCCGTACACTAAGGCGTAAGGCGTAGACTGGGTGGGAGTTCTGAAAGTCATCCTGTTGGCCCATAAGACTTCTAACAACTTCACGTGCCAATTTCTCTTATTGTCGTCCAATGTTTTCTTTAGCATTTGGACGAGAGTTTTATTAAAACCCTTGGCCAAGCCGTTCGCTCTTGGGTAATAGATTGTTCAATAGCGCCAGTCGATCACGTGTCTTCTGACAAAATTGTTGATTTTCGAACTCTTGAAAGCAGACCCATTATCTGAGATAATTCTCTGCGGTACCCCAAAATGGTAAAAGAATTAATTCTTGAAGAACTGTAGCACGTGATGTGCTTTCGCTTCTCTGAGCGGTACTGCTTCTGCCCACTTAGAAAAGTAAACTATAGCTGCAAGAATGAAGTGATGTTCTCTTCAAGAAGACGGTTCTATCGAACCCACAATATCTGTGCCCCAACACTCAAACGGCCACGACGCGATTGTCAGATGTAGCACATTTGGAGGTTGATGTAGAACCACTCCATGCACTTGGCACTGGTGACAACTTTTGGCAATTTTCATGCAATCAGTCATCATTGAGGGCTAGTAGTACCCTAGTCTTTTAATCTTCATTTTCATCTTCGGATCTGATTGATGAGCGCCACAAAGTCCTGAGTGTACTTCTTTAACAATTTCACGAGCCTCGGACCCGCTCAGGCATCTTAGCCACATTTGATCAAAAGACCTTTTGTATAACGTGTTGTTTATTAATGCGTAAGACAGAGTTCTTTTCTTGATTTGATGAGCTATCGACTTATCGGCTGGTAGGTTTCCTGTTTGCAAGTAGTCTATCGGTGGTCTGCCATGATCTTACGTATTTTTACATCCTTCTTCGCAATTGTTTCTTCTACTTTTTCGATTTGTGTATTGTATCCATGTTGAGTTGTGAGAGAACACGCCGTCCACTGAACTGACATCTCAGCCGATTCATCTACATAGCGAGGCAAATTCTTTTGCAAGTCGAGCTAACGCATCTGTAAGAGTGTTCTCTCTTCTGGGAATCTTATAGATTGTTACATTCAGAATCTACTCTAACAATTTCATTGCGTACTGAAAGTACTGCTCGAGTCTTGGGTTTAGAATTCTGTAATGTCCTGCAACTTGCCGAATGATCAACTGTGAATCTCCGTAGATATTGATATATGTTATTCCCATCTGAATGGTTAATTCCAATCCTGTTATGAGGGCTTCGTATTCTACCTCATTATTCGTACACGGTTCTGTTAGATGGTAGGAGTACCTTAACATCCCCTGCTGCGGTGTTATAAAGATTAGTCTGATTCCTGCCTTACCGAGCACTATCGTTTGTGATTCTTTATCTTTCTGTGCTAAGGATGCTCCGTCGAAGTACAATTCCCAACGCTGATCATTGAGGTCTTCTAGGCTCATTATCTACTTGTTTGGCAAATTTTTGTTGAGAGGTGATTCTGTCGGTAAAGGGTGTGATGCAAGGAAGTCTGTCAGAACTTGTCCCTTTACGGTATGAAGAGGAATGAAAGTTATATTGAATTGCAATAGTATCATTGACCACCTGGCAAGTCTAGGACGGGTCATCAAATATTGCAACAGATTAAACTTCGAAATAAGCTTGATCTTATGAGAAAGCATGTAGAGCCTAAGCTTCTGTGTGGTGAAGATCAGGGCCAAACAGTGCTTCTCAATAGGAGGATACTTTACTTTTGTCGGAATTAGACGACGGCTTAAGTAGTATAGAGCATTTTCTTTTCCCTCATCATTGACCTGGGCTAGCAGGGCTCCGAGAGTTGCGGTATAAAGTATCAACGATCTAGCCGAGACTGGGGCTGCTAAAACAGGAGGTGTCATTAAATACTGTTTGATGTCATCGAAAGCATGTTGACATTTAAAGTCCCAAGTAAACTTGGCATCCTTCTTGACCAAAGCAGAAAAAGGCTGACACCTTCCATACAAATTTGAGATAAAGCGTCGAAGATATGCCAATTTTTCTTGAAAGGATCGTAGTTATTTCAAGGTTTTGGGAGGCAGCATTTCTAAGATAGCTTTAATCTCTTCCGGATCGATTTCAATTTCACGATGTCGAACAACAAATCCTAAGAATTTCCCAGAGGTGACGCCGAAGGCGCATTTCAAGGGATTCATCTTAAGGTTATATTGTCTTAACCGCTTGAAAACAATTCTTAAATCATACAAATGATCTTCTTTTAGTTTGCTTTTGATGACCACATCATCCACGTAACACTCAACTTGGTTGTGAATGAGATCATAAAAAATCCTCGTCATTTCTCTTTGATAAGTTGCTCTTGCATTCTTTAATCCAAATGGCATCACTATGTAGCAGTATACCCCGATCGGCATTCTGAAGGTTGTGAGCTTTTCATCTTCTGGTGCCATCTTTATCTAGTTGTACCCTGATGATCAATCCATGAATGAAAAGACTTCATGTGTTGAAAAGATGTCGATCATAAGTTCTGGAATTGGTAGAGGGAATTCGTCCTTTGGACATGCTTTGTTCAGATCTCTGAAATCCACATAGATTCTGATCTGACCATTCTTCTTTCTGACTGGTACCACATTGGCTAATCAAGTCGGGTATTGCTCTTCACAGAAAAATTTAGCGTCCATTAGCTTCTAAAGTTCAGCTATTACTTGTTGTTCAATCTCTAGGCGCATTCTTCTCGGAGCTTGTTTGACTGGAACAGCAGTGTAATCCACTCCTAGCCTGTGAACTGCAACCTCTGGAGCTAATCCTGGCTTTTCATCATAACTCCAAGCAAAACATTCTTTGAACTCCATTAATATCTTGATTATGTTTTCAGAGTCTTCTTTATTGAGTAAGGAGCTAACAAAGGTCGGCCTAGGCTCTTCGCTAGTACCTAAGTTAACTTCCATTAACTCTTCTATTGTAGATTTAATTTCTTCTTCGAATTCTGGCAGAGCATCTCAGATTTGCAGATCTTCAAGATCTTCTGAAGTTTCCAAGCAGTCTTCATTAGGCTCGCAAGTGCAACCAAGCAAAATCCTGTATCGTCAACTGATCCTACCGTGCCGAATTCGAGACCATGTTTTGAATTGGGAGGCTGGCTGACATTATTCCATAATTTTTTGAAGTGTTGTGATCTACCTTTTGTCCATTGTTTAGGTAAGACACCACGTTGAATTAAATTTTGAACGCAGGGAGAGTACCACTCAAAAGGCAATTCCATTAATTCAGAAGAAGTAACATCTTTGAATTGTGCATCTCTTTCAGTATTGGAAGAAAAATCACCATGTTAAAACTTGATTGGTTTAGTATCACCACCATGCACTTCCTTGCCCACCATACCCTCGATCTTATTAGAATGGATCGGGGTCAGGGTCATAGTATGTACATAATGGTTAATCTTCTCGTACATTGATTTGTATTCTTCATTTTTTTCATCTTTGAGAGAGATCTTGAACTGAGGTTTCTTTTAATTTACTAATGCTGCTTCTTTCTTGATTTCTTTTTCTTCAGAACTATTCTTCCAATCAACGTCGATGACGGGTTTCTTCTGTCCAACTGTTCTAATGTCTCTTCCTCGACCTCGTCCCCAGCCTCAACCTCGGGTGCGAGTTCTGGAGAAACCTTGAACATCTCACCGTAAGGGAGTGGTGAGTAACTGTTGGACTGGAATTTCAGGCTCTTTATCGTCTTGCACTTCTTTTGCTTCATTTGGTACAGTGTTTCTAGAAAAGATTGTTTTCTTTGAAGGCATGTAGTAGGCTGCATCTTCGTGAATTCTGATTTCGTGCATGGAGAATGGTTGCAAATCACCTTTGATAAATTGTTCTCCTCCTTCGTAATACTTTATGCCTTTGGTGCATGTACGGCTTATTTTTAGGTTGTGTTGTATTTTGAAAAGGGGTCGCCTACAGAAATTGTCGGCGAATTTTTTAATTTAATTTAAATAAATAATTTGAAAAGTAGTATTTTATTTTGAAAATAATTTTAAATTTGAAAATTTTAAGATATGAAATCAAACTGATCTCACATCCCGAATAGTTTATATAAACGAGCACCGCACCACAAACCGTGTATCTATCCCGAAGAATAGACACACTGCTTAATGATAGGGCTCGATTAAATAAACTAAAAGACTTGTGACATCCGTTTGGTCTGCGAACCAATTTTATAAGCCGACAAATTCCCCTGCTTAATATGAAAGTATCAAATAGGGTTTATATTACTTGGGTTCTTTAAAATTCCCTATAAGGGCAAGCCCCTATAATTAATTACATCTTAAGTGACCGGAATCACCTAAGAAAACTCTCGATAATAATCAATAATTCTGCTCTCAAGAATTTCAATGTTTAAGGTTTTCAAGGGATTGAGTTTTGGAGATTTCAATAGGGAATGGATCAAATTTGGAACAATTTATTTCAGGGGTTCAAAGAAAGAAAAGTAGGAGAAATCACAGATTCAAAGTGAACTTTGGTAATTTCCCGACTATCCTATTGTTTGGCTTGAATTTAGGAAAGTCCTAATATTTATTTAATGTTTTGATCTTACCAATTTTAATTAATTAGGACTTATATTTGTATGACATGATCATACAAATAGCCTCGAAGATGTGAGGGTTTATGTCATATCGGACGACTACCTCGGAGTTTTAAGACCGGTTAGGGCTTAATTTGCCATGAAAATGCCTAACGAAGAGTTGAGGATTTATGTTGCACTTGGCAAACTACCTCGAAATCCTATGGATTGGTTATTTAATTCTAAGAAAGTTTTGCTGATGTAGATTTCGGTTTTCTTGACGACGATGGCCGTCTTGCCCACCATGCTCCGAGCTCCTTGTTGTTGCGGAGGTTTAGTTTTAGAAGTGATAAATCGAGGAGATGAGAAAAGTGTTTTGGTTTAGAGAAAATCTTAATTTCCAAGTGTTTTTAATTTTTTTTAATTAAAAAAAATCTTAAAGTTGATTATAACAACACTAGGTTAAGATCACGCGGTTTCATCCTTCCGGCATCGTTATTTTTATCGGATTCACTTAGTCAGGATGAATTTGCTAAACTCGACTGAATGAGTTCCACACTTTCATTTAGGCCAGTGGGAAATCCCGTTAGCAACACGTAGGTTACATCATCCGAGGTATTCCCGATCATCCAACGGGACGTTTTAATTTTGTTGTAATTGTAGTTTTGTGTTACGTTTGTGATTAAATTTTGAGTTGTTTTATATTTTGAAATGTTGTGGCGGTGAATTTTATCTTGCGATGACTTTTAATTTAGTTTTGGTTTCGGTTTTAGGGGCTATCCTAAAGGTGTGGGTTTTCATGCAACGAGTTGTTTATCATGCAAGAAAAGTAAGTACGATGCGATTAAATAAATTGCAATAAGGTAAATTGCAATAAAATAAAAGCGTACACTGGAGGGTCTTCTCGTCATCCCAAGCTGCACTTAAAATACGATTAGAATATTTAAGCAAGTTCCTAGGTAAAGCTAAAGGAAGGGTTATGGTTTTCTACGAGTTCCTAATCCTATAGTTAGTCATTTCCTATGACGTCTAGGTTCTTGTGTTTTGGTTTGAGGACGATTCACTTCATCGAAGAACAATTAAGTTCAATTGTTCTTATAAGTATCCTATCATATTGAGGAAGTGCTTCGAAGAATCTTAAACATCTTTTCAATATTGCTTTAGAATTGTTTTAAGTTCGAATGAATTTAATTATACAAATGAATTAATTGTCCGAGAATTCGAGTTTTGTTATCTT
The DNA here is from genome assembly GCA_022702705.1 of Papilionanthe hookeriana x Papilionanthe teres. Lineage (NCBI taxonomy): Eukaryota > Viridiplantae > Streptophyta > Magnoliopsida > Asparagales > Orchidaceae > Papilionanthe > Papilionanthe hookeriana x Papilionanthe teres. The sequence goes on along the minus strand of CM040427.1, from coordinate 111,737,529 downwards.
GCTCGATGAACTAGGACATTTGAATATCACTATAAGTAAAGTAACATTTCATTTAATGTTCTCTTTAAGAGTTATGATAACGAAAGTTTTCGAGGGCAAATTGGTGTTGAAATGGTTTGTGATTTAATTTCAGTTATCGGATTTAAATTTGGAATAGTGTTCAAGTTACTTTATATTTAATTTCTTTATGTCTTAGGTGATGTTATTTAATTCAATTTAATTTAACTTTAATTTAATTTAATTTAATTTAGTTTAGTTTTAATTTTAATTTAATTTTAATTTTAATTTTAATTTTAATTTTATTTTAATTTTTATTTTAACTTTTTTTTATTTAATTTTAATTTTTAATTTAATTTTAATTTTATTTGATTTGATTTTATTTTTATTTTATTTTAATTTAATTTAATTTAATTTAATTTAATATGTTTTAATTTAATTTAATTTAATTTAATTTAATTTAATTTATTTGATTTAATTTAATTTGTTTAATTTGTTTGATTTAATTTAATTTAATCTTTAATTTAATTTTATTTTTAATTTTAATTTAATTGAAAATTTAAAAGAGTTTAATAATTTAACTTTAATTTAATTTAATGATTAAGTCCTTTAACATTTTAAAACTTAAATTTGAATTATGATTTTTAATTAGGGATTAAATATTATTGAGATGATTAATTTAGGGATTTTTAAATTAAAGAATAAATCTCTTCCTAATAATATCCACTATTTAATAATTCCAATTTTATTATTCTTCCAAATTTAATCAATTATTCAATTAAGGTTTATTTTAATTATCTTCAAATTATTTAGTAGGTTTCTACCCTTTAATTATTTGAATTTCAATCATCCAAATATGATTAGGATCAAATATTTTATTTGTTAATTTTATTAAACCTAAAGTTTTAATTAATGGTTAATTTTTTTTTAATTACAATTTTGCCCCTCAAGCTTAATAATTTCATAACTCACTAAATTGAGCTTAAATGAACTTGAAATTTTTATGTGACTTCACTCATATGTCAATAAAGACATGAGAGGAGAAAATGTGATTTTTCTGTATTTAATTTATTTATATAATTATTTTTGGTAGAAAATAGGGATTTCCAAGGAAAATTTAATAACATGACCAAGGGAGAGTTTCTGTCCTTAAGAAAATTATGGGACATTCCTAATGACCAGAGGACCACTTCGACCAATTTTAGTGATTTTTTGAAATATATTATTTTTATTATAATTATTTTAAGTTTTGGATTATTAATTAATTTAAAAATAAAGTAAATGTTGAAAAATTAATTTTATATTTTTTAAAAATCTCTCTGATATTAAGGAAATCAGAGAACCAATTTTTATAATTTTCTGATTTTTCTTTGATTTATTATAATTATTTTAGTGAAAATGCTAGAAAATACATTTTTTAATTTTAAAATTACCCTAGGGCTTTAAAATTTAATATCTCATTAAATAGACCTAAGAAAAATATGGGGTTTATTTCTAAGTGATTAAAATTCAAAATGTGACATTTTGGTGAATTTTATTATTTTTATGATTTTTATTATTTTGTAATTATTAAAATATTAAAATAATACCAAAAAATCAACTTTTTTAGAAAATTAAAATTTTAATTTTCTTAAATTCCCCTAATATCAGAGAGGCTCCAAAACCAATTTAGTGATTTTTTGAAAGGTATTTTGAAAGTTATGAATTTTTAAAGTTCAAATTGACTAAATAGCTTAATCAACCCATTTAGTAGGGCTAACCAAGTCCAATTGACCTCAAATTTTTATTGTGGGTTCCTCTGATCCTCAAGGTTAGTGGAGAATTGATTTCAAGTCAATTTGTTGTATGGTTAGCTCTAATTAATTAGGGATCTATTTTGGGTGTTTAAGCCAATCATGGTTATTTTAAATGAATTAACTCAAAACCTATTTTTCCTAGGGTCCTACGAGTCATAAGAGACATCACCAAATTTTCTTAGAATTTATTTCACAACATGCTAATTATTGGAATTAAAATACTCAAAATAGTAACATGAATTTGAAAAATCAATAACTTCTCATAGGGATGGCCTCGACTTTGGAAAATTCGGGGAATGTCCCCAAATTCGGAGGCTTCGAAAGTCCTATGGTCTCGTACCATGGTGAATTTCCTATATGCATGGAGAATTAAAACAATGCGAAGGGAAATAAATCATTAAAAATAAAATACTTGACGAAATTAAATAATTTCTTTTCCACATTGTTCTCCTCTGTTCACTGAGCAAGAAGGTATTTTTATTTTATTTTTCTGATTTTCCTACACAAAGTTATGGATTTTTGATGTTTAGGGAATTAAATAAATCAGAAAATACCCTAATTTTCTATTTATCCACGCGGCGCTCTCCGATTCGAAGCCGCCATCTGACTCAGCGCTCCGGGGGCCCGCTGTGTCGTTCCATCTCCTGATCCGGCGCGATCCTGGTCGTCCGTCCGCGCGTGTATTAAATGAACGGCATCCGTTCATCGTCCCCAGGCGTCCTTACCCGAGAGCCGTCCATCTTCTAGAACTAAGATCTCACTCGATACTTGACCAAATTGAACGTTCTTATGCTCTATGAATTCGTCTCAAGAAGACGAACACATCCATACGGTTTATGTGGCATGAAATTGACTCAATGAAAATGGAGAATGTTAAGAAGCTCGGGAAGAAGAGTGAGGCCATACCTTTGCTCGGAGAAGTGTGGCTTCGATGCGTGGGTTGTGTCACCTTCGATTGCGTCCCGACGAAGCTCCGGATGAAGTCTCCGGTCCGGTGAATTGCCTGGCTATGAAAGTGACCACGGCCCGATCACAAAGCTTGTAGGTCCGGAGCAGCCCGGGTGGCCTTGGAGATGGGGCTTTCGATGGGAAACTTCTCCTCTTGGTCCAGTGAAGGTGTAGGACTAGTCGATTTGAGGATTGGCTCACTTGTGGCAAAGTGTCGTGGTTTTGGGTGAAATTTCGGTTGAGAAATTGGATTACGTACGTGGGGATTGGGGCAAATTGACACCTGGGATCAACTGCTTCTAAGTATGGAGAAGGGTTTGGAACAATTTTGGCGAGTTTCGGCAAGGTTTGTGCAACTCTCTTCTCATGGCCGTGAGGGGTCGGGTTTAAATAGAGGTGGCTGGAGAGCCTCACGGGGATGACGAGGGGCTGAGATCGACTGCTGCTGGTCATGGGAAGAACGACCATGGTGGCCATTGGGCATGGGGCGGCTCGACGAGGTGGAATTCCAAAGTTGGCTCACATGTGAGCTCTCGGGTGTGGTGTTTTCCGGCGACCTGGTGGCTGGCCGGCCAGGCATTGGTCACCATCAGGGTCAGTGAGGTCAAAGCTTGATTCCTGTGAGTTCAACTGATGGTTTCCATGTGTAAAGGTGTGAATTGAAATGGAATGGGAAAGGGGTGATTTTGGCTTGGTTTAGGTCAACCCAAGTATTTTTGCTTGGTTCACCATCCGAGGCTTGACCTTAAGTCGAGGGGAATCATTTGGGTCGAGCTTGAATTGTGGTAGTGAAGTCCCGAACCATGGTGAGGTGGCTAAACATGGTTTAGAGTGTATCATGCTTAAGGTAAAAAGGGCTTAAAAGGGTTTAAGAAAGAGGCCCTCTCTCTTACCATTAATGTTTTGGTGAGGTGGAAAGTGGATTCCATGGCTCTCATGGCTCCTATGGGGCTCATGCATGGCTTCATGGCTTGTCTTTGGCTTGGGGAAAAGCTTGGTCAATTTCATGAAAATGGATCTTAGAAATTTTGGTAATTTGAGGGGAATTTGTATGGGGCTTAATTTGAAATCATTTGATGATTGATTTGAACTTAGGGATGATTTTAATTAAGGGTATGATGAGAGGAATTTGTCATATGGGCTTTAGCATGAAATTTGGGCTTTTAGGAAGGCTTAAGAAGGTGGGCCTTTGGTTTGAAAATAAATTTATGGATGGGAATTTTTTAAAGGATTGGGTCAAACAAATGTTGTGTTTAGTTCATAGATGTGTCATGAGTGATTTGAAGCAAATTGGGAGTGATTTGGGTTTTAATTGGGTTGAATTTGGGCTTCTTTGGTGAATGGGCCAATATAGGTCAAATTGGGCTAACTTGGGCCAATGTTGGGCTAGAGTTGAAATTGATGTAAAATAAATGTTGTGAAATGTTTATGGGAGTGTTTCAAAGAGGTTTTGGCTTTGGTTGAGTTTTGATTTTGGGGTTTGGGCTTATTTGGGTTAGGTTTAGGGTTTAGGTCAAAATTGGGCCTTTTGGTTTTGGGTTTAATTTGAGGGGGGTTTGGGTCCAAATTTTGGGAAAATCATGTTATGGTTTTGTTTGTAGGGATGTTAAGGGAGGTTTTGAAAAGATTTGGGGTTAATTGGAGTTGAATTGGGTGAGTTTGGGTTAGGTTTGGGTCATGGGTCCAAATTGGGCTTTAAGGCCAAAAGTGAAATTGGATCCAAATGTTAATCAAATTGGACTTGGATTTGGTCTAAATTGGTGTTGAGAATGTTGAATTGAAGTTTAGAATTGAATTGGACTAGATTTTGGGTCAATTGGGTAGATTTGGTTTGACATTGGGTTCACTTTGGGTTAAAATAGGTCAAATTGGGGGTTTTGACAAAAGTAGGGTAAATTGACAAAATTAGCCCATGGTGTAGTTGAACAAAATGAAATTGGAAATATTTTGGATTTTTTGGAATTTTCTGGGAATTTTCTGAATTTTTGGATTTTTGGGTCAAGAGGGGTATTTTGGGTATTTGGAGGGTATTGGGATGTACTTTTGGAATTTTTGGTATTTTTGGCTATTGTTGATCAATTTGAGTAATGTGGAAATGTTTGGGATTGGTTTTGGGGAATTTTTGGGTGATTTGGAAATTTTGGAGGATTTCAAGGGTTTTGGGTAGGCTAGGCGGGTGTAGGGTCCCGGGGGTCAAAAATTGAAAATTTGGAAAAATGAAGATTGAGTGAATGTAAGTGAAATGAAATCATTTTGGTTGAGCCATGAAGCCATATCAAGCCCACATGAGCCATGAAGGAACTCATTTGAGGCATTCACTATGTTGTTCCTAACCCTCTTAGCCCAGGGCTTAGGGGTTAAGTACCATCCATGTGAATCACCTTCATGAGTCAGAAGGTCAAGTTGGGTATAGGTGTGTTTTAGGAGGTATGTGAAAGTGTAGTGTATAAATGTAGTGTGTGTGTAAGTCAGCCCTTCACCAGACCAGGCCACCCAGGGCAGTCCTAAGGCCAAAGAGTCCTATAGGAACCCATCCTTTAAACTTCCGCATTTGATTTCAACCCTCCAGGTGAGTAGGGGTCTACGGTCGAGTTTGTGGAGTTTGCGGGGAGTTAAGAAGTGGTTTGAACTTCTAAGTGGTGGGTCCCAATTCTAATCCTCTAAGATAGTCAAAGGAAAAGCCTAAGGCTAGATCCTAAGTACTAAAAAGAAGAAGAGAAGACCTCATCAAAAATAAGGTCAACAGTGCAGAGACGACGGTACCATCCAGTTTTCATGGATCCATGGCCAACCCAGTAGAGCTTTGAACGATGTCTCAGAATCAATTATATGGAATTTTGCGGTTGTCTTTGCTAAGTCACCGGTTTTCATTAGTAGTGTTATCCATCCAAGAGCTCTTTCTCCTTTCTGATTGAACCCTCTTAATAACATCTTGTCTGCTTCAAGTTCGCGAGCATTAATTTCTAAATATACTAGCGTTCGAAGGCTCATTATGTTGATTGATTCTCTTGGATCAACCAACACTCTGGAGAGCGTAAATTTTCCAATAGTGACTGAAATGTACAACGGTCGGTTGTGATCAGCCATTCTGAGTAGTAAATCATTGTCCATGAAGGTAACACCTCGCTGTTCTTTTAACGAGCAAACCTCGTCGAAGGAATTACCGGCCATTTGAGCTAAACAAATTTTTGGATCAATTAAAGCCTTGATTAGAGTTTCCCTCATCCCCTTTGATAGGATCAGAGCGTCGTATATGCTTAGTTTGGCTGCTAGCTTCCTAAGATGAGCTAGCATGTTTTAGTCTACTTTATTACCATGTTCCTCGGTTTCTTCCTGAATGGGCAATTCCTCTGCTGGGGTTGGCTCTTCCTGAGCAATCACCTACTTTCCTTTATCTTTTGGAACCATTCTCGGGGGTAGAACTTTTCTGCTTCTTAAATTAACTTCTGTTATTTCTTCTGAATCTGGTGTTGAATCTGCGGTGTCTCCTCTTGAATCAGAACGACTGGCTCTTCTGGCGTTGCTTCGGAATCTGATGACTCTAATTCTATCGTGATTGGAGCTCCTCGAAATTCACAAATAGACTCGTCGCTTGTTGAGTTTTCATAGCCGTCCTTGTGAACGTCTTCACCTTCGTCAAGGTCATTGAGGTTTAGTATGATTTGAGAATCGCTATTTATATCGGAAACGAGATCCGGATTAGCTTGGTTGTCGTTAATTACGTAATCGTTAGAAACAATCAAAACGTAGCTAACACCAAAACTCTTATCATTATAAGATCCCGCCGGGGCGAGCAAATAATCATGTAGAGTCAGAGGTTCGAGGGATTTCTCCCCTAAATCGGAAACAACTATCCTAGGATAAGCAGCCCCTAGTCTACTCTTTGGAGTCTCGGTTTTCTTCACTTCTATGATCTTCTCCTCCTTCTGGGGTGGTTCCTCGATCGCAAGCGATAGTGCCGGCTTGGTAGGTTTCAAATTTTGAGTTGAAGCGTGCATCGAAGTGGTCTAGATGTGATCCAAAATTTTCTTTGAAGACTTTGTCTAGACGGTACTCCATCCATCATGGGTCGTGTAAGGGTCTATCGGAACAATAGGATCCGTTGAATTAACATTGACGGAACCTCCCTTTTGGGGTTCCTTCATGTATTCCTTCGAGATCGTTATGTTCCCTTTCCGGAGATTTTCATTAAGCCAGATCTTGAAAGTGATGCAATCCTCTATCTTATGCCCGAGCATCCGGTCGTAAGGGCAATAGTTTGGATGATCTTTCTTATTGACTTCTTCTGGCCTCTTGGGCTCTGGTAGCTGAAAATCGGGTGACTTCATTAAACAGCGGAACATCTTCACTACTGCTTTAGTTTTGAATAAATATTCCTTGTTCAGAAAATCTTTCAGGGTATGCTGTGGACGAGGCGGTTGTTCATAATGCTGAGGCCACTAATAGCTCGGTCGAGGCTGTTGATAGCCCTGCTGAGGTTGTTGGTAAGTATGTAGCGATGGTTGATAGCTAGGTTGTGGCCGCTCTGGCTGTATCTGTACTGGCTACTTGCCTTTATCGACCGCCATGACGATTCTGAACTTCTATTCGAATGTTTTCACTGGTTTCTGTTTATCGGTCTTGCCCATGAAACTTAGCTGTTTTGCTTCTTCTTGTAAGCTCCCAGCATTGCTAAGCAGCTTCTCGAAAGTCTTGATTGCAAATCCTTTAAGGAGAAGTGCTATCAGGCCATGGATACTCTTAAGCAAGATGTTGACTGCATGTTGTTCCTGAAGTTGTGGTTCACACTTCATGCTTAAATTTCTCCATCGAAGTATGTAATCCACTAGAGTTTCGTTCGGTTTCTGGTGCTCCACCACCAGATCACTGATGGTGATGTGATGTCGAGCCCCGGCAAACCGCTTAACGAAGAGGTTTTCTAACTCTGAAAATGTCTTAACTAAACCATTTGGCAATTCTGCGTACTAGTTGAAGGCAATCCCTGACAGGCTGCTGACAAACTATTGGAAGAGTAAAGCATCGCTCCCATCGGCGTTGCAACAACTAGCACGAAAATGTGCGACATGCTGCCGGGGGTTTCCTGTTCCATCAAAAGTCTTAAATAGAGGTGGTACGAAGCCTTTTGGGTATTGGGCTACATCAAATTCTTCAGGGTAAGGCCTACCCTTCTGAATAGATGCTCCACTCTTGGATTGTTCTAAAGCTTCTCGCACCTGTTGTTCAACCATGTTTTTAATGTCCTTTTCGGGAATCATTCTCTGTGCAGAATCCTTCTTTGGTGGCTCGTCTCTGTTTACGGATGTGATCTCTTTTCCTCCATCTGCAATATGGATGATCTCTGGGGGTGTTTCTTTCTGAGGTTGCACCTGACTTTGGAGAGTGGCTAAAGCAGCAGTCATCTCCTCCATCCTCCTTGCCATATGGGAAATTGTGTCATCTCTTTCCTGAAGCTGTGCTCTCATCACTCTCGGTTCATCTCTTTCCGCAGCTGTCAAAGCACTTTACGAAGCTGATGATGCTCATGTTTCAACCATGTTAATTTTGGCATACTCTTCATCCATGAACTCTGATGAATCAACTTTATTTTCCAATTTTTCTCCTCTTTCTTTTGCCAACCGTCAGATATCCGTCCTTAGCTTTCCTATAGCATCCTCGAGGGGTCTCTTCCAGACGGTATCGCGGTTTTCGTGTGATGGTAGTTGGACTTTTTTTTTTAGAGTTTCTTTTATTGCAGTATCACTTCCTTTAGATTCAGGCTCTTTGACGAGGCTTTTCTTCTCAGGCCATTGTGTTGGTCTCGGCTCAATAATCATAGGTCACCACACCATCCTTCTTGCAGCAGAATGCCTAGGACCGGACGGTCTGTTGATTATATGCTGGTAGGTGGTGTCCTCCCTAATATGATGACCCGATACAACCACAGGTGAACTAGCTCTCATCTTCTTCCTTGGTTTCTCAACGGCAGTGACAGGCTCTACTCGCGGTCCGAGGCGGGATCTAGCTGGCACTCGTCCCATTCTTCTTAGGATTTCTGACATGGGGCATCTTTCTTTCTTTGCCAATTTTTCTATCACAGCTTGTAGCCGAGCAAATGACGTAGTCTTAACCCTTTTTCTTTTGTAGTTACTATAGTATGCAGGTCGGGGTAGTGTAGCGGCAATCCTTCAGACGTCTTCTTCATCCGATGAAGCAGAGAGGGGGTGAAACCTACTTCCCTCCAACATAGGTGTATACTCAGGCAGTTCTTCTCTTTCCTCAGGAATTTCTTCTAGAAAAGCATCTTCAGCAGCTTTGGCTTTCTCGATCTTAGTGATCTTTCTGCTTATATTTCTTCTTTGAGTCCGATATAGGGGTTCAACTCCTGAACTGGACCCAATCTCAAAAATAGATGGTATTGTAGCAAAATTTGTACCCTCCATGGTGACAGGCTTATCACAGACTTGGATTTCCTTCCCCTTCAGTTTGGCGGAAGCTGGGGTAGGCACAGAGATGACTAGACCGGTAGGGGTAGAGATAACAGTTCTCCTACGAATAGCAGTACTTCTTTCAGCTGGAACCTTTTGCAAAGGAGGGAATTCTTGAGTCGACTTCAGGTTGAACTCAATTACGGGCTCTTCAGTTTCTGGCACTTTGTCCATTAGTGTGAAGGGAGTGACGTCAGCAAACTTGATATCTGTATTGTCGAATCCTTGTCCAAAACGGATGATCCCATTGTCATGCAGCTTATCCTTATAGACGGCGAAGTCCAATCCATTTGTGAAGGATAAAATTAACATTGGAGCAGTCATTTTCTGCAGTGTAGATTTCGAATGTCAGTCCCGAATTATGCTTCCCTTTGTCACAAAACTTAGGACGAAAAAGAAAGAGTCTGAACACATTTTTGTTTATCTTAATATATTTACGATTTGAAAGAGTTTGTTTATTAAAGGGTTGTTTATTAGAGGAGTTGTTTGTTAGGAAAAAATGATTAAAGGTATAGAAAAGGTAACAAACACGATTCAGAATTGGAAAGGAAGAGAAAGTCTCGTAAGAATCCTCAACCCAAAGGACCGCTCCTAAGCTAACACCTATTGGGGTCTACCCCACCTCAGAAAAGAGGTAAAAGGATTTCGAAACCTCTCTATTTAGGGGTGTCTAAACAGTGGCTCCTAAATCCGAGAGAAGTTGGCTATACCCATTTAAGATAGAAATGAATGTGGTATACCAACAGAAAAAATGGTAGTTTGCTCCACTAGGGACATTGATACACTACCAATTTATGAAAGCAAAACTATCTGATCAAAATGGAGAGAGGAATCAGTCCTCAGCGGAGTCACCAGAAATTGTCGGCATATTTTTAGGTTGTAAGTTTAATTTTGAAAAGGGGTCACGTACAGAAATTGTCGGCAAATTTTAGATTTTAAATTTCATGTTGGCGGCTGAGGTCCTTGTGGCTCTGCTAGGATTTTAATGGATTTCCCTGCTGGCGGCTGGTCTTGGAGCTGGGTGTCTGGTTGGAGAAGGTGGCTGGTAAGCTTGTTTTTCTTCCCTCTTGGCAGCTGTGGTGGTCATTTGTGCACTTTGGTTCTCTTTAGTTCTTCCCGGGCACAACTTTTTCGAATTAGTTACTGTTCCATTGGGTGGAGGCTACTGCAGTGGTATTGGCTGGCTCCTTCCCTGATTTTGTTTCTTCATCTCTAACTTGTTCTTGGAGTTCTCAGCTCGTTTTCTGACTGGGAGCTGCTGTTGCTACATCTCACTGCTACTTCCCTGCTTTTATGATGGCTCATCCTATTGCTTCTGCTACCAACACAATGTGGGATAAGGCTACTTATGCTGGGGTAGTTGGCAGTGGTGTTATCCCTCATAAGAACTATGAACACCTGGTCTTTCCCCAAGCACTACATGATACGATTGCTTGGTAAAGGCAATGTGTCCTTTCATAAAACTCGTGGGAATTAAGGAGGGACAACCTCGCTGTCCTCTTCTCCAAACAGGATATGAAAACCTTATCTGATGCTATTAAATTCAGCCTGATTGGGAAGTTTCAAATGGGCCATCCCAAGATGGAACTGGTTAGAAAATCCTTTGAAGATCTTAACCTGCTGGGCTCTTGGAAGTTAGGACTCCTAGATGGAAGACATTTTTTAATAAGGCTGTCCAATGAGGATGACTATGCAAGGTTATTTGGAAAACAGGTGGTGTTGATTGCTGGGACTTATATGAAGTTATTGAAGTGGACACCATATTTTGATCCTTTAAAAGAACCCCCCATAATACCTATGTGGTTTAAATTCCCCAACTTACCAATTCAACTTTACCATCAAAATGCACTCTATAATATAAGCCAAGCTTTGGGCACCCCCCTCAAAATTGACACCCATACCTACGACATGGCTAGACCAGCTGCAGCAAGAGTGCTAGTGGAGAGGGACATAACCCTTCCTGATTTTCACAGAATTTGGATAAGAACTGATGAAGACTTACCTGAGGAAGGTTTCTGGCAGAAGCCGAGCCGGAGTTCAAACCATTGTATTGTCAACACCTGCGGGATGTTTGGGCATCTCCAAGACAAGTGCTATAGATCGCATCCACCCAATAGGAAGAAAACTGTCATTTTTAACAAGAACTCAGGGGATGGTTCTGTTGGGCAGCTCTCAATCCCCAACAACAAATCTCCTGAAGCTGAAATGGGATAGGATGTGGAGACAATTGAGCAAATTGACTTAACTCCTATAGTGAACAATGTGATTCAACCTCAAGAAGCTCTTATTAACTTGATTAATGAGGAAGTCCCAGCTACAATGTTGGCAAATAATTTGCCACAAACCAACGAGGATGTAGAAACCAATTTGAACCCCTTACCGGTCCCAGGGCCATTAAAAGTGGGTCTGCTAGAAGTTGAGGAAGAAACCGGTTTCTCGAGAGACGGATATCGGTATGATGGATACCAGGACCGAACAAGGAATGGCAAACCCAAAAAGACATCGAAGAAAAAGCACAAATCGAACTACAAAATTCATTGGATGAGTCGCCAGCCGGGGACCCTCCTGACAGCCCCTCTTCTAAAAACCTCCATAGAACAAAGGGGAAAAGAAGACAATCCTCTTAATGATCAATATTATGTTTTGGAATATAAGGGGGATTGCAAATCCCTCATCTATCGGTAGAATTAAACACTTAGTGCACTTTCACAAATTGTGGTGCTTTGCTATTTTGGAACCCATGGTGAAAAAGAATTTTGATATTATCACTAAGTCTTTTGCTAGCTTCTCTATTCATATCAATATCTCTAATAAAATTTGGATCTTTGCCAGAAATGAGTTAAATTGGTCAGTGATGTTGGATCATGATCAATTCACTCATATACAGTTCTCTATTGATAATAAAGTTGTCTATGCAACCTTTATATATGCCGACAAGCAACTATAGGAAGCAGCAGATCCTATGGACTGATTTATTGCAAATTGCCCAACAGATGAACTCCTTTTGGATACTGGGGGGTGACTTCAATTACCTCACCACTAAATCTGAGAAAAGAGGAGGGGGTCCCCCTCCAACTTCCTATATGAATTCTTTCAATCAATTCATTAATGATGCAAGATTATTTGATTTAGGCTTTCAAGGTCCTGCCTTCACTTTGAGAAGAGGCAACACATGGGAGAGATTGGACATAATGCTTGGTAATTCCCACTGGCTTCAAGTTTTTCCTTTTACGAACATTACTCACCTTTCTATGGCTGGATCAGATCACAGGCCAATCCATTGCTCCATTAGTAATGTGGAGGGGGAAATGGGGGCAAGTTCAGATTTATGGACATGTGGCTACTTCATCCAGACTTTCGATCGAAGCTGCAGACAATTCGGAAACCATTGATGGGGCATTCTCCTTGGGGCAATCTTTGGACTTTACACAAGATGACAGACAAAACATTTCAAACGGTGGACCGGAACAAAATGGGCAACATCAATGATAATATTAGCAAAGTCTGAATCTAAAATAGCTCGAATTGAGACCGATCCGGTTAGCGGTCTCGGATCCGAGTTGAACTTGCATATGGCTCATGAGGAACTTCTATCTCTTATCAAGTATCGGAATCCTTTTAAACAAAAAGCTACATCTACTAAATTCATTGCTTGGGGACAGGGAATACTAAGTACTTCCATGCCTTTATTAACTTCGAAGGAAATGCAATATGGTTCTCTCTATTACCAAAGCCGATGGCGGCTATTATTGGAACTCGTCGCCATTGTTGAGGATGCTGTCAACTATTTTCAAGAGCTTTTCACTCAGGTTTCTATTCACCCCTCTCATTTAAACACTCATTTTTACCAGGGAAGCATCAACTATGTGCAGGAGCTTCAGTTAACCCAGGTGCCTTTGGAAACTGCAATCAAGAATGCCTTAGATTCTATTGATGATAACAAAGAGGCTGGACCTGATGGGTTCACGGCCTCATTCTATAAAAAGGGTTGGCCCATTATTGGCCCTGATGTGATACATGCTATGCAAGCTTTCTTCCAAGGAATGGACCTACCAAAATACTTCCAATCATCCACTATTGTGCTCATTCCCAAGAACAAGTTAAGAACCTCCTGGAATGATTTTAGACCTATCAGCCTCACTACTGTTATGTCCAAGTTGTTGAGCAAGATCTTGGTTAGCAGGCTTCAGCCTCATCTTAAGTATCTGATCAGTGAGAACGAAGCAGCCTTTGTTAAAGGCAGGAACATTTCAGACAATATTCTCCTAGCAAAAGAATTAATCATTGACCTGGATAGAGATTGTAGAAGCCACAATCTGATCATGAAATTGGATATTAAGAAAGCTTATGACACCATAAGCTGGGAGTATATTATCAATTGCCTTTCTGCCAAAGGATTTTCAAATGCTTTTCTTCTTCTCATCAAGATGTGGTTACAATGTAATGCTCACTCTATCTTACTTAATGGCAAATGCCATGGCTTCTTCCATGCCACTAGAGGCATTAAGCAGGGAGACCCCCTCTCCCCTTCTCTCTTTATTCTAGTATTTGATCACCTATCCAAACTGCTCGACGACTTCATGAAAACTTCTCCTCAACACCAGTTTCATCATAGGTCCAATTTGATGATCAGCCATCTATCCTATGCTGATGACATGATTATCTTCTCTAGAGCCTCTAAAGCCGCTCGTTAAAGGGATCACCGGGATTTTACACCACTTTAGCTCCATATCCGGCTCGGAATTCAATCTCCGTAAATGTTAATTATTTCTTAGTTCCAAGGTGAAGCCTCATATGAAATCATGGATTGCTAATTACACTAAATTCAAACCAACTTCTCTACCTATCGACTACTTGGGAGTTCGATTATTAAAGGGCGGAACTAGGCAAACACAATTTCAAGAGGCTATGGAGAAGATCAAGAAGCAAATCAACTGCTGGACTAATATCTTTCTCTCTAATGGGGGTAGAATTACCTTACTAAAAAGCATTCTCCTTGCTATACCATCTTATGCCTTGCAAATGTTTGCTATGACAAAAAGTACTCAACAACAACTTGGGAGACTGTTTAATAAATTTCTATGGGCTGGCCAACATAAACAAATACACTGGAAAAGTTGGGAAAGCTTGTGCAAACCTCTAACAGCAGGAGGGCTGGGATTCAAAAGCTTTGAACATATGAGTTTCATCAATCTATGCAAAATTTGGATCAGGTTTAGGGCTCAGGACACTCTCTGGGAAAAATTCATTCATTGTAAGTACTGCAGGCAGGCTCATCCAACTACCATCCAACCTAAATTGGGAGACTCCAGATTATGGGTTAAACTTCTAAAAATCAGGGAGAAGGCTGAATTGCTCTTTATTTGGGAGCTGGGGGAGGGATCTATTAATTTTTGGTTGGACCAGTGGAGCTGGGGAGGAGATAAACTATCTCCCAACAATCAATGTACCCCTTTGAACAGTAAGGTGAAAGACTTTTGGCAGGATGATCACTGGAATTGTGAGGTTCATAATCAGCTACTGAGTAAGGAGCAGATGCAGTTGATTCAACACTCCACTATCAACCCCAATCAGAAGTATAAGCTGATCACTAAAAATAAACACTCTCAGAAACTTGCTGCTTATATCTATTACCACAATTTCTGTTGGGAGGAGATCCAGTGGGGGCAAGAATTCTGGGACAAATTTTTAACCCCTTCCATATCCTTTTTCCGTTGGAGAACTAGACACAATTTACTCCCAACCGATGATATCTTAAAGATGAAGGGGTTGAGGGGACCTTCGATACTGTCTTCCGTGTCACCGTAGGGAGGAGTCAATTGAACATCTTTTTTCTCCTTCCACTTCTCCCAACGAGGTTTGGACACAGCCTGCGAGCAATCCGAAGATTGACACCATGCGGTTGAGTTGGTTACACTTGGACTCCTAGTTTATTGGATTGGAAGCAAGCGGGTCTCTTGGTCATCCCTTGCACAGTAGCTTGGTTCATCCGAGTCGTGTAGAAACCAAGCTAAATTTGAGGAACGAACTCGCTTCTTATGTGTTGACGAGCTGCCAATTGCATAACATATCTTCGAAACTACAAAGGCTTCACGAGTTCGAAGCCTATTCGCATACATTGCTAACTGCGAAGTTCCTAAATACACCCCTTTACTTGGTTAAGTGGTCTCCTCCTCCCTCCCCCGGTTGAAGGTAAATACCGATGGTAGCTACTACGGGACAAAAGCTAGTTTTGGTGGTTTATTCGAAATCATATGGGGAAATGTCTTCTATCCTTTCGAGTCCCCCACACGGGCCTTGGATGCACTTGAATGCGAGGTTATTGCTATATATTGGGCCTTAAAGATTGCTCTCCAATGCAAAATCAAATAGTTGATGCCGGAGACCGACTTCTCTATTAGTATTCGACTTCTTTATAATGATGCTTCGCCCCTTGGCATATCGAAAAGATGGCTTGAAAGATTTGCGAGTTCCATAATCTCATGCAGTGGAATTCCATTATGTTCCCGGAGAAGCTAATTCTCCCGCAAGCTGGCTTGCTAATCAAGGATGTATTAATGAAGATATTGTTTTTAATGTATTATCCCCTCCCCCTCTAGTTTTTTGCTTCATAGTGACATTTTGGGTCTACCACATGTTAGACCTTAGATTGTATCTCTTAAAACTAATCTAATGAATCACTTTCCATTGTCAAGTTTCTTTTAAATATATATATATATATATATATATATATATATATATATATATATATATATATATATATATATATATATAATTTAGAAAGTAGCATTTGATTTGGAAAATAATTTTAAATTTGAAAATTTTAAGATATGAAATCAAACCGATCTCACATCCCAAATAATTTATATAAACGAGCACCACACCACGAACCGTGTATCTATCCCGAAGAATAGACACACTGCTTGAAGATGGGACTCGATTAAATAAACTAGAAGATTTGTGACATTTGTTTGGTCTTCAAACAAATTTTATAAGCCGACAAGTTCCCCTGCTTAATATAAAGAAATTAAATAGGGTTTATATTACCTGGGTTCTTAAAGTTCCCTATAAGGGCAAGCCCCTATAGTTAATTACATCTTAAATGACGGGAATCATTTAAGAAAGCACTCGATAATGATCAGTGGTTTTTCTCTCAAGAATTTTAAAGTTTAAGGTTTTCAAAGGATTGGATTTATGAAATTTCAAAAGTGATTAGCTCAAATTCGAAACAGTTTATTTTAAGAGTCCAATGGAAGAGAAGTAGGAGTGCTAAGGATCCAAGAAGAATCTTGGCAACTTCCCAAACTATCCTATTGTTTAGTTTCGATTTGGGAGTTTATTTAATGTTGTAATCCTGCCAATTTTAATTAATTAGGACTTATGATTGCATGATATGATCACACAAATAGCCTCAAAGATGTGAGGGTTTATGTCGTACCAAACAACTACCTCGGAGTCCTAAGACCAATTAGGTCTTAATTTGCATAATATGATTATACAAATGCCTAACGAAGAGTTGAGGATTTATGTCGCACTAGGCAAACTACCTCGAAATCCTATGGATTTGTTATTTAATTCTAAACAAGGTTTAGCTAGTGTAGATCCGAGTTTTGCTGAAGTAGATGGCCGTGCTGCCCACTATGCTCCGAGCTCCCTATTGTTACAGAGGTTTCATTTTTGAAGGTGAAAATCAGGAGATGAGAGAAGAGTTTTGGTTTAGAAATCTTAAAGTCTAAATATTTTTAATATTTTAATTAAAACAAATCTTAAAGTTGTTTAAACAAAACCGATTAAGATCCCGCGGTTTCGTCATCCCGAAGACCGTTATTTTCATCGAATTCACTTAGTCCAGATGAATTTGCTAAACTCAACTGAATGAGTTCCACACTTTCATTTAGACCATGGGAAATCTCGTTAGCAACACGTGGGTTATATCATCTGAGGTATTCCCGATCATTCAACAAGACGTTTTAATTTAGTTGCAATTGAAGTTTTGTTGTTTTGTTTGTGATTAAATTTTGAGTTGTTTTATATTTTGAATGTTGCGGCGATGGATTTTATCTTGTTGTGACTTTTAATTTAGTTTTGGGGTTTCAATTTTTTGTCTATCCTAAAGGTTTTAGTTTTCATGCAACGGTCTTGTTTAACATGCAAGAAGAGTAAAGTGCAGTTTATATAAATAAATTGCAATAAAGTAAATTACAATGAAATAAAGGAGTACCTGGAGAATCTTCTCGTCATTCCAAGATGCACTTAAAACACATGTTAAAGGCATTTAAATATTTCAACAAGTACCTAGGTAAAGCTAAGGGAAGGTTCTGGTTGTCTACCAAGATCATAATCCTATAACTAGTCATTTTCTATGGCGTCTAGGTTCTTGTGTTTTGTTTATGGATGATTTTCTTCACCAAAGAACAATTAAATTCAATTGTTCTTCTAAAACATCTCATCATATTGAGAAAGTGCTTAGGACGAGTCCTAAACATCTTTTCAATACTTCCGAGATTTTTTTGAGTCCAAGTAAATTTAGTTGCACAGGTGAATTAATCATCCAGAAGTTTAGTTAAGCATTGTTTCTTGCTCAGTGAACTTGGGCATTTGATTACCTGATGAATGGAGTGACATCTCACTTAATACTCCATTTAAGAGTTATATTAATTAAAGCCTTTAGGGGCAAGTTGGTTTGTTGAGAATTTTAATCTTTCTTAATTTGAAGTTTGAGTTAATGGTTTAAAGTGATTTAGTTTAATTATGAGGTTTTAATTAATAATTTTATGTTTGTAATAGTGTTCAAATTATTTTTGGTTTAAATCTTTATACTTTAAGTGATCTTAATATTTTAAATTAATCTTTGGTGTTTCAAATTCACTTAGATTATTCATATATCTTTATGATTTGGTTTAGGTTAATTATGATATTTTTGGTTAATCTTGATTAGTTTGATTTTTATATTCTTAATTATGAATTGTCTTAATATTTCAAATTTGTTTTACTTTTATTATTGAGTGATGTTAATTTAATATAATTTAAATTTAATTGAATTGAATTGAATTTAATTTAATTTCAATATTTTAAATTAAATTTAATTTAATTGTTAAAATGTTAATTTAATTTAATTTTAATTTTAATTTAATTTTTACTTAATTTAATTGTTAAACCACTTAATATTTTGAGCTTTCTTTTAATTTAAGGGTTATTTTTTTATTTTTAATTTACTTAGTTTTTATTATCATTTTAATCTTAATTAAGAGTTAAATATTATTGAAGTGATTTATTTAGGGATCTTTTTTATTTAGGAATTAATATCCTCTCAAGTTATATCCCTATTTTTAATAATTCAAATTTTCATTAATCTTCCAAAATTTAAATTGTTTAAATAATTAAAGTTTCATTTTTGGTTTATTAAAAGTGATTAATGGGTTCCTACCCTTTTAATTTCCTAAAGTTTCAATCATCCAAGAAAGATAAAATCAAATATTTTGCCCTCCATTTTAATTAAACCTAAAATTTTAATAAAGGGGTTTAAATTCTTTAATTACCTTTATGCCCTTTTAGGCTTATTTATTTCATAACTCATTAAATGGAGTTCAAATGAACTTGAAATTTTTATGTCACCTCACTCACATGTCAA
Organism: Papilionanthe hookeriana x Papilionanthe teres; assembly: GCA_022702705.1. Taxonomy (NCBI): domain Eukaryota; kingdom Viridiplantae; phylum Streptophyta; class Magnoliopsida; order Asparagales; family Orchidaceae; genus Papilionanthe; species Papilionanthe hookeriana x Papilionanthe teres. Next base: position 111,718,693 of record CM040427.1, on the reverse strand, counting down.
TTAAGACATTAGAGGAGAAAATGTGATTTTTCTGAATTTAATTTATTTATATAATTATTTTTAGTTGATAATAAGGGATTTCAAAGAAAATTCAACAACATGACCAAAGTAAGATTTCTATCCTTAAGAAAATTATGGGATGTTTCTAATGACTAGAGAAGCACTTGGACCAATTATGGTGATTTTTTAAATTATATTTTATTTATTAAAATTATTTTGAATTTCAGAGTGTTAATTAATTATAAAATAAAATTAAAGTTGCAAAATAGATTTTATATTTTTCTTAAATCTCTATAACCTCAAGGAGTTCAGAGAAATAAATTTTACAATTTTCTGACTTTTCTTTGATTTATTGGAATTAATTTAGTGAAAAGGTTGGAAAATACATTTTTTAACATTAAAAACTGTTTTGAGCCTTTAAAATTCAATATCATAACTTAGAGACTTAGGAAAAATATTTTGTTGGTTTCTAAGTGATTAGTAGTCAAAATGTGACATTTTTGTGATTTTTATTATTTTTGTGATTTTTATTATTTTTTAATTATTTAAATATCAAAAATATCATTAAAAATGAAAAATTTTAGAAAATTCCAATTTTAATTTTTATAGACTCCTCTGATATCAGAGATCCCACATAACTAATTTGGTGAATTTTTTAAATGTATAATTGGAGTTATGGATTTTTAAAGTTTAATTTTGATCATGTGACTTAATTAATTCATTTAGTGGGGCTAATCATTTCCAATTGACTTCAAATTTTTATGCAAGGTTCTTTATATCCTAAAGATCACTGGAGAATTGATTTCAAGTTATTTTGTTGTGTGGTTAACCCTAATTAATTAAATTTCAATTTTGAGTATTTAAGCTAATTAGGGTTATTCTTAATGAATTAAGCCTAACCATAATTATCCTAGGGTCCTAGGAAAGTTTCCCAAATTTTTCTAGAATTTATTGAGCAATATGCTAATTATTGGAATTAAAATACAAAAACAGTGACATAAACTTGAAAAGTACATAATTTGCTATAGAGATAGCCTCTGACCTTGAAAAATTTAGGGAATGTTTCTAAGATCAGAGGCTTCAAAAGCCCTATGGTCTCAGACTATGGTGAATTGTGTATGCAAATGGAGAATCAAAATACTCAAAACAGGAAATAATTAATTAAAAATAAAATACTCATCAAATTAACCCAATTTGTTTCCACATTGTTCTCCTCTTTTCACCGAGCAAGAGGGTATTTTTTATTTTAATTTTATGATTTTTCTATGAAAATTTATAATTTTTTGAAGTTTATGTTCAAAAATAAATCAAAAATCCAATTTCCCTCTCAAACTATCGCTATCAAGGTGGGCCACGTGTCGCTCCGTGATTGGCTGGCGCGTTTCCACTAATGGATGAAGCTCCCGTCCGACTGCATCTCGGCCATCCATGCGATGCACATGTGATCGGACGGCTATTGCTTCTCTCTCCTAGTTCTATTCACCCAAAACCGTCTACCTTCAAACCGCGATATCTCACTCGTTTCTCAATGAAATTGAGCGAAGTTTTTTTTTAAAATGATCGTCTAATCGAGTAGCACACATCTATATGATGATGATATACTTAAAGCATGTGAATATTTATAGAAATTTAAAATAAGCTCGGTTGGAGGAGAAAAAATTTGATACTTTATCCAAGAGGTGAGGCCTCAATTGGAAATGGTTGGATTGAGCTTAGGAGTGCTTGGAGAAGCTTTGGAAACAATTTAGCAGAGTTTCCCTAAGGTAATCTTTTGCTTCTCTTCTCTTTGGCCATGAATGGAGCTTAAATAGCGGAGTTTAAGTTCAAATTGGTCAAAGCATGAGGTTGGACTTGGTTCACCTTTCCATGGTCTGATTTGGGCTGAGAAAAGCTCCCTTGATTCAGCTTGATTAGTGGGGAGAAGTAACAATCTAAGTACAATTAGGCTTAAGCATGGGTTAAGGGAGACATGGGAGTACTTAATTACTTTAAGGGAATCACGAAAGAGGCTCCTCCTCTTGCCCAATATGGTATGGTCACATGAACATCACTCACATGGCTTGCATGGAGCTTAAGGATGGCTTCATGGCTAGCCTATGGCTTGTCCATGGCTTGTTCAATTTTCATCAAAAAGGGTTATTTAGAATTTTTTAAAAACTTTGGATTTTTTGATTAGTTTTGTCGTGATGCTATTTTGGTTTAATTGAAATGATGGGTTTTGGACTTAGGGGTGATTTAAATCATAAGGAATGATGAGGGAATATTTCATGTGGGCTTTGGAATGAAATTTGGGCTTTTAAATTTGTTGGAAGTGGGCTTTTAAAAAGGTTTAAGGAGGTGGGCTTTTAGGTTTGAAAACAAATTGGTAGATTGAAATTTTGTAAAAGATTTGGTCAAGAAAATGTTGTGTTTAGTTTAGGGATGTGTCATGAGTGATTTGGAACAAATTTGAAGTGATTTTGAAATGAATTGGGTTTAATTTGGGTCTTTCTGGTAAATGGGCCAAAGTGGGTCAAATTGGGCTAACATGGTTTAGGGTTGGGCTAATGTTGGATTTGATGTAAAATTAATGTTGATAAATTTTTATGGGGTGTAACAAAGAGTTTTCAATTTTGGTTGGGCTTTAATTTTGGGATTTAGGCCTATTTGCATTAGGTTTGGGCTTAGGCCAATTTAGGGGATTGTGACTTTGGGTTAGGTTTGGGTGGAGTTTAGGTTCAAATTTGGGGCAAATCTTGTTAGTGTTTTGTTTTTGGGGATATTAGGAAGGTTTAGTAAAAGATTTGGCGCTAATTGGAGTTGAAGTAGGTTGGTTTGGGCTATGTTTAGGTTATGGGCCAAAATTGGGCTTTAAGCTTCAAATTAGAATTGGATCCAAATGTTAATCAAATTGGTCTTGGATTTTGTCTAAATTGATATTGGGGATATTGAATTGAAGTTTAGAGTTGGATTGGATCAACATTGAGGTTAATTGGAGTGGTTTGGTTTGACATTGGGTTCACTTGGGTTAAAAATGGGTCAAATTAGGGGTTTTTGTAAAAGTGGGTTAAATTGACAAAATTGGCTTATGGTGTAGTTAAAAAAATGAAATTGAGAATTTTTGGGATTTTCTGGAATTTTTTGGTAATTTTTGGAATTTATTGATTTTTTGGGTAAGAAGGGCATTTTGGGTATTTGGAGGGTATTGGGGGGTATTTTTGGAATTTTTGGTATATTTGGCTATGGATGATCAATTTTAATGGTGAATAATGTTTAGGATTGATTTTGAGGAATTTTGGGTAATTTAGGTGATTTTACAAATTTTGGGTAGCTTCAAAGACATTTGGTAGGTTTGGTGGGTGTAGGGTCCCGGAGGTCAAAAATTGAAATTTTGGAAAAATAAAGATTGATCAAGTTTGAGTAGAATGGAATCACTTTGGTTGAGCCATGAAGCCATATCAAGCCCATAAGAACCATGAGAGGACTCATTTGAGGAATTCACTATGTTGTTCCTAACCCTCTTAGCCAAGGGCTTAGGAGTTGAGGACCATCCATATGGATTACCTACATCAGGAAGTCAAGCTAGGTATGAATGGGTTTAGGTTTTGGAATGTGTGTGAAAGTTTAATGTGTGTGCAAGTCAACCATCACCAGACCAGGCTACCCAGGGTAGTCCTAAGGCCAAAGAGTCCTATAGGGAACTCATTCTTTAAACCTCCAGCTTTGATCTTAACCCTCTAAGTGACTTGGGGGTTTATAATCAAACTTATGGGGTTTTCAGGGAGTTAAGAGGTGTTTAAATTTCTAAGTGATGGGTTCCATTTCTAGTCCTCTAAGATAGTCAAAGAGAAAGCCTAAGGCTAGATCCTAAGATCTAAGGAGAGAGAAGAGAAAAGACCTCATAAAAAATGAGGTCAACACCCATAGATTTTATTTTTCATGTGTTTTTACATTTTTAATGTATGGGTATGCCTCGGTCTTGACTAATTTTATATAACTTCAGAGAATTAAAAATTATCTTGAAGTATATAAAATTTGGACTTTGGATCACTGCATTTCATATGTGAGTAAAAAGGAGATCAAGTTAACCTTCATTGAAAATATGTATAATTGTGTTATTGAGATTGTTCCAATCTTATCATTATAATTTACCTATTTTTGGAGAATGAAACCTTGAAATTTGACGTTAGGAGAAACATAGTCGAACATGGTTTCGGCGCCTAGGCGCCAGAATTCGGCGCTTAAGCGCCAGAATAAGCTGTGTGTCGATGGGTCCTGCGCTTAGGCGCCAGATTTGGCGCCTAAGCACTATAGTTACTGGGTCATGTAAAAACCAAAAACTTTCAGTTTTTCACACGACTTTCACCTTTAAAGTAACCCATCTTTGTCCCCAATCCCTATGCAATCATTATTTCGAACCATACACTCCATTCTTGAGAGATTAGAGAGGATTTTTGAAGAAATGGAGAGGAGAAATCTTGGAGAAGAGGCTAGAGACAAAGGTCCAAAAGATCCTCAACCGTACTTCAATGGTTTCATCGCTGTAAGTTTGGAGAAAATTTCTAGTCGTCTTAATAAATTTGAAGCGGATTTCAAAAGCATTGGAGATCGCCTTCATGAGATGTATCATAAAATTGAACATCTGGAATGGTAAGCGAAACTCCAAGTTGATCATCTAGCGGCTTATCAAGATGCTCAAGTAGAGATGTATGCGAAGAACAATTGGATCGACGAGAAAATGGCTACGGATTTTCCAAGAGCATTAGTGTTCTTCCCAAGTGGGCTGAATAGTTTTACTTGCCAATAAAATGGAAATTAGATAGTGATTTGGTGAGATCGTGATTTATCTAGTGAGTCATTGTATCGATTTAGTGAATCGATTGTGTTTGTTTGTGTATTTTCTTTCATGTTCAATGTGTGTTGTCTTAGTTATCAAATTGTGTTTTTTGATTGTGTGTTAGGACTTGAATCATTATATAAAACTTATCTGAAGTGTATTGAGCCAATATTGCAGATTATAAATGGAAATTAGAGGAGTTTGATTTAAACCTTGTGTTTGATTGGTGGATTTAATATTTAATTTTTAAAATTTTTTTGAAAATATTTTGAAAGTTAGAAACTGAAGCCCTATTCTAATATGAGTAATTGGAATTTTAATTTATGAAGTTTGGTGGAAAATAAAATTTTTAGAGTTATTGTTGTGAAAGGTGAGTCTAGCGCTTAGGCGCCAAAATTCGGCGCCTAAGCACCGATTCGGCCTGCTTACTCGAAAAACACCATATAAACCCCATTAGCCATGGATGATGCCTAAGCTTCTTCTCCTTCCCCATTTTTACGAAAATGCACCTCTTAGATCCATTTTAAGGTTAAAACATCAAGTATTTGGGCTCGAAATCACTTGATTTCTTCGTCTCGAGGTCAGATCTACACTCCAATCTATTTATTTTTGATTTTCACCATAGTTTTTCCTATGTTTTGCTAAAAACTGAAATTTTGAAAAAAATTTGATTTTTAGATATTCTATTTGAATTTTTAAACTTATTTTAAGTTTCTTAAACTTAAAAAGAGTTTAAATATTTGGTTCCTAAATTTATTCTTATTTTCTTTCACGTTTAGATGGCACCGAAATCTAAGCGAGGGACAGGACGAGAAAATTTTGACAGTAGCAAGTTCGCGACTGCGGCGGCGCATTTTCGATATCACGAATTTGTGACGTCGAGAAAGTTTATCTCGAAGCAAAGCTTTTACAATCCTGGTGAAATGATCAAGAACACAGTCATTGAGCACAACTGGCAACAATTCTATTATTTCACTGATGTTGCAATTATTCCAGTCATTCACAAATTTTATGCTAACTTTTTAGATGCGGAAGATTACGAAGTCTTCGTTAGAGGTATCAAAGTAGGATTTACTCCGGAGAGGATCAACGTATTTTATGGACTGCCACCTACCATCCAGTGCCACTATTCTAGATTATCTCCATCTGTGGGAGATCTTGAGATGATTATTGTTTATTTGACTGACGACACTGGAGCCTTGAAGATCCGGAATGAAAAATGGGTAAACTTCAAATCTTCTAAGCTAAATGGTGTTTCAAAAGCTTGGCATTATTTTATTTCAGCTAGACTTCTACCTTCCAACCACCTGAGTGAAGTCACTAGAGATTGAGCTATCTTAAACTACTGCATTCATGAGAGGAAGCCGATAGAATGTCGGTAGTATTATTAATGATTCTGTGGAGTCTACTACTAGATCCAGCACTTCTGTGGGGCTGGGATTCCCATCTTTGATCTATTCTTTATGTGTTAGCAATGGAGTCACTGCTAATATTTTTGAGGAGAAGCTGAAGTCTACCAAGCCATTTGGGTAGTAGAGTGTCAGTATATATGATCATCTTTGAGGGAAGAGATCGACCACTCCTTCTACTTCTGCACACACTTCAGGTATACCTTCCACTTCCAGATCTTCTACTTCTACTGCTGAGCCACCATCTAGTTTTTGGGAATCAATGCATGATCAGTTTATAGAGCATCAGCATGAGTTATTTCAAACTCAATGCAAAGTTGATTCTATTGATAAGAAAATTGATCATTTATCTTAGTATACCCAGAGGAAGAGTAGTTACGATGCCGAGTATGATGAAGCTCTCGTTAGATTCCCGAAGGAGAGCATGATGTTCGCTTCCTACCTTTCCTAGTTTCTCACCATATGTTGATCCTAAGGATGTTGAGTTTTCTTTTGGTGATGATGACGATGATGAGGCTACAGACAATGATTAGTGGCCTGATTTACCACTGAATTGTGCTAAGTCTGTTGTTAGATTAGTTTGTTTGCTAGTATTATTTGTTGTTTGTTATTTGCAAGTTTATATTTGTGTATGTACTTTGTGTGGATTGTTGGGTGTTAAGACTGTTGTTAGAGTATTTTTAATGTATTATGTTTAAGATTGAAATTTGGATAAATTTATGTTTACTTCTATTTCAGCCTACTGTTTAGTAGTTAGTATTGTTGTTCTATTTTTATTATTATAAGTAGTATAGTCATTTAATTTAATTACTAATGATCCTGCTTACTTTTATACCTGCTTTATTATTTCAGTATTATTCATAAAAGCATGTGTAGAAGTAAATTTTTCTTTCTATAATGTTTTTTTACATACTTATAAAAATTCATTTTTAAAATTATATTTTTCTTTCTCTCATACTTAAAAAATAAATTAAAATAAAATTTATGATAGACCAAAACTTAAATTTGGGGGAAAGGGAAAATACATTCAAATTTAAATTTTATTTGTCCTTTAAGAACTAATATTTTCTTAAAATATAATTTTTTTAACATAACATGAGGAACGAAGAATCTGTTTAAGATCACTTAAATTTTTGACATTATAAATAATTTAGTGGACTTAATCAAAAAATTTAATAACTTTGATTGATTTTAAGAATAGAATTATTCAACTTAAAGAAGAATAAGATTAAGAAATTTTTCTATTCATAGTAGAGATAATTGAATTTTAGAAGTATTAAGAAATCAAAAATTATAACTCGAAAAAGAATAGATTGAAATTCTTTTTGAAATCTATTTATGTTATAATAATTAAGTGAAAATGTATAAGTTTGAAAATTTAAATTAAGGATAGTGAAGTTCAAAATCATTAACAGACTATCCAGATACATTAATCTGTTCTTTAAAAAAAAGGGATAAAAAAAGAAAAAGAGAGGAGACGCTTGAGGAAATTGCCTAATCAAAAATTGGTTTCACTTGAATTAACTTATAAAGAGAAAACTGATTACATATATTACTTAATTTTTATGCATGTATTTTTATTAGAAAAGAATTTCATGAAGATCTTTTTCTTATGAATAATTTATGTGATCTTAATATAATAAACTACAATTATTTTAAAAGTGAATTAAAAATTTTTTAAGTCTTATAATTTGGTAGTAGAATATACTTTAAATTCTTAAAATTAAACTTAGTTTGTGAAATTTGGTTAATGATTTACTAAAGCCTTTATAAAATCAAAAATCATAAGAAGTCTTAAATATTTACCTTTTTATTCCAAATGTTATACATTTTATATAGTAAAAAGGGTTACTTGACGACAAGTAACGTTTAAGTTTGGAGGATTTTGATCCAAGAAAAAATTACCTATTTTTATGCCTTGATTTTTATTAAATTTTAAGGATATTATGCTTTAATGAAAGGTATTTTTGTATTTTTGGATGTAGGTGATACAAAATGGTTCAAGAAGGAGAAAGACATAAAAAAGAAGCAAAAGGAGCAAAAATAGAGCCAAAACGCAAAATTGTCGAAATTACTGGCCTGGCGCCTAGGCGCCAGAGTCCGGAGCCTAAGCGCCAGCTCGATACAGAAAACTGTTAAGTTTTTGACGACTTTTTGGCGGTTATTTTGATGGTATGAGTGGTTATTGGACCTTCTAGAAGACTGGCAGTTGTTCTTGGTTTATAGGACATGTGATACAATGTATTTGGATGCTTAAAAATGGTTTTAATCGCGAAGAGGTGTGATCCAAGGTGAAAAGGTGTGAAGAACTGGACGCGGTGTCCGGTGCCTAGGCGCCAGACACACCTTCTAGAAGATTCATTGAATGTGGACACATTTTGAAGAGGTGCCTTGAGGCAACCCTTGAAGCCTATAAATAGGAGGGTATTCCTTTAGAGAAAAACGCCCCATCTACCCCTCCTATCTAGAGTCCAACTTAGAGAGAGAATTAGGGAGATCATATTAGGGCCACCTTTTTTACTTTCCTTCATAAATTAGTGAGTTCATTTTAGAGTTTGTATTTAGAGTTTGAAAGAGTTGGTGCATCTGTAGTTCATTACGTTGTGGAATCAGTAGGAATCAGAAGTTCAGTAGGAGAAACATCTAAGATAAGTATTTTTATTTTGATTCAAAGTTTATTTATTATGTTTTGTTATTTAATTTCAATGTATTCTGAGTAGTTACTTTACTTTCTCATTTCAATTATGAAAAGATAAATAAGATAATACAAAATTCATCGGAGAATTAAAAATTATATATTTTCAAAACAGTGTGATGATATTAATACCGGTTTTTAATTTACTATTTAAATTGGTCATTTAAATTGTTAAAACCTGTTGAAGAGTTTTGAGACCTAGAAGGAGATGAATTCTTAACTTGTAGATATCACATGAATCCTTGGGTAGTCGAAGGTCTTGTGCGGGTTATTCAAGGTGAAGTGCAAATAAATAGTAAGATGTTATATATTGGGCGTAGAATTGATAAGTTTTTAGAGTGACAGACTAAAATCTTATGATTTGGTTTATAGAAAAGGAAAGGGTCACTAGTAGGGCCGACCATAGCCACCCTTGGACATCTAGTAGTGTGAGCCTAGATTAACCCATTCTACTAACAATACATCCGGACCTGATCTACAGGCTAGCTAATACTCTTTGCACCTGGATCAAAGGGTAAAGAATATGAATGCTTATATTTGGCACAATACCATAAAGTTATATTCGCCACTAATATTATCATTATCAAAATCTTAGATTAATTGAAATGGAGAAAGTTGCTTTCTTATTGCTATTTACATCAATTATTTTATTTCTTCTTTATTATTGCATCAAGTAAACTAAAGATATTTTATTTTTTATTATAAAAGGAATACATTAAAATAAAAATATTTAAAGATCTATAACTCTCTCCTCGTGGGAACGATATTGGGGTCTTTATTTCAAAGCCCAATTTTACTTGAAACGATACGTATTCTTGCGTAGTACCCCTAGTGTGTAAAATACTTTCCATAAAATTATATTTATATACACTAGCCGCTATTATTATTTATAACATATATTTTTGAAAGCATTAACTAGTACGTCCATCTTCAGAGGACTTCGGGTCAAGTTTTTGGCGCAGTTGCTTGGGAAGAAGATTTTAGTACGCATATATTTATATCGGGTCACCTTCCCCGTATAAAAGCTATTTGATTAGCACTTATCTATTCTTCCAAGTGAAGATGTAATCTCCCCACCAAGATTTTCTAATGATCTTACTAATGACAGTAGTCAGGCTTATGGGTCTGAAATGGTCCCACTGAAGTTGTATTTGAGTCCTAGGCACCAACACAATATTAGCAGCACAGATGTAGGTGGGAATATCACTACCTTGGAAGAAGCTTCTAATAGCTGAAACCACATCCACATTAATGTTGTCCCAAGATTTTTTAAAAAAGTTTGCAGTAAACCCATCAGGCCCAGCAGCCTTGGAGCTGTCTATAGAGCTGAGAGCAGTCCAGGTCTCATGTGCTGAAGGAAGCTCAACAAGGTTTAGATTTTGAAAATAGGGTATCTCTTCAGTGAAAAAAGAATTTTTAATAGCTGCACAATTCAGGGAATGTTGTGAAGCAATTTACTGAAAATGCTTCACAACATCAAGGGTAATCTCCTCATTAGTTTTCAGCTAGCTAACCTCAATATCTTGAATTGAATGAATAATGTTACATTTTCTCCTATACGTGATATGTGAATGTTAAAATTTGGTGTTTTTATCACCATCAGTGAAAATTATGATTGAGGAATTCTGCTTTAAGTACAATTATTGCTTGTCAATTGTCAACAACAGTCTCTCTTGTGTCAAAAAAAAGGATGGTTCCTCATCAATGCCTTGTTGAACCATATCCTCAAGCCTTTAAACTTCTTTCTCAACCTCCCCGCAGCTTTAAAAAGAACACCAAGGGAATTCGAGCTCTAATTCTTTAAGGCTTTGTCACATTTAATTTGGAGTAAGCTCAGTTTGGTAAATGGGTCAAGGTGTTTGACATTACCCCAATGTGAAGGTACAACATTAATGAAATTGCTGTGTGAAGACCACAAATTCAAATATCTGAAAGAGGATGGGTTCAAAGGGTGTTTAAGAGAAGTAATGAAAAGGAGCAATGGTCTATAATCAGAACCTATGAGAATAAGATGAGTGACAAAAGATAAGAAAAATTGTTCCTGCTAGAAGTCATTCACCAGAATTCTGTCAAGCCTTTCCCGAATTTTCCTCTTCTTCCATGTGAACTTGGGACCTGGAATCCAAGGTCAAACAGTCTGGAAGCCTGAATATTATCTTTGAACTTAGACATCTTAGCCAAATTAGGGGATCTGCCACCTAATTTAGCAGCAGAAGAACTAATGCAATTGAAATGACCTCCCGCCAGCCAATGAGAGGACATCATCTGACTGATTTCATGTAGGCCAGAGCAAAGGGCCTATCTGTCTGGTTTGTTGCACCCAACATAGAAAAAGGAAGCGAAACTCAGGTTGCCATTCATTGAAAAGAATATATTAAGAAATTTTGGATGGTCTACAATCACTGACCAAGGTAATTCCTTCCTGTAAAAACACCAGATCTTATTGTTGCTGTTAGCATAGTGAGTGAAGCCTGCAAATTTACTAATAATTTTTTGAGAATGTATGTGAACCATGGGTTCAAAAATAACAATGCACCAAAGTTGGTGTTTCATCTTGAGATGGATAAGTCTTTTCAGAGATAGGGGATGGGCAATTTCCTTAATATTCCAGTAAAGGAAATTAAACATCAGGTTGAGGGGTGGGGTGTGCAGATTGGGATTTGGATCTAGTTCTACCTCTAGCTTCTTTTGAGGGAGCGGCACCCAATTGAGCTTGTCTTTGGTATGTAAACGAATCTAAAGAAGTTTATGTATCTCATTTCTATTATTTATTTTCCTTGATGTCTGGATTTGCCAATCCTCCTCCTTGGTGTCTTTGAGTTCTTCTAATATTTCCTGTGTAGGGGCAACCACTTCCTTCTCCTTTCTCCCAGGAGAAACAAGAAATGGGGTAGTAGTATGCTTATCCACCACCCTGACTGTTCCCACCACTGAAGCAGTAGGGGAGAAGCATTAGTCCTACCCAAAAAATGATTATATCTAGCTGAAATAACCTTTTCAAGCCTAGTTGTTACAAGCTTAGGGATAGTATCACCAGACTCCAAACCTCCAGCTGGGGAACCATTGGATTGAGAGAGGGTGACAATATTCACCAACTCATCTTCCTGTCTAACAACAATTGGATGAAATTCTCCCTCCTCAAAGGTAACAAAAGGAGAAACACTCTTGTCAGATTCAACCACTATAATAGGAGTTCCAGTAAGATCTTTGGTAGAGGTTTTAACCCTCTCAGAAGTGGGATGAAACCTTTAGCACCTCTCCTTAGTATGACCAAATAAATTGGCAATTGCTCCATGACTATTTTCTTCCAAGCACCTTCAGTGTTTAATCCCACCCAAACCCTGTGAATATCAGGCAAGAAAAATCCCTTTAAAATAGGACCCTGGCAAACCCAGTTCTAGACTTATTAAGAGTAGGGGTATCCATTTTCGAAGGAGAGCCAATAGCTCTAGCAATTTGTAACAAAACATTTTGATTAAAATATCTATAAGGAAGGGCAGGGAACTTATACCAAATGGGAGCAATAGGATGTTCTTTGCTTGGGTCAAAGTCAGGAGTCCATTTTAATATTTTCATTTCTGTCCCAACAATAAAAATGGACTATTTTGCAAAAAGCCTGGCATAATCCTCTTCCATAGTGAGGTTAATCAATATATGCCTACCATTTAGAAGCCCATTTTCCAAGACCCCTTAAAATTCAATGAGTTAAAAAAGCTTCTGACCAACTCCATTTTAGGATGACCCAAGGACAATTTGCCAATGAGTGTGAATTTAACCTCCTCATTCAGAGCATTTAGTTCTTTAGCAGAGAAAATGATTGCTGGGGACCCCTCATTCTCTTGCAAAGGAAAAGGGCAAGTGCCACGGTTAACAGCTGCATCATGTAGTGCCTGAGAAAAAAATAAAAGATATAAATCCTTGGGAGGAGTAATACCTTGACCAACCACTCCAGGATAAGTTGCTTTAGCCCAAGCACTGTTGGTTTCCACATCAATGGGGAAGGCCATTGAAGCCAATAAATCAGTAAGGACTAGGAGAGTTCCACCACTGCAGGATCCACAAACAAGACTTCCAAGCAAGATCACAGAAAAAAAGACCAGTTGCTAGTCCCCCCACCAAGCACCAGCCAATGTAACAGTAATGGAATTGGAAAAAAAAATGAACTTGGGAAACAGGAAAGCCACAAAGAAACTTGTCAGCACCTCTTCAAACCGACACCAACCTTCAAAAAGGAGTCTCCACCACTCTTCCTCACCGCTGAAACACTGTGCACCACCAGTACCTACATTAGAGCAAAAATCGTACCAGAGCAACAACCCCAACATCCATCTTATTGATATATATATATATATAAGCAAATGCATTAAAATGAAGGAAAATTACATATGATGTGGGGAAGATCCAAACAGTTCCCAACAAGCAAAAAATTCAAAAAGGGGGACGGGATGCTATGACAAGTAAGTAACTGTGAAGAAGCTTCTTGGGCTAGGTGATGTGCTAGTTTATTACCTTCTCTTGGTGTATGTGACCAAATCATTTGGACTGTTGAAGCAAGGTGGAAGATCATCTTCATCCAATTAATCAGGTACCAAGGAGGAGAAGCCTTGTGCTGAAGAAGAAGCACTAATTGAAAATAGTCCACTTCTACACGTTTGTTGATGAGCTGTTGAGCTAAGGCCAGTTTCAGCCCTCAGTAGATAGCCACAGTTTCAGCTTCTAAGGCATTTAATGCAACAATAGGAGCAGCAAAATACCCCGCACTAACGGTGCCACCTCGCACTATAGAGCTATATTCAAGATGGTATAAAGACCCCTGGATTCCTCTATGCTCTCTTGGTTAACTTAGTTGTGTTGTTATTACATCTTTCTATTTGTTGGTATCTGAGTTCCCTCTTTTTTTTTAAAATTTCTATTGATTCATCCAATTACTGTTCCATTCCCACATCTTGAATAGATTCTACTTCTATGGTCTCTAACCCCTTTCTAAAGATTATCATTTGTTGATGTGTGGGAAACACGTGCTGATTCCAAAAGTTTTAAAGGTGATAACTTAGTTTTCCCATAGAAGTATCATGCTGCATTTGATGGTAAAGTTGAGTGTGCCTTTGTTAAGAAACCAATTCACAAAGAAGGTAAACCAAGATTATTCATTTTTGAGACTGACATTAATACCATAGCTGATAATTGTAAGTTCAAAATAGTTATAAAATTTCAGTTGGGTCACCTCAAGATGGAGCTAATTAGGAAGTTGTTTGAAGACATCAAGCTTGTTGGATAATGGATAGTTGGACTATTTGATGACAAAACATGTAATGATCCAACTCACTAAGGAAAAATATTATGCTAAATTATACTAAAAAAGTATATTAAAATAGAGGAGAAGTAAATGAAGCTTCTCAAATGGTGAATTGATTTTGAATTTACTCAAGATCTCTCCATTTATCTAATTTTGTTCAAGTTCCCAGATCTCAAGATCCACTTATCTAATCATTAAATTATATTTTCACTAGGTGCTACTTTGGGTATGTCAATGAAACTGAACATATCTAACTTCAACCTCACAAGATCCTCGGCAGCAAAAATGCCAGTTGAGAGAGACATAACTTTACCAATGGAGGAGGAGATTTGGATTGGCACAACACATAGTGGCTACTGGCAGCAAGTGGTGATGGAGAAAAAACATTGGTACTGTGGTAATTGCAAAATTTTTTGCTAATGTATGTACAACTATTATAAACTTCACCATAGTTTAAAAAAAAATAAGCCAGTACATATTGATGCGTTGGATGAAAGGAATATAGATCAAAAAACATGTGTGTGGTTTTATCAACATGTAATCAGAAGGATAATCATAATGTTATACCACCTGAAGAATTGAGACCTCTAACTTTTGTAGTTGAGGATGTTCCTTTAGCAAGTGCTATGGGGTGCCACAATATAGAAGAAGTAGAAACCTAGGAAATTAAGGTGAACAATGATTAGGTGTATAACTGTTTAATTCCACAAGAAGTGGTTGCTAGTCATCAAGTCCTTGAAGACACTCAAAATGGTCTGGAAGAGCAATCTATGGGCTCACCTATTCAAATGTTAAATCAGGATGAGCACTCAATTGAATATCATTACATAGAAGCATTGGGACAAGCATTGGAGGCGGAATGAAATTTTTAAAAAGCTAGGAAAAAGAAAAAAGGCCTCTTGGAACTCAAAAATCTGGAAGATGACAATTTCATAGTTATTGGTGTGTTGACCTCATTTTTGATGAGGTCTCCTCTTTCCTCTTTAGCACTTAGGATCTAGCCTTAGGCTTTTCCTTTGACCATCCTAGAGGACTAGAATTGGGACCCACCACTTAGAAATTCAAACCACTTCTTAAATACCTGAAAACTCCACAAACTTGACTGTAGACCCTTAATCACCTAGAGAGTTGAAATCAAATGTGGAAGTTTAAAGGTTGGGTTCCTATAGGACTCTTTGGCCTTAGGACTGCCCTGAGTGGCCTGGTCTGGTGAAGGGCTGACTTACACACACACTACACTTATACACTACACTTTCAAACACATCCTAGAAGTACACCCATACCTAACTTGACCTCCTAACTCATAAAGGTGATTCACATGGATGGTCCTTAACCCCTAAGCCCTTGGCTAAGAGGGTTAGGAACAACATAGTGAATGCCTCAAATGAGTCCCTTCATGGCTCATGTGGGCTTGATATGGCTTCATAGCTCAACCAAAATGATTTCATTCCACTTACATTTACCCAATCTTCAATTTTCCAAATTTTCAATTTTGACCCCGGGACCCTACACCCGCCAACTTACCCAAAACCCTCGAAACCGCCCAAAATTTGCAAAATCACCTAAATTACCCAAAATTCCTCAAAATCATTCCCAAACATTCCCACATTACTCAAATTGATCATTCATAGCCAAAAATACCAAAAATTCCAAAAATACCTCCCAATACCCTCCAAATACCCAAAATACCCCTCTCGACCTAAAAATCCAAAAATTCAGAAACTTCCCAGAAAATTCCAGAAAATCTCAAATATTCCCAATTTCATTTTGTTCAACTACACCATCTGCCAATTTTGTCAATTTACCCCACTTTTGTCAAAACCCCCAATTTGACCTATTTTAACCCAAAGTGAACCCAATGTCAAACCAAACCTACCCAATTGACCCAAATTCTGGTCCAATTCAATTCTAAACTTCAATTCAACATTCCCAACGCCAATATAGACCAAATCCAAGTCCAATTTGATTGGCATTTGGATCCAATTTCACTTTTGACCTTAAAGCCCAATTTAGACCCATGACCCAAACCTAACCCAAACTCACCCAATTCAACTCCAACTAACCCCAAATCTTTTCTAAACCTTCCTTAACATCTTTACAAACAAAAAACTAACATGATTTGCCCAAAATTTAGACCCAAACCCCACTCAAATTCAACCCAAAGCCAAAAAGCCCAATTTTGACCTAAACCCAAACCTAACCCAAATAAGCCCAAACCCCAAAATCAAAACCCAACCAAAGCCAAAACCTCTTTGAAATACTCCCATAAACATTTCCCAACTTTTAAGAAAGATAAAATCAAATATTTTACCCTGCATTTTAATTAAACCTAAAATTTTAATAAAGAGGTTTAAATTCTTTAATTACCTTTATGCCCTTTTGGGCTTATTTATTTCATAACTCACTAAATTGAGTTCAAATGAACTTAAAATTTTTATCACCTCACTCACATGTCAATTAAGACATTAGAGGAGAAAATGTGATTTTTCTGAATTTAATTTATTTATATAATTATTTTTAGTGAAAAATAATGGATTTGAGAAAATTCAACAACATGACCAAAGTAAATGGGTTCTGTCCTTAAGAAAATTATGGGATGTTTCTAATGACTAGATAACCACTTGGAGCAATTTTGGTGATTTTTAATTTATATTTTATTTATTATAATTATTTTGAGTTTTGGGAATGTTAATTAATTGTAAAATAAAATTAAAGTTAAAAAATGGATTTTTATATTTTTCTTAAATCTCTCGGCCTCGAAATTCAGAGAAACAATTTTTACAATTTTCTGATTTTTGATTTATTGGAATTAATTTAGTGAAAAGGTTGGAAAATACATTTAATATTAAAAATTATTTTGAGCCTTTAAATTCAATATCTTAACTTAGAGACTTAGGAAAAATATTTGGTTGATTTCTAAGTGATTTGGAGTTAAAATGTGACATTTTTATGATTTTATTATTTTTGTGATTTTTATTATTTTACTTATTTAAATATCAAAAATATCATTGAAGAAAATGAAAAATTATAGTAAATTCTAATTTTAATTTTTATAGACTCCCCTGATATTAGAGAGCCCACAAAACGATTTGGTGAATTTTGAAATGTTATTTTGGAGTTATGAATTTTTAAAGTTTAATTTTGATCATGTGACTTAATTAATTCATTTTTAGTAGGGCTAATCATTTCGATGGACTTCAAATTTTTATACAAGGTTCTCTACATATCCTAAAGCTCGATGAAATTGATTTCAAGTTATTTTGATGTGTGGTTAACCTAATTAATTAAAATTCAATTTTTGAGTATTTAAGGAGAATTTAATTAGGGTTATTCTTAATGAATTAAGTACGGCCATGTATTATCCAGGGGTCCTCACAGTACAGAAACTTCCCCCAATTTTCTAGAATTTATTGAGTAATATCTTAACTATTGGAATTAAAATACTTGAAAACGGTGACATAAGCTTGAAAAATGCACATAACTTGCCGTAGAGATAGCTATGACCTTGGAAAGATCCAGGGAATGTTCCCGAGATCGGAAAGGCAGCGCATGGTCGTAGAAGGGTGAATTGTGTATGCGAATGGAGAATCGAAAATATAAGCTTGATAAATAATTAATGAAAAATAAAACACTCATCAAATTAACCCAATTCTTTTCCGCATTGTTCTCTCATTGAGTAAGTAGGTATTTTATTTTATTTTGTAATTTTTCTATGAAAAGTTATGATTTTTTTAGAGGTTATGTTCAAAAATAAATAAAAAATCCAATTTCCCTCTCAATGCTCATTTATCTCGAGGGGCCACGTGTCGCTCGTAGAGTTGGCTGGCACGTTTCTGCTTATGGATGAAGCTCCCGTCCGGCGCATCTCGCGTGCGTACGATACACATGTGATCGGATAGCTCTTGCTCCTCTCCTCACAGTTCTATTCACCGAAATCGTGCCTTGAGCAGTATCTCACTTGTTTCTCCATGAAATTGAGTGAATTTTTTTTTAAATGATCATCTATTCGAGTAGCACACATATATATATGGTGATGATATACTTAAACGAGTGAATATTTACAGAAATTTAAAATAAGCTCGATTGAAGGAAAAAATATTTGATACCTTTGTCAGAGAGTGAGGCCTCGATTAGAAATGGTTTGATTGAGCTTGGGAGTTCTTGGAGAAGCTTTGGGAACAATTTGGCGAGGAGTTTCCCAAGGTAATCTTTGCATCTCTTCTCTTTAGCATGAATGGAGCTTAAATGAGGGGTTTAGATTAAATTAATTCGAAAGCATGAGGTTGGGCTTGTTCACCTTTCCATGGTACGATTTGGTAGAAAAGCTCACTTAATTCAGCTTGATTGAGTGGGGAGAAGTCTAGTCCAAGTACAATTGAAGCTTAAGCATGGGTTAGGGAGACATGGGAGTGCTTAATTATACCCAAGGGAATCGAGAAAGGCTCCTCCTCTTGCCGTATAGTATGGTCACATGAACACCACTCACATGGCTTGCATGGGGCATAAGGATGGCTTCATGGCTAGCCTATGGCTTGTCCATGGCTTAGTCAATTTCATGAAAAAAAGATTATTTAAAATTTTTTGAAAACTTTGGATTTTTGATTGGTTATGTCATGATCTTGTATTTTGTTTAATCAAAATGATGGGTTTTGGACTTAGGGGTAAGCAATCATGAGATGATGAGAGAAAATTTCATGTGGGCTTTGGAATGAAATTTGTTGAATTTGTTAGTGAGCTTTTAAAAAATCTTAAGGAGGTGGGATTTTAGGTTTGAAAACAAATTGGTGATGAAATTTTAATAAAAAGATTTGTTAAAAAATGTTGGGTTGGATTTAGGGATGTGTGGTGATTTGGAACAAATTTGAAGTGATTTGAATTGAATTGGGTTTAATTTGGGTCTTTTTAGTAAAGGGGCCAAGTGGGTCAAATTGGGCTAATGTTGGATTTGATGTAAAATTAATGGTGAGAAATTTTTATGGGGTGTAACAAAAGAGTTTTCAATTTTGGATTTGCGCTTTAATTTTGGTTGAGCTTTTCTTGGGTTGGTTTGGCTTTAGGCCAATTTAGGGATTACATTTCAGGTTAGGTTTGGGTGGGTTTAGGTTCAAATTTGGGGCAAATCTTGTTAGTGTTTTGTTTGTGGGGATATCAGAAAAGGTTTAGGGAAAAGATTTGGGGCTAATTGGAGTTGAATTGGGTTGGTTTGGGCCAAGTTTAGGTGGCTGGGCCAAAATTGAGCTTTAAGCTTCAAATTGGAATTAGATCAAAATGTTAATCAAATTGGGCTTGGATTTGGTCTAAATTGATGTGGGGATATTGAATTGAAGTTTAGAATTGGATTGGATCCAGCATTTTAGGTTAATTGGAGTGGTTTTGGTTTAATGACAGGTTCATAGGTTAAAAATGGGTCAAATTTGGGGATTTGGTAAGTGGAGTTAAATTGAAAAAAATTGGCTTATAGTGCATAGTTGAACAAAAAATTAAATTAGGAATATTTGAGATTTTGGAATTTTCTGGGAATTTTTGAATTTATGGACTTTTTGGTTAAAAAGGGCATTTTGGGTATTTGGAGGAGGTATTGTGGGGTATTTTTGGAAATTTTGGTATATTTGGCTAAGGATGATCAATTTGGGTGGAGAGAAATGTTTGGAATGATTTTGAGAAATTTTTGGGTAATTTATACAATTTTGCGAATTTTTAGGTAACCCGAAGGGCATTTGGTAGGTTTGGCGGGTGTAGGGCCCGGGGGTCAAAAAATCAAATTTTGGAAAAATGAAGATTGATCAAGTTTGAGTAGAATGGAATCACTTTGGTTGAGCCATGAAGCCATATCAATCCCATAAGAGCCATGAGAGGACTCATTTGAGGCATTCATTATGTTGTTCACAACGCTAGCAGCGAGGGCTTAGGAAGTCGAGACCGTATTATGAATTACCTACATGAGTCGGGAAGTCATGCTAGGTATGAATGGTTTTAAAATTTGGAATGTGTGTGAAAGTGTAATGTGTGCAGGTCAACCCTCACCAGGCCGGGCCACCTAGGGTAGTCACAAGGCTAAGAGTCACATAGGGAACTCATCTTTTAAACCTCCACATTTGATCTTAACCCTTGAAGTGACTTAGGGGTTTACAATAAAACTTATGGGGTTTGCGGGGAGTTAAGAGGTGTTTAAATTTCTAAGTGGTGGGTTCCATTTCTAGTCTCACATGATAGTCGAAAGGAGAGAAACTGAAGCTAGATCCTAAGTCTTAAGGAGAAGAAAGACCTCATGAAATGAGGTCGACGGTGTCAGTAATACGGGGCTCTAATGGAGTCCCGTTTATCGATCCCACGAAGCGAGGCAAGAGGTTCTTAGTCAAATTCTAGTCTAATACTAACAGCCTTAGTTTGGAAGGGTGATATAAGTGGTTTTTTAATAACTACTCTAAATACGGATGATTATATGTAGGAACAAAAACTACTCTCTAATGCAAATATTAATACTAAAGATGACACTTTTTGGGGAAATTTGTTTGGTAGATTTTGAGATAAAATACTACTATTATTATGTAATGAATTGGATAATGTAAAAGAATGAGATGCATAAAATATTACATGTTCCAAATAGGAGGAATCACATTCTTTGCCCTCTTAAGTACCTCTCTTGAGGAGTGCTATAAAGAACATTGGCAAATCCTAGGCTTAGTCCCTAAATCCAAGGTTAGGCTGGAGGATGCGCTTTCACTTTAGAGCTCCACTGCCCTTCACCTGAAGGCTAACCCTAGCTTTAGTTACCAAACCAACAGATGAATTGGGGATCTCGGCTTTGTCACCTTGAAGCCTCCGGTTCGACGCCCATGAAACCATATTTCTCTACTTATTTGTACTCAATCCCCATGAACTATGCAATTCATTCATGGACATTTTAATGTGGTTCCACTTTGTTGAGAATTACACTACCCTTTCGGGTCGATTCGATTACAACAAATTTTAACACTACAACGAGCTCTTTTGTAATGTAAATGAAGTGCAAGTAGAAACCATCATTTATAATTAAAACTTCTTTTGAAAAATCCTTCAAATATCCTAAACATGAATCCTACTCATTGCACTCATTGCAAAAGAAAAGTAGAATATGAAAACAATGACATAAACTTCTTGTACGTATTCCGAATAAGAAGAAGAGTAAGAAAGACATCCTGATGAACGAAGAAAACGCAACGGAAAACCTTATTTCAAAGCAAATCCACAAAATAAGAAGTTTACAAAATCATAAGATAAAGAAGAACACAATGCTTAGCTTTTCCCCTTGAAAGAAAGATTCTGATCTCTCATACAAAGTCTACATCGATCCATGCAATGCTAGAACACGTTTCACTTACAAATTCTCTAAAAATCCCCTCATCGATCTCTTGGTGAAATCTATATTTATACTCCTATTCTAAAATCTATAAGCATTCTCAGAGTTTTTCTAACCTTCCTCCTTCTTTCTAACCTAAAATCATAATTTAAAGAGTATGGACGAATTTCTAAGAGTTCCCTTAAGCACCCTTTCAAAAAAGCATTCAAATATATTGAATTTCGGCCATAAACACCCAAAACGCATCCAAACTATCTCGGGCTCCGTGGCCGGAGGCTCCGTTGGCAGGCTCGGGGGCACCGTCAATGATACTTTTGTCCATTTTTTGGTCTTCTCGAGTAAATCTCACCTTCGGTGTTGGTACGAAGCCGTCTTCATCGTTTCGCTTCATTTTAGCTCCATTTCGCCCCGTTTCGGTTGCGTTGCATTCTTAACAGATAGCCCTAAAAAATCAGCATAAAAAAACCTTTCTTTAAAGTATAGTCTCATTAAAAAATATTTAAGAAGTGTAAAAGAGATTAAGCATCGAAAGACTTATCGAAAGGTGTACGAACAAAAATTTCATTTCTTGCTCGTTTTTTGCTCGAAATTTCACCGTTTTTGTTTCTTTTCTCCAAAAGTCATTTCGTGTACCTAAAACCAAAAGACATACAAAATACATTCCTTTAAATTGTAATATCATCGAACATAAGTAAAATTAAATGGCAAAAATCGTATATATTTTAGGCGTGTATTACTGACTTTCTTGTTACTTGTTCTCGAAGTAACACCTATAACTTTAAAAAATAAAATATGTTGACTTGTGGTTGTGGGTTTCAATGAGAGTTTTGCTGTTCATCTCAGAAATATTATAGTATAACATAGGAGAAATTCGGCAAATCGAAACTGGGGTAGGGGTAAGAATATCTCATATTCAACTTAGGAATCTGATTTTCTATTTCCTTCAAAAGTTACTAAAAGTTGTCAAACTAAAGATTCATGAATAGTATAAAAATGGAATTTAAGCACCTTATATATACCAATTTGACCAATACCTTTTTGAAATAAGAATAAGTTTATGATTGATTTTAAGACTTTTCATTAAAAGATTCGAGTGAAACCGATTTTGATTAGGCTTCTCCTCGAAGCTTCTCTGTATTTTCTCTTTTTTTTTCTTTTCTTTCGGGATCATTTTCAATCCTTTTTCTTCACCATTTTTTTTTCTTTTTTTTAGGATCATTTTTATTACCTTTTTTTCTTTTTTTTATGCGAGGATTAACATATGCGGATAGGCCTTTAATAATTTTGAATTTCACTACCTCTCTAAAATCCAAAACTCCAAAACTTTCCCTCACTTTTTATAAGTGTAAGTATTAGTTCGAAAAAGGTTTTCAATAAAGGCTCGATTCTCATTAAGTATAAATCTAAGAATTTTAGCTTTTCGAATATTCGACTCCTTTTACACTATAAATAACAATATCATTTTCAATGTTTCATATAAAATATCTTAACTCACAGAACGAGTTTTCTTCAGCTAAGGATTTTTTACTAGATTATTGTTAAAAATTGAAATTATAATGACTTTAATGGTAACACCGCATACCACGAGTCATTTTAAAAGTGATATCAAATTAAATAAAAAGGCTACGAGGACAAATAAAGTTACATTTTAAAATTTTTTGTTCCCATCAAACTTAACTTTTAAAATATTTTTGCAATTAATTCCATAAAATGTAAACGGGAAGAAAAGTAAATGTCGAATCTACTTACTACACGACATCTTACATTTTGGTTGAGCCATGAAGCCATTTCAAGCCCATATGAGCCATGAAAGGACTCATTTGAGGCATTCATTATGTTGTTCCTAACCCTCTTAGCTGAGGGCTTAGGGGTTAAGGACCATCCATGTGAATCACCTACATGAGTCGAGGAGGTCAAGTTGGGTATGGGTGTGGTTTTAGGAAGTGTGTGGAAATGTAGTGTGTAAGTGTAGTGTATAAGTGTAATGTGTGTGTAAGTCAGCCCCTTCACTGCGACTGTGCCACCTGTGGCGCTCCTAAGGCCAAAGAGTCCTATAGAACTCATCCTTTAAACTTCCATATTTGATTTCAACCCTCTAGGTGATTAGGGGTCTATAGTCAAGTTTGTGGAGTTTGCGGGGAGTTTAGAAGTGGTTTGAATTTCTAAAAGGCGGGTCCCAATTCTAGTCCTCTAAGATAGTCAAAGGAAAAGCCTAAGGCTAGATCCTAAGCACTAAAAAGAAGAAGGGAAGACCTCATCAAAAATGAGGTCAACAGCGAGAAGCCTTAGCACAGTCTAAGAGCGGAGCATCTATTTAGACGGGTAGACCTTACCCCGAAGAATTTGATGCAGTACAATACCAAAAAGGCTTCGTACCACCTCTGTTCATGACTTTTAATGGTACTGGAAACCCTCGACAGTTCGTCAGCAGCCTTTCAGGGATCGCCTTCTATTGGTACGCAGAGTTACCGAATGGTTCGGTAAAGACATTTTCAGAATTAGAGAACCTCTTCGTGAAACGGATTGTCGGAGCTCAACACCATATCACCATCGGTGATCTAGTGGTGGAGAAACGAACTGAATGAAACTTTAGTGGACTACATACTTCGATGGAGGAATCTAAGCATGAAGTGTGAACTACAGCTACAAGAGCAGCATGCAGTCGGTATCTTGCTTAAAAGCATTCACGGCCCGATAGCACTTCTCCTTAAGGGATTTACGATTAAGACTTTTGAGAAGTTGTTAAGCAAGGCCGAAAGCTTGCAAGAGGAAGAGAAACACCTAAGTTTCGTCGACAAGACAGACAAACAGAAGCCTGTGAAGACATTTGAAAAGAAATCTGGGATCGTCGTGGCAGTCGATAAGGGCAAGCAGCCAATGCAAATATAGGCTGGAGCGGCCGCAGCTCGTAGTATCGAGCAACCTCGACAGAACTACCAACAACCTCGACACGTTTATCAGCCAACTCAACAACATGAGCAACCCCTCGCCCGCAGCCGCACGTTAAAGGAGCTTATAAATAGAGAATATCAGCTCAAGAATGAGGCGAGTGCCAAAGATGTTCCACGCTTGATGAAGACTCCGGATTTTCAACCGCCGTAACCCGTGAAGCCAGAAGAAGTCGATAAGAAAGACCATCCCATCTATTGCCCTTACCACCGGATGCTTGGGCACAAGATAGAGGATTGCATTACCTTCAAGACTTGGTCTACGACAATCTCCGAAAAGGGAACATAACGATTCCGAAGGAATACATGAAGGAACCCCAGAAAGGCGGTTCCGTCAATGTTATTTCAATGGATCCTATTGTTCCTATAGATCCCTACACGACGAATGATGGATGGAGTACCGCTTGGACGAAGTCATCAAAGAAAATTTTGGATTGCATCCAAACCACTTCGGTACGTGCTTCGATTCAAAGTTCGAAACCTGTCAAGCCGGCGCTATCGCTTGCGATTGAAGAGCCACCTCAGGAAGAAAAGATCATAGAAAAGAAGGAGATCGTAGAAGAAGAAAAGACCAAGGCTCTTAAGGCTAGAATAGGGGCTGCTTATTCTAGGATGGTTGTTTCCTATTCGGGGGAAAAATTCCTCGAACCTCTGACTCTGTATGATTATTTGCTCGCTCCGGCGGGATCTTATAATGATAAGAGTTATGGCGTTGGCTATGTTTTAACTGTTTCTAATGATTATGCAACTAACGACAACCAATCTAATCCGGATCTCGATTCTGATACAAATAACAATTCTCAAATCATACACAACCTCGACAATTACCATGACAAAGAAGACATTCACCAAGTAGGCTACGAAAGTTAAACAAGCAATGGATCTGTTTGTGAATTTCGAGGAGCTCTATTCACAATAGAGTTAGAGCTTTCGGAAGAACCTGTCTTGCCGATTCAAAAGGAGACACCAGTAAACTCAGTACCAGATTCAGAAGAAATCACAGAAGTCAACTTAAGGAGCGGAAGGGTTCTACCTCCGAGAATGGGTCCAAATGACAAAGGAAAGCATGTGGTTGTTCAGGAAGAATCAACCCCAGCAGAAGAATTGCCCATTCGGGAAGAAACTGGAACACATGGTAACAAAGTGGACTATAACGTACTAGCCCATCTTAGGAAACTACCAGCCAAACTAAGCATCTACGACGCTCTCATCTTATCAAAAGAGATGAGGGAAGCTCTGATCAAGGCCTTACTTGATCCAGAGATTTGTTTAGCTCAGATGGCCGGAGAATCCTTAAACGAGGTTTGCTCGTTAAAGGAACAGCGAGGTGTTACCTTCACGGACAGTGATCTACTACTTGGGACAGCTGATCACAACCGACTGTTGTACATTCCAGTCACAATCGAAAAGTTTACGCTCTCCAAAGTATTGGTGGATCCAGGAGCGTCAATCAACATAATGAATCTTTGGACTCTAGCATACATGGAAATTGATGCTCGCGAGCTTGAAGCGGACGAGATGTTACTTAGAGGATTCAACCAGAAAGGAGAAAGAGCCCTCGAATCAATAACGCTGTTGATGAAGACCGGTGATTTAGCAAAGACAACCGCAAAATTCCATATAATTGATTCTGAAACATCGTTCAAAGCACTACTAGGCCGACCGTGGATACATGAGAACCGGATGGTACCGTCGTCTCTGCATCAGTGCATAAAATACTACGATGGAGGAGAACAGTGCATTAAAGGTGACTTGCAACCGTTCTCCGTACATGAAATTCGAATTCATGAAGATGCAGCCTACTACGCGCCTCTAAAGAAAACAATCTTCTCCAGAAATATCATGCCCAACGAAGCAAAAGAAATTCGAGACGATGAAGAACCAGAAGTTCTAGTCCAACAGTCACTCACCACTCCCTTACGGCGAGATGGTGAAGGTTTCTTCACAACTTGCACCCGAGGTCGAGGCCGGGGACGAGGTCGTGGCAGAAACGTTGGGACAGTTGGACAGAAAAAGCCAGTAATCAACGTGAATTAGGAG
Source organism: Papilionanthe hookeriana x Papilionanthe teres (assembly GCA_022702705.1). NCBI lineage: Eukaryota > Viridiplantae > Streptophyta > Magnoliopsida > Asparagales > Orchidaceae > Papilionanthe > Papilionanthe hookeriana x Papilionanthe teres. The sequence continues at coordinate 111,692,150 of CM040427.1, read as the reverse complement.
AACAGCTCTGAAGAAGAAGAGGAAATCAAGAAGAAGTGGCTACAATAAACCAAAAGAAACCATAATTCAAGATCTCCCTCGAAGATGAAAAGAATGAAGAATATAGATCAATGTATGAGAAGATTAACTACCATGTACACACCATGGCACTGACCCCGATCCAGTCTAATAAGATCAAGGGTATGGTGGTCAATGAAGTGCATGGCGGTGGTGCTAAAACAATCAAATTTTACCGTGGTACTTCTTCTTCCAATAATGAAAAAGATGTACAATTTGAAGATGTCACTTCTTCCGAATTAATGGAATTACCTTTTGAGAGGTACTCTCCCTGTGTTCAAAATTTAATTCAACGTGGTGTCCTACCTCGACAAAGGACAAAGGGTCAGTCACAACATTTTGAAAGATTATGGAACAAAGCCGGTCGGCCTCCCAATTCAAAGCATGGTCTCAGATTCAACACATTAGGTTCAGTTGACGATATGAAATTTTGCTTGGCTGTCACTTACGAACCTAATGAAGAGTGCTTTGAAACTACAGAAGATCTTGAAGATCTACAAATTGGAGACGCTCCACCAGAGTTCGAAGAAGAAATCAAATCTATAATAGACGAGTTAATGGAAGTTAACTTAGGTACTAGCGAAAAGCCTAGACCAACCTTTGTTAGCTCCTTACTCAATAAAGAAGATTCCAAGGAAATGATCAAGCTATTAATGGAATTCAAGGACTGTTTTTCTTAGAGTTACGACGAAATGCCAGGATTAGCTCCAGAAGTCGCAATTCACAAGTTAGGAGTAGATCCTACTTCTGTTCCATTCAGACAAGCTCCCAGAAGAATGTGTCTAGAAATTGAACAACAAGTAATAGCCGAAGTTGAGAAGCTAATCGATGCTAAATTTGTCCGTGAAGAACAATACCCTACTTGGTTAGCCAACGTGGTACCAGTTAGAAAGAAAAATGGTCAGATCAGAATCTGCGTTGACTTCAGGGATTTAAATAAAGTATGTCCAAAGGATGAATTTCCACTGCCAATCCCAGAACTGATGATCAACATTGCTTCAACACATGAAATATTTTCATTTATGGATGGATCATCAGGATACAACCAGATAAAGATGGCACCAGTAGACGAAAAGCTCACAGCTTTCAGAACGCCGATCGGAGTGTATTGCTACACAGTAATGCCATTCGGACTAAAGAACGCAGGAGCAACATATCAAAGAGTGATGGCAAAGATTTTTGATGATCTCATTCACAACCAAGTTGAGTGCTACGTGGATGATGTGGTCTTCAAAAGCAAACTGAAGGAAGATCACCTGTATGATTTGAGAATTGTTTTTGAGCTACTAAGGCAATAAACCCTTAAGATGACTCCCTTAAAATGCGCCTTCGGCGTCACCTCTAGAAAATTCTTAGGATTTGTTGTCCGACATCTCAGAATCGAAATTGATCCGGAAAAGATTAAAGCTATCTTAGAGATGCCGCCTCCCAAAACCTTAAAACAACTACGATACTTTCAAGGGAAGCTAGCATATCTTCGACGCTTTATTTCAAACTTGTCAGGTAGGTGTCAGCCCTTCTCGGCATTAGTTAAAAAGGACGCCAAATTCGTTTGGGAGGAGAAATTCCAACGGGCCTTCAAGGACATTAAGCAATATTTAATGACACCTCCCGTCTTCAGCGACCCCGGCCTCAGGTAGACCGTTGATACTTTATACAGCAGTTCTAGATGACTCCCTTGGAGCCCTGCTAGTCCAGGTCAATGATGAGGGAAAAGAAAATGCTCTCTACTACTTTAGCCATCGTTTGATTCCGATGAAAGTAAAGTATCCTCCAATTGAGAAGCATTGTTTGGCCCTGATCTTCGCCACACAGAAACTCAGGCATTATATGCTTTCTCATAAGATCAACCTCATTTCGAAAGTTAATCCATTACAATATTTGATGACCCGACCGAAACTTTCCGCGTGACTTGCCGTGTGGTCGATGATATTATTGCAATTCGACATAACTTTCGTTCCTCTTCATGCCGTAAAGGGACAAGTTCTAGCTGACTTCCTTGCAGCACACCCTTTACCGGTAGATTCGCCTCTCGACGACGATTTGTCTGACGAGCAGATAATGAGCCTAGAAGACACTGATGATCGACGTTGGGAACTATACTTCGACGGAGCGTCCTCAGCACAGAAAGACAAAAAATTGCAAACGATAGTGCTCGGTAAGGCAGGAATCGGACTAATCTTTATAACACCGGAGCGGGGGATGTTAAGATACTCCTACCACTTAACAGAGCTGTGCACAAACAACGAGGTAGAATACGAAGCCCTCATAACAGGACTAGAACTAACCATTCAAATGGGAATAACGGACATCAACATTTACGGAGATTCTCAGTTGATCATCCAACAGGTCGCCGGACAATACAGAATTTTAAAGCCAAGACTCGAGCAATACTTTCAGTATGCCATGAAACTGTTGGAGCAAATTCCGAATGTAACAATCTACAAGATCCCCAGAAGAGAAAATGCTCTCGCAGATGCACTAGCTCACCTTACAAAAGAATTTGCCTGCTTACAAGATGAGTCAGTTGAAGTGTCAGTTCAAGGACGACAGGTCCTATCACAACTCGACATGGATATAATACATAAATCAAAAAAAGCAGAGGAATCAGTTGCAGCAGTGACAGAAAACACAGGAGATTGGCTTCAACCGCTAATAGACTACCTGCAAACAGGTAAATTACCAGACGATAAGTCATTAGCCTATCAAATCAAGAAAAGAACTCTGTCTTACGCATTAATAAACAATACATTATACAGAAGGTCTTTTGACCAGATGTGGCTAAGGTGCCTGAGCGAGTCCGAAGCTCGTGAAATTGTCAAAGAAGTGCATTCAGGACTTTGTGGCGCTCATCAGTCGCGTCCGAAAATGAAAATGAAAATTAAAAGACTAGGGTACTACTGGCCCTCAATGATGACCGACTGTATGAAAGTCGCCAAGAGCTGTCACCAGTGCAGGGTGCACGGAGTGGTTCTACACCAACCTCCAAATGTGCAACATCCGACAATTGCGTCGTGGCCATTTAAGTGTTGGGGCACAGATATAGTGGGTCCGATAGAACCACCTTCTTCAAGAGGACATCTCTTCATCCTTGCAGCTACAAACTACTTTTCTAAATGGGCAGAAGCAGTTCCACTTAGAGAAGTAAAGGCACACCACGTGCTACAGTTTTTCAAAAATCAAGTTGTCTACCGTTTTGGAGTACCGCGCAGAATCATTTCAGATAACGGGTCCGCATTCAGAAGCACAAAAATCTAAAATTTTGTCAGAAGACATGGGATCGATTGGCGATACTCAACGATCTATTACCCAAGAGCAAACGGCTTGGCCGAGGCTTTTAATAAAACTCTCGTTCAGATTTTAAAGAAAACTTTGGACGACAACAAGAGAAATTGGCACGAGAAGTTGTTAGAAGCCTTATGGGCCTACAGGATGACTTTTAGGACTCCTACTCAGTCTACGCCTTACACTTTAGTGTACGGGTCCGAGGCAGTTTTTCCTTTGGAGGTTCAGCTTCCATCACTCAAAATTACAGTTGCAAATAAAATTACTACAGAAGAAAATTCCAGATTACAACTGGAATAACTGGAAAGCCTGGAAGGGAAAAGACTTGCAGCGCAACAAAATTTGGAACTGTACCAAGCTAAGATGATCCAGGCCCATGATAAACTGGTCCGCCCAAGAACTTTCAATGTTGGTGACTTAGTTCTTGTTCTCAGAAGACCTATTCTTGCACAACGCAAGATAGGAGGCAAATTTGAACTGACTTGGGTGGGGCCGTTTGTGGTCGAGGCAGTCTACTCAGGAGGCTCCTACCAACTTGTGAATTGCCAAGGAGAACGACAAATGCTTCCCATTAATGGACGGTATTTAAAGAAGTATTACGCAACCTGATGTTTCGAAGGGTGGCCTCTAAAATAGAGTCTTATCCCTAGAAACACGGGTAAAGTAATCACTTTGAGACTGGGTCCAAACCCAAAAACATAAAAATGGATGACAAAAGAAAAATCATTAACAAAAAAAAATGGTGCTAAAAATAAAATATGTGAAATCATAATAATAATGTTTTACGCTTCCGTTCAAATCAAATCTTCTTCCAGGTCATTCCTCATCTTTTCCTACCTTCCTTTAAATTAAAATAAGTAAATAAGAATCTTCAGTGATAAAAATTTTCTTAATGTTCTTGTTCTTAGTATAGCCCCTGATCCTTTCCTTGTCTTCTTCGCAGGGAAATGTCGAACGGGCGGTTGGTCCTAAACTTTAAAAATGGCGTGAGTCTCACACTCGATGAAAAGAGGGTGAAGGATGGAGCAGTGATAGAAATTGATTCTGACTTCACACCAGCCAGCCTACAGTATGAAGAAAATAATTGGGTCCCAGTGGACCGAGAAGAGCTTCATAGCCAGAGAGTGATGAAGATGGGTGGCCCAAGCCACCAATCCATCAACAAGAAAAAAAAGACAAACACCAAGGAAAGCAATAAAATCAAGTCAGTAGTTGCCATGGCAGAGGGCAGGCTCGTCAACACCGCACCCACATAAATTCAAGGAGTAAGGAGAGCTACGCTCACTGCTACTCAAAGAAGGAATAAGAATCGCCGTATCCGCAAGATGTTGACTAAACTAGCAGCAGATCAACATGAGGAAACAGCCACCTTCGCCGACACACACATTTCAAAGATACCGGTTCATCAGGAACCTGAAAAGGGAGAACAAGTTCCGAGAACAACAGAAAGGATAAGGGGAACTCTGAGAAGATCAGAGGCAGAGAGATTGCCTCGACACCGGACAGAGATACCATATCTGAAGAACCTTTTTTCGGAAGCAACCCCGGAGGATGTCCCGACAGAGACAATCCCCGAGGAGCCAAGGTATGCAGGACAACGTGACGGGATTAAGCCATACATCCCGCAATACGTTACTAGGCCTCGTCACTTGCAGATCATCCCAGAATATGAACTATAAAGAATATAGAATGTTGAGAAGAAGACTTTCGAATACTTTGAAAGGATTAGAGGCAAAAGAATCAATATTTTTTAAGGCCTCGAGTTACACACAGGTGTATTCTCAGAGTACGAGCAATAGCAGATTGTGGATTGCATCTTAGAACTTCAGAAAATGGGTCGAGCAGGCCGTCCGAGAGAAAAGACTTATTCGGAACCCCAGAAATGGATGCCAGGGAAAGGAAGAGTCACAATACAATGCAGATGTTGCTATAACTTCGCAGAGGACAGAAAAGGAAATCCACCAGGGATACTCCGTAACGGTGAGGTGGATCCAATGCCGAGGATAATTAAAAGAATGGTGAAAAGGATGATAACGTGGAGGGCACCGCCGACGGACCGCATACCCAACGGTTGCATCATCAACATTTATCGAAAGGCGACTGCATACCTCCACACATAGACCACCATGACTTTGTCGGACCTTCTCGCACGGTTCGTTCGTCAACCAATGCAATATCATGTTCGGATCTGACCTCCGGATAGCAGGCCCGGGTAAGTTCCGAGGGCCGGTGGAGATACCACTTCCGGGTGGTTCCGTCATGATATTACAAGGAAATGGAGCAGACATCGCAAAACATTGTATACCGAGAGTACTAGTGGAGCGGATCTTCGTCACTTTTAGAAGGATGGACGACAAAAAGGCGCCTTACCACTTCCAGCCAGATCCAGAATTGGAGAGTCTCTGGCCCTACGAGCTATGAGTTACACGGGAAATATCACACCTCTAATGCACATCCATGCGGCACTCCTGCCAAGAACGGCTTGGAAGGTGATGTTATTGACCGTGTATCTCATTATTCAGACATGGATTTTTTAATAGATACTTTTTGGATGGATCAACAAGAATCATACATAGTTCATTTTGAGTCATGGATTGTATGAGAAATATTTCAGATCGAGTTGTATGATGTATCTTCAACAAGATTGGAATAAAAGTGACCATGTCACATTTTGCCTTCACCCCTTTTTGTGCAAATTGACTTGGAAACGCCATTAGAGTTAAATGAACTTTGAACAAAGAACAGAAAAGAAAAGAGAAATGAATAAGAACCTTTCTTAGAAATCCAAATATTCAGATGAACTTCAAATCTATATGAACACCAAATAAAACTCACGTGAACATCAAATAAACAACAAAAATAAAATTGGATCATTAAAGGACAAACAAAATGAAAAAGAATCTCAAATGGAATTACAATCTCAATCTATCTCTTTCAAATCCTTCAATTCTTCCTCAGATCAAAATCTACTTCAAACTACATTGAAACCCTCTTTCGGGATGGTTCTTCCTCATGAAAAACTCACACTTCAAATTTCAAAAATCCTACACCTTTTCGTCACATCGAAATCCTTTTGATTTTCTGTGATCTCCCTTCCCTTTTGTACAGAGATTGACTAGGTCTATTAACACGGAGCCACGAACTTTGTTCGATTTGGTTATGATGGCATGAGACTGGGACCTTCTTCATACATTACAATTTCCGAGACTGGTACCTAAATTCCAGTTCTCATTTTGAGGTCGGTACCTAAATTCCGATTCTCTTTCGAGATCGATACCTAAATTTCGATTCTTTTTCGAATTGATACCTAAATTTCAATTCTAAACTTTCGAGAATGGTACCTAAATTCCAATTCTTATTTCGAGACTAGTACCTAAATTCTAGTTCTCATTCCGAGATCAGTACCAAAATTTTGATTCTCATCCTTTCTAGATCGATACCTAAATTTCGATTCTCTTTCGAATTGATACCTAAATTTCAATTCTAAACTTCCGAGACTGGTACCTAAATTCCAGTTCTCACTTCGAGGTCAGTACCTAAATTCCCACTCTCCTTTCGAGATCGATACCTAAATTTTGATTCTCTTTCGAATTGATACCTAAATTTTAATTCTAAACTTCTGAGACTGGTACCTAAATTCCAGTTCTCATTTCGAGACTAGTACCTAAATTCTAGTTCTCATTCCGAGATCAGTACCTAAATTCTGATTCTCATCCTATGGAGATCGATACCTAAATTTCTATTCTCTTTCGAATTGATACCTAAATTTCAATTCTAAACTTCCGAGACTGGTACCTAAATTTCAGTTCTCACTTCGAGGCCGGTACCTAAATTCTGACTCTCCTTTCGAGATCGATACCTAAATTTCGATTCTTTTTCGAATTGATACCTAAATTTCAATTCTAAACTTCCGAGACTGGTACCTAAATTCCAGTTCTCATTTCGAGACTGGTGCCTAAATTCTAGTTCTCATCCTTTCGAGATCGATACCTTAATTTCGATTCTCTTTCGAATTGATACCTAAATTTTAATTCTAAACTTCTGAGACTGGTACCTAAATTCCAGTTCTCACTTCGAGGTCGGTACCTAAATTCCAACTCTCCTTTCGAGATCGATACCTAAATTTTGATTCTCTTTCGAATTGATACCTAAATTTCAATTCTAAACTTCCGAGACTGGTACCTAAATTCCAGTTCTCATTTCGAGACTAGTACCTAAATTTTAGTTCTCATTCCGAGATCAGTACCTAAATTATGATTCTCATCCTTTCGAGATCAATACCTAAATTTTGATTCTCTTTCGAATTGATACCTAAATTTCAATTCTAAACTTCCGAGACTGGTACCTAAATTCCAGTTCTCACTTCGAGGTCGGTACCTAAATTCTGACTCTCCTTTCGAGATCGATACCTAAATTTTGATTCTCTTTCGAATTGATACCTAAATTTCAATTCTAAACTTCCGAGACTAGTACCTAAATTCCAGTTCTCATTTCGAGGTCGGTACCTAAATTCTGACTCTCCTTTCGAGATCGATACCTAAATTTCGATTCTCTTTCGAATTGATACCTAAATTTTAATTCTAAACTTTCGAGACTGGTACCTAAATTCCAGTTCTCATTTCGAGGTCGGTACCTAAATTCCGACTCTCCTTTCGAGATCAATACCTAAATTTTGATTCTCTTTCGAATTGATACCTAAATTTCAATTCTAAACTTCCAAGACTGGTACCTAAATTCCAGTTCTCATTTCGAGACTAGTACCTAAATTCTAGTTCTCATTCCGAGATCAGTACCTAAATTCTGACTCTCATCCTTTTTCGTCGATACCTAAACTCTTATTCTCACTCCGCGGCTGGTACCTAAATTCCAGTTTTCTTCATAATCTTGAGGTTGAAACCTAGGTTTCAATTCTCATTTCAAATCCAAATTTCAAATTCAAAATTTCCTCAAATTGATTTTAAACCAAACTTCAATCTAAATTAAAACTCAAGCTAAAATCTAAGCTCACACATTGAAACTTGAAATTTAAAAGTAAATCGAATTCCCCAGATCATGTGATTTGGAGTCCACCTCCTTTTCCACTCCCCAGCGGAAGTTCTTCTACTTCGTCATAAGTTTGTCACTTGGACATCTGTGTTGGTTTTGTTGATCTATTCGGTCAACACCAATACGCGCGGTGTGCTTGGTTAGCACACCACACCTATTGGGGGGTCCATTTTTTGACCTCATTTTGATGAGGTCCTCTCTTCTCTCTTTAGTACTTAGGATCTAGCCTTAGGCTTTTCCTTTGACTATCTTAGACGACTAGAAGTGGAACCCACCCTTTAGAAGTTCGAACACCTCTTGACTCCCTGCAAACCTCACAAGTTTGATTGTTGACCCCTAATCACCTAGAGGGTTGAAATCAAATGTGAAGGTTTAAAGGATGAGTTCCCTATAGGACTCTTTGGCCTTAGGACTACCCACAGGTGGCTCGGTCGCAGTGAGAGTTGACTTACACACTCACTACACTCATACTCTACACTCTCACACACACAATCCAAATCCTAAAACTACACCCATGCCCAACTTGACTCCCTGACTCATGTAGGTAATTCATATGGATGGACCTTAACCCCTAAGCCTCTGGCTAAGAGGGTTAGGAACAACATAGTGAATGTCTCCAATAAGTCCTCTCATGGCTCATATGGGCTTAATATGACTTCATGGCTCAACCAAAGTGATTCCACTTTACTTAAATTTGATCAATCTTCATTTTTTCAAAATTTCAATTTTTGACCCCCGGGACCCCTACACCCATCAAACCTAGCAAATACCCTTAGAATTACCAAAAATTTGCAAAATCACCTAAATTGCCCAAAATTCCTTAGAATCAATCCTAAACATTTCCCCCACTCAAATTGACCATCTCCAGCCAAAATTACCAAAATTTCTAAAAATACCCCCAATACCCTCCAAATTACCAAAATGCCCCTCTTTACCCAAAATTACAAAAATTCAGAAAATTCCCAGAAAATACCCCCAATACCCTCCAAAATTCCCAAATATTCCCATTTTCATTTTTTTCCAACTACACCATGGGCCAATTTTGTCAATTTACCCCAATTTTACCAAAACTCCCAATTTAGCCCATTTTAAACCCAAATGAACCCATTGTCAAACCAAATCACCCCAATTGATCTCAATTTTTGTCCAATTCAATTCTAAACTTCAATTCAATATCCCAATATCAATCTAGACCAAATTAAAGCCCAAATTAATTGGCATTTGAATCCAAGTTCATTTTAAAAGCTTAAGGCCAATTTTTGACCCATGACCTAAACCTAGCTCACACCAACCCAATTCAATCCCAATTTGACCCAAATCTTTTCTAAAACCTTTCTAGTATCCCCACAAACAAAACACTAACATGATTTGCCCAAAATTTGGACCCAAACCTTACTCAATGTCAACCCAAACCAAAAATTCCTCAAATGGTCCTACACCCAAACCTAACCCAAATGAGCCCAAATCCCAAAATCAAAACCCAACCAAAGTTGAAACCTATTTGTAACACCCCCATAAACATTTCCCAACATTAATTGTACATAAATTTTAACATTAGCCCAACTTTAGCCTACGATAGCTCATTTTGAGCCATTTGGACTCTTTTACTAAAGAGACCCAAATTAGACCCACTCCAATTCCAAATCACCTCAAACTTGCTTCAAATCACTCATGACACATCTCTAAACAAAACCCAACAATTATTTGGCCCAACCTTTTACAAAATTCCCATCCATAAATTTATTTTAAAACCTAAAGCCCACTTCCCTAGGCCTTCCTAAAAAGCCTACTCCAAAATGATTCCAAAAGCACAAACTTCATGCTAAAGCCCATATGACAAATTCATCTCATCATACCCTTAATTGAAACCATCCCAAAGTTTTAATTGAGCCATCAAATTTTTCTATATTAAGCCATATGCCAAATCCTATCAAATCACCCCTAAATTACTAAAATTCCTAAAAACCTCTTTCATGAAAGTTGACTTAGCTTCTTCTAAGCCAAAGGTAAGCCATGAAGCCATGCATGAGCCACATGGGAGCCATGGGGGATTTGGGCAACTCACCATACCCAAGATAGGAAAGGAGGGAGGCTCTTTCCATGATTCGTAAAAGTCATTAGCCTTAATCATGTCTCCCTTAAACCCAAATCTAATTTAAATATTCTTAGAAAGGGACCTCACCACCTTTGACCTGTTAATCTAACTCATTCCACCAGCCTAAAAACAAGTCATGGGGGGGGTGAACCCAACCCAAATACATGAGTTGACCAAATTGAGCCAAAATTAGTCATGCCCCCATTCCATTTTTATTCAACCACTTTACACTTGGCAACTACCAATTGAATACACAAAACCCCAGCCCTGACTCACCTGAACCTGAGGGTGACCCGTGCCTGCCGGCCAGCCGCCTAGATCGCCGGAAAAAACCACACCCGAGAGCTCCCATGTGAGCCAACATTGAAATTCTCCCTTGTTGAGTTGCCTCATGCCCAATGGCCACCATGGTTGTTCTTCTCCTCACCAGAGCAGCTGATCCTAACTCCTAACTCCCCGTGGGAGGCCCTCCAACCACTCCTATTTAAACCCCACCTCTCTCGGCCATGGAGGGGGTACTGAAACAAACCTACTGAAACTCTGCCAAATTTGTCCCAGACCACTCTCCACACTTAGAGCAATTGATCTCCAATGTCCATTTGCCCTAATCCCCATTAAAAGAGCCCAATTTCAGAGTCCAAATTCCACCCAAAAAATTGGACACTTCACTATAGTGAGCCAATCTCCAAATTGATTGGTATTACACCTTCACCAGACCAAGAGGAGAAGTTCCCCAGTGAAAGTCCCCTCTCCAGGCCACCCAGTTGCTCCAGCCTCCAAGCTTTGTGATCGGTTGTGGTTACTTTTGTACCTAGGCAATTCACCAGGCCAAGGGACTTCATCTGGAGCTTGCTTGGACCCAATCGAACGTGAAACAACTCTCAGATCGAAGCTTCACTTCTCTGAGCAAAGGTATGAACTCTCTCTTCCTCTTGAGCTTCTGGAGATTCTCCGTTTGATATGAATCAATTTCAATCCATGATCACCGTATAGATGTATTCATCTCTTCAAGACGAATCCATAGAGCACAAGAACACAAAAATCCGTTAAGTATTGAGTGAGATCTTAGGGTTTTAGTGTGGACGGTCACGGGTTCACACCAGTCGTAGACGATGACTGGGAGCCGTTGGATCGTGTGTGTATCGAGCGGACGGCTCAGCTGGTGTCGGACCAGAAGACGGTACGTAAACCGCGGGCCCAGTGGCAGCTGACTCAGATGGCGACGCCGAACCAGGAGACGCCGCGTGGCCTTTCGGATCCGCTAAGGTTGACGTAGCGCCGCGTGGTTAAGTAGGAAATTAGGGTATTTTCTTATTTAATAAATATCCAGAACTTCAAAAATTTATAACTTTGTGTAGAAAAATTCTAAAAATAAAATAAAAATACTCTTTTGCTCAGTGAACAGAGGAGAATAATGTGGAAAAGAAATCAAGTCATTTCAGCAAGTATTTTATTTTTAATAATTTATTTACTCTCTCGCACTATTTCAATTCTCCATGCATATAGGAAATTCACCATGGCATGAGACCATAGGGCTTTTGAAGCCTCTGAACTTGGGAACATTCCCTGAATTTTCCAAGGTCAGAGGCCATCCCTATGAGAAGTTATTGATTTTCTAAGTTTAGGTTACTATTTTGAGTATTTTAATTCTTATAATTAGCATGTTGAGAAATAAATTCCAGGAAAATTTGGTGATGTTATTTATGACCAGAGAAACCCAAAAAAAATATGTTTTGAGTTAATTCACATGGAGCAACCCTAATTGGCCTAAACACCCAAAATTGAACTTTAATTAATTAGGGTTAACTATACATCAAATTGACTTCGAAACAACTCTCCACTGCCCTTTAGGGTTAGGAGAGTCTCAAATAAAAATTTGAAACTAATTGGACTTGATTTGATCCACCAAATGGGTTGAATAAGCCCCACAAGTAAAATTAAACTTTGAAAATTCATAACTCACAAAATACTTTTCAAAAATTCATAAAATTTGTTTTGGAGCTTCTCTGATCTCAGGAGAATTTAAGAAAATTAAAATTGTAATTTTCTAAAAAAGTTGATTTTTATCATTATTTTAATATTTTTAATAATTAAAAAATAATAAAAATCATAAAAATATTAAAAATCACCAAAATGTCACATTTTGAATTCTAATTACTTAGGAACAAACCAAATATTTTTCTTAAGTCCCTAGGATAAGATATTGAATTTTAAAGGCTTAATGTAATTTTTAATATTAAAAAAATGAATTTTCAACCTTTTTCACTAAAATAATTCCAATAAATCAAAGGAAAATCAGAAAAAATATAAAATTTATTTCTCTAGACTCCTTGAGGTTAGAGAGATTTTAGAAAATATAAAATCATTTTTTCAACTTTAATTTTATTTTAAAATTAATTAATACTCCAAAACTCAAAATAATTCTAATAAATAAAATATAATTCTAAAAATCACCAAAATTGGTCCAACTAGTCCTCTGGTCATTAGGAACATCCCATAAGTTTCTCAAGGATAGAAGTATTTCCTTGTTCATGTTATTGAATTTTCCTTGAAAACCCCTATTTTCCATCAAAGATAATTACATAAACAAATTAAATGCAGAAAAATCACATTTTCTCCTCTAATGTCTTAATTGACATGTGAGTGAGGTTACATAAAAATTTCAAGTTCATTTGAGCTTAATTTAGTGAGTTATAGAATTATTAAGCTTGAAGGGCAAAAGGGTAATTAAAAAATTTCAACCTTTAATTAAAATTTTAGGATTAATCAAAAGTGGAGGGTAAAATATTTGATTTTAAACTGATTTTTTATGATTGAAACTTAAATGATTAAGGGTAAAAACCTACTAACCATTTCAACTATAATTAAAATAAAACTTTAATTAATTAATTAATTGAAATTTTGGAAAAATAATAGAAATTGGAATTATTAAAAGTAGGGATATTATTAAGAGGATATTTATTCTTTAATTTAAAAAAAATCCCTAAATAAATCACTTCAATAATACTTAAGTCTTAATTAAAAAATTAAAAGAATAATCTCAATTAAATTAAAATTAAAATTAAATTAAAATCAAATTAAATTAAATTAAAAGTAAAATAAATTGAAATTAAATTAAATTAAAATTAAATTAAATTAAAAAAAATTGAAATTGAATTAAATTAAAATTAAAATTAAATTAAATCAAATTAAATTAAATTAAATTAAATTAAATTTAAATTTAAAATTAAATTAAATTAGAATCAAATCAAATTAAATTAAATTAAATTAAATTAAAATTAAATTAAATTGAATTAAATTAAATAAAAATCATTTATCAACAAACCTAAATTAAATCATTAAGAATTAAATCTAAAATAATTTGAACACTATTCCAAACTTAAACTAATTTTTTTTTATTAAGTCAAAATTAAAATTAAATCATTAAGTTTAAATTATTAAAATATTTAATAAGTTGATTTGCCATTTTAAAGCTCTTATTATTATAACTCTTAAATGAGGTATCAAGTGAAGTGTTACTTCACTTATAGGATATTCAAATGTCCTTGTTCACTGCGCAAGAGAACAAAACTTAAACCCTTGGATGATTAATTCACTTGTATAATTAAATTCTCTTGGACTTAAAACAATCCTAGAGGTATTGAAAAGATGTTTAAGACTCGTCTTAAGCACTTCTTCAATATGATGGGATGTTTATAATAAAAATTGAATTTAATTATTTCTTTGATGAAGAAAATCATCCTTAAACCAAAACACAAGAACCTAGACGTCATAGGAGATGACTAGCTATAGGATTAGGACTTTGGTAGAAAACCAAAACCTCTCTCTTAGCTTTACTTAGATAATTGTTGAAATATTTAAATGCCTTAACATGTGTTTTAAGTGCAGCTTGGGATGACGGGAAGACCATCCATGTACGCTTTTACTTTGTTGTAATTTACTTTATTGTAATATTACTTACATGCACTGTACTTTTCTTTCCTTGCATGATAAACAACTGTTGTATGAAAACCAAAACCTTTAGGGTAGTCCCTGAACTGAAACCAAAACTAAATTAAAAGTCACTACCAGATAAAATTCACCGCCACAACATTTCAAAATATAAAACAACTCAAAATTTAATCACAAACAGAACAACAAAACTACAACTGCATCTAAATTAAAACGTCTCGTTGAATGATCGGGGATACCTCGGATGATGTCACCCACGTGTTGCTAACGGGATTTCCCACGGTCTAAATGAAGGTGTAGAACTCATTCAATTGAGTTTAGCAAATTCATCGGGACTAAGTGAATTCGATGAAAATAACGGTGCGGGATGACGGAACCAGTGGGATCTTAATCGGTTCTGTTTAAACAACTTTAAGATTTGTTTTAATTAAAACATTAAAAACACTTGGATTTTAAGATTTTCTCTAAACCAAAACACTTCTCTCATCTCCTGATTTATGACTTCTAAAACTAAACCTCTGCAACAATAATGAGCTTGGAGCACGGTGGGCGACACGGCCATCTTCGTCAGCAAAACAACTCTACATCAGCTAAACATTCCTAGAATTAAATAACCAAGCCATAAGACTTCGAGGTAGTTTGCTTAGTGCAACATAAATCCTCAACTCTTCGTTAGGCATTTGCATAATCATGTTATGTAAATTAAGTCCTAAATGGTCTTAGGACTTCGAGGTAGTCGTTTGGTACGACATAAACCCTCACATCTTCGAGGCTATTTGTATAATTTTATCATACAAATATAAGTCCAAATTAATTAAAATTTGCAAGATTGAAATATCAAATAATATTAGGATTTTCTTAAATCCGAGCCAAACAATAGGATAGTTTGGGAAGTCGCCAAGATTTCTTCTTGGATCCTCAGCTTCTCCTACTTTTCTTCCTTTGGACTCCTGAAATAAACTGTTCCAAATTTGATCCATTCCCTTTTGAAATTTCCAAAATCCAATCCTTTGCAAACCTTAAGCTTTGAAATTCTTGAGTGCAAAACCTCTGATCATTATCGAGAGTTTTCTTAAGTGATTCCCGTCACTTAGAATGTAATTAACTATAGGGGCTTGCCCTTATAGGGAACTTTAAGAACCCAGGTAATATAAACCCTGCTTAATTCCTTTATATTAAGCAGGGGAACTTGTCGGCTTATAAAATTGGTTCGTAGACCAAACGGATGTCACAAATCTTCTAGTTTATTTAACCGAGCCCCATCATCAAGCAGTGTGTCTACTCTCCGGAATAGATATATAGTTTGTTGTGCGGTGCTCGTTTATATAAACTATTCGGGATGTGAGATCAGTTTGATTTCATATCTAAAAATTTTCAAATTTAAAATTATTTTCAAAATCAAATACTACTTTTCAAATTATTTATTTAAATTAAATTAAAAATTCGCCAACAATTTCTGTAGGCGACCTCTTTTCAAAAATACAACACACTCAACCTAAAAATAAGCCGAACATCAACCAACACAAACTTCACAACTAATTCAACCCTATTTTCTTGAAAGTTCCAGAATGATACTGAAGAGGATCAAACAGTTGGAGAAAGAGGTACAAAACGTTATCAATGCAATCAATAATATTTCTGATTTATTAGATCATATAGATTGGAGGATGAAGGAACAATTTGATTACACTAGTCGAATTGACATGGGCCTGATTAATCTGTTGAAGAAGAACATGATGATTGTGAGGATCCATCTGATGAATTTCCATTTCTTCTATTCTACAATTTGTTCGTGCATCAGCAATTAATTGGAGACATCAGAGGAGAAGATAGTTGTGAAACGAATGTTTAGTGATTATTGGATTCTACTTATGTTTGTTGTGTGTTTAGTTTACTTTGTTTAATTTTGTTTGGTGTGTGTAGTATTTACTTTGCTTTGCTTTGTAATTTAAATTTGGATTTGATATGCTTGCTTTCATTGTGTGATTAAATTTTAGTGTTTGCTTATCGTAGCGTACTTGCAACACTAAACATCTAAGAGTTGTTGGTTTGGTTTGAATGAACATATTTGGTGTTTATAATGTAACGTGGATTTTATATATAAAAGTATGTCGTGTATCGTTTATGTAACAAATTTTGTTAATTATTGCTTGTGTGATGAAGTAGATGCTTAAAGAAGTGTTAAACATCATTATGGAGGTCGAAATGATCAAAATTATGAAAAAAATTTTCAAACCCAGAAAAATTTTGGACTAGCGCCGCAGGCACCAGAATGGCCGCCGCTGGAGCCCAAATCCAGAGAGTTTAGCATTTTTGATAAATAGAGCGCCGCCGGTGCCCAAGTACAGAAAAAGTCGAAAACCCTTTATTTCACGATTTTGACGCTGGGACCCGCACTTTTTTCCATTGCTTTCGTCTTCCTCCTCCATTTTCGTAATTTTGAAGATCTAGGGCTTGCTAGATCTCGAATTTGAAGTGATTTCAAAGCTTTTCGAGACCGAGTCTACACTTCTCTTGGTAAGAGGTTCACTTTAAGTTAAAATTTTTTTATTTTCACCATAGAAATCTCTCACATTGCTTAGGTTGGAATTTTTGGATTTTTAAAGAAATTTGAGATTTCCCTAATAAAATTTTCTCTTACTTGTTTAGAAAAAGTATTTGGAGTTTGTTACATTGTGAATTTGGAATTTATTGGAATTTATTGGAATTTTCTTGCAAATTTTAGAAATTCACAAGGCACCAAGGATGAGTAAAGGGAAGAGAAAATTGGATTCTGATGAAGAAAAATTCGTTAATGTTAAAGCGCAATTTTGCTTTAAATCTTACCTTTATAGTAAGAAGTGTATCCTGGATTGAGCTTTTGATAATCCTGGTGGATATGTAGAACAGTTAATTGCAGAGCAGAACTGGGAACGATTTTGTTATTTTACTGTGAATACTGTTATGGGAGTTGTTAGAGAGTTCTATTTAAATGTGCCTTGGACTGAGACTGAGTATGTATTAGTTAGAGGAAAAATTGTTGAGTTTACTCCTCAGCGTATTAATGCCTTCTAGAAGACTTGGGAACCATTTTTTTGTGAATATCAAAACTTTGATACTCGAGACAAATATGAGATTGCTTTTCTGATGGTTGGAAGAGGGGAATGGAAAGTAAGTCAAAAGCTGATGATTAACTTCCCCGCTTCCAAATTAAATGTTGCATGGAAAGTTTGGCACTATTTCATCTCTACAAAACTATTACCTTCTTATCACCATAGCGAAGTTACAAGGGATAGAGTAATTCTAAACTATTGTATTCAGAAGATGAAAAAGATTGATATTGGCACTATTATCTTCAAGAACAATTTGACTATTTCTAGAGGTGCGATCACTGGTGGATTAGGACATCCTGCCTTAGTTCATGCCCTGTGTGTTCAGTTTAGAGTGGAGTTTAGCAGTTCTAAAGAAGAGGCTAAACCGCTGAGACCAATTATAAAGACTATTATCCGTACTTATGAGACTCATGTGGGAGCCCGAGATGAGAGTAAGAGTACTGATATTCCTACTACGAGTTATGACGTTCCATCTACATCTGAGCCACCTACATTATCTGATATTATGGAGCAGCTGAGATTACAGAGTGCTAGGGTGGATAGACTCCATGGTAGGATGGATGTGTATGAGGCCAGAAGTGAATATTATTTGAAGAAGAGAGTTGAGTTTGATATTGCCTATTATGATGCTCAGGTCAGATTTATGAGAAGGGAGACTGATGTGATATTTCCTACTTGCCCCAGCTATGCACCGTATAGACCTGATCCTGCTGACCCTACTGATGACCTTGCTGATGATCCTGGTATTGAAGATTGGTAGATTGTTTGTTTCTATTTCTATTTTTCTTATTGTGTTATGTTGTACTGTTGTGATGAATTAGTTATTTTCTTTTCATGTGATGTGCAACCCTGTTGGTGTACTGTTATGTTGTATTAAAAAAAAATTGAAATTGTCAAATGAACTGTGTAGTGATGTAATAGTTTGTTTAGTATCGTGATATTTTGTTGGATGTTTAAATGTTTAAAGTTAATTCCTCTTCACCTTGCAAAAGTTTTAAATATTTATATATTATTGTTACTAATTTTTTCATGCCTGCTAGTTGTAAATTTTGACTAATACCGGATAGTTGTTGAAGATTTCAAGATCCAAGCACAAAAAGGTTAGTTTTCTTTTACTCTACTCGTGTCAAATTTATTGATAAATTTAAGTTTGGGGGAGGGTAGAGAAATATTAACTCTTATTTGTTCTCGGATATTATATTTTCAAAAATTATTAGCATAACTTACGGCAGTTGAACCTTACTCGTAGGTAACTAAAACTTTATATTTTAGTTGAATATTATGGAAGAATTGGATGAATGTTTTTAGTAATAAAGGTTAACTTTATAGAAAAAAGATATTTGGTATGAAAGGATTTGATTATATTTAACTATTTAAAGTAATGAAAACTGTATTTTTGAAATGTTAAGAGACTTAAAATATTGTGTGTTAAGAAGAGATTGTGACTTTATGATGAATAATAAAGCTTGTACCTAATTATAAAGTAAGGAGGTATCTCAAGTTTGAACTTTAGAAAGAGGAGAGTGAAGTTTAAAATCATTAAAGGCTATCCAGATATAGTAATCCTCATAAAAAAGGGAAAGAAAAGAAAACAAGGATTGAAAAACAATCCCAAAAAGAAAAGAAAAAGAAAAAGTAAGAAAGGGAAAGAAAAGAAAACAAGGATTGAAAAACAATCCCAAAAAGAAAAGAAAAAGAAAAAGTAAGAAAAAAAAGTTATGAGGAGAAGCTTGAGGAAATGTCTAATCAAAAATTGGCTTCACTTGAATCACCCTAAAGGGAGAACTTGATTTCATTTCTGAATTTATATTTAAAGTATTGGCCTACATTCTGATAAAGTTTGTATGAACTCCTTTTTCACTAAATCTTTTAAGGAACTCTTAATGGTAAAAATTATGGTTTATCTTGAAATAAATAAAATACTAGAACTCTTAGACTTGATTGATAATAATTCTTATACATGTAGTTTTGACCTGAGTTACTGAATTTCTTTCTAAAAGTCTAACCAATATATTCTTTTGATTAAAAAATTTTAGTATTTTACCGGTGAAAATTGCATTTCCTAGAGTTATATTTTTATGTAGTAAAAGGATTACTTGAGGACAAGTAATAGTTAAGCTTGGGGGATTTTGATGCACAAAAAATATATACTATTTTTGCTATATAATTTTACCCATTTTTGGAGATATTGCGTTTTAAAAAAAAGTATTTTTCATGATTTGTTGCAGGTATGATGATTTTAGGTGATCGGAGTGAAAAAAAGCGAAAAGGAACTAATTCAGAGCAAAAGGGGGAAAATAGCTTATGGCGCCACTGGCGGAATCGGCTCCGTCGGTGCCAGAATGGGTGCCGCTGTCGGCACTATTTTAGGTTGTGTGATATTTTGAAAAGGGGTCACCTAACAGAAGTTGTCGGCGAATTTAAATTTTAAATTTAATTTAAATATATATATAATTTAGAAAGTAGTATTTGGCTTTGAAAATAATTTTTAAATTTGAAAGTTTTAAGATATGAGATTAAACCGATCTCACATCCCAAATAGTTTATATAAACGAGCACCGCACCACAAACCGTGTATCTATTCCTAAGGATAGACACACTGCTTGATGGGTGGGGCTCGATTAAATAAACTAGAAGATTTGTGACATCCGTTTGGTCCGCGAACCAATTTTATAAGCCGACAAAATTCCCTCGCTTAATATGAAAACATTAAACGGGGTTTATATTACTCGGGTTCTTCAAAATTCCCTATAAGGGCAAGCCCCTATAGTTAATTACATCTTAAGTGACGGGAATCACCTAAGAAAACTCTCGATAATAATCAATAATTCTGCTCTCAAGAATTCCAAAGTTTAAGGTTTTCAAAGATTGAATTTTGGAATTTCAATAGGGAATGGATCAAATTTTGGAACATTTTGTTTTGTGAATCCAAAGGAAGAAAGGTAGGAGAAATCACTGATTCGAAGTGAACTTCGGTAATTTCCCGACTATCCTATTGTTTGGCTTGAATTTAGGAAAGTCCTAATACTTATTTAAATGTTTTGATCTTGCCAATTTTAATTAATTAGGGCTTATATTTGTATGATAAAATCAAACAAATAGCCTAGAAGATGTGAGGGTTTGTTGTCGTATCGGACGACTACCTCGGAATCCTAAGACCGGTTAGGGCTTAATTTGCATAAAATGATTATGCAAGTGCCTAACGAAGAGTTGAGGATTTATGTTGCACTAGGCAAGCTACCTCGAAGTCCTATGGCTTTGTTGTTTAATTCTAAGAAGGTTTTGTCGAAGTAGGTTCAAGTTTTGTTGATGACGATGGCCGTGCTTGCCCACCATGCTCCAAGCTCCTTGTTGTTGCAGAGGTTTAGTTTTAGAAATCATAAATCGTGGGATGAGAAAAGTGTTTTGGTTTAGAGAAGTCTTAATTTTCCAAGTGTTCTTGTATTTTGATTAAAACAAATCTTAAAGTTGATTATAACGACACCGGTTAAGATCCCACGGTTCCATCCTTCCGGCATCATTATTTTTATCGGATTCACTTAGTCCGGATGAATTTCGCTAAACTCAACTGAATGAGTTCCACACTTTCATTTAGACCGTGGGAAATCCCGTTAGCAACACGTAGGTTACATCATCCGAGGTATTCCCGATCATCCAACAGGACGTTTTAATTTAGTTGCAATTGTAGTTTTGTGTTCCGTTTGTGATTAAATTTTGAGTTGTTTTATATTTTGAAATGTTGTGGCGGTGAATTTTATCTTGCAATGACTTTTAACTTAGTTTTGGTTTCAGTTTTAGGGACTATCCTAAAGGTGTGGGTTTTCATGCAACAGTTGTTTTATCATGCAAGAAAAGTAAAGTGCATTTGCAATAAAGTAAATTACAGGGAAGTAAATTGCAAGAAAGTAAATTGCAATAAAATAAAAGCGTACCTGGAGGGTCTTCCCGTCATCCCAAGCTACACTTAAAACACAATTAAAATATTTAAACAAGTTCCTAGGTAAAGCTAAGGGAAAGGTTATGGTTTTCTACCAAATTCCTAATCCTATAGCTAGTCATCTCCTATGACGTCTAGGTTCTTCGTGTTTTTTTGTTTGTTTGAGGACGATTTTCTTCATCAAAGGACAATTAAGTCCAATTGTTCTTATAAATATCCTATCATATTGAGGAAGTGCTTAAGAAGAATCTTAAACATCTTTTCAATATTTCCGGGATTGTTTTAAGTCCAAATGAATTTAATTATATAAATGAATCGATCGTCCGAGGTTTTCAAGTCTTGTTAACTTGCTTCGGTGAACTAGGACATTTGAATATCTTATGAGTGAGATAACACTTCATTTGATGTTCCATTTAGGAGTTATAATAATCAAAGCTTTCGAGGGTAAATTAGTATTCAAATGATTTGATTTAAGTTAAAGGGTTTAAATTTGGAATAGTGTTCAAGTTGTTTTATATTTAATTTCTTTTATGTCTTAGGTGATGTTATATTTAATTCAATTTAATTTAATTGAGTTTTAATTTAATTTAATTTAATTTAATTTGATTTGATGTTTAATTAATTTGATTTGATTTAATTTAATTTAATTATTTAATTTAATTTAAATTAATTTAATTTAATTTAATTTAATTGTTTAATTTAATTTAATTATTTAATTTAATTTAATTTAATTATTTAATTTGATTAATTTTTTTTAATTTAATTTAATTTAGTTTAATTTAATTTAATTTGTTTTAATTTAATTTAATTCAATTATTAAATTTAATTCAATTTTAATTTAATTTATCTTTAATTTACTTTATTTTTAATTTTAATTGAAATTTCAAAAGAGTTTAATAATTTAATTAAGTCTTTTAATATTTTAAACTTGAGTTATCATTTTAATTAAAAATTGAGTATTAATGAGATGATTAATTTAGGGATTTTTAAATTAAAGAATAAATCTCTTCCTAAAAATATCCCTATTTTAATAATTCCAATTTTATTATTCTTCCAAATTTAATCCATTATTTAATTAAAGTTTAATCATTTTAAAAATTGTTTAATGAGTTTCTACCCTTTAATTATTTAAATTTCAATCATCCAAATCAGATTAAGATCAAATATTTTACTTGTTAATTTTATTAAACCTAAAGTTTTAATTAAGGGTTAAAAGTTTAATTACCATTTTACCCCTTAAGCTTAATAATTTCATAACTCACTAAATTGAACTTAAATGAACTTGAAATTTTTATGTGACTTCACTCATATGTCAATAAAGAAATGAGAGGAGAAAATGTGATTTTTCTGTATTTAATTTATTTATATAATTATTTTTGTGGAAAATAGAGATTTTCAAGGAAAATTTGATAACATGACCAAAGGAAAGTTTCTGTCCTTAAGAAAATTAGGGGACATTCCTAATGACTAGAGAAGCACTTGGACCAATTTTGGTGATTTTTTGAATTATATTATTTTTATTATAATTATTTTGAGTTTTGGAGTGTTAATTAATTTAAAAATAAAATAAATGTTGAAAAGTAGATTTTATATTTTTAAAAAATCTCTCTGATATCAAGGAAACCAGAGAATCAAATTTTGCAATTTTCTGATTTTTCTATGATTTATTATAATTATTTTAGTGAAAATGCTAGAAAATACATTTTTTTTTAATTTTAAAATTACCTTAAAGCTTTAAAATTCAATATCTCACTAAATAGACCTAGGAAAAATGTGGGATTTGCTCCTAAGTGATTAAAATTCAAAATGTGACATTTTGGTGAATTTTATTATTTTTGTGATTTTTATTATTTTTTAATTATTAAAAATATTAAAATATTATTAAAAATCAACTTTTTTAGAAAATTGAAATTTTAATTTTCTTAGGTTCCCCTAATATCAGAGAGGCTCCAAAACCAATTTAGTGAATTTTTGAAAAGTATTTTAAAAGTTATGAATTTTTAAAGTTTAAAATGGCTAAGTGACTTAATCAACCCAATTAGTGGGGCTAACCAAGTCCAATTGACCTCAAATTTTTATGGTGGGTTCCTCTGATCCTAAAGGTCAGTGGAGAATTGATTTCAAGTCAATTTGATACCTGGTTAACTCTAATTAATTAAAGACCTATTTTGGGTGTTTAAGTCGATTAGGGTTGTTTTGAATGAACTAAGCCAAAATCTATTTTTCCTAGGGTTCTCTGGTCATAAGGAACATCACCAAATTTTCCTAGAATTTATTTCACAACATGCTAATTTTTGGAATTAAAATACTCAAAACAACAACATGCATTTGAAAAATAAATAACTTTTCACGAAATGGCCTCCGACCTTGGAAAATTCGGGGAATGTCCCCAAGTTCGGAGGCTTCAAAAGCCCTATGGTCTCATGCCATGGTGAATTGTATACATGCATGGAGAATTAAATGTATGCAGAGAGTAAATAAATTATAAAAAATAAAATACTTGATGAAATTAAATGATTTCTTTTCCACATTATTCTCCTCTGTTCACTGAGCAAGAGGGTATTTTTATTTTATTTTTATGATTTTCCTACACAGAGATATGAATTTTTGAAGTTTAGGGAATTAAATAAATAAGAAAATACCCTAATTATCTACTTATCCACGCGGCGCCAGCGAAACATCGGCAGCTCCGAAGGGGTACGTGTCGCTCTGTGATTGGGCGCCGCCATCTGAGTCAGCAGCCCGGGCCCCGCGGTTCTCGCTCCGTTTCCTGGTCCGACGCGATCCTGACCATCCGTGCGCGCGTGTATAGAATGGACGGCATCCGTTCATCGTCCCCAAGTGTTCTCACCCGAGAGCCGTCCACACTAAATCCCTAAGATCTCACTCGATTCTCGATGGATTTTTACGTTCTTATACTTCTATGGATTCGTCTTGAAGAGACGAACACATCTATACGGCTAACATGCATTGAAACTAAGGCATTTGAAATAGAGAATCTTCGAAGCTCGGGATGAAGAGTTAGCTCATACCTTGGCTCGGAGAAGTGTGGCTTCAATCCGAGAGTTGTTGCACCTTCGGTTGGGTCCTAGCAAGCTCCGGATGAAGTCTCCTGGCACAGTGAATTGTCCGGATATGATTTCGACCAAGCCCGATCACAAATCTTGGAGGCTGGAGCAACTCGGGTGGCTCTGGAGATGGGGCTTTTGATGGTGGACACCTTCCCTTGGTCCGGTGAAGGTGTAGAGCCAATCAATTTGAGAATTGGCTCACCGTGGAGAAGTGTCCTGGTTTTGGGTGGAATTTCGACTGCGAAATTGAGCTTACAGAGGAGAAATGGCAGGGGGATTCCACTGGGGATCAAGTGCTCTAAGGATGGGGAAGGGTCTGGAAGAATTTTGGCAGAGTTTTGGCAAGGTTTGTGCTTAGCTCTCCTCATGGCCGAGAGGGGTGGAGTTTAAATAGAGCTGGCTGGGAGGCCTCCCAGGGGGAGTTAGGGCTTGGGATCGAGCTTGCTGCGGTGAGGAGAAGATCGGCCATGGTGACCACTGGGGATGGGGCGGCTCGGCAAGTGAGAATTTCAATGTTAGCTCACATGTGAGCTCTCGGCCATGGTGTTTTCCGGCGGCCTGGTGGCCGGCCGGCCGGGCATGGGTCACCCTCGAGGTCGGGTGGGTCAGGGCTGGAGGTTTGTGCAATCAATTGGCCATGGACATGTGTAAAGGCTTTGATCCAAAGTGGAATGGGGCATGGCTAGATTTGGACCTAAATGGGTCAACCCACCCATTTGGGCTAGGTGCACCACCCAAGGCCTGGTTTTGGCTGAGGGAAAAGTGATTTGGCTCGGCATAATCGGTAGGGTCAAGTCACCATCCAAGCACAATTAGGCTTAAGCATGGTTTAGTGGAATCATGGAAGTGGTTAATCACCTTTAGGAATTAAGGAAAGAGCCTCCTCCTTTTGCCCAAAATGGCATGGTGACATGTAAAGAGGCTCTCATGGCTTGCATATGGCTTGTGCATGGCTCCATGGCTCCATTTGGCTTGGGAAAAGGTTTGGTCGATTTCATAAAAAAAGATTTTAAGGATTTTGGATAATTTGGTGGAAATTTGGATGAAGCTTCATTTAGAATTATTTGATGATTGGTTTAGGACTTAGGGATGATTTTAATTGAAAATATGATGAGGGGAAATGTCATATGGGCTTTGGAAGAATTTTTTGGGGTTTTGGATTTGGTGGAAGTGGGCTTTTTTTTTAAAATGGTTTAAGGAATGGGCCCTTAAGTTTAAAAATGAATTTATGGATGGGAATTTTGTAAAGAGGTTGGGCCAAATAATTGTTGGGTTTAGCTCATGGATGTTTCATGAGTGATTTGAAACAAATTGGGGGTGATTTGGATTTGAATTGGGTTGAATTTGGGTTAGGTTTGGGTTTAGGTCAAAAAATGGGCCTTTTGACCTTGGATTGAGTTTGAGTGGGACTTGGGTTCAAATTTTGGGCAAATCATGTTAGGGTTTTGTTTGTGGGAATGTTAAGGAAGATTTAGAAAAGATTTGAGGTTAATTGGAGTTGAATTGGGTGAGTTTGGGTTAAGTTTGGGTCATGGGTCCAAATTTGGGTTTTAAGGCCAAAAGTGAGATTGGATCCAAATGTCAATCAAATTGGACTTGGATTTGGTCTAAATTGGTATTGGGAATGTTGAATTGAAGTTTAGAATTGAATTGGACCAAAATTGGGGTCAATTGGGTAGGTTTGGTTTGACATTGGGTTCACTTAGGGTTAAAATGGGTCAATTTGGGAGTTTTGACAAAAGTAGGGTAAATTGACAAAATTGGCCCATGGTGTAGTTGGACAAAATGAAATTGGGAATATTTAGGATTTTCTGGAATTTTCTAGGAATTTTCTGAATTTTTGGATTTTTAGGCCAAGAAGGGTATTTTGGGTATTTGGAGGGTATTGAGAGGTATTTTTGGAATTTTTGGTATTTTTGGGTATGGATGATCAATTTGAGTGATGTGGAGATGTTTGAGATTGATTTTGGAAAATTTTGGGTAATTTGGAAATTTTGCAAAAATTTGGGTAATTTCGAGGGTTTTGGGTAGGTTTAGTAGGTGTAGGGTCTCGGGGGTCAAAAATTGAAAATTTGGGAAATTGGAGATTGGGTGAATTTAGGTGGAAAGAAATCATTTTGGTTGAGCCATGAAACCATTTCAAGCCCATATGAGCCATGAAAGGACTCATTTGAGGCATTCATTATGTTGTTCCTAACCCTCTTAGCCGAGGGCTTAGGGGTTAAGGACCATCCATGGGAATCACCCACATGAGTCGGGAGGTTAAGTTGGGTATGGGTGTGGTTTTAGGAAGTGTGTGGAAATGTAGTGTGTAAGTGTAATGTAAGTCGGCCCCTCATCGGAAGCGGACCACCTGAGGCGATCCTAAGGCCGAAGAGTCCTATAAGAACTCATCCTTTAAACTTCCATATTTGATTTCAACCCTCTAGGTGATTAGGGGTCTACGATCAAGTTTGTGGAGTTTGCGGGGAGTTTAGAAGTGGTTTGAATTTCTAAAAGGCGGGTCCCAATTCTAGTCCTCTAAGATAGTCAAAGGAAAAGCCTAAGGCTAGATCCTAAGCACTAAAAAGAAGAAGGGAAGACCTCATCAAAAATGAGGTCAACAGCCGCTGGCATCATTTTCCAGAGAACTCGACAATATTTTGACAATAGAGCACCGTCGGTGCTCTATCAGACATCGCCGGCACCCAATTTCGGTGAACTTCAAATTTGAAAAGTTTTGGTGAATTTTTGAAAAGATGCCAATGGAAACTCTTGGGATTTTGTTTCTAACTTATAATTAAATTTTTTGGACGAAAATAGTGTGTGTGTTCTGGTATTTTAGTGTGGTTCTAGAGAGTGAGAGTGTGTGTTGAGTGTTAGGGCTAAAGAGAAAAGTGTGTAGAAGTTAGAATTTGAGAGGAATTCTTCTCTAAGGAGTGAAGGAGAAGAAGTAAAGTGGGATATTGCTTCTTCCTTTCCATTCTAAAAAGGGAATTAAGTGTTGCGAAGAAGAGAAAAAAGGATTCAAAGGGAATTGCATTAGGGAAGATAAAGAGATAAGTTCTATTTTCTTTTGTGGTTTGTATGACTTTTCTTTTATATATAAAATCCATGTTTTATTGTATCTTCTTCATGATTTCTGAGTAGCCTCTTTTGTCTTTCTTCTTTCATAGAGATGTGATGATGGATTAATGTAGATTTTAAGTGCTTTTAATGTATTGAAGAAAATGTGATGGTTTTTCATTTCAAACTTAATTTACTGTTCGATCCAGCCAATTGAATTGTTAAAATATGTTGTTGAACATTAATTCTGAAAGGATTTAGTGTCCTATAGTAATAATAAAGAATCCATTCATTTTCCATGGATGAATTGCGTAATTCATGGGAATTGAGTGCAAATAAATAGGGAAATGTGTTTTGATGGACTTCAAATTAAAGGCTTCAGGGTGACATGCTGAGATCCCCAATTTGTTCCTAAGATTGTTAACTAAACTCGAAGGTTAGCCTTCAGGTGAAGGTTGAGTGGGAGCTCCGTGGTGAGAACTGGTATCCTCTCATCCTAGCCTTAGATTTAGTGAATAAACTTAGGATATGTCAATGTTCTTTTCATGCTTGGAAGAGGGGGTACTCTTTTAAGGTTAAAGAAATATTTATGCTCCTATTTGGCAAAATACCATAGATAATCTTTCCATATCATCCACACATCATATTCTCGTTGCAAGAGGGAATATACTTTTCTTATATATCAAAAACCTTTCAAATATATAGGTTAGTGTGTGACTGTTTGTTAATTATGTTTTAAAAGTTATTAGAAGTAATTGTAGTTTGATTAATTGTTACTGTTTTCTGAATAGTGGTAGTAGAAGTAAACATTGAACTTTAATTGCAATTTGAGTATCGGATTTCAGTGCTACATTACCTATTGTGAAACACTTTCTTTTACTTTGTAACTTCCCTGTGGGATTGATAACCAAGACTCCATTAGAGCCTGATATTACTTGATACGTTACTTATATTTGCGTTTAATGCTTGGACTTTACAAAATTATTATAAATATATATAAATTTGAGTTCTTAAATTCTTGCAAAATAAAAGTCCGTAAATTACAAGTCTGTAAGATTGAAAATATTGAAAGATATATTGTAAAACATGATGAATGTGAGTAGAATTATCAGCAGTACATGGACATAGTGATCACAGTGCTGAGATGCCCCCTCATCCTTTTTTTATACCTTATGTGTCATCCAGAGACTGGAATGAAGATGATGATGATGATGATTAGGATTGTTATGTTGTGTTTGAGATGTTGTGTTGTGATGTTTTTATTTTGATGTTCTTATATGTGATGTGATGTATTTTGCTATTAACTCTGATGTTGTGAAGATTATAGTCAGACTATTTCTTTTATGCACATTCAGATGTTTTATGTTGTAATATGTGGTGTGTTTTTGGTAATAAATGTTTTTATGTGTTTCATTTTAGTGTTTGAGTTTTTAGTAGTGTCTAATTTAATTCCTATAAATATTAGAAAAATTTAGAACACTATTAGAAACCATTATTTATATAACATGTTTAAACTTTTCAAAATTTGCTACCATTTATTTTCTAGTATGTTGTGATTTGTGTTATGTTAAGTTGGTGTGTATTTGCTTTGAAAACCTCCACTATTGCAGAATTCCTTTGAAATTTTGAAATTTCTATTTTATGAAAAACTGGAAAACTAAATTTGATCAATTATTTACTTTTGTTTCTAAATTGTTATACTTGCATATTTAGGATATTAAGATTCATGCAAGCATGTTATTCTTGTTTTTTAATTCTTACCCATGTATCATTTTTATGCTTAAATGTTTTATCCTGATTAAAAAATAAAGTTTGGGGGGAATTTAAAAACAAATTTTTAAAAACTAAAATTTTATTTGTTCTCAAGAATAATTAAAAAAAATTTGATTTTTAATTGAAAATAATTATGTATATGAAGTTATATTAGGTAAGCAAAATTTTGAATATAAAAATGCATAAGAGAATTTAGTAAGAAGTGTTGTATTTTTGGATAAATAGAAGATTTGACTTTTATTTTTCAAAGCTTAAATTTCTTTTATTGAAAATAATTTTCAACACTATTATTATGATTTTAAAGGGTGGAATTATAAATTATTAAAGGCCTATCCAGATCCAGTAATTCTTACCTTATTAAAAAAAGAAAAAGAAAAGAAAAAAAGAGAGAAAAAAAAGAGAAAAAAATAAAATGAAGAAGAAAAAAGAGAAAAATAATATGTAAAAGGAAGGAGAAGCTTGAGAATTTAAGGTTCTAATCAAAAATTGTTTCCATACTTGAAATTTAAAATATAAGTTTTGAGAAAATCTAAAGCTTAAGATTATAATATAGTAAGTAAAGTTATTTTCAAATGAAAATTTTTAAGTGAGAAAGATGAAATGTTTGAATCCTATATTTTGAAAAATCTACAAGTATTTCTGAATTACATGGGACTAATATTTTCCATTATCCTTTACTTAAGAACATTCTAAAATTTAAGTTGGTCTCATTTAATAAAATTTTTTCTAATTTGGACTATTTCATTTCTAGAACAAAATTTTGAAACCTTCCTAAAGAAACTCATTTACATAATTTGCATGTAAAGATTTTCTATGTGATTAATTATCACTTGATGACAAGTACATTTTAAGTTTGAGAGATTTTGATACACCTAAAATATATAGTGTTTTTAAATGTATTTTTATACCTATTTTTGATGATATTGCACTTTAATAGAAGGTATATTTGTATTTTTCTTGTATGTATGATTAAAATAACTGAGCATGATGAAATGAGATAAAGAGGATCAAATTTGGAGCAAAAATTGAAGAATGGAAAAAATTAGCTTTTGGCGCCTAAGCTTCGGACCCTTGGCGCATAGGTGCCACAGTTAAAAATAAGAATTAACTCAAATTTGGTGCCATTTTCAAGGGGTGTTTCAACCAACTTTTAGTTTAAACTGCCTTGACTTCTTTTAGGCTGCAAATTTGAATGAAGAGATGCATTCTTTGGTGGATACATTGAATCTGTACATGATTTAAAGAAACACCAAGACACCTTTTGGAAAATTTTAAAAAGAAGACTTGAAGATCAAAAAAAGGATTGTTGTTGGAGGGTGTGATTAGTTTTAAGAGTCAAGTTTATGTTAGAAAGTTAGTGAGAGCACACCTTTCCACTTCATCCACTTTTATTATCACTTGTATCTAGTTTTTTATTAAGAGTAGAATAGAAATTTGGAGTCAATGGAGTTAGGCCCCAACCACTATTATGTCTTGTAAGGGGAATGCAAAGCTTCAAAGGAACTTCAAGAATCTTGTGGAGAGGATTTTCAGATAAGTGTTAATCTTTGTTTTACATTTGGTTTTAAAGTAAGGCTTGTTGTGTTTTTACAATGAATTCTACTTTCAAATCAAGTTGTGATTGTGTTTTCTCCATGAGTTCTGAGAGTTTTCCTTATTTTTTTCTTTTAAATGACGAAGTAATTAAATTATGGAAGGAAGTTGTTTGAAGTATAAGATTTCAAAGTTGGAAGAAGTTGTGATGATTCACTACCTTGCACTTCATTTACCTCTTAATTTTGCCAATTAAGATGTTAAAATTTGTTGTGAGAACAAGTAAGAACCAATGCGGTATTGTCTCAATCAACAATTCGAAAGAATCACATGCAATTGTATGGGTGAGAATTGTAGTTCATATGGTTGGGTGCAAATAAATAGAAAGATATGCTTTTAATGAGGAGTATAATTAGAGGACTTTAAAATGACAAGCTAAGGCCCCCTAATTTGGTTTGATGTATTAAATTTTATTATGTGATGTTAGCCCTTGGTAGAGGGAATCGAGGGAACTCTAGAGTGAGACCTAGTATATTCCGAGCCTAACCCATCTACATTATTTCAAAACTTCAAATTAACCAATGTTCTTTATAGAACCAAGTAAGGGTAAAGAATATAATTACTCCTATTTGGCACAATACATTTAGATACTTCCACAATGAAATTCCATAATTATTACTTATTCATTGAAAGATACTTCCACAAATTTGAAAAACTTTATATCTTAAAACATACTTTACAAAATCATTTTTAAAAGTAAAAAGTTATTTTTTTATTTCTTTAAAATTTTAGACATTTCACTGTGGGTTCGATTTCTCGGGGCTTAATTAAAAAGTCTTATATTACTTGATAAACGATATGTATACTTGCGTAGTATCCCATTTTAAAAATAATTAAAATATATTTCTTATATGCTTCTGATTATTGGCGTCGTTGCAAAGGAAGAGATAATATCATTAGAAAGAAATATAAAGTGAAAATCGTAAGCATAAATATTTGGGGATCAATGATCACAAGAAAAAGATGACCACAATGTCATATTTCATTCATACAAATCATGTTACAAATATCTTATGAGTGTCCCATTAAATGCATACATAAAAAGAAAAAAAGTCTGAATCCGAGGATCCTCGATCTAAGTGTTAGATAAGCCACCATTTGCTACATTATTGCCCTCAGATTCTTAACGATATTTTGAAGCAGATGTATCATCATCGAGTTTCATAAATTCATAGAGGTTAGATTATTTGGGATCAACCATCCCCACTCTGGTGAATTCATCAAACACTATTTTGCGGCCCACCTCCAAGTACTCAACTTCCATATATAAGACTTCTTTAGCAGTTGTCACAGTAATCATTCACTCAGACAGATCATTGTTCTTCTCTTAAACCCATGATGCCACTCAAATGCAACTACTAACACCATCCTGACATCCTACAAATCTTTCTCTGCCTCAGCTGCTTTCATGGGATGTACACCACTTTAACCACGATAAAGGTAGAAGAACGAGCAGGAGTCGTTGACTCGGGAGGAAGCTCGACCCATGTTAGCTGGGAGTCAAAGATCTCTACGGTCCTATAGAGCATTAGAGTTGGTGTTATAATGCATTAAAGGATCTATTAAGGAAAATCTTGAGTTACCAATCATGCGTTCTAACTCTTACACACATGGAAACTTTATGCAACGGGTGTTAAGGCATCATTCTGGGCACCTTCTTCGACCAAAGACAGGAGATGTGTGGCTTCCATTCACGGGGCTTCACCATGGATGACTTCCAGGATAGGATTTCCATTTGGATGTGAACTGTCACCTTGAGTAACCTTCTCAGTTGGAGGTTGAATCAAAATGAACTTTGTCGGTGGAACTTGCACAACAATCATTTATTACCACTGCTCTAGGATGACTGTTGAGCTAGATGTTAGCACAATGGCTCAGAGGCTAAAATGCATATTTAAAATACCTCCAATATTCTGAATCTTAACCTCAAACATTGGCAATGAGTAGGATTACTCTCTGACCACTTCCACCCTCGGTTTTCTTCACCATAAGCTAATTAATTGACTTGGATCCCTCATGCTTGGTCCCTTCAACCACCATTTTGGTGTTAGTTGTCTTCCTCTCATCTCTTGGCTTCTTCTCAGTCTTCATCACTAGATATCTTCTTCAAGACTGGATGAGAGGCTTCAGATTTTTTTCTTCCACTCGTCCCTAGAAAGGAAAGTCTTCAAAGTAGGGAGCAAAAAAGTGCGCTTCTTCACTCATTGGTCTCTTGCCACCAGACATTGTCGTTCACAAGTATAAACGATAGAAGGGAAAAAAAAATTAAGAATTTGAGGAAAAAAACACTACCACTCTCCATTTATTTTAGAAAAGCATCATCGAAATCATAGGAGTATAATTATTGACAATATTTATTACTCCCTAAAGAAACTATTATGTTATTTAATTATTTTATTTTTATGACAGTTGTCACTTTCAAAGAAATAAGAGAATCAGTGAACTAGTCATGTTCAACAAAAATATAGATGCACGAATTTCTAGGTCTACCGGATTGCACGAGTAAAGAAGTTGAAGTGTAAATATTAATTAATGCACTAGTCGGCCAAATCTTAGACTGAATGAATGAAAGTCTAAACGATCAAAGACAACTGAACGCCCATGATGAAAAATACTCAACCAAGTTATAGCATTAAAGAGTTCAACAACTGCCTAGAGGGAATTATTTTTTTACGGGCTCATCTATCGAAGGAAGACTATCGATCACAGTACGAAAACATGAAATCGGCCAGATGAAACAATCCTTCCCAAGGATAGTGAGCCAAGGATAGTGAGCCTTTGGAATGAATTCCTTTGAAGAAGGCAACAGTAAGTCATTCGGTCAGCCGATCAGCTATTAGTCAACCGAATAAACACAAAGCGAACATAACAGAGGGTTAAAAATATGAAATTGCATTGAATACAATTATAAACATGAAATGATGCCAACGACGATTACGTGATCAAAAAGTGTCCAAATTATTTACATAGATGTAAAGCTCTAACGAGGCCTAAATGTCTATAATGTAAGCATCCTCTACCTCCAACTCTCTCCCGATATTAAATACCCGCCTTTCCATCTCCTCTCTCATAATTGCTATCTCTCTTTCCTTGAGTGAAAATAAAACCTCCAAAATATTTAAGAAAGCGAGGAAATGGAATCCAACGCCGCCTCGCCCACCGAGACAGCCAAGGGCCTTTGGCACACCGTACGTGCCGTCTTCGGAATGTTCAGCGAAGGCCTCTCCAAGCGCCGCATCTTCTCCGACCTCCGACTCCACTGTCTCTTTCATCAAGGAAAACTAGCCGGCAGATCCCTCCGTTCCCTCTTCTCCGACCTCTCCAATCACTACCACTCTTCGATCCACTCAAACGCCGTCGAAACCTTTTCATGCCGCTTCGTGGACCCTGATGCCGTAATCATTCCACGTCGCGAGGTTGAGTTCAGGTGCAGCAACACGCCATTCTACGCCACTGCTCGCCGGAAAACACATCATCTCAGTTACCGCCGCCGCCGCCACCGCTTTAATGGTTACCATGCTGCAGCTGTTTCTCGAGCCTTTGAGATTCTTGATTCGGTTCCAGATAACGGGGATGCTGTGGACGAGATGCTGACGCCAATGATGTCGG
This sequence comes from Papilionanthe hookeriana x Papilionanthe teres, assembly GCA_022702705.1. Classification (NCBI taxonomy): domain Eukaryota; kingdom Viridiplantae; phylum Streptophyta; class Magnoliopsida; order Asparagales; family Orchidaceae; genus Papilionanthe; species Papilionanthe hookeriana x Papilionanthe teres. The sequence continues at coordinate 111,657,596 of CM040427.1, read as the reverse complement.
TGCTAGCGACGCCAGCGGCTTCTGTAAGGACTCTTAGGGTTACGGACTCTCCTTTTCCGGTGAAGGAGAATGAAGATATCGATGAAGCAGTGGACTGGGAGGCTGAAGAGTTTATCCGACAATTCTACGAGCAGCTTCGACTGCAGCAGATGCGGTCCTACTAGACGCCATCGTCGATATAAATATATATATAATATATACGTACATAGATAGATCAATAAATACACTATATGTGCGTGTATTTATGTATGTATCTATGTACGTATATATGTATTTATGAAGGTATGTATGTATAAATATGTATATATGTATATATATGTATGTATGAACTTATCCATGGGATTTTCGGGCGAAATTTTAACAATAGAATTACTTAAAAATTTTATATTTAAAATAGATTGGTTTAAAGTTAATATGCACAGTAGATAGAATGGCGTAGAGATTTTTCATCCACATAGAGCCACTTAGGCCAAATCACCGTTCTACATGGTGACTCCATGCTTAATGATAATAATAATAATAAAATTCATTGCAGACCACTCCCCTAATTTTGCATTCGCTTCACACTTCCCTCCAGACGCCAAATCCCTCCTCCAACGAATGTTGAATCTATCGCCGGAACCAAATGCCTTCTCCACAGGACACCAAATCCACTGCTGGCGACAACCTCCCAATTGAGATCCATAAGAATCTCGTCGAATCCCGTACCTCCGCACCTTGCCCTAGTTTATCCTCGAGCCGGCACTTCTTTGGCTCCGCGAATCCCACCATGCAACAATCTCCCGATGCCAAAAACCATCTCCATGCTCTCTATTTCCATACAAAATTCTTATTTATGAGATGTTATATTTACATACACACGGTACTATGACGTTTTAAACATATGCATGAGAATGTTTATTTCACTTTTATAAAGTGTTAATAGTATTATGTTTCATTTTATATCAAACATTTGAGGTGTGCAATGTATGTAAACGCCCAAAGAAATTAATAAGTTTTATAATAATTAGAAAATATTACAATTTTATTTTATAATTTATGAAATGGGATTTTTAAGAAAAATGTGCTCAACAAATTAAACTGAATAGAACCATTAAATATGTTAGAGATTTATACAAAGAAGCAAAGTTCAACTAGTTTTGAAAAATGCACAAGACTAAATATTTAATGAGAAATGTATTAAGATTTTGAAAGTTATTGAAAGTATTGATGTAGTTTTATTACCAAAGTTAAGAGAAATAGAAAAAGAAATAAAATGAAAACTTGTTGGAAATGAAAATTTTGTTACTGCACTTCTGAAAAGAAAGAAGAGTTGCTTTTCTTTTTTAAAGTAAGTCAACAAGTAGCCTATCAATAGAGTTCATAGGTTTAGCTCAAAACCAAATTACCCCTCTTCAATCTTGTGATCTATAGTTGGCACTTGGCCCTATGATCCATCACTAAACCTGCATAATGTTGTTGAGGTTCAGTCGATGAAAAGCCATTAGATTCTACCAAAATTGATATTGTAAGTATTTGGTTTATGATAAATTTATAATTTATTATAGTATACATGCTTTTATCTGTCTTATTTCAATTGATAGGAGATAGCGCTGAAATGGTTGGTTGCTCGTTTTGTGCTCTTGGGTTTCAATTAGGTTAATCAGAATTAGTTAATTTTGCAAGCCCCATTCCAAGGATTTGAAATTCCAAGGTTTGTTTAAAAAAAAAATAATTGAATGGCTGTCTTAAGTAACAACTCGCAATTTTGAATTTGATTTATGTTTAATTAGATTTTGATTTATGTTATTTGGGATATTTCACATCAGTATATTGTTACATAAATTAACAAAACTACCTTCAAACTGAGTGAAGTCATTGCCCAATCAATGCTACGGTTTAATAATAAATTATTTGTATCTGAGGAGCATGTTCCCAATTATGTAGGAGGTCGAAGTGCGCCTATTTGTGTCCCGTTACATGCTACATTTATGGAATTCAAAGAATTAAAACGACAAAGCTTGAAACATAACTCATGTGCATTGAATTTGATATGTGTTACCCAATGAATGATGGATTTATTGCAACTCTTGTTGATGACGATGAGGTGACTACACTTGTTTTAGTTGAGGCTTTACATAAAGTTCTAATGATCTAAGTTGAGATTATTCTAACTCAAATTGAAGATCATATCATTGATTATATATTAACAGAGCCGTCACAGAATATGATCATGGAACATGCTATTGCGGATCAGTAAGTAGGTAATATATGGTAATTCAAAGTAGTGCCCCACACACACACACACACACACACACACACACACACACACACACACACATATATATATATATATATATATATATATATATATATATACATATATATATATACATATATATATATATATGTTAACTTTGATGGTGATTAGGTCAACTCAAAATCTTCAAGTCACATTGGAATCAGAGATATAATGCCCTCCTATTACTGAAGGATTTCACACAATGCAGAGTACTTCATGTGCTGATGAGATGACATTGATGATGAGTCTGGTAATGAAAGTTGTGATGAACAAAATTATGTACATTTAAAAGGGCATGAGCTTTTACATTTGCATGCATTTTTAAAGAGAGATATGATAGATCAAATGATAGTAACAATGAGTACATACAGGACTGTACAACTGCGCAAGAACGGGATGCATGCGCAGAATTTGATTGTCTAAGTGAGCACATCACGTCCACTCAAAATGCCATTATTCCAGCCGAGTTATTGGAAGATATGTTCTTTTGAACCATGAGAGTCTTTAATGTGTTGTCAGGGGTTGGTTAATAAGTAATAACGTGCAATACAATTGCTCCAGTAAGAGTCTCCTAACGGTCATTTATTTGTGTCATGCAGTAGGCCGTGTGAATGGCGCCTTCAATTGCGTCTACTATGAAATGTCTCGATTGAGCTTGGAAGATTTCAAGTATATCAATACAACACAGTTGCACTAATCCAAACCTTATGTTTGAACATAGAAAGTGCACCTCAAAGTTTATATCACTATTTATTTCTTCATTAATTTGACAACAATGGATCCGAAGCTTAAGGAAATTATCGGTCATATTGAATTCAAGTTTAAAATTAAAATATCACACATCAAAGCATGGGATGCTTGGAGGAAAGCCATAAAAGCATTATTTAGAAGTTGGGAAGAATCATATTATTAACCGTACAAATTTATGGAAGCCATTTTCTTTGCACTGAGAGGCTCTGTTTATAAATTTGAGGTTAGCCCCAAACAATTTTTTAAGTTTTCTCTAAGCTTTTGGTCCTTCCACTAAGGGATAGAATCACTGTTGACCAGTCTTTAGTATGGATGACACATTTTTATTAGTTAAATATCAAGGTACTTTATTGACAACAGTTGATGTTGATGCTGATAATGGTATATTTTCAGTAGCATGTACTGTTATTGAGTCAGAATATATTGACTCATGGTGGTGGTTTATAAATACATTGCAAGAGACAATTATGTCAGTCTCTTCAAGACAAGATCTTTGTATAATCTCAGATTTACATGTTGGGATTGCGAATGCTTGTCATGATATTTTTCTATGGGAAGCTTGTAGACATTGCCTTAGACATTGGCGTGAGAATTGCGAGAAGGAAATTTGTAGAATGGTTATTTCGGATGTTGAAAAAGTTTGTCAAATAACGTATTGAGTGGGCAGTACGAATGACATTCAAGTGTTCAACTGATACATGATAGATATTAGGAACATAAAGTCGGAAGCATTAGACTGGCTTGTGCAAGGAGATCCTACTAAATGTAGTTTACTTTATGATGGGGGATTTAGATATGGAACAATGACAACAAAAGCATCTGAGTGCTTCAACGGAGTCCAGAGACATGCAAGGCGACTGCCCATCAAACCTTAATATGTTACTATAATGTTGTAAATATTTTTCTAAAGCAGTTCAAAATTGTAGATGATCTTGAAGCATAAATTGATTCATTTTTTACACCAAAAATAACCAATAGTCTGTGAATATATGAGAACAAAGCTAAAATGGCCAACACCCACTCGGTAAATATGCATGAGTATAAAGTATATAAAATTTCATGTCGTTCTTATAAAGTTCAAATTAATAATATTCGAGGTGCAACATGTTCATTTTTAGGCCTCAAATAGTTCATATTTTGTGTTCTCATGTTATAGTAGCTTTAGGAAATCATCAAATTGACCATGATCCATGTGTTCCCCATTATTGTTAAGTCTTTAAATACAAATAAACATATGCAACCCAATATTATTTAATTACAAACAAGTCTGAATGAGTAGATTTCAACAATGAACAAGGTATTATCGAGTTGTTTCCACCGAAATTTAGATGGAGATTCGGACGACCACGAACCAAGCGTTACACTAACACAATGGATGAGAGCAGGACATGAAGCTCAAGAATCTGCAGTATGGGCAATACGTCGGGACGCTGCAAGTCCACTGGCCTGCTAAACTCAAGGAGGAATAAGTAAAATTATTATAACTTTACTATTAAAATTCATTGTATTATATGACTTGTTTTATTGCATGTTGATCAATGTTCTAACTTATAAGTCTGATGGACAAGGCGGGGCTAATTCATCGTCACGGGTGACGAGTCAGGTGAACCAAGGAAAAAAATGTTAAAATTTTCATGCCTATTTTATACTGATTTTGATGATATTGCACTTTAAATAAGGGTATTTTTGGTATTTTTCTGTAGGTATAAAGATTTAAGGACAAATGAGTGAAAATATGTAAAAAGGAGCGAATTTGGAGCGAAAATGACTAAAATATGAAAATTTGACCTAGGGCGCCGACGGCGAGGTCGATGGCGCAGACGACGTGATTTTCCCGAGAGTTCAGAATATATTCCAAGGGAGGCCGCCGACGGCGAGGTTAGTTTAAAGCACTGTTTCTAGAAGGCCGCCGACAGCGCAGCTCGAGGCCGTCGACGGCGGGATCGGCGGTTCTTTCACAATATATATTAAATGTGGACGATTTTCAAAGGGATGTCTAGAAAACCCTTGGAGACTCTTCAACAACTTTAAAAAGAACCATTTTAGGTTGAAAAATGGTCCTTTTGGAGTCCTCTAAAAGTTACTAAGAGTATGTAAAAAGTACTATTAGAAATTTCTAATAGTTACTTAGTGTCCTATAGAGAGTCCAATAGTGTCCATTGTTATTAGTGAGTGTTAAATTGTGAGTTCAAATAGAGATTGTGAGAAATAATTCGAAGGATAGTAATAGTTGAAGGGAAGTGAGAGATCTCTTCTGCATTGCCGTTTCGAAGGAGAATTCTGTGTAATGTAAAGAAGGAAGAGATTCAGAGAAACTTTAAGAAGTTTGCTTGGGGATGAATTTAAGATAAGTTGTGTTTATTTACTTTAGTTTGTCGTACTTTACTTTTATATATGAAATCTAAGTTTTATTGCATCATCTCTATGAATTCTGATTAGTTGTTATATCTTTCTCCTTGTTTTGATATTTTGTGATATGATAAATATAATTAATGTGCCATAAAAGATTTAAATAATTTGTGATAATCATTAACTTAGATCTTAATTTACTTTCATTCTGGCCAATTGAATAGTTAAAATCTGTTGAGTTTAACAACTATAGTAAAGATTACATCTGATATCCAGGGAGGTCAAAGTCCTTGGAATGAGGGTGCAAATAAATAAGAAAATAATATTAATCGGGCATAGAATTAGAGATTTTAGAGTGACAGGCTAAAATCCTCAATTCGGTCCTATCATTTGGGTGCTAAAGTGTAGATTGTTAGCTCTCAGGTGAGGGGAATGTGGGAGCTCCGAAGTGAGAGCCGGTATCCTCCCAGCCTAGCCACATATTCAGTAACCAAGCATAGGATTAGTCAATGTTCTTTATGCGTGGACCAAAGGGTAAAGAATAGGTATGCTCCTATATTTGAACTTAACTTTAGTAGTATTAGTTAATTTTTAGTAGAACTAGTTTAATTTAAATTTCATATTATTGTCGATTGCTTATTAGTGAAAGATAGACAATTTCGATTTAGTTGTGATTCTGAATTGATTTATATAATCCTAGTCTGTAGCCTCTAAAATATTCCATGTGGGATTGATTTCCAGGATTCCACTAGAGCCCTGTATTACTTGAGCGATACGTATACTTGCGTTTAAAGGTAACTTTTCGATTAAAGATTATAATATATAATTATTACTGAAATTAAAATTACGCTCCAAGTCAATTTGGCGCTATTGCAGAGGCTTTAAATCTTCTAGTAGTGGTGTTGAATTCTTATATTTTTAACCATATTAAAACCCGTTGGGTCAAGTTTTTGGCGCCGTTGCCGGGAAATATAATTGAATAGAATATTGTTGAATATAATATAATTAGAGTAACAGACAATTTAGGACTGTTAAAAAACTTTTTAATAGAATTGCAACTTATTTAATTAACTGTTTTGATGTGTACTGATTTCAATTATTTATCTATAAAAAAATACCTATTTCATTATGTCTTAATTCTTATCAATTTCTAAGGATATTATGCTTTAATGAAAGGTATTTTTTGTGTTTTTGGATGTAGGTGATGTAAAAAGGTCTAAAAAAGAAAAAAGAAGCAAAAAGAAGCAAAAAGGAGCAAAAAGGAGCAAAAATGGAGCAAAATACAAAAAGTATAAAAAAATATGGCCTGGCGCCAGAAGTTGGCGCCTATGCGCCAGACTCGATACAAAAACTGTCAAGTTTTTGACAACGTTTGATCGGTTATTTTGACGGAGTAAGCGGTTATTGGACATTCTAGAAGACTGGTAGTTGTTCCTTGATAATAGGACATGTGATACATTGCATTTGGACGCTCCAAAACGGTTTTAATCTCGAAGAGGTGCGAGCCAAAGTGAAGAGGTGCGAAAAACTGGAAGTGGTGTCCGGCGCCTAGGCGCCAGACAGACCTTCTAGAAGATTCATTGAATGTGGACATGTTTTGAAGAGGTGCCTCAAGGCAACCCTTGAAGCCTATAAATAGGGGTCCATTTCTTCAGAAAATGTGCCCCCTCCCATTGTAACCCTTTCTCTTATCCACTTTAGGATCTCTCATCCTTAGAGAGAGAAATAGAGAGAGAAATTTAGGGTAACTTTTGTTTAGTTTAGTGAGTTTATTTTCAAGTTGTTGCATCTGGAGTTCATTACACTTTAGAGTCAGTAGGAATCAGAAGATCTGTAGAAGAAATATTTGAGATAAGTATTTTTCATTTGATTCAAAGTTTATTTATTATGTTTTGTTGTTTATATTCAATGTGTTCTGAGTAGTTAGTTTACTTTCTTCCTTCAATTATGAAGAGATAAATAAGATAATATAAAGATTCGATGGAGAATTGAAATTTAAAATATTTTCAAAATATTGTGATGACATTAATACTCGATCTTACTTTACTTTTTAAATTGGCCATTTAAATTGTTAAAACACGTTGAAGAGTTTTGAGACCTAGAAGGAGAAGAACTCTTAACTTGTAAATGTCACATGAATCCTTGGGTAGTCGAAGGCCATGTGCGGGCTATTCAAGGTGAAGTGCAAATAAATAGGAAGATAAGATTTAAAGGACGTAGAATTGATAAGTTTTTAGAGTGACAGACTATATTCTTATAATTTGATTTATAGATTAGGAAAGGGTCACTAGTAGGGCCGACCATAGCCACCCTTGGACATCTAGTAGTGTGAGTCTAGATTAACCCATTCTACTAACAATACATCTGGACCTGATCTGTAAATTAGCCAATGTTCTTTGTGCCTGGATCAAAGGGTAAAGAATAGGAATGCTTCTATTTGACACAATATCATAAATCAAATTCTCCAACGAATATTAAATTATCTTAAAAATCTTAGAATTGAAGGGAAAAAAGTTGTTTATTTTATATAGTTTTCATAAATCATTTTCTTATTATTATTTTCTTTATTTGCATCTAGTAAATTAATAGTAATTTATAGTTAAATTAAAGGATAAAAAGATATTTTTGAAATATAATATTTAGAAAATTTATTACTATAATTTTTTCCCGTGGGATCGATATTGGGGTTATAAAAGAAAACCCTATATTACTTGAAACGATACGTATACTTGCGTAGTACCCCTAGTGTGTAAAATATTTTCTAAAATTTTACAACATTTTGATTTTATACACTAGCCGCTATTTATAAATTGGGTCGAGTTTTTGGCCATCTTTTGGAAGTAAATATTACTGAGTTATTGCGGGTCGGGTTAAGTTTTTGGCGCCGTTGCCGGGGAAAGAAATAAAATAGTTATATATTTTTGTAAAAAAATATTATATTTCTAAAAATATAAAAATATAAAAAAATATAAAAAAATAATTATATTATAAAAAAAAGATTTATATTTTATTCCTTGTTTTATGCGTAGATTTGTTTCTGAAGGATTAATACCTTTAGATTCTGAATTAGAAAGAACAATTAGAAAAATTAAAAAGGGAAAACAAATTCAAAAATTTCAAGAAATGGCTACTTAACAAAATCGAATTAAACTTAATGATCAAAATGTTTATAAACCATTAAGGGATTATGCTAACCCTACAGTAGATGAACTTCATAGTAGTATTCAAATACCCACTGTAGATGTTAATTCTTTTGAACTTAAATCGTCTATTATTCAAATGGTGAAAAACAATCAATTTGGTGGATTACCAAATGAGGATCCAAATTTACATCTTGTTAGTTTTTTAGAACTTTGTGCTACCTTTAAATATAACAATGTTTCTGATGATGCTATTAGACTTATACTCTTTCCTTTTTCTTTAAGAGATAAAGCAAAGATGTGGTTAAACTCATTAGCTACTGGTTCTATTAAAATATGGGCTGAAATGACACAAAAATTTCTTGCTAAATATTTTACTCCTTCTAAAACTGCTAAATTAAGAAATGATATTACTTCGTTTAGTCAATTTGACGGGGTGACAATATATGAAACTTGGGAAAGATTTAAAGAACTATTAAGAAAATATCCTCATCATGCTTTACCTGATTGGTTAACTATTCAAACATTTTATAATGGATTAATTGGATCTTTAAAATCAATTATTGATGCTGCTGCTGGAGGTTCTTTAATGTCTAAATCATTTGAAGAAGCTTACACTTTAATTGAAGAAATGACTGATAACAATTTTCAATGGCCTTCCGAAAGGATTAATCCTAAAAAAATGACAAGTATTCACGATAATGAAGCCTTTTCTATCTTAGCTTCATAAGTTGCAACAATGTCTAAGAAATTAGATAATTTTGCAATTAATATTTCACATAATAACTCTGCTAATATTAAAGATTCTCAAACTATTAAAACTTTACAAGCTATTACAAATAAAAATAATCCTTATTCAAATTATTATAATCCTGGGTAGAAAAATCTTTCTAATTTTAACTAGAATAATTCACAACAACAATGGGGTAATAATCAATCTCATCCCACTGAAAATTGAAATAATCAAGTTAATTCACATTATAAACCTCCTGAATTTAATAATCAATAGAAAAAGTTATCAATAGAAGAATTAATTTTACAAATGAATAATCAATTACAAAATCAAAATACTGCTATTCGTAATATTGAAAATCAAATGGGGGATAATTGCTACTTTAATTAATAATAGACCTGTAGGAACACTTCCTAGTAATGTTGAAATTAATCCAAAGGAAACTAGAAAAGAACATGAACAAGTTAAAGCTGTGCAACTTAGAAGTGGAAAGGAATTAAAAGAAATAATGCAGAATGAAATTGAAAAAGAGATTCTGGTTGAAGAGATTGAAAAACCTAAAGAAACTCTCTCTCCTAGTCAAGATCGATCGTTATACTCGTTAATGTGGAAGTTGAAAAACCACCACCACCTTTTCCTCAAAGACTTAAACAGCAGAAATTAGATCATCAATTTTCTGAGTTCTTTGAAATTTTTAAGAAACTTACTATTAACATACCTTTTGTTGAAGCTTTGGAACAAATGCTAACTTACGTAGAATTTATGAAGGATATTTTAAGCAAAAAACAAAAATTTGAAGCTTTTGAAACTGTTGCATTAAGTGAAGAATGCAAGGTCAATAATTCAAAAGAAATTACCCGAAAAGCTTAAGGATCCCGGAAGTTTCACTACACCTCGTGCTATTGGAGAAAAATTTTGTGGAAAAGCTTTATGTTATTTAGGAGCAAGTATTAATCTCATGCCATTTTCTATCTTTCGAATATTGGATTTAGGAGATATTACTCCCACCACTGTAACCCTTCAGTTAGCTGATAGATCAATCACTTATCCTAAAGGAGTTATAGAGGATGTCCATATTAAAGTAGATAAATTTATCTTCCCTGTAGATTTCATCGTACTTGATATGGAAGAAGATAAAGAGATACCTATTATTTTAGGGAGACCTTTTCTAGCTACCGGACGAGCTATGATTGATGTGCAAAAGGGAGAACTAACCATGAGTGTTAATGATCAAGAAATTAAATTCAATGTTCTTAAATCAATGAAGTACCCTGATAAAGAGAAATGTTATCGAATGGATATAATTGATCATTTAATTGAAAGATATTATCAAGAAAAATGTAAAGTCATTTCTGAAGAAAAATTTGAATTTTTAACTAACGAAGATGAAGTAGTAGAAGAAGAAGAGACTCATTTTATTAAAGATAATTAGGAAACTTAAGACATAAATCAAACTGATATACTTTTACCATCAATTAAAAAGCCCCTGAACTGGAATTAAAAATGTTACCTTCCCATTTAAAATATGCGTTTCTTGGAAATTCGTCAACTTTACCTATTATTATTTCTTCTGAACAGAGTAAATATCAAGAAGAAAAACTATTAGGTGTGTTAAAGAATTATAAGAAAGCTTTTGGTTGGACTATTGCTAATATAAGAGGAATAAGCCCTTCCATTTGCATGCATAGAATCTTAATGGAAGAAAATTTTAAACCTACTATAGAATCGCAAAGAAGATTAAATCCTATCATGAAAGAGGTTGTTAAAAAAGAAATTATTAAGTGGTTAGATGCTGATATTATTTATCCTATTTCGGATAGTTAATGGGTAAGCCCTATTCATTGTGTTCCGAAGAAAGGAGGTGTAACTGTCATTGTTAATGATAAAAATGAACTAATTCCTACAAGACAAGTTACTGGATGACGAATTTGTATTGACTATAGGAAATTAAATAAAGCCACTAGAAAGGATCATTTTCCTTTATCTTTCTTGGATCAAATGCTCGATAAATTAGCTGAACACTCTATTTTCTGGATGGATATTCTGGTTATCATCAATTACTTATTGCTCCTGAGGAGCAAGAAAAGACAACATTTACAAGTCCTTATGGAACATTTGCTTTTAGAAGAATGGCTTTTGGTTTATGTAATTCACCTGCAACTTTTCAAAGATGTATGATGTCAATATTTTGGGATTTGATTGACAAAGGAATTGAAATATTAATGGACTATTTTTCAGTTTTTGGAACTTCTTTTGAATCTTGTTTGGAAAATATAGCCAAAGTTCTGAAAAGATGTGAAGAAACAAATTTAGTTCTTAATTGGGAAAAATGTCAATTCATGGTACAAAAGGCATTGTACTTGGTCACAAAGTATCACAAAAAGAGTGGGAATTAGATCAAGCAAAAGTGAAAATTTTTGCTGAATTGCAACCACCTACTACTGTTACTGATTTGAGAAGTTTTCTAGGTCATGCTGGATTTTATAGAAGATACATAAAGGAATTTTCTAAAATTGCTAAACCTCTTTGTCATTTATTGGAAAAAGATGCAAAATTTGAATTTAATAAAGTGTATTAATGCTTTTAATATTCTAAAAGAAATATTAATAACTGCACCTATCATTGTTGCACCTAATTAGAATAAATCTTTTGAATTAATGTGTGATGCAAGTGATTTTGCAATTGGAGCTGTATTAGGACAAAAATATGAGAAAATTTTCAAAGTTGTATATTATGCTAGTAAAACTCTCACTGAAACACAAAGAAATTACACTACCACTGAGAATGAGCTTCTAGCTATAATATATGCCTTTGATAAATTTAGACCTTATCTTCTTGGTACTAAATGCATAGTTCATACTGATCATTATGCTATTAAATATCTATTATCTAAGAATGATTCTAAACCTAGACTTATAAGATGGGTTTTACTTCTACAAGAATTTGATTTTCAAATAGTAGATAGAAAAGGAACTGAAAATCAAATTGCTGATCATTTGTCTAGAATTAAAAATGATATTATTTCGGATGAAAATATAAATGAGAAATTTCTTGATGAATCTTTATATGTTATTCAATAATGCAAAACACCTTGGTATGCTAATATTGTTAATTATTTAGTTAGCAATATTTTGTCTTATGACTTGGATAACAAATTTAATAAGAAATTTAAATATGATGCTAAATGTTATATTTGAGAAGAACCTCATTTATTTAAAATTGGTAAATATTCTATGATTCGAAGATGTGTACCTTATGAGGAAACTTTTGCTATTATTCAAAAATGTCATGATTCTGATTTTGCAGGACACTTTGGCATAGATAAACTGCATTTAAAATTTTAAATTCTGGATTTTATTGGTCTACCTTATTTAAAGATGTGAGACAATATGTGAAAACATGTGATCAATGTCAAAGGATGGGAAATATATCTAGGAAGGATGAAATGCCTTTAAACTATATATTGGAAGTTGAAATTTTTGATATATGGGGTTTAGACTTTATGGGACCATTTGTTCCATCATCTGGAAAAATTTATATTTTATTAGCGATTGATTATGTTTCAAAGTGGATTGAAGCCGTTGCTTTACCAAACTGTGATTCCAAAAGTGTTTCTAAATTTTTAAAGAAAATGATATTTTCAAGATTTGGAGTGCCTAAGGTAATTATCACTGATGGTGGAAGTCATTTCAGGAATATAAGAATTCAATCATTACTACAAAAATTTGGAATGAAACATAGAATTGTAACTGCTTATCACCCACAAACAAGTGGAATGACTGAAGTATTAAACAGAGAAATTAAAAGAATTTTAGAGAAGACTGTTAATCTTAAAAGAACTGATTGGGTTGATAGACTTGATTCTGCATTATGGGCTTATAAAACAGCTTATAAGACACCAATCGGAATGTCACCTTACCGGATAATTTATGGTAAACATTGTCACTTACCTGTAGAATTTGAACATAAAGCTTATTGGGAGATAAAGGAGTTTAATTTTAATTTGAATAAAGCAGGAGAAAAATGATTATTGCAATTAAATGAGATGGAAGAAATAAGAAACGTAACATATGAAAATGCGAGGATTTATAAAGAGAAAATGAAGATGTTGCATGATAAAAAAATTTCAGAAAAAATTTTTGAACCTGGACAAGAAGTATTACTGTTTAACTCTCGTTTAAAACTTTTTCCTGGAAAATTAAGATCTAAATGGATTGGACCCTATATAGTTGAGAAAGTATACCATTTTGGAGCTGTGGATATTAAAGATCCCAAAACAGGAAAATTTTTTAAAGTAAATGGATTAAGATTGAAGCCTTATTTGGGAGATATTAAAAAGATTTATAGAGAGGCTTATGAATTGAGTCAACCTGATTAAAGATTTATTTAAGTCGGGCTGACGACGTTAAACCAAGCGCTTTGTGGGAGGCAACCCATAATTATCTTTTATTATGAATATTTTTGTGTTTTAATGTAAGGTTATGCCTCGATCTTGATTAATTTTATATTACTTTAGAAAAATTTGATGCTCATAAGTCTTTGTTGACTTAGACTGAAAATTATTTTGAAGTATGTAAGATTTAGAAATTAGATCACTCTATTCTGAATTTGAGTAAAAAGGAGATCAAGTTAACCTTCATTATGATTGTTTACAATGTGTGTTATTGAGTCTAAATTACTCTTACCAGTATAATTTACCTATCTTGGTGAATGAAAGTTTGAAATTTGACGATTAGGCGAAACAGAGTTGAACATAGTTCCGGCGCCTTGGCGCCAGAATTCGGCGCCTAAGCGCCAGAATCAACTATGTATCAATAGGTCCGGCGCCTAAGTGCCACGGTTACTGGGTCGTGCAAAAACTGAAAATTTTCAGTTTTTCACACGATTTTCACTTTTAAATCAACCTATCTTCTTCCCTAACCATCAAGCAATCAAAATTACGTCCCTTGCACTTCATTCTTGAGAGATTTGAGAAATTTTAGAAAGATATGGAAGGAAGAAATCATGGAGAAGAAGCTAGGGACAAGGTCTCAAAGGATCCTCAACCCTACTTCAATGGTTTCATCGTTGTAAGTTTAGAGAAAATTTCTAGTCATTTAGATAAGTTTGAAGCGGAGTTTAAAAGCATTTGAGATCGCCTTCATGAGATGTTTCATCAAGTTGAACATCTAGAATGGCAAATGAAACTTCAATTTGATCATTTTGCGGCTTATCAAGATGCTCAAGTCGAAATGTATGTGAAGGATAAGTGGATTGACGAAAAGACGGCTACAGATTTCCCGAGAGCATTAGTGTTCTTTCCAAGTGGAATACACAATTTCCCTTGTGAAGATTAGAATATTCTGGTAATGAGATAGTTATTATATGGTTTGTTGAGTCGTTGAATCGATTTAGAGAATCAATTATGTTTGTTTGTGTATTTGCTTTCATGTTCAATATGTGTTGTTTTTCTTAGAAATTGTTATGTTTGAGTGTCTATTAGAAACTTGAATCAAGTGTAATACTTATCTAGAATGTATTGAGTCAATATTGAAGATTATAAATGGAATTTAGAGAGTTTGATTGAAACCTTATGTTTTATTGGTGGATTAAATATTTAATTTTTATAAATTTTTGAAAAAGTTGTGGAAGTTTGAAACTGAAGCCCTACTCTGATATGAGTAATTGGAAGTTGAATTTATAAATTTTGGTGGAAAATTATATTTTAAAATAATTTTTTGTGAAAGGCGAGTCTGGCGCCTAGGCGCCAGAATTCGGCGCCTAA
The DNA here is from genome assembly GCA_022702705.1 of Papilionanthe hookeriana x Papilionanthe teres. NCBI lineage: Eukaryota > Viridiplantae > Streptophyta > Magnoliopsida > Asparagales > Orchidaceae > Papilionanthe > Papilionanthe hookeriana x Papilionanthe teres. Next base: position 111,642,579 of record CM040427.1, on the reverse strand, counting down.
GTATCAGTTCGGCCTGTCCCCCAAAATTTACTTAAATAACCCCCAAAAGACATTTTTTACTCCTAAGCTTCATCTTCTTCCTCATTTTCGCGAAAATACACCTTTTAAATCCATTTTGAGGTCAAAACATCAAGGATTTGAGCGTAAAACCACTCGATTTCTTCGTCTCAACATCAGATCTACACTTTAAACCATTTATGTTCAATTTTCACCATAGATTTCCCTAGGTTTTGCTAAGAACCAAAATTCTGAAAATTTTTTTCGATTTTTAGTGATTTCTTTGGATTTTTAAACTTATTTTAAGTTTTATAAACTTAAAAAGAGTTTAAATCTTTGATTCCTAAATTTGTTCTTATTTTCTTTCACGTTTAGATGACTCCAAAATCTAAACGCGGGAAGACACGAGATAACTTTGATAGCAGTAAATTTTCTACTGCGGCTGCGCATTTTAGCTTCCACGAATTTGCGACGTCCAGAAAGTTCATTTCAGAATGAAGTTTCTATCATCCTGGAGAAATGATTGAAAACACTATCGTTGCACACAACTGACAATGATTCTGTTATTTCACTGCTGTTGCTGTTATCCCGATTGTTCGAGAGTTTTATGCAAATTTTCTGGATGCCGAAGATTATGAAGTCTTTGTCAGAGGTATCGAAGTAGGATTTAGTCCTAAAAGAATCAATATATTCTATGGTTTGCCACCGACTATAGAGTGCTACTATTCTGGATTATCACCATCTGAGGGCGATTTGGATATGATCATTGCTTATTTGACTGACGGTACTGGATCTTGGAAGATCAGGAACAGACAAAGGGTAAACTTCAAATCCTCTAAATTAAATGGTATTTCTAAAGCATGACACTATTTTATTTCTGCAAGATTGTTACCTTCCAACCACCTGAGTGAAGTGACTAGAGATCGAGCAATCTTAAACTACTGCATTCAGGAGAGGAAGCCTATTGATGTCGGGAGTATTATTTATGATTCTGTGGATTCTACTGTGAGATCCAGCACTTCTGTTGGATTGGGATTCCCATCTCTGATTTATTCATTATGTGTTAGTAATGGAGTCACTACTGATATTTCTGAGAAGAAGTTAATGTCTATCAAGCCAATTGTGCAGGAGAGTGTTAGTATCTATGATTGCCTTCGAGGGAAGAGATCGACCGCTCCTACTTCTGCACATATTCTAAGTAGACCTTCTACTTCTCGACCCTCTACTTCTGCTGAGCCACCATCGAGTTTCTAGGAATCAATGCATGATCAGTTTTTAGAGCAACAGCAGGAGTTATTTCAAACTCACTACAGGATTGATACTATTGATAGGAAACTAGATCATTTATCTGATTATACCCAGAGGAAGAGTAGTTATGATGCTAAGTATGATGAAGCCCTAGTCAGATTTCTGAAGGGTGAACATGATGTTAGTTTCCTACTTTTCCTAGTTTCACACCATTTGTTGATCCTAAGGACGTAGAATTTTCCTTTGGTGATGCTGATGATGATGAGGCTACAGCTAGTGACTAGTAGTTATAGATCTTTATGATGAGCTACTTTGTTAGTTAGTTTTATTTGGATTGTTTGTTTAGTTTTATGTTTCATGTATGTTGATTTGTTTAAATATCTGTGTGGATTGATTAGTGGTAAGATTCTGTTGTTAAAATATTCTTAGTATATTGTGTTGAGACTGAAGTTAGAGTTAATTTATGATATGTTGTTTTAGTCTACTGTTTAGTAATTAGTAATTTTGCTCTGTTTTAATTTTGTTTCAAATTTAGTATCACCATAAAAATTAACCTGCTTAATTTTTTTTTATATACATGCTTCAATTTTATCTTAATTATTCATAAAAGCATGATAGAAGCTAATTTTTCTTTTTAAGATTGTTTTTACATACTTATAAAAATTCTTATGATTTTCTTTCTCTCATACTTTCAAATTATCATAGTATACCAAAACTTAAGTTTGGGGGAAGGGAAAATACATTCAAATTTAAATTTTACTTGTCCTTAAAGAGCTAATATTTCCATAAAAATAAAAACTTTTTAACATAACTTAAGGAATGAAGAATTTATTTGAGATCACTTTTATTTTTGAAATTATAAACAATTTTGTGAAATTTAACCAAAATTTTACTAACTTTGATTGATTTTAAGAATAGAATATTTAACTTAAAGAAGAATAAGATAAAGAATTTTTCTATTCATGATAGAAATAATAGAATTTTAGAATTATTAAGTAATAAAAAATTATCACTTGAAAAAGAAAAGATTGGAAATCTTTTTGAATTCTTATATATGTTATAATAATTAAGTGAAAATGTATAAGTTTTGAAAATATAAGTTAAGGATAGTGAAGTTCAAAAACATTAACAGGCTATCAAGATAAAGTAATCCTCTCTATATATATTATAAAAAAAAAGAGAAGAGAGGAGAAGCTTGAGGAAATGCCTAATCAAAAATTGGCTTCACTTGAATTATCTTGTAGGAATAAAACTAGTTACATATTTTACTTAATTTTTATACATGAATATTTATTTAGAAAAGATTTTTCAAGATCTTTTTCTTGTAAATAATCTATGAGATCTTAATATAATAGACTTCTATTATTTTTAAAATGAATGAAAAGTTTGAAATCTTATGATTTGGTAGTTAAATATTCTTTAAATTCATAAAATTAAACCTAGTTAGTGAAATTGGGTTAATAATTTACTAAAAACTTTATAAAATAAAAAATTATAAGGAATCTTAAATATTTATCTTTTATTCCAAAGGTTATATATTTTATATAGTAAAAAGAGTTACTTGAGGACAAGTAACATTTAAGTTTGGGGATTTTGATTTATAAAAAAATTACTTATTTCTTTGTCTTAATTCTTATCAATTTCCAAGGATATTATGCATTAATAAAAGGTATTTTTTGTGTTTTTGGATGTAGGTGATGTAAAGAGGTCTAAAAAGGAAAAATGAATAAAAAGTACCAAAAAGGAGCAAAAATGAAGCAAAATATAAAAAGTATAAAATAATATGGCCTGGTGCCTAGGCGCCAGAAGTTGGCGCCTAAGCGCCAGACTCGATACAGAAACTGTCAAGTTTTTGACAACGTTTGATCGGTTATTTTGACGGAGTGAGCGGTTATTGGACATTCAAAAGACTGGCAGTTGTTCCTTGATAATAGGACATGTGATACATTGCATTTGGACGCTCCAAAATGGTTTTAATCGCGAAGAGGTGAGAGGAACTGGACGCGGTGTCCGACGCCTAAACGCCAGATTCCGGCGCCTAGGTGCCAGACAGACCTTCTAGAAGATTCATTGAATGTGGAAATGTTTTGAAGAGGTGCCTCAAGGCAACCCTTGAAGCCTATAAATAGGGGTCCAATTCTTCAGAAAACGTGCCCCCTCCCATTGTAACCCTTTCTCTTATCCACTTTAGGATCTCTCATCCTTAGAGAGAGAAATTTAGGGCCACTTTTGTTTAGTTTAGTGAGTTTATTTTCAAGTTGTTGCATCTGGAGTTCAATACACTGTAGAGTCAGTAGGAATTAGAAGATCTGTAGAAGAAATATTTGAGATAAGTATTTTTCATTGGATTCAAAGTTTATTTATTATGTTTTGCTGTTTATATTCAATGTGTTCTGAGTAGTTAGTGTACTTTCTTCCTTCAATTATGAAGAGATAAATAAGATAATATAGAGATTCTATGGAGAATTGAAATTTAAAATATTTTCAAAACATTGTGATGACATTAATACATGATCTTACTTTACTTTTTAAATTGGCCATTTAAATTGTTAAAACCTGTCGAAGAGTTTTGAGACCTAGAAGGAGAAGAACTCTTAACTTGTAAATGTCACATGAATCCTTGGGTAGTCGAAGGCCATGAACGGGCTACTCAAGGTGAAGTGCAAATAAATAGGATGATAAGATTTAAAGGGCGTAGAATTGATAAGTTTTTAGAGTGACGTGACTAAATTCTTATAATTTGATTTATAGATTAGGAAAGGGTCACTAGTAGGGCCGACCATAGCCACCCTTGGACATCTAGTAGTGTGAGTCTAGATTAACTCATTCTACTAAGAACACATCCGGACCTGATCTGTAAATTAGCCAATGTTCTTTGCGCCTGGATCAAAGGGTAAAGAATATGAATGCTTCTATTTGGCACAATACCATAAATATTATTCTCCAACGAATATTAAATTATCTTAAAAATCTTAGATCAATTGAAGGGAAGAAAGTTTTTTATTTTATATACTTTTCATAGATTATTTTCTTATTATTATTTTCTTTATTTGCATCTAGTAAATTAATAGTAATTTATAGTTAAATTAAAGGATAAAAATATATTTTTAAAATATAATATTTTGAAAATTTATTACTATAATTTTTCCCCGTGGGATCGATACTAGGATTATAAAAGAAAACCCTATATAACTTGAAATGATACGTTTACTTACGTAGTACCCTTAGTGTGTAAAATATTTTCTAAAATTTTACAACATTTTGATTTTATACACTAGCCGCTATTTATAAATTGGGTCAAGTTTTTAGCCATCTTTTGGAAGAAAATATTACTGCGTTATTGCGTGTCGGGTCAATTGTATGCGTACATTTGGTTCTAAAAATCTTATACCCTATGATTCAAAATTAGAACACTGTTAGAAGAATTAGAAACTGAGAAAAGAACTTATAAATTCTGAAACAATGGAAAATAGCGCGAACAATCAAAGAATATAAAATGAACATCAATGTAGACCATTAAGAGATTACGCTAACCCTACATTAGATGAAATTCACGTAACTATCCAAAATCTTGATATAGTTGCTAATTCATTTGAGTTTAAATCTGCAATTATCCAAATTGTATAAAACAATCAATTTAGTGGAACTTCAAATGAAGATCCTAATTTACATTTTGCAAGTTTCTTAGAACTTTGTACTACTTTTAAGTATGACAAAGTGTCTGATGATGCTGTCAGACTTAGACTTTTTTCTTTTTTACTAAGGGATAAGGCTAAGGCTTGGTTAAATTCATTAGCACCTGGATCTATTAGAACTTAGGGAGAACTTTCGTAAAAATTCTTATCGAAATATTTTCCACTATCTAAGACTGCTAAGCTTAGAAATGATATCACATCTTTCAGTCAGTATGAGAGAGAATCGATACATGAATCTTGGGAAAGATTTAAAGAACTTCTTAAAAAATGTCCACATCATACTTTACCAGATTGGTTAATTATTCAAACATTTTATAGTTAATTAGTAGGATCTCTTAGATCTATATTTGACACTTCTGCTGGTGGATCATTAATGTCTAAACCTTTTGAAGAAGTTTATGCGTTAATAGAAGAAATGACTACCAATAATTTTCAATGGTCTGCTGAAAGGGTAAATCTTAAGAGAGTAGCTAGTATTCATGATTCTGATGCTTTAACTATGATAGTTTCTCAAATTTCTGCTCTTTCAAAGAAAATAGATAAATACATAATGAATCTTACTCAAACACCTCCAGTGTTAGAAGAAAATTCATTAGGACAAATTGTAGATGCTCAATCTTCATATGAAACTATAAATGTAATAAATAATAGACAAAAATTAACCCTTATTTAAACTATTATAGTCAAGGTTGGAAAAATCATCCAAACTTTAATTGGAATAACCAAGGTAATGCAAATCCTATTAATCCTCAGTGGGCGAACAATCCTGTAAACCCATTAGGAAATATAAAAAACCAAGGTAATTCTAATTATAGACCTTCTAATCCACCGGGTTTTTATAATAATTCACAATTTAAGGAAAAGAAGTTGTCCCTGGAAGAATTAGTTTTGAATATGGTTAATCAATTATAAAGTCAAGGAACTGCTATTAAAAACATAGAAAACCAATTAGGGCAAATCGCTACTGCATTAAGCAATAGACCTGTTGGAACTTTACCTAGCAATGTTGAAGTAAATCCTAAAGATCAAGAAAAAGAACAAATTAAGGCTATTCAAATAAGAAATGGAAAAGAGTTGGAAACTATAGTTCAAAAAGAAACTGTAATTGAAAAGGAAAAAGAAGAAATTAAAGGAGAAAACGAAAGTTTATATCCTGATTTTCCTCTGAAACCTATGAAAATTACTGTTGAAAAACCACCACCACTATTTCCTCAAAGACTAAAGCAACAAGATAAAGGATAGAGATTTGTTAAATTCTTAGACATTTTGAAAAAATTGTCAATAAATTTTCCTTTTGTTAATGCTTTGGCACAAATGTCTGATTATGTTAAATTTATGAAGGATATACTCAACAAAAAGAGGAAGTTACTAGATCATGAGACTGTTGCACTCAGTGAAGAGTGTAGTGCAATAATTCAAAGAAAGCCTCCTGAAAAACTTAAAGATCCTGGTAGTTTCACTATCACGTGTGCTATTGGTGAAAAATTTTATGGGCGAGCATTATGTGGTTTGGGAGCTAGCATAAATTTGATGCCTCTATCAACTTTTAAAAGGTTAGGAATTGGAGAAATATCACCAACTTCTATAACTCTACAGTTAGCTGATCGATCAATTACACATCCTAAGGGAGTTGTAGAAGATGCTCTGGTCAAGGTCGATAAGTTTATTTTTTATTTTAGATATGGATGAAGATAAAAAAATTCCAATCATTTTAGGAAGACCATTCTTAGCTACAGGAAGAGCAATGATAGATGTCCAAAAAGGAGAATTGACAATGAGAGTAAATGATCAAGAAGTAACCTTTAACATCTCAAAGTTAATGAAATATCCTTCAATAGAAAAAGATGATGAATGTTTCAGAATGAATATATGTGATTATCTGAAAAGAGAATATTTTAATGAAAATTATGAAGAAAAAGAAGATATAGAAAAAGATAATTATGATAAAATTGATAGTGAAGAAACTGATTATATTCTGGAGAAATTTGAAACACTCAATTCAACAACACCAGAAAATGAAAAATTAATTCCATCTGTTGTAAAAACCCCTGAACTTGAATTAAAAAATCTTCCAAATCATTTGAATTATGTATTTTTAGGAGAGTTTTCAACATTACAAGTAATTGTATCTTCAGACTTAAATGAAATTCAAGAACAAAAATTAATGGATACATTAAAAAAATATAAAAAAGCTTTTTGTTGGACTTTAGCTGATATTAATGGAATTAGTCCTTCAATTTGTATGCATAGATATTTATTAAATAAAGAATATAAACCAAGAATTGACCCTCAAAGGAGACTGAACCCTATAATAAAAAATGTAGTTAAAAAAGAGATTTTAAAGTTGTTAGATGTTGGAATTATATATCCTATTTCAGATAGTACTTGGGTAAGTCCAATTCATTGTGTTCCCAAGAAAGGAGGAGTAATTGTTGAAGCAAATGAAAATAATGAATTAATACCTATCAGACAAGTTTCTGGTTGGCGAATTTGTATTGAGTATCGAAAACTAAATGCCGCCACAAGAAAATATCACTTTCTTCTTCTTTTTCTAGACTAAATGTTGGATAAACTTGATGGACACAAGTACTATTGCTTTCTGGATGGATATATCGGTTACCATCAAATACCTATTGCTCCTGAGGATCAAGAGAAAGCAACTTTTACTAGTCCTTATAGAACTTTTCCTTTTCGAAGAATACTTTTGGACTATGTAATGCACCTGCAACATTCCAGAGATGTATGATGTCTATTTTTAGTAAGTTAATAGATAATGGAATAGAAGTATTTATGGGTGATTTCTCTGTGTTTGGAACATCATTTAACGCATGCTTAAATCATCTTGAAAAAGTTTTGGAGCTATGCGAAAGAACTAACTTAGTTCTAAATTGGGAGATATGTCAATTTATGGTTGCAGGAGGAATTGTATTAGGGCATAAAATTTCACAAAATGGCATGGAAGTAGACGCTATAAAAATTCAAGTAATAGCTAAATTACCACCTCCTACTACATTAAGAGGGGTAAGAAGTTTTCTTGGACATGCTGGTTTCTACAGGCGCTATATTAAAGATTTTTCAAAAATTACTAAACCTCTATGCCAACTTTTAGAAAAAGACAAGAAATTTGAATTTACTGAAGACTGCTTGAATACCTTTGAATTATTAAAGGAAAAACTAATCACAACACTTGTAATAGTTTCACCTGATTGGGAGAAACCATTTGAATTAATGTGCGATGCTAGTGATTATGCTATTGGAGCTGTTCTTGGTCAAAGATATGATAAAATTTTTAAAGTTATATACTATGCTAGTAGAACTCTTAACAATATTCAAATTAACTACACAGTTACTGAAAAAGAATTACTAACTTTTGTGTATGTTTTTGATAAATTTAGATCATATTTAATTGAAACTAAATGTATTGTTCATACTGATCATTTTGTTATTAAATATCTGATGCAAAAGAAGGATACTAAACAAAGATTAATTAGATGGGTACTTTTAATGCAAGAATTCGATTTTGTGGTGATTGATAGAAAATGAACTGACAATCAAATTGCTAATCATTTGTCGAGACTGGAATATCATGAATCATCTAATACCGATAATGAAATTACAGACAGTTTCTCTGATGAAAAACTTTATAATATAAATGAGTGTAAAATACCCTGGTATGCTGATATTGTTAATTATATAGTAAGCGATATTTTGCCACCTATGGTAACCCTGAAGAAACAGAAAAAATTCATTCATGATGCAAAGGCATATTTTTTGGATGAACCATATTTATGTAAGCAATGTAATGATCTTATTATTAGGAGATGTGTGCCTTATGAAGAAACTGAACAGATTATTAAAAAATGCCACGATTCTAAATTTGGAGGTCATTTTGACATTGAAAAAACTACGCATAAAATTTTACAAGCAGGATTTTATCGGCCTACTCTTTTTAGAAATATTTACAAATATATCAAATCTTGTGATGGATGCCAACGAGTAGGTAATATATCTAGAAGAAATGAAATTCCTCTGAATTTAATGTTAGAAGTGGAAATTTTTTATCTTTGGAGATTAGATTTCATGAGACCATTTATTCCTTCATTTGGGAACTTATATATTTTAATTACAGTTGATTATGTATCAAAGTGGATTGAAGCACAAGCTTTACCTTGTTAAGATGTGTGCGGCTTATTTTTAGGTTGAGTGTTGTATTTTGAAAAGGGGTCACCAAACAGAAATTGTCGGTGAATTTTAGATTTTAAATTTAATTTAAATATATATATAATTTAGAAAGTAGCATTTGATTTTGAAAATAATTTTAAGTTTGAAAATTTTAAGATATGAAATCAAACAGATCTCACATCCCTAATAGTTTTTGTAAACGAGCACCGCACCACAAACCAAGTATCTATCCCGAGGAATAGGAACACTGTTTAACGATGAGGCTCGGTTAAATAAACTAAAAGATTTGTGACATTCGTTTGGTCTGCGAACCAATTTTATAAGCGGACAAGTTCCCCTGTTTAATATAAAGGAATTAAGCAGGGTTTATATTACCTGGGTTCTTAAAGTTCCCTATAAGGGCAAGCCCCTATAGTTAATTACATCTTAAATGACAGGAATCATTTAAGAAAACTCTCGAAACTTCCCAAACTATCATGTTGTTTGGCTTCAATTTAAGAGTTTATTTGATGTTGTAATCCTGCCAATTTTAATTAATTAGGACTTATATTTATATGATATAATCACACAAGTAGCCTCGAAGATGTAAGGGTTTATGTCCTACCAAACGACTATCTCGGAGTCCTAAAACCGGTTAGGGCATAATTTGCATAACATGATTATGCAAATGCCTAACAAAAAGTTGAGGATTTATGTTGTACTAGGAAAACTACCTTGAAATCCTATGTCTTAGTTATTTAATTCTAAGGAAAATTTTGTTGAAATAGACCCGAGTTTTGCTAATGACGATGGCCGTGCTGCCCACCGTGCTCCAAGCTCCTTGTTGTTGCAGAGAGTTTAGTTTTAGAAAGTGAAAATCAGGAGATGAGAGAAGTGTTTCAGTTTAGAAGAGTTTAAGGTTCAAATATATTTAATGTTTTATTAGGGGAATCTTAAAGTTGATTATAACAACACCGGTTAAGATCCCACGGTTCCATCATTCCAGCACCGTTATTTTTATCGAATTCACTTAGTCCAGATGAACTTTCTAAACTCAACTGAATGAGTTTCACACTTTCATTTAGACCGTGGGAAATCCAGTTAGCAACATGTAGGTTACATCATCCAAGGTATTCCCGATCATCCAATAAGATGTTTTAATTTAGTTATAATTGCAGTTTTGTTGTTCTGTTTGTGATTAAATTTTGAGTTGTTTTATCTTTTAAAATGTTGTGGTGGTGGATTTTATCTTATTGTGATTTTTAATTTAGTTTTGGGTTTCAGTTTTGTGGCTATCCTGAAGGTTTTAGTTTTCATGCAACAATCTTGTTTAACATGCAAGAAGAGTAAAGTGCAGCTTATATAAATAAATTGCAATAAAGTAAATGCAATAAAATAAAAGCGTACCTGGAGAGTCTTCTCGCCATTCCAAGCTGCACTTGAAACACATGTTAAGGCATTTAAATGTTTATAACAAGTACCTAGGTAAAGCTAAGGGAAGGGTTTTGGTTGTCTACCAAATTCCTAATCCTATTGCTAGTCATCTCTTATGACGTCTAGGTTCTTGTATTTTGTTTAAGGATGATTTTCTTCATCAAAGAACAATTAAATTCAATTGTTCTTCTAAAGTATCTCATCATATTGAGAAAGTGCTTAGGACTAGTCCTAAACATCCTTTCAATATTTCTGAGATTATTTTGAGTCCAAATGAATTTCTTTGTTTAAGTGAATCAATCATCCAAAATTTTAATTAAGTTTTGTTTCTTGCTCAGTGAATTAGGATGTTTGATTATCCTATGAGTGAAGTGACATTTCACTTAATACTCTATTTAAGAGTTTTAATAATGAAAGCCTTTAGAGGCAAATCAGTTTGTTAAAGAATTTAACCGATTTAAAATTAGAATTAATGTTTTAAGGTGATTTAATTTAGTTATACAATTTTAATAAATTTAAGTTTGGAATAGTTTTCAAGTTGTTTTTATTCTTAAGTTCTTTAAATCATTTGAATTAAAAGAGGAGTTTAAATTATTTAATTTAGATTTTAATGATTTAATTTTAATTTAATTGCAATATTCTAGATTAACTTTTAATTGGTTTGATTATTCTTTTTTTTTTCAATTAAGAATTTATTTTTGTGAAATTGATTTTGATGTTTCATGTTTGTATTAAGTTTGTTTTCAAGTGATTTTTGAAATTAAATTTTTTCTTTTAATATTTTAAATTTATTTCAATTTAATTATCAAGTTGTTTAATGTTTTAAGTTCTAATTTAATTAAGGTTCACTTTCCTTTTGATTATTTAATTATTAATTTCAATTATCACTTTAAATTTAATTAAAAGTTAAATATTATTAAAGTGATTCATTTAGGGATTTTAGTTTAAGTTATTATAGTCTCTCTAAATTATATCCCCATTTTAATGATCCAAATTTTAACTTATTCTTCCAAAATTCAAATTGTTTAATTAATTAAGGTTTACTTTAAATATTTTCAAGATGATTAATGGGTTTCTACCCCTTAATTCTCTAGGTTTCAATCTTCTAATGAAATTTTAAGATCAAATATTTCACCCCCCTTGATTAAACCTAAATGTTAATTAGGGTTAAAATCCTTTAATTACCTTTATGCCCCTTTAGGCTTTTTTATTTCATAACTCACTAAATTGAGCTTAAATGAACTTAAAATTTTTATGTCACTTCACTCATATGTCAATTAAGACATTAGAGGAGAATATGAGATTTTTCTGTTTTTAATTTAATTTATATAATTATTTTAATGAAAAATAGGGATTTTCAATAGAAATTCAACAACATGACCAAGGTAAGGCTTCTGTCCTTAAGAAAATTATGGAATGTTTCTAATGATTAGAGGACTACTTGTACAAATTTTAGTGATTTTTTTAATTATATTTTATTTATTATAATTATTTTGAGTTTTAAAGTGTTAATTAATTATAAAATAAAATAATGGTTGAAAATTAAGTTTTATATTTTTCTTAAATCTCTCTGACCTCAAGGAGTTCAGAGAAACAAATTTTATAATTTTTTGATTTTTATTTGATTTATTAGAATTAATTTAGTGAAAAGGTTGAAAAATTCATTTTTTAATTCAAAAATTGTTTTAAGCATTTAAAATTCAATATCTTAACTTTGAGACTTGGGAAAAATATTTGGTTTATTCCTAAGTGGTTAGTAGTCAAAATATGACGTTTTTATGATTTTTTAATATTTTTTTGATTTTTATTATTTTTTAATCATTTAAAATATTAATATATGGTGAAAAATGAAGATTTTTAGAAAATTTTAATTTTAGTTTTCTAAGATTCATCTGATATCAGAGAAGCCCCAAAACCAATTTGGTGAATTTTTAAAGTGTATTTTTAGAGTTATGAATTTTTAAAGTTTAATTTTACTCATGTGACTTAATTAATCCATTTAGTGGGGTTAAACATTTCCAATTGATTCCAAATTTTTTTGTGAGGTCCCTGTGATCCTAAAGATCAGTGGAGAATTGTTTTCAAGTTCTTGTGATGTGTGGTTAACCCTAATTAATTAAAGTTTACTTTTGAGTAATTTGGCCAATTAGGGTTATTCTTAATGAATTAACTCAAAATATAATTATCCTAGGGTCCTCTGGTCCTAAGAAACTTCCCCATATTTTCTTAGAATTTTCTAAATAATATGTTAATTAATGGAATTAAAATCCCAAAAAAATTGACATATGCTTGAAAAATACATAACTTTTCATAGAGATGGCGTCTAACCTTGAAAAATTCAGGGAATGTTCCCAAGATCAGAGGCTTCAAAAGCCCTATGGTCTCATGCCATGGTGAATTGTCTTTGCAAATAGAGAATTAAAATACTAAAATGAGTAAATAATTAATTTAAAATAAAATACTCATCTAATTAACTCAATTCTTTTTCCACATTATTCTCCTCTGTTCACTGAACAAGAGGGTATTTTTATTTTATTTTTGTGATTTTTCTACACAAAGATATGGATTTTCTAAGTTCTGGGTATTTAAATAAATAAAAAAAATCCATATTTTTCTACTTATCCGTGCGGCGCCGACTCATCCTCGACAGCTCCGAAAGCCCACACGTCCTGCTCCCATTCGACGCCGCCATCTGACTCAGCTCTCCGGGGGCCCACGGTTCATGTAACGTCCTTCTATCCGGCGCAATCTGGACCGTCCACTCGATACATGTGTGATCGGACGACGCTTGGTCATCATCTACGACTGGTGTGCACCCATGACTGTCCACACTAAAACCCTAAGATCTCTCTCATTTCTCAACAGATTTTCGTGTTCTTATGCTCTATGGATTTGTCTTGAAGAGACGAACACATCCATACAGTTTACATGCTATGAAATTAAGCCAATCAAAATAGAGAATCAGTGGAAGCTCGGGAGGAAGGAGAGCTCTATACCTTGGCTCTGAGAAGTGAAGCTTCAATCAGAGAGTTGTGGCACCTTCGATTGCACCCAAGGAGGCTCCAGATGAAGTCTTTGGCTGCGGGAATTGCCTAGGTATAAATTCCACCAAGCCCGATTTCAAAGCTTGGTTGATAGAGAGAATGGCTGGCCTGGTGAGGGGGCTTCCACTGGGGAACTCCTTCTCTTGGTCCTATGCAGGTGTGGGTGAGTTTAATTTGATTTTGGTGGAGGTTCCAGGGATGTCCTATTTTTGGGTGAATTCTTGGCTGAGAAATTAAGTTCTATTAATGGGGGTTAGGGCAAAGGGACACTTGGGATCAATTGCTCTAGGTTAGGAGGTCCTACAACAATTTTGGCAGAGTTTTGTTAAGATCTAGTTCATCACTTTGATTGGCCGAGAAGGTGGTGGGTTTTAATAAGCATGGTACGCAGGGCCTCCCAGGGGGAGTTAGGGTTTAGGATCAGCTGCTCGATGCAAGGGAAGAACAGTCATGGAGTCAAATTGTGTTGGGACAGCTCCGCTAGTGAGTTTAAATTTTTGAATCAAATGGGTGCTCTCGACCATGGTGTTTTCCTGCGACTGTGGTGGCTGGCCGGCCAGGTAGGGGTCACCTTCAGGGTCAGGGAGGTCAGGGCTTGAATTTGGTGCAAGCAATGGAGGTTAGCCATGTGTAAAGAGCTTGGCTTTAAGTGGTATGGTGAGGGGGTCATTTAGGTTCAATTGGATCAAGTCATGGGTTTGGGTTGAGTGCACCACCCAAGGATGGTTTGGGCTAAAGAGAAAGTCACTTGGGTCAGCTTGATTAGTGGGGTCAAGTCACAATCCAAGTACAATTAAGTTTAAGTATAGGTTAAGGGAAGCATGGGAATGTTTAATCAACTTTAAGGGAATCATTAAAGGGCTCCCCTCTCTTGCCATAAATAGATTGATGAAAAGGCCAAGCTATCATGGCTTCGTATGGCTTGTGAATAACTCCATTGTGGCTTTATTTGGCTTTGGAAAAGTCAAGTCATTTGCATGAAGAAGGATAGTGACATTTTTGATGATTTTAAAGGAGATTTTCATGAGGCTAAGATTGGAATAATTTGATGATCAATTAGAACTTTAGGGATGATATTAAAATGAATGCATGATGAAGGAGAGTGTTATAGGGGCTTTGGATGAATTTTTGGGCTTTTGGATTTGGTGGAAGTGGGCTTTTAGAATGGTTTAAGAAAGTGGACCTTTAGGTTTGAAAAAATATTGGTGGATGGAAATTTTGTGAAGGATTGGGCCAAACAAATGTTAGGTTTAGTTTAGGGATGTGTCATGAACATTTTAGAAAAGATTTGGTATCATTTAGGGTGGAATTGGATTTAATTTGGGCTTTTTTGGTAAAGGGGCTAGAGTGGGTCAAATTGGGCTAACTTGGGCTAAGGTTGGGCTAATGTTAGATTTGATGTAAACTTAATGTTGAGAAATATTTATGGGAGTGTCACAAAGGGTTTTCAACTTTGGTTGGGCTTTGATTTTGAGATTTAGGCCCATTTGGGTTTATGGTGGGTTTAGGCCAAAAATGGGGATTTTGGTTTTGGGTTAGGTTTGGGTGGAGTTTAGGTTCAAATTTGGGGCAAATATTGTTAGTGTTTTGTTTTTGGGGATATTATAAAGGTTTTAGAAAAGATTTGGGGCCAATTAGAGTTGAATTGGGTTGGTTTGGGCTAGGTTTAGGTTATAGGCCAAAATTGGGCTTTAAGCTTCAAATTGAAATTGGATCCAAATGTTAATTAAATTAGGCTTGGATTTGGTCTAAATTGATATTGGAGATGTTTAATTGAAGTTTAGAATTGAATTGGATCAAAATTGAGGTCAATTGAGTTGATTTGGTTTGACATTGGGTCTACTTGGGTTAAAAAATGAGTCTAATTCGGGGTTTTGGTAAACGTTGGTTAAATTGATAAAATTGGCCTATGATGTAGTTTAACAAAATGAAATTGGGAATATTTAGAATTTTCTGGAATTTTATGGAAATTTTTTGAATTTATGGATTTTTTGGTTAAGAAGGGCATTTTGGGTATTTGGAGGGTATTGGGGGTATTTTTGGAAATTTTAGTATATTTGGCCATGGGTGATCAATTTGAGTGGAGAGAAATGTTTAGGACTGATTTTGATGAATTTTAGGTAATTTAGGTAATTTTTGCAAATTTTGGGTAGCTTCAAGGACATTTGGTAGGTTTGGTGGGTGTAGGGCCCCGGGGGTCAAAAATTGAAATTTTGAAAAAATGAAGATTGATCAATTTTGAGTAGAATGGAATTACTTTGGTTGAGCCATGAAGCCATATCAAGCCCATAAGAGCCATGAGAGGACTGTCGGCATATTTTTAATTTAGTTTAAATAAATAATTTGAAAAGTAGTATTTGATTTTGAAAATAATTTTAAGTTTGAAAAAATTTAAAATATGAAATCAAACTGATCTCACATCCCAAATAGTTTATATAAACGAACACCACACCACAAACCGTGTATCTATCCCTAAGGGTAGACATACTGTGACATCCGTTTGGTCTGCGAACCAATTTTTTAAGCCGACAAATTCCCCTGCTTAATATGAAAGCATTAAACAGGGTTTATATTACCTGGGTTCTTTAAAATTCCCTATAAGGGCAAGCCCCTATAGTTAATTACATCTTAAGTGACGGGAATCACCTAAGAAAACTCTCGATAATAATCAATAATTCTGCTCTCTAGGATTTCAAAGTTTAAGTTTTCGAGGATTGAATTTTGGAATCTCGACAGGGAATGGATCAAGTTTGAAACATTTTGTTTTGGGAATTCAAAGGAAGAAAGGTAGAAGAAATCACAGATTCGAAGTGAACTTCGGTGACTTCCCGACTATCCTATTGTTTGGCTTGAATTTAGGTAAGTCCTAATGTCTATTTAATGTTTTGATTTTGTCAATTTTAATTAATTAGGGCTTATATTTATATGACAGAATCATACAAATATCCTCGAAGATGTGAGGGTTTATGTCGTATCAGACGACTACCTCGGAATCCTAAGACCGGTTAGGGCTTAATTTGCAATGCAAATGCCTAACGAAGAGTTGAAGATTTATGTTGCACTAGTGCAAACTACCTCGAAGTCCTATGGCTTAGTTATTTAATTCTAAGAAAGCTTTCGCTGAAGTAGACCCGAGTTTTGCTGATGACGATAGCCGTGCTGCCCACCATGCTCCAAGCTCCTTATTGTTGCAGAGGTTTAATTTTAGAAGTCATAAATCAGGGGATGAGAAAAGTGTTTTGGTTTAGAGAAAATCTTAATTTCCAAGTTTTTTCAATATTTTAATTAAAACAAATCTTAAAGTTGATTATAACGACACCGGTTAAGATCCCACGGTTCCATCCTTCGGCATCATTATTTTTATCGGATTCACTTAGTCCGGATGAATTTGCTAAACTCAACTCGAATGAGTTCCACACTTTCATTTAGACCGTGGGAAATCCTCGTTAGCAACACGTAGGTTACATCATCCGAGGTATTCCCGATCATCCAACATTACATTTTAATTTAGTTGTAATTATAGTTTTGTGTTCGTTTCGTGATTAAATTTTGAGTTGTTTTATATTTTGAAATGTTGTGGCGGTGAATTTTATCTTGCAATAACTTTTAACTTAGTTTTGGTTTCGGTTTTAGGGACTATCCTAAAGGTGTGGGTTTTCATGCAACAATTGTTTATCATGCAAGAAAAGTAAGTGCAATGCGGTTAAATAAATTGCAATAATGTAAATTGCAAGAAAGTAAATTGCAATAAAATAAAAGCGTACCTGGAGGGTCTTCCCGTCATCCCAAGCTGCACTTAAGACACAATTAGAATATTAAAGCAAGTTCCTAGGTAAAGCTAAGGGAAGGGTTATGGTTTTCTATCAAATTCCTAATCCTATAGCTAGTCATTTCCTATGACGTCTAGGTTCCTTGTGTTTTTGTTTGAAGATGATTTTCTTCATCAAAGAACAATTAAGTTCAATTGTTCTTATGAACATCCTATCATATCGAGGAAGTGCTTAAGGCAAATCTTAAACATCTTTTCAATATTTCTAGGATTGTTTTAAGTCCAAATGAATTCAATTACACAATTGAATTAATCGTCCGAGGTTTAGTTAAGTTTTGTTATTATCTTACTCAGTGAACTGGGATGTTTGAATGTCCTATAAGTGAAGTAACATTTCATATAATATTCTGTTTAGGAGTTATGACAACTAAAGCTTTCGAGGGTAAATTTGTGATTTCGTTTAAATTCAATTAATGGGTTTAAATTTGGAATAGTGTTCAATTTGCTTTATATTTAATTTCCTTCGTTTTAGGTGATGTTATTTAATTCAATTTAATTTTAAATTTAATTTAATTTAATTTAATTTTAATTTAATTTAATTCAATTTAATTCAATTTAGTTTGATTTGATGTTAAATTAATTTAATTTGATTTGATTTAATTTCCTTTAATTTAATTTAATTTGATTTAATTTTAATTTAATTTAATTTAATTTACTTAATTTAATTTAATTTTTAATTTAATTTTATTTTTAACTTTAATTGAAATTTTAAAAGAGTTTAATAATTTAACTTTAGTTTAATGATTAAGTCTTTTAATATTTTAAATTTGAGTTATCATTTTAATTAAGAATTGAATATTAATGAGATGATTAATTTAGGGATTTTTAAATTAAAGAATAAATCTCTTCCCAACAATATCCCTATTTTAATAATTTCAATTTTACTATTCTTCCCAAATTTAATCAATTATTTAATTAAGGTTTAATTATTTTAAATTGTTTAATGGGTTTCTACCCTTTAATTATTTAAATTTTAATCATCCAAATCAGATTAAGATCAAATATTTTACTTGTTAATTTTATTAAACCTAAAGTTTTAATTAAGAGTTAAAATTTTAATTACCACTTTGCCCTTTAAGCTTAATAATTTCATAACTCACTAAATTGAGCTCAAATGAACTTGAAATTTTTATGCGACTTCACTCATATGTCAATAAAGACATGAGAGGAGAAAATGTGATTTTTCTGTATTTAATTTATTTATATAATTATTTTTGGTAGAAAATAGAAATTTTCAAGGAAAGTTTAATAACATGACCAAGGGAAAGTTTATGTCCTTAAGAAAATTAGGGGACATTCCTAATGACCAGAGGACCACTTGGACCAATTTTGGTGATTTTTTGAATTATATTATTTTTATTATAATTATTTTAAGTTTTGGAGTGTTAATTAATTTAAAAATAAAATAAAGGTTGAAAAATGAACTTTATATTTTTCAAAAATCTCTCTGATATAAAGGAAATCAGAGAATCAATTTTTGCAATTTTCTAATTTTTCTATGATTTATTATAATTATTTTAGTGAAAATGCTAGAAAATACATTTTTTTAATTTTAAAATTACCCTAGAGCTTTAAAATTTAATATCTC
Organism: Papilionanthe hookeriana x Papilionanthe teres; assembly: GCA_022702705.1. Taxonomy (NCBI): domain Eukaryota; kingdom Viridiplantae; phylum Streptophyta; class Magnoliopsida; order Asparagales; family Orchidaceae; genus Papilionanthe; species Papilionanthe hookeriana x Papilionanthe teres. Next base: position 111,623,583 of record CM040427.1, on the reverse strand, counting down.
ATTAAATAGACCTAAGAAAAATATGTGGTTTGTTTCTAAGTGATTAAAATTCAAAATGTGACATTTTGGTGAATTTTATTATTTTTGTGATTTTTATTATTTTTTAACTATTAAAAATATTAAAATAATATTAAAAATCAACTTTTTTAGAAAATTGAAATTTTAATTTTATTAAATTCCCCTAATATCAGAGAGGCTCCAAAACCAATTTGGTGAATTTTTGAAAGATATTTTGAAAGTTATGAATTTTTAAAGTTCAAATTGACTAAATGGCTTAATCAACCCATTTAGTAGGGCTAACCAAGTCCAATTGACCTCCAATTTTTATGGTGGGTTCCTATGATCCTAAAGGTCAATGGAGAATTGATTTCAAGTCAATTTGATGTATGGTTAGCTCTAATTAATTAGGGATCTATTTTGGGTGTTTAAGCCAATTAGGGTTATTTTAAATGAACTAACTCAAAACTTATTTTTCCTAGGGTCCTCTGGTCATAAGGAACATCACCAAATTTTCCTAGAATTTATTTCACAACATGCTAATTATTGGAATTAAAATACTCAAAACAGTAACATGAATTTGAAAAAATCAATAACTTCTCATAGGGATGGCCTCTGACTTTGGAAAATTCAGGGAATGTTCCCAAATCCAAAGGCTTCAAAAGCCCTATGGTCTCATGCCATGGTGAATTTCCTATATGCATGGAGAATTAAAAGAATGAAAATAGTAAATAAATTATTAAAAATAAAATACTTGATGAAATTAAATGATTTCTTTTCTACATTATTCTCCTCTGTTCACTGAGCAAGAGGGTATTTTTATTTTATTTTTATGATTTTCCTACACAAAGTTATGAATTTTCCAAGTTCAGGGAATTAAATAAATAGGAAAAATCCCTAATTTTCTATTTATCCGAGTCGGCACCGCGTCATCCTCGGCATCTCCGAACGGCCACGCGGCGCGCTCTCATTCGACGTCGCCGCTTGAGTCAGCAGCCCGGGCCCCACGGTTCACGTACCATCTCCTGGTCCGACGCCATCTGAGCCGTCCGTCCGCGAGTGTATTGAATGAACAGCATCCGTTCATCGTCCCCAAGCCTCCTAGCCCGAGAACCGTCCATCTTCTAGGCCTAAGATCTCACTCGATACCTGACCAAATTTAACGTTCTTATGCTCTATGGATTTGTCTCGAGAAGACAAACACATCCATACGGTTTATGTGGGATGAAATTTACGCAATAAAAATGGAGAATGTTCAGAAGCTCGGGAAGAAGAGTGAGGCCATACCTTTGCTCGGAGAAGTGTGGCTTCGATCCGAGGGTTGTTTTACCTTCGATTGGATCCCGACAAGCTCTAGATGAAGTCTCCCGGTCCGGTGAATTGCTCAGGTAGGATTTCGACCACGGTCCGATCACAAAGCTTAGAGGTCGGAGCAAGCCGGGTGGCCTCGGAGATGGGGCTTTTGCTGGTGGACACCTTCTCTTGGTCTGGTGAAGGTGTAGGACCAATCAATTTGGGGATTGGTTCACTGTGGAGAAGTGTCCTGGTTTTGGGCTTGGATTTCAACTCTGAAATTGAGCTCACAAAGAGGAAATGGCAGGGGGATTTCAGCGGGGATCAAATGCTATATGTATGGGGAGTAGTCTGGAACAATTTTGGCAGAGTTTCCTTAAGGTTTGTTTCAGCACCTCCCATGACCGAGAGGGGTGGTGTTTAAATAGGAGAGGGTGGAGGGCCTCCCAGGGAGAGTTAGGGCTTGGGATCGAGCCTGCTCTTGGCAAGAGAAGAACAGCTACAATGGCCACTAGGGATGAGGCAGCTCAACAAGGGAGAATTCCAAAGTTGGCTCACATGTGAGCTCTCGGCCATGGTGTTTTCCGGCGGCCAGGCATGGGTCACCCTCAAGGTCAGGTGGGTCAGGGCTGGGACTTGGTGCAAGCAATTGGCAATTGCCATGTGTAAAGGCTTTGATCCAAAGTAGAATGGGGCATGGCTAGTTTTGAGTCTAAATGGGTCAATCCACCCATTTGGGCTTGGTGCACCCTTCAAGGTGGCTTTGGATGCTATGGGGGATCAAAGGGATCACTGGTTTGGCATGGAGAAGTCTCCATCCAAATATATTTGGATTAAATTTAAGTTTCGGTGAAACATGATTAAGGCTAATGAGCTTTAGGGATTAAGGAAAGCCCTCCCTCTTCTTACCCAATATGGCATGGTGGAGTGTCCAAGGCTCTCATGGCTCACATGTGGCTCATGCATGGCTTCATGGCTCACCTTTGGCTTGGAAAAAGTTTGGTCAATTTCATAAAAATGGATTTTAAGGATTTTGGATAATTTGGTGGAAATTTGGATGAAGCTTCATTTATAATTATTTGATCATTGGTTTAGGACTTAGGGATGATTTTAATTGAAAGTATGATGAGGGGAAATGTCATATGGGCTTTGGGACCAATTTTGGGCCTTTGGATGTGGTAAAAGATGGGCTTTTAAAATGTTTTAAGGAATGGGCCTTTAAGTTTAAAAATGAATTTATGGATGGGAATTTTGTAAAGAGGTTGGGCCAAATAATTGTTGGGTTTAGCTCATGGATGTGTCATGAGTGACTTGAAGCAAATTGGGGGTGATTTGGGTTTGAATTGGGTTGAATTTGGGCTCTTCAGGTGAATGGGCCAATATAGGTCCAAGTGGGCCAAGTTGGGCCAATGTTGGGCTAGGGTTGAAATTGATGTAAAATTAATGTTGAGAAATGTTTATGGGAGTGTTTCAAAGAGGTTTTGGCCTTGGTTGGGCTTTGATTTTGGGGTTTGGGCTCATTTGGGTTTAGGTTTGGGTTTAGGTCAAAATTGGGCCTTTTAGCTTTGGGTTGAATTTGAGTGGGGTTTGGGTCCAAATTTTGGGCAAATCATGTTAGTTTTTTGCTTGTGGGGGTGCTAAGGAGGATTTAGAAAAGATTTGGGGTTAATTGGAGTTGAATTGGGTGAGTTTGGGTTAGGTTTGGGTCATGGGTCCAAATTGGGTTTTAGGGCCAAAAGTGAAATTGGATCCAAATGTCAATCAAATTGGACTTGGATTTGATCTAGATTGGTGTTGGGAATGTTGAATTGAAGTTTAGAATTGAATTGGACCAGAATTTGGGTCAATTGGGTAGGTTTGGTTTGACATTGGGTTCACTTAGGGTTAAAATGGGTCAAATTAGGGGTTTTGACAAAAGTAGGGTAAATTGACAAAATTGGCCCATGGTGTAGTTGAACAAAATGAAATTGGGAATATTTGGGATTTTCTGGAATTTTCTGGGAATTTTTTGAATTTTTGAATTTTTTGGGTCAAGAGGGGTATTTTGGGTATTTGGAGGGTATTGGGAGGTATTTTTGGAATTTTTGGTATTTTTGGGTATGGATGATCAATTTGAGTGATGTGGAAATGTTTGGGATTGATTTTGGAGAATTTTGTGTGATTTGGAAATTTTGAAAAATTTGGGTAATTTCGACGGCTTTAGGTGGGTTAGGCGGGTGTAGGGTCCCGGGGTCAAAAATCGAAAATTTGGAAAATTGAAGATTGGGTAAATTTGAGTGGAATGAAATCATTTTGGTTGAGCCATGAAGCCACATCAAGCCCACATGAGCCATGAAGGGACTCATTTGAGGCATTCACTATGTTGTTCCTAACCCTCTTGCCCGAGGGCTTAGGGGTTAAGGACCATCCATGTGAATCACCTACATGAGTCAGGAGGTCAAGTTAGGTATGGGTGTGGTTTTAGGAGGTGTGTGAAAATGTAGTGTATAAGTGTAGTGTGTGTGTAAGTCAGCCCCTTCACTGCACTGTGCCACCCAGCAGGGCCCTAAGGCCAAAGAGTCCTATAGGAACTCATCCTTTAAACTTCCACATTTGATTTCAACCCTCTAGGTGATTAGGGATCTACAATCAAGTTTGTGGAGTTTGCAGGGAGTTAAGAAGTGGTTTGAAATTCTAGATGGTGGATCCCAATTCTAGTCCTCTAAGATAGTCAAAGGAAAAGCCTAAGGCTAGATCCTAAGTACTAAAAAGAAGAAGAGAAGACCTCATCAAAAATGAGGTCAACAAGGACTCATTTGAGGCATTCACTATGTTGTTCCTAACCCTCATAGCCAAGGGCCTAGGGGTTAAGGTCCATCCATATGAATTACCTACATGAGTCAGGAAGTCAAGCTAGGTATGAATGGTTTTAGGGTTTGTAATGTGTGTGAAAGTGTAATGTGTGCAGGTCAACCCTCACCAGACTAGGCCACTTAGGGTACTCCTAAGGCCAAAGAGTCCTATAGAGAACTCATCCTTTAAACCCCCACATTTGATCTTAACCCTCCAAGTGACTTGGGGGTTTACAATCAAACTTATGGGGTTTGCAGGGAGTTAAGAAGTGTTTAAATTTCTAAGTGGCGGGTTCCATTTCTAGTCCTCTAAGATAGACAAAGGGAAAGCCTAAGGCTAGATCCTAAGTACTAAGGAGAGAGAAGAGAAAAGACCTCATAAAAAATAAGGTCAACAAATGGACCCCCAATAGTTGTGGTGTGTTAACCAAGCACACCGCGCGTATTGGCGTTGACCGAAGAGATCAAAAAAACCACACAGACGTCTAAGTGACACACTTAGAACAGAGTAGAAACAAATTTCCCCTGGGGAGTATCGAGTATATCTCCAAGACTGGAGATCCCTGAACTCTCGCTGGGAAAAAGTAAAGGAGGTGAATTCCAGATCATAAGATCTGGGGAAATTTGATTTAGATTTCATTTAATTTTCTATTCCACGTTTTTTTTAATGTGTGAGTTTAGATTTTGATTTGTTCTGAGTTTCAATTTCGGTTGAGGTTTACTTTAAAATCAATTAAAGGAAATCTGTATTTGAAATGAGAATTGGAACCTAGGTTCCAACCTCGGGATTGCAAAGAGAACTGGAATTTGGTTCCAGTCTCGAAGGTTTAAAGAGAACTAGAATCTGGTTCCAGTCTCGAAGGTTTAAAGAGAAATGGAAACTGGTTCCAATCTCGAAGGTTTAAAGAGAAATGAAAACTGATTCCAATCTTGAAGGTTTAAAGAGAACTGAAATCTGGTTCCAATCTCGAAGGTTTAAAGAGAAATGGAAACTGATTCCAATCTCAAAGGTTTAAAGAGAACTGGAATCTGGTTCAAATCTCAAAGGTTTAAAGAGAAATGGAAACTGGTTCCAATATCAAAGGTTTAAGAGAAATGGAAACTAGTTCCAATCTCGAAGGTTTAAAGAGAAATGGAAAGTGGTTCCAATCTCGAAGGTTTAAAGAGAAATGGAAACTGGTTCCAATCTCGAAGATTCAAAGGGTTGAAATTTGCTGTGGAGATTTGAGTTTAGCGGCAGATTTGGCATGAGACGTGAAAGTGTTTCACGTCTCACGAGGATCGATCAAAGTCTGATTATTCGGTGAAGGATATGAATCCATGCCATCAGAACCAAATCGAAAGTTTTCGTGGTTCTGTGTCAGTAGATTCAGTCGACATTCTCAAAAGAGGGAAGGAAATATGGAAAGTCAAAAAGAGATTTGAGAATAACTGAAGGCTGGGGATTTCAGATTCAGGAATTTGTTATCGTCGTTTGTTGTAATTTGATTTTTAGCTTGATTTTCAATTTAGAGTTCACGTTTATTTAGAATTCGTGTTTATTTTTAGTTTGTTTTGACATTCAGAGATTTTTTTTCAAAGAGAGTTTTCATTTATTTTTATTTTTTTCTTTTTTCTTTGTTCGAAGTTCTTTTAATTTAATGGCATTTCCCAGTCAATTTGCACAAAAAAAAGTGAAGGCAAAACATGTCATGGTCACTTTCATTTCAATCTTGTTGAAAATACATCATACAACTTGATCCAAAATATGATGATATTTTCTTTGAGAGTTTAATATCTCATACAATTCATATAAATCCAAAATGGATTGTGTAAGATTCTTCAAGTTTCTTCTAAAAGCATCTACGAAAATCGATATCTGAATAGTGAGATATATGGATAATAACATCACCTTCCAAGTCATCCTTGGCTAGAATGTCGTATGGATGTGCATTGGAGGTGTGCTATCTCCCATGTAACTCACAGCTCGTAAGGCCGGAGGTTCTCTAACTCTGGATCTGGCTGGAAGTGGAAAGGCATTTTTTTGTCGTCCATCCTCCTGAACGTAACAGAGATCCGCTCAACAGGCACTCTTGGAATGCAATGCTTTGCAATGTCCGCTCCATTCTCTTTTAACACCATGACGGAACCTACCGGTAGTGGTATCTCCACTGGCCCTCGGAATTCTCCGAGGCCTGTGATCACAGAAAAATTCATTAAGAAATTCATATCTATTTTTGATGAAATTGCACTTTAAAGAAAGGTATTTTCTTTATTTTATTGCAGGAATGAAGATTTATTAGTGATAGAAGCAAAAAGCATGAAATGGAGCAAATTTGGATTAAAAAAGGAGGAAATTCATGCAAATATAACTACTTCACCGACGGCGAGATCGAGGCCGCCGACGGCAAGATCGTCAGGAGAAATTTTTGAAGGAATTATAACTATCTCGCCAACAGAGAGCCCGAGCCCGCCGATAGTGAGATCACACTGTTTGAAGTCCTTCTAGAAGCCCCGCTGACGGCGAGGTCGTTTCCCGCCGACGGCGAGCTAGTTCAAAATGCATTTACATTGAACGTGGAAACTTTTTGAAGAGGTGTTTAAGCACCCCTTAGACCTTTGCCTACCTCTATAAATAGAGGCCAAATTCTAGAGTGTGTTTGTGTCTTTTGAGTCTTCTGTGTGTTCATTTCTAGTGTCTTGAGTATAAGTTTAAGTGAGTTTAGTGAGTTCATTAGTTTAATTGAGTGCTGTTTAGTTGTTGTACTAGAAGGAAAAGTCAAAGGAACTTCAAGGAGTCTGCTTGGGGAGGAAATTAAGATAAGTGTCTTTGTTTAATGTTGTTAACTTTAAATGAAATCCATGCTTTGTTTTATTCCCATGCATTCTGAGTAGTTTTCTTAGTCTTTCTCCTTGTTTATGAAAATTATGCGGATCGATGAAATTAAATAAAAGCACCTAATATAGTATAAATAAATTGTGATAATTTTTACTTAAAACTTAATTTACTTTCAATCTGACCAATTGAGTTGTTAAAATATGTTGAATTATCAACTATAGTAAAAATTACATCCAATATTCAGGGAAGTCAAAAGCCTTGGAAGGCGGGTGCAAATAAATAGGGAAATATTAATTATCGGACGTAGAATTTGATATTTTAGTGTGACAGACTAAAATACTCAATTCGATCCTACTCGTTTGAGAGCCGAAGTGTAGATGTTAGCCCTCGAGTGAGGGGAACGTGGGAGCTCGAAGTGGCAACTGGTATCCTCCCGACCTCAACCGCAGATTCAGTAATCAAACATAGGATTAGTCAATGTTCTTTGCACCTGCACCAAAGGGTAAAGAATAGGAATGCTCCTATTTGTCACAATACAATTTAAAAATTCTATTTAAATTCATCAGTTCACTTAATTTTCTAAAAAAAAGGAGAAGGATACTTTTTCTGATTTAAATAAATCAACTTTATTTTAAGCATTGGTTTACTTTAAGTTTGCTTTTAATTTCAGTCTACTAGATTAGTAAGTAATTCCTTTAAATTTAGCTGATAATAAATCTGTTAAAAACTTTCCTGTGGGATCGATAACCAAGACTCCACTAGAGCCCTGTATTACTTGATACGATACGTATACTTGTGTAGAATCCACATTATACATTAAATCATATAACTATATTTAAAGCGGGATCAAGTTTTTGGTGCCGATACTATTAATTTAAATTGCATACATATAAAAAGTGGGTCAAGTTTTTGGCACCGTTGCCGGGGAAGTAAAGAAATTATTTAATAAAGTAACTGACTAATCTAAAATCTATTTTAAAATTGTATGCGAAAATTTGGAAACAAAAATTTAATACCTTACGATTCAGAATTAGAGCGTACAATTAAAAGAATTAGAAAACAAAAAAGAGAAATTATAAATTTAACACAAATGGCAAATATACCTGATAATGAAAATATCAATCAACCAAGACCATTACGAGATTATGCTAACCCTACATTAGATGAAATTCATTTAATTATTCAAAACCCTGATGTAGCTGCTAATTCATTCAAACTTAAACCTGCAATTATCCAAATGGTACAAAATAATCGATTTAGTGGTTCACCTACTGAAGATCCTAATTTACATCTTGCTAGTTTTTTTAGAACTTTGTGCTACTTTCAAATATGATGGAGTATCTAACGATGCTATTAGTCTTAGACTTATTCCTTTTCTTTAAGGGATAAGGCTAAAATGTGGTTAAATTCATTAGCACCTGGATCTATTAAAACTTGGGGAGAATTATCACAAAAATTTCTATCCAAATATTTTCCACCATCTAAAACTGCTAAGCTTAGAAATGATATAACTTCTTATAGTCAGTTTGATGGAGAGTCAATATATGAATCTTGGGAGAGATTTAAAGAACTTCTTAGGAAATGCCCACATCATGCGTTACCAGATTGGTTAATTATCCAAACTTTTTATAATGGATTAGTTGGATCTTTAAGATCAATCATCGATGCTGCTGTTGGAGGATCATTAATGTCAAAACTATTTGATGAAGCCTTGCACTAATCAAAGAAATGGCAACAAATAATTTTCAATGGCCTGCTGATAGAATGAATCCAAAAAAATAGCTAGTATTCATGAAAATGATGAAATATCTATGTTAGCTTCACAAATTGCTGCTATATCTAAAAAATTAGATCATTTGGAATGAATTACTCTCCAACTATAACAAAAGAAAATTCATTTGGACAACTTATAGAATCCCGATCTCAATATGAAACAATTAATGCAATTAACAACAGACGTAATAAACCTTATGCAAATTATTATAATCCTGGATGGAAAAATCATCCTAATTTTAATTGGAATAATAATACAACTAATCAACCATGGATGAATAATATGACACAACAATTAGGAAATCCATCTAATCAAGGAAATCCTAATTATAAACCTAATTATCCACCTAGATTTAATAATAATAACCCACAATTTAAAGAAAAGAAATTATCTATAGAAGAATTAATATTAAATATGGGTCAACATTTACAAAATCAAGGAAATCAACTACAAATACAAGGAAATCAATTACAAAATCAAGGAACAACTATCAAAAATATTGAAACTCAACTTGGACATATCGCTACTACACTTAATAATAGAATACCTGGAACATTTGCTAGTAATGTAGAAATAAATCCTAAAGACAAGGGAAATGAACAAATTAAAGCGATACAATTACGAAGTGGAAAAGAATTAGAACCTCGCATTCAGAAAGAACTTGAAAGTCAAAAAGAGGAAGTGGAAATTGAAAAAGAAAAGAATCAACAAGATCCAAAGTTAGAAAATCCTTTAATACCTATGAAAATTTCTGTTGAAAAACCTCCACCACCATTTCCTCAACGACTAATTCAACATAAAAAAGACAAATAATTTGCTAAATTCCTTGAAATTTTAAAGAAATTAACAATAAATATTCCTTTCGTAGAAGCTTTAGAACAGATGCCAAACTATGTAAAATTCATGAAAGATATTCTAAATAAAAAAAGAAAATTTACTGATAATGAAATGGTTGCACATAGTGAAGAGTGTAGTGATATTATTCAGAAAAAACTTCCTGAAAAATTAAAAGATCCTGGTAGTTTCACTATAGCCTGCGCTATTGGAGAAAAATTCTATGGAAAAACTTTGTGTGACTTAGGAGCAAGCTTCAATGTAATGCCTCTATCAATTTTCAAGAGATTAGGATTGGGAGAAATTTCACCTACTTCAGTAACCCTTCAGTTAGCTAACCGTTCTGTTACATATCCTAAGAGAGTTATTGAAGATGTATTAGTTAAAGTGGATAAATTTATCTTCCCTGTAGATTTTATTGTTCTAGATATGGAAGAAGATAAAGAAATTCCTATCATTTTAGGAAGACCATTTTTAGCCACTGGAAAAGCTATGATTGATGTTTAGAAAGGAGAATTAACTATGAGAGTAAATGACCAAAAAGTAACTTTTAATATTGCTAAATCAATGAAATATCCTGTGCTAGAAAAAGATGATGAGTGTTTTCGAGTGGAAGTACTTGATTATCTATAAAAAGAACATTTTAAAGAATATTATGAAGAAAAATTAGAAAAAGAAAATACTGAATTAATTGAAAAATCTGAGATAAATGAAGAATTAGATTATATTCAAGAGAAATTTGAATTTTTGGATAACACGAGAAAATATCGAAAAAAATATAGTTCCATCGATTATTAAACCTCCCGAACTTGAGTTAAAAATGTTACCTAATCATTTAAAGTATGCTTACTTAGGTAATTCTTCAACTCTACCAGTTATTATTTCATCTCGAATTAAATGAATCTCAAGAACGGAAAGTTTTAGATACATTAAAAAAATATAAGAAAATTTTTTGTTGGACTTTAGCGGATATTAAAGGAATTAGTCCTTCAATCCGTATGCACGGAATTATTTTAGATAATGAACATAAACCTAAAGCCGATCCACAAAGGAGATTAAACCCGATAATGAAAGAAGTAGTTAAAAAGGAAATTTTAAAATGGTTAGATAATGGTATTATATATCCTATTTCTGACAGTGCTTGGGTAAGCCCAATTCACTGTGTACCTAAAAAAGGAGGGGTGACTGTCAAAACTAATGAAAATAATGAACTTATTCCTATAAGACAAGTTACTGGATGGCGAATATGTATTGATTATAGAAAATTAAATACAGCCACTAGAAAAGATCACTTCCCTTTACCATTTCTAGACCAGATGTTAGATAGATTAGCCGGACATAAGTAGTTTTGTTTCTTAAATGGATATACCGGTTTTCATCAAATACAAATTGCTCTTGAGGATCAAGATAAAACTACATTTACAAGTCCTTATGGAACTTTCACTTTTCGAAGAATGCCTTTTGGATTATGTAATGCACCTGCAACATTCCAAAGATGTATGATGTCTATATTTAGTAAATTAATTGATAATGGAATAGAAGTATTTATGGATGATTTCTCTGTATTTGGAACAACATTTGACACACGCTTAAATCATCTTGAAAAAGTATTTGAAGTATGTGAGAAAACTAATTTAGTTCTTAATTGGGAGAAATGTCAATTTATGGTTACAGGTGGTATTGTATTAGGGCATAAAATTTCGGAAAAAGGCATGGAAGTAGACCCTGCAAAAATTCAAGTAATAGCTAAATTACCTCCTCCAACTCCGGTAAAAGGGGTAAGAAGTTTTCTTTGACATGCTGGATTTTACAGGCGTTACATAAAAGATTTTTCAAAAATAACTAAACCTCTATGTGAACTTCTTGAAAAGGATAAGAAATTTGAATTTACAATTGAATGCCTGAATGCTTTCGAATTATTAAAAGATAAATTAATTACAACACCTATAATTATTTCACCTAACTGAGAGAAACCATTTGAGCTTATGTGTGATGCTAGTGATTATGCTATAGGAGCAGTTCTTGGGCAGAGATATGATAAGATTTTCAAAGTTATATACTATGCTAGTAAAACTCTAAATGATGCTGAAATAAATTATACAGTTACTGAAAGAGAATTATTAGCAGTTGTATATGCTTTTAATAAGTTTCGACATTATCTAATTGGAACTAAATGCATTATGCATACTGATCATTCTGCTATTAAATATTTAATGCAAAAGAAAGATTCTAAACCAAGATTAATCAGATGGATATTATTAATGCAAGAATTTGATTTTGAGATAGTTAACAAAAAGGGAGCCGATAATCAAATTGCTGATCATTTATCAAGATTAGAAAATCATGAATTATCTAATATTGATAATGAAATTTTAGACAGCTTTTCCTCGATAAACAACTTTATAATATTAATGAGTTGAAAATACCTTGGTATGCTCGATATAGTAAATTATATTGTAAGTGACATTTTACCACCTATGTTAACTTTGCAACAACGAAAAAAATTCATTCACGATACTAAATCATATTTTTGGGATGAACCATATTTATATAAGCAATGCAAGGATCTAATTATTAGAAGATGTGTGCCTTATGAGGAAATTGAACCAATTATTCAAAAATGTCATGATTCTGATTTTGGAGGACATTTTGGGACAGATAAAACTGCATATAAAATTCTACAATCTGGATTTTACTGGCCTACTCTATTTAGAGATGTATATAGATATATTAAAACTTGCGATAAATGCCAAAGAGTGGGAAATATATCAAGGAAAAATGAAATGCCTCTGAATTTTATATTAGAAGTTGAAATTTTTTATGTTTGGGGATTAGATTTCATGGGACCTTTTATTCCGTCATTTGGAAACTCATATATATTAGTAGATGTTGATTATGTTTCCAAATGGATTGAAGCACAAGCTTTACCTAGGTGTGATGCTAAAAGTGTTTCAAAATTCTTAATGAAAATTGTTTTTACTAGATTTGGAATGCCGAGAGTGATTATCACTGACGGACGAACTCATTTTAGAAACAAATATATTCACAAACTAGTAGAAAAATATAATATTATGCATAAGATATCAACTGCTTATCATCAACGAACTAGTGGATTAGCAGAAGTTTATAATCGTGAGATTAATCGTATATTAGAAAAGTCTGTAAATCCTAAAAGATCAGACTGGTCTATAAGACTAGACACTGCATTATGGTCATACAGAATCTGCTTATAAAACTCCGATTGGAATGACTCCTTACGAGCTTATATATGGAAAAACTTGCCACTTACCAGTTGAATTAAAACATAAAGCATATTGGGCGATTAAAGAATTTAATTATAATATGAAAGAAGCTGGTGAAAAGAGATTGTTGCAATTAAATGAATTGGAAGAATTAAGAAATGAATCATATGATAATAATAGGATTTATAAAGAAAGAATTAAATTATGGCATGATCGGAAGATTAATCAGAGAAATTTTGAACCAGGACAAGAAGTTTTGCTTTATAATACTAGATTGAAATTATTTCCTGGGAAATTGAAATCTCGATGGTTAGGACCTTTCACCATAACTCAAATATTTTCATATGGAACTATAGAAATTGAAGATCCAAAAATAGGACATAGATTTAAAGTAAATGGACATAGATTAAAACCATATTTCGAAAACAGACGACCAAATTTTAAAGAGGTTTTAATGCTTAGTCAACCTGAACACTAACTAAATTAGGTCTGGCTGACAACGTTAAACCAAGCGCTTTATGGGAGGCAACCCATAGTAGTCTTTTATTTTTAATATTTACATATTAGTGAGTCTATATTATTAAAACAAATTTTACTACTCCAAATTTTTATTAGAATTATCATAAAAATTGAACCTATTGGATGAGATCAGAAAATATTCGGACTAGAGCGAAAAAGGGCGATTTTTACGAATCTCGCCGACAGCGAGCCCGAGTCCGCTGATGGCGAGATCGTGGACCATTACTCAGTTAGTTTTATAACTAAGTCGCCGATGGCGAGAAACTTCCCGCCGACGGCGAGGCAGTTAAAAATTTGGTTTCTTAAAGATTTTTCGTGCGGTTTTGGACTGATCTAAGTCATTCCTTCGTAAGAAATTTTTCCAAATTCGATTTTACACCATTTTCTTCCTTAGGAACGATTATAGACCAATCCATTCCATCCAAAATGGCCTCCAAATTATTAGAAACCACAAAAAATGAAGTTTTCAACCGGAGAAAATTCGTTCGATCGGAGGCATAGCGAATCTTCAACAAAGGCTTGATGAAGAAAAGACTTATCAAAGAAAGAGGATTTGTCAATAGAGGAATAGAGAATGCTACTACAAAAATCGAAGAAATGATCGGACAGCGGCAATGGGAGGTATTTTGTTATACAACTTCCGCTGTAGTTATACCAGTAGTTAAAGAGTTTTACTCTAATTTACATGCGATCAACAATGGAAATGTGTACGTCAGAGGAAGATGGGTAACATTTACTCCTGCAAGAGTAAATGAATTGTTTTCTATAGAAAATACCTCCGTCCGTCATTATTCCAACTTTGTGCCTTCGAGATACAATATGAACGAGATCTATAGATATCCGATCGATGAACCCGATGATTGGGAGTTACAAGAAGACGGGTATGTCGGCTTTTTACGCATCACTTCTAAACCCTGTTTCGAAGCACTGACATTTCTTTATATCATCAAAATTATTACCTACTATGAGGGTAAATAAAGTTTCAAAGGAATGCGTTATTTTAAACTACAGTATTCAAATTGGATTACCTATCGATGTTAGATCAATAATAGTAAAGTCTGCATTGGGATTAATTGTGCATGGGTCAGTGCATGGACTTGGACACCCATCAACTATATTTGCTTTATGCAGTCATTACCAAGTTTCTTATGAGGCTTGGGAAAAAGTACTTTTACCATGGAAACCCCTAGATCCTACTGATATGTTTCCCACTTTGGATAACAATGATGAGATCACAGAACAATCCTTTAGCAAGGCCCATTACTGATAAGACTAATTTCATTCTGAAGAAGATTAAAGGATTGGAGAAAGAATTGCAAAATGTGATGAGTTCTATTGACAATATCTCTGATATGTTTGATCATATTGATTGGAGAATGAAGGAGCATTTTGATCATACTGGACATCTGGAGGCCAGTTTTATTCATCTCCTAAGACAGAAATGATGGATTAATGAAGAATCTACTGCAGAATTCCCTTTCAGGCCTTTCTACAAATTATTTGTGCACCTGCGTCGCATCAAAAATATCAGAGAAGATATTAGTTCATACACTGAAGAGTAGGAAAAATTTCTATGTTTATGTTATATTTGTGTATATATATATGTGTGTTTGATTAGGAGTTAAGTTTTATTATGAGTCGAAGTTTGATTTGATCATCTCAGAGTTGATGAGATTATTTGTAAATTGTTATGTCTCAGCATTTAAAGTGTTGTGGTTTGGGTTGCGATGCTAAGTATTATGGATTTGAACAATTAAGTTAAGTGTGTGTGAAGTTGTTAGTGTGAAATTTGTAAGTTTCCTGGATTTCATTTATGAAGTTATGTTGTTTGTTTTGTGTGACTTTTTGTGAGTTTAAGTATCTAATCTTCGTATTTTTATTAAATTAAGTGATTGGAAGATTGATTAAGGGCAATTCGAGGTTGAAAATGATTGACAAATTTCAAAAATTGAAAATTTTTGGAACCTAGCCGACGACTAGAATTAGCTCGCCGACAGCGAGAAAACCCGCTGACAGCGAGACCGAGCTCGCCGACAGCGGATTTTTTCCGAAACTTTTGCCTTATGAAATTAATTAGCTCGCCGACGGCGAGAAAAACCTCGCTGACAGCGAGAATACGAAACAACCTATATTTGACCAGTCAACCGACACTATTCATCATCCCTTTCCTCAAATTTTTGAAAAAACCGACCTAGGGCTTGAGAGATCTCGGATTTGAAGCGATTTCAAGACTTTTTGACACCGGATTTCATCTTCCCTTGGTAAGAGCTTCACTCCTATGCAAAAATTTTTTATTTTCACCATGAATTTCTTCTACATTGGGATATTTTGAAAAATTTTGAAATGTGAAGAAAATACTTTGAAGAATTTCATAGAAATTGATTTAAATGGATTTTAGTTGTTGTAGGAAGCCTTCTTAGTAATATTTTGGAGTTTAGTTAAAATTTTTGTGAATTTCATAGATCGAGAAATGGCTCCACGACAAAAACGACGAGTAGATTATGACGAAACTCGATTCATCAATGCGAGAGCACAAACTCGATATTTTCAAAATATACAAGCAAGAAAGTGCATACAAGATCGAGTTTTCAAGAATCCAGGAGGAGAAGTAGAGCGAGTTATAAAGGAGCGAGGATGGGAAAACTTTTGCTGCGTTACTAACAGAGCAGCTGTAGAAGTTTTGAAAGAATTCTATACAAATTTAACACAGGCGGAAGATGCCCCGGTTAAGATTAGAGGATTTTTTTGTAGATTTCAACGCTGCTAGAATAAACACTTATTATGAAGTTCGAGACACCTACATGAGCTAATATGAAACTTTTGGAACTATGGAAAGACCATTGGAAGAGGTGATCGACTTTCTCACTGATGGGAAAGGAGTCTGGAAGTTAAAGTAGCGGGAACGAGTAAACTTCCCTCTTTCTATGCTAAATGCAACATCTAAAGCTTGACATTATTTTATTTGTCCTACTTTGTTGCCTACCTACCATCATAGTGAGGTAACAAGAGATAGAGCAGTTCTGAATTTCTGTATTCAGAACCAGAAGAGTATTAATGCGGGAAATGTTATATACAAGAACATATTATCCACTGCTAGAAATGAGAGTGGAGGAGGACTAGGACATCCTGGTCTTATCTATGCACTTTGCCAATTATCTGGGGTAGAGGCAAGAGATGATGAAGAATGGATAGAGCCTATGAAACCCCTTACTCAGGCTAATATAAAGAAATATGAATCCCATGAAGGATGGAGATCTGGGATAAGGGATTATGTACCTTCTTTAAGTAGAGATATACCCTCTACTAGTTATGAACCACCCCCTCAATACACCACTCCTACCCTTCAACATCTGATGAATGAGTTAACCCTGGGTAGAAAGAGTTTTGAGTTATTTGGAGAAAATATGGAAAGAAGATTTGAGCATATAGATCAAAGGATCGGAGGCTTGGAGAGAAGACATGATTATGATAGAGAATATCTCCAGCGACATTCAGAGTACGAGATTGCATACTATGAAGCTGAGCGTCGTTATAGGAGTGGTGATTTAGATGTTGTCTTTCCTGAGTGCCCCCGTTATTCACAGTACCAGCCTGCTCAGTCTTCTCAGCCTGGAGATCAGGGTGACGACATAGTTTGGGATTTTAATGTAGAAGATTAGAATCTTTGTTTAGATTGTTTGATTTGTGTAGATTTGTTGTTTTGCAAACTTTATTATTTCTGTGTGTAATATTTTAGTACTTTCTGTGGACTTTGGACTTAGTATGTTTGTTTGTTTGCTTGAGCTGTGATATTAGATTTTTTTATGTGTTAAATTAGTTGCAAATTTTTATAAATATAGGATATTAGTCTCTCTTTAAATGTATTGTTTAAGTAGTAATAGATTAAGTTTTCTTTGTTATGTTTGATACTTATTTTAAAAAATTTCCATCCCTGCACTTTCTTTTTAAATATTATATATGGAAGAATACTAACAGTACAGGATCTGTAAGTAATTAAAAATCAACAAAATTTCAAAGAAAAGAAATACCTAAAGCTCAAAGGTATGATGAATTTTATTTATGTACTTTCCTTTTTTCACTATGTAGAATAGATAGAAAAATTTAAGTTTGGGGGAAGATAAAAATACAAATTTAATTATTAAAATTATTCTCAATATCTATTTGCAAAAATTATTATTAAATGATTTTCTATAGAAAATTTCAAATTCAATAAATATGAGTTGCTTTATTTAATTGTTATATAAAGTTAAAGAAAATAATTCTAGTAATTCAATTAATTAATATAATGAGATATTTGGTTAAAAGGAATAAGAATCTAGTAAACTATTTAAAGTAAGGGAAACTATATTCTAAAATTGGAAATTCTTAAGTATATAGATGAAAAAGAAAGATAGAAACTCAATAAAGTAAAAGTTATGAAATATATATAAGCAAAGAAATATTTTAAGTTTCAAATTTAGGAAGAGAAATTAAAGTTCAAAATTATTAACAGGTTATCCAGATACAGTAATCCTCACTTGAAAAGAAAAGAAAAGAAAAGAAAAATAAAAGAAAAGAAAAGAAAAGAAAAATATTAGTGAGGAGAAACTTGAGGAGATGCCTTATCAAAAATTGGCTTCAATGGATTCAACCTAAAGGGTAAAACTTAATTATATTTCTAAACTTATATTTATGGATTAATATTTTACTAAATAGTGTTTTCTTGAATTTCTATCATCTAAATATCTTAAGTAATTTACTATTTTAAATATAGTCATTCCTGAAATAAATAGAAAGCTAGAAATCTTAGACCTGATAACTAAGTAATCTTATCTCTATAAAATTAATTTAAATTACTTTGAAATATTACTATTTAACTTTATTATAATATTATTTAAAATTAATTCATATATTATTTGAATTGAAAATTTCTATTATAGAAATCATTATCTTTATTTAGTATTAAAATTACTTGAGGAAAAGTAATAATTAAGTTTGAGGGATTTTGATCACAGAAAAATTCATTAAGAAATTCATATCTATTTTTGATGAAATTGCACTTTAAAGAAAGGTATTTTCTTTATTTTATTGCAGGAATGAAGATTTATTAGTGATAGAAGCAATTGAGCAAATTTGGATCAAAAAAGGAGGAAATTCATGCAAATATAACTACTTCGCCGACGGCGAGATCGAGGCAGCCGACGGCGAGATCGTGAGGAGAAATTTTTGAATGAATTATAACTATCTCGCCGACAGTGAGCCTGAGCCCACCGACAACGAGATCGCGCTGTTTGAAGTCCTTCTAGAAGCCCCGCTGAAGGCGAGGTCGTTTCCCGCCGACGGCGAGCTAGTTCAAAATGCATATACATTGAACCTGGACACTTTTTGAAGACGTGTTGAAGCACCCCTTGGACCTTTGCCTACCTCTATAAATAGAGGCTGAATTCTAGAGAGTGTGTGTGTCTTTTGAGTCTTCTGTGTGTTCATTTCTACTGTCTTGAGTATAAGTTTAAGTGAGTTTAGTGAGTTCATTAGTTTAATTGAGTGCTGTTTAGTTGCTGTACTAGAAGGAAAAGTCAAAGGAACTTCAAGGAGTCCGTCAGGGAGGAAATTAGGACAAGTATCTTTGTTTATTGTTGTTAATGTTAAATGAAATCCATGCTTTGTTTTATTCCCATGCATTCTGAGTAGTTTTCTTAGTCTTTCTCCTTGTTTATGAAAATTATGCGGATCGATGAAATTAAATAAAAGCACCTAATATAGTATAAATAAATTGTGATAATTTTTATTTAAAACTTAATTTACTTTCAATCTGACCAATTGAGTAGTTAAAATATGTTGAATTATCAATTATAGTAAAAATTACATCCAATATTCAGGGAAGTCAAAAACCTTGGAAGGCGGGTGCAAATAAATAGGGAAATATTAATTATCGGATGTAGAATTGGATATTTTAGTGTGAGAGACTAAAATACTCAATTCGATCCTACTGTTTGAGAGCTGAAGTGTAGATGTTAGCCCTCAGGTGAGGGGAACGTGGGAGCTACGAAGTTGCGGCGGTATCCTCCCGGCCTAGCCGCGATTCGCATATCAAACATAGGATTAGTCAATGTTCTTTGCACTCGGACCAAAGGGTAAAGAATAAGAATGCTCTTATTTGTCACAATACAATTTAAAAATTCTATTTAAATTCATCAGTTCACTTAATTTTCTAAAAACAAGGAGAAGGATACTTTTTCTGAATTAATTAAATCAACTTTATTTTAAGCATTAGTTTACTTTAAGTTTGCTTTTAATTTTAGTCTACTAGATTAGTAAGTAATTCCTTTAAATTTAGCTGATAACAAATCTGTTAAAAGCATCCCTGTGGGATCGATAACCAGGACTCCACTAGAGCCCTGTATTACTTGATACGATACGTATACTTGCGTAGAATTCACATTATACATTAAACCATATAACTATATTTAAAGCGGGATCAAGTTTTTGGTGCCGATATTATTAATTTAAATTGCATACATATAAAAAGTGGGTCAGCCTGCTATCCGGAGGTCAGATCCGAACATGATATTGCACTGGTTGACAAAAGACATTGTGCAGAAAGGTCTAACGAAATCATGATGGTCTATGTGTGGAGGTATGCAGTCACCCTCCTTGTAGATGTTAATGATGCAACTGTTGGTATGCAGTCTGCAGGCAATATACTCCATGTTATCATCCTCTTTACCATTCTTTTAATAATATTCAGCATCGGATCCATCTCACTGCGACGGAGTATCCCTGGTGGATTTCCTTTCCTGTCTACCGCGAAGTTGTAGTAATATCTGCATTGGATCGTAACTCTTCCTTTTCTTGGTATCCACCTTCGAGGTTCTGAATATGTTTTCTCCATCAGACAACCAGCTTCGACCATTTTCTGAAGTTCAATGATGCAGTCTACAATTTCTTGTTGTTCGTAATCTGAGAATACATCTGTATGCAGCTCGAGGCCTTCTAAGATATTGATTCTCTTGCCTCCAATTCTCTCAAAGTATTCAAAGGTTTTCTTTTCAACATTCTGCATTCTTTCCAACTCATATTCTGGAATTATCTGCAATCGGTGAGGTCTATTAACGTACTGAGGAATGTATGGTTCAACCCCGACACGCTCTCCTGCATGTCTTGGCTCCTCGGGGACAGCCTCTGTCAGGACATCCTCCGGGTTTGCTTTCGCAACAAGACTCTTTAAAACTGGTGCATTTATCTGGTGTTGAGGTGCTGATTCTATTTCTGCTCTCATTGGGATTTCCTTTATCTGCTCTGCTTTCCTTGGAGTTGGTCTCCTCCTTTCTGGTTCCTGACGAACCAATTTCTTCGGAGTATTTTCTTTTTATTGACGGTAGCAACTGTCTCTTCATGTTGATCTGTTGCTAACTTGGTTAACATCTTGCGAATGCGGCGATTCTTGTTCCTCCGCTGGGTGGTAGTGAGAGTAGCGCTCCTTGCCCCTTGGATTTCTATGGGCATGGCGCTGACAAGCCTGCCCTCTGCTGTAGAAACAACGGACTTAACTTTCTTATCTTCTCCTAATGCATGAGCGGTATTTACTTTTCTATTCTTGCTGGTAGATGGTTGACTTGAGCCACCCAATTTTATCACTATCTGACTGTGGAACTCTTCCCGATCAATCGGGGTCCAATCATTTTCTTCGTACTGTAGCCCGGCTGGTGTGAAGTCAGAGTCGATCTCAATCACGGCTCCATCATTCATCCTCTTTTTATCGAGTGCTAGACTCACGCCATTCTTAAAGTTCAGAACCAACCGCCCGTTCGACATTTCCCTGCGAAAAACAAGGAAAGGATCAGGGGCTGTACTAAGAACAAGAACAATAGAAAAATAATTTGTTTATTAATGAAGAGCTTTTGTTGGTTTATTTTAAATTTAAATAGGAGTAGGAAAAGATGAAGAAAGATCAAGAGTGAGACTCGATTTGAAAGGAAGGATAAAAACTTTATTATCATGATTTAACATGTTTTCTTTTAAAATTTTTTTAACAATTTTCTTTATCATCCACTTTTTATATTTTTTTGGGTTCGAACCCAGTCATAAGTAATTACTGTGCTCATGCTTCTAAGAACAAGGATTCATCCTTCAAAACATCAGGTTGCGTAATACTTCTTTAGATATCGTCCATTAATTGGAAGCATAGATCGTTCTCCGCGGCAATTTACAAGCTAGTAGGAACCTCCTGAGTAAATTGTCTTGTCCACGAATGGCCCTTCCCAAGTCGGTTCAAATTTACCACCTAACTTGCGATTTGCAAGAATAGGTCTTCTGAGAACCAAAACCAAGTCACCGACTTTGCATGTCCTGGGATGGACTAATTTATCATGGGCCTGGATCATCTTGGCTTGATACAGTTCCAAATTCTGTTGTGCCGAAAGTCTTTTCCCTTCCAAGCTTTCCAATTCTTCTAGTAGTGGTTTGGCATTTTCTTTTGTAGTGATCTTGTTTGCAACTGCAATTCTGAGAGATGGAAGCTGAACCTCTATGGGTAAAACGGCCTCGGACCCGTACACTAAAGCATAGGGCGTAGACTGGGTGGGAGTTCTGAAAGTCGTCCTGTAGGCCCATAAGGCTTCTAACAACTTCTCATGCCAATTTCTTTTATTGTCGTCCATAGTTTTCTTTAGAATTTGAATGAGAGTTTTATTAAAAGCCTCGGCCAAGACGTTCGCTCTTGGGTAATAGATTGTTGAATAGTTCCAATCAATCTCGTGTCTTCTGAAAAAATTGTTGATCTTCGTACTCTTGAACGCGGACCCATTATCTGAAATGATTCTGTGTTGTACTCCGAAACAGTAGACAACTTGATTCTTGAAAAACTATAGCACGTGGTGTGCTTTCACTTCTCTGAGCAGTACTACTTCTGCCCACTTAAAAAAGTAATTTGTAGCTGCAAGAATGAAGCGATGTCCTCTTGAGGAAGGCAGTTCTATCGGACCCACAATATATGTGCCCCAACACTCAAATGGCCACGACACGATTGTCGTATGTAGCACATTTGGAGGTTGATGTAGAACCACTCCATGCACTTGGCACTGGTAACAACTTTTGTCAATCTTCATGCAGTCAGTCATCATTGAGGGCCAGTAGTACCCTAGTCTTTTAATCTTCATTTTCATTTTCAGACCCTACTGATGAGCGCCACAAAGTCCTGAGTGTACTTCTTTAATAATTTCACGAACCTCGGACCCGCTCTGGCATCTTAGCCACATCTAATCAAAAGACCTTTTGTATAATGTATTGATTATTAATGTGTAAGATAGAGTTCTTTTCTTGATTTGATGGGCTAATGACTTATCGTCCGGTAGGTTTCCTGTTCACAACTAGTCTATTAATGGTTGCTGCCAATCTCCTGTAACTTCTGTTACTGCTATAACTAATCCTTTTTCTTTTCCTTCTGATTTGTGTATTGTATCCATGTCGAGCTGTGATAGGACCTGCCGTCATTGAACTGACATTTCAACTGATTCATCCTGCAAGCATGCAAATTCTTTTGCAAGGCGGGCTAACGCATCTGCAAGAGCGTTTTCACTCCTGGGTATCTTGTAGATTGTTACATTTAGAATTCATTCCAACTACTTCATGGCATATTGGAAGTACTGCTCAAGTATTGGTTTTAAAATCCTGTACTGTCCGGCGACCTGTTGAATGATCAACTGCGAATCTCCATAGATGTTGATGTCTATTATCCCAATTTGAATTGTTAATTCCAGTCTGGTTATAATGGCTTCATATTCTGCTTCGTTGTTTGTACACGGTTCTGTTAAGTGGTAGGAATACCTTAACATCCCTCGCTCCGGTGTTATAAAGATTAGTCCGATTCCTGCCTTACTTGGCACTATCGTTTGCAATTCTTTGTCTTTCTGTGCTGAGGATGCTCCATTTAAGTACAATTCCCAACATTGATCATCGGGATTTTCTAGGCTCATTATTTGCTCGTCTGGCAAATCATCATTGAGAGGCGATTCTGCCGGTAAAGGGTGTGCTGCAAGGAAGTCTGTCAGGACTTGTCCCTTTACGGCACGAAGAGAAACGAAAGTTATATCGAATTGCAGTAGTATCATTGACCACATGGCAAGTCTTCCGAAAAGTGTCGGTCGGGTCATCAAATATTGCAATGGATTGAACTTCGAAATAAGGTTGACCTTATGAGAAAGCATGTAATGCCTGAGCTTCTGTGCGGCGAAGATCAGAGCCAAACAGTGCTTCTCAATAGGAGGATACTTTACTTCCACCGGAATTAGACGACGACTTAAGTAATAGAGAGCATTTTCTTTTCCCTCGTTATTGACCTGGGCTAGCAGAGCTCCGAGCGAGTCGTCTAAAGCTGCGGTATAAAGTATCAACGGTCTACCTGAGACTGGGGCTGCTAAAACAGGAGATGTCATTAAATACTGTTTAATGTCATCGAAGGCATGTTGACATTTGGAGTCCCAAGTAAACTTGGTATCCTTCTTAACCAAAGCAGAAAAAGGCTGACACCTTCCTGACAAATTCGAAAGCGTCAAAGATAAGCCAATTTCCCTTGAAAGGATCGTAGTTGTTTCAAGGTTTTGGGAGGCGGCATTTCTAAGATAGCTTTAATCTTTTCCGGATCAATTTCAATTCCACGATGTCGAACAACAAATCCTAATATTTCCCAGAGGTGATGCCGAAGGCGCATTTCAAGGGATTCATCTTAAGGTTATATTGTCTTAATCGCTCGAAAACAATTCTCAAATCATACAAATGATCTTCTTTTAGTTTGCTTTTGATGACTACATCATCCACGTAGCACTCGACTTGATTGTGAATGAGATCATCAAAAATCCTTGTCATTGCTCTTTGATAAGTTGCTCCTGCGTTCTTTATCCAAACAGCATCACTGTGTAGCAGTATACCCCGATCGGCGTTCTGAAGGCTGTAAACTTTTCATCTTCCGGTGCCATCTTTATCTAGTTGTATCCTGATGATCCATCCATGAATGAGAAGACTTCATGTGTTGAAGCAATGTTGATCATCAATTCTGGAATCGGTAGCGGGAATTCGTCCTTTGGACATGCTTTGTTTAAATCTCTGAAATCCACGTAGATTTTGATCTGACCATTCTTCTTTCTGACCGGTACCACATTGGCTAACCAAGTTGGATATTGCTCTTCACGGACAAATTTAGCGTCTATTAGCTTCTTAACTTCAGCTATTACTTGTTGTTCAATCTCTAGATGCATTCTTCTCGGAGCTTGTCTAACTAGAATAGCAGTGGGATCTACTCCTAACTTGTGAACTGCGACGTCTGGAGCTAATCCTGGAATTTCATCATAAATCCAAGCAAAACAGTCCTTGAATTCCATTAATAACTTGATTATCTCTTCGGAGTCTTCTTTATTTAGTAAGGAGCTAACAAAGGTAGGCCTAGGCTCTTCGCTAGTACCTAAGTTAACTTCCATTAACTCGTCTATTGTAGATTTAATTTCTTCTTCGAGTTCTGGCGGCTCATCTCCGATGGTAGATCTTCGAGATCTTCTGATGCTTCTAAGCAGTCTTCATTAGGATCGCAAGTGACAACCAAGCAAAATCCTTTTCTTCAACTGATCCTACTGTGCTGAATCTGAGACCATGTTTTGAATTGAGAGGCCGACTGGCATTGTTCCATAATTTTTCAAAGTGTTGTGATCGACCTTTTGTCCATCGTCGAGGTAAGACACCATGTTGAATTAAATTTTGAACACAGGGAGAATACCACTCAAAAGGCAATTCCATTAATTCAGATTAAGTAACATCTTCTAATTGTACATCTTTTTCAGTATTGGAAGAAGAAGAACCATGGTAAAACTTGATTGGTTTAGTACCACCACCATGCACTTCCTTAACCACCATACCCTCGATCTTAGTAGAATGGATCGAGGTCAGGGTCATAGTATGTACATAATGGTTAATCTTCTCGTACATTGATTTGTATTCTTCATTCCTTTCATCTTCAAGAGAGATCTTGATCTCTGGTTTCTTCTGATTTATTTGCATTGCTTATTTCTTGATTTCTTCTTCTTCAGAATTGCTTTCCCAATCAACGTCGATGACTGGTTTCTTCTGTCAAACTGTTCTAACGTCTCTTCCATGACCTTGTCCCTGGCTTCGACCTCGGGTGCGAGTTCTGGAGATACCTTCACCATCTCGCCGTAAGGGAGTGGTGAGTAACTGTTGGACTAGAATTTCAGATTCTTCATCGTCTTGCACTTCTTTTGCTTCGTTTGGTACAGTGTTTTTGGAAAAGATTGTTTTCTTCAGAGGTGCGTAGTAGGTTGCATCTTCGTGAATTCCGATTTCATGCACAGAGAATGGTTGCAAATCACCTTTAATACACTGTTCTCCTCCTTCATAATACTTTATGTACTGGTGCAGAGACAACGGTACCATCAGGTTCTCATGGATCCATGGCCGACCCAATAGAGCGTTGAATGATGTTTCAGAATCAATTATATGGAATTGTACGGTTGTCTTTGCCAAATCACCAGTCTTCATTAACAGTGTTATTGATCTGAGTGCTCTTTCTCCTTTCTAATTGAACCCTCTTAATAACATCTTGTCTACTTTATGTTAGCGAGCATCAATTTCCAAATATGCTAACGTTTGAAGGCTCATTATGTTGATTGATGCTCCTGGATCGACTAACATCCTAGAGAGCGTAAATTTTCCGATAGTGACTGAAATGTACAACGGTCGATTGTGATCAACCGTTCCGAGTAGTAGATCATTGTCCATGAAGGTAACACCTTGCTGTTCTTTTAACGAGCGAACCTCGTTTAAGGAATTACCAGCCATCTGAGCTAAACAAATTTCTGGATCAAGTAAGGCCTTGATCAGAGTTTCTCTCATCTCCTTTGACAGGATCAGGGCGTCGTATATGCTTAGTTTGGCTGGTAGCTTCCTAAGATGGGCTAGCACGTTATAATCCACTTTATTACCATGTTCCTCTATTTCTTCCTGAATGGGAAATTCCTCTGCTGGGGTTGACTCTTCCTGAGCAACCACCTGCTTTCATTTATCTTTTGGACCCATTCTCGGGGGTATAACTTTTCCACTTCTTAAATTGACTTCAGTTATTTCTTCTGAATCTGGTGTTGAATCTGCCGGTGTCTCCCCTTGAATTGGAATTACTGGCTCTTCTGGCATTGCTTCGGAATTTGATGACTCTAATTCTATCGCAATCGGAGCTCCTTGAAATTCACAAATAAACTCGTCGCTTGTTGAGCTTTTGTAGCCATCCTTGTGAATGTCTTCTCTTTCGTCGTGGTAATGGAGGTTTAGTATGATTTGATAATCATTATTTATATCAGAATTATGATCAGTATTAGCTTGGTTTTTCTTAGTTACGTAATCATTAGAAACAATCAAAACGTAGCCAACACCAAAACTCTTATCATTTTAAGATCCCGCCGGAGCGAGCAAATAATCATACAGAGTCAGAGTTTCGAGTGATTTCTCCCCTGAATCGGAAACAACTATCCTAGGATAAGCAGACCCTAGTCTACTCTTTGGAGCCTTGGTTTTCTTTTCTTCCATGTTCTTCTCTTCCTTCTAGGGTGGTTCTTCAATCGCAAGCGATAACACCGGCTCAGCAGGTTTCAAACTTTGAGTTAAAGAGTGTACCAAAGCGTTCTGGATATGATCCAAAATTTTCTTTGAAGACTTTGTGCAGAAGGTACTCCATCCATCATGGGTCGTGTAAGGGTCTATTGGAACAATAAGATCCGTTGAAATAACATTGACGGAACCTCCCTTTTGGGGTTCCTTCATGTATTCCTTCGGGATCGTTATGTTCCCTTTCCGGAGATTGTTGTCAAGCCGAATCTTGAAAGTGATGCAATCCTCTATCTTATGCCCGAGCATTCGGTGGTAAGGGAAATAGTTTGGATGATCTTTCTTATTGACTTCTTCCGGCCTCTTGGGCTCTGGTAACTGAAAAATCGGGTGTCTTCATTAAACTGCAGAACATCTTCACTACTGCATCAGTTTTGAATGGATATTCCTTATTCAGAAAATCTTTCAGGGTATGCTGTGGACGAGGCAATTGTTCATATTGCTGAGGCGACTGATAACTCAGTCGAGGCTGTTGATAACCCTGCTGAGGTTGTTGGTAAGCACGTTGCAGTGGTTGATAGCTAGGCTGTCGCCGCTCTGTCTGTATCTGTACAGGCTGCTTGCCCTTATTTACTGCTACGACGATTCCAGACTTCTTTTCAAATATTTTCACTGGTTTCTGTTTATCGGTCTTATCCACAAAACTTAGTTGCTTTGCCTCTTCTTGCAAGCTATCGGCCTTGCTAAGCAACTTCTCGAAAGTCTTGATTGTAAATCCTTTAATGAGAAGTGCTATCGGGCCGTGGATGCTTTTCAGCAAAATACCGATCGCATGATGTTCTTGTAACTGTGGCTCACACTTCATGCTTAAATTTCTCCATCGAAGTATGTAATCCACTAGAGTTTCATTCGGTTTCTGGTGCTCCACCACTTGATCACCGATAGTGATGTGGTGCCGAGCCCCAACAAACCACTTAGCTAAGAGGTTTTCCTATTCTGCAAAGGTCTTAACTGAACCATTTGGTAATTCTGCATACCAGTCGAAGGCAATCCCTGACAAACTGCTGACGAACTGACGGAAGAGTAAAGCGTCACTCCCACCAGCATTGCAGCAACTAGCACGAAAATGTGCGACATGCTGCCTGGGGTTTCCCGTGCCATCAAAAGTCTTAAATAGAGGTGGTTTGAAGCCTTTTGGGTATTGGACGACATCAAATTATTCAAGGTAAGGTCTACCCGTCTGGATAGATGCTCCACTATTGGATTGTGCTAAAGCTTCTCGCACCTGCTGTTCTACCAAGTTTTTAATGTCCTTTTCGGGAATCATACTCTGTGTAGAATCCTTCTTTGGTGGCTCATCTCCGTTGAAAGATGTGATCTCTTTTCCTCCATCTGCAATATGGATGATTTATGGGGGTGTTTCTTTCAGAGGTTGCACCTGACTTTGGAGAGTGGCTAAAGCAGAAGTCATCTCTTCCATCCTCCTTGCCATTTGTTAAATTGTGTCATCTCTTTCCCAAAGCTGTGCTCTCATCACTTCTGGTTCGTCTCTTTCCGCTGCAAAGCTGATGATGCTCGTGCCTCAACCATATTGATCTCGACATACTCCTCATCCATGAACTCTGATGAATCAACTTCATTTTCCAACTTTTCCCCTCTTTCGTTTGCCAACCGTCGGATATCCGTCCTTAGCTTTCCTATAGCATCCTCGAGGGGTTTCTTCTGCACAGTCTCGCGGTTGTCGTGTGATGGCTGTTGAACTTCTTTTTTGGGATTTTCTTTTGTTGCAGTAGCACTTCCTTCAGATTCAAGCTCTTTGACGAGGCTTTTCTTCTCAGGACGTTGTGTTGGTCTCGGCTCGGTAATAATAGGTCGCCACACCATCCTTCTTGCAGCAGAAGGCCTAGGACCGGACGGTCTATCGGCTATATGCTGGTAGGTGGTGTCCTCCCTAATACGATGGCCCGATACAACAACAGGTGAACTAGCTCTCATTTTCTTCCTTGGTTTCTCTATAGCAGTGACAGGTTATACTCGCGGTCCGAGGCGGGATCTAGCTGGCACTCGTCCCATTCTTCTTAAGATTTCTGACACGGGGCATCTTTCTTTCTTTGCCAATTTTTCTATCACAGCTTGTAGCCGAGCAAATGGCGTAATCTTAACCCTTTTTTCTTTTGTAGTTACTATAGTATGCAGGTCGGGGTAATGTAGCGGCAATCCTTCCGACGTCTTCTTCATCCGATGCAGCAGACAGGGGGTGAAACCTACTCCCTTCCAACAGAGGTATATACTCAGGCATTTCGTAGATTTCTTCTAGGAAAGCGACTTCAGCGGCCTTGGTTTTCTCAATCCTAGCTATCTTTCTGCTTCTATTTCTCCTTTGAGACCGAGTTAGGGGTGCAACTCTTGAACTGGACCCAATCTCGAAAATAGATGGTATTGTAGCAAAATCTGTACCCTCCACAGACTTGGATTTCCTTCCCCTTCAGTTTGGCAGAGGCCGGGGTAGGTGCAGAGATGACTAGACCGGTGGGGGTAGAGACAACAGTCCTCCTACGAATAACAGTACTTCTTACAGCTGGAACCCTTTACAGGGGATGGAATTCCTGAGTCAACTTCAGGTTGAACTTAATCAGGGGTTTTCAGTTTCTGGCACTTTATCCATTAGTGCAAAGAGAGTGACTCCAGCGAACTTGATTTCTTTATTGTTAAACCCTTGTCCGAAATGGATGATCCCATTGTCAGGAAGCTCATCCTTATAAACTGCGAAGTCTTTTCCATTGGTGAAGGAGAAGATTAACTTTGGGGCAGACATTTTCTGCAGAGTAGATTCTGAGTATTAGTCCCGAATTATGCTTCCTTTTGTCACAAAATTTAGGACGAAAAAAGAAAGAGTCCAAACACATTTTCATTTATCCTAGTGTATTTATGATTTAAAAGAGTTTATTTATTAAAAGGGTTGTTTATTAGAAGATTTGTTCGTTAGGAACAAAATGATTAAAGGTATAGAAAAGGTAAAGGACCCAATTCAGAATTGGAAAGGAAGAGAAAGTATCGTAAGACTTCTCAACCCGAAGGACCGCTCCTAAGCTAACACCTATTGGGGGTCCACCCTACCTCTTAAGAGGTAAAATGATTTCAGAACCTCTCTGTTTAGGGGTGTATAAACAGTGGCTCCTAAATCCGAGAGGAGTTGGCTATACTCGTTCAAGATAGAAATAAACGTGGTATGCCAACGAAAGAATGATAGTTTGGTCCACTAGGGATGGACTCACTACCGATTTATGAAAGCAAAACCATATGATCAAAATGGAGAGAAGAACTAGTCCCCAGCGGACTCGCCAGAAATTGTGCTGCTTATTTTTAGGTTGAGTGTTGTATTTTGAAAAGGGGTCGCCAAACGAAATTGTCGGTGAATTTTAGATTTTAAATTTAATTTAAATATATATATAATTTAGAAAGTAGCATTTGATTTTGAAAATAATTTTATGTTTGAAAATTTTAAGATATGAAATCAAACCGATCGCACATCCCAAATAGTTTATATAAACGAGCACAGCACCATAAACTATGTATCTATCCTAAGGAATAGGCACACTGTTTGATGAGGAGGCTCGGTTAAATAAACTAAAAGATTTGTGACATCCGTTTGGTCTGCGAACCAATTTTATAAGCAGACAAGTTCCCCTATTTAATATAAAGAAATTAAGCAGGGTTTATATTACTTGGGTTCTTAAAGTTCCCTATAAGGGCAAGCCCCTATAGTTAATTACATCTTAAATGACGGGAATCATTTAAGAAAACTCTCGATAATAATCAGTGGTTTTGCTCTCAAGAATTTCAAAGTTTAAGGTTTTCAAAGGATTGAATTTGGGAATTTCAAAAGGGATTAGCTCAAATTTGGAACAGTTAATTTCAGGAGTCGAAAGGAAGAGAAGTAGGAGAAGTTGAGGATCCAAGAAGAATCTTGGCAACTTCCCAAACTATCCTATTGTTTGGCTTCAATTTAAGAGTTTATTTGATGTTGTAATCCTGCCAATTTTAATTAATTAGGACTTATATTTGTATGATATAATCACACAAGTAGCCTCAATGGTGTAAGGGTTTATGTCGTACCAAACGACTACCTCAGAGTCCTAAAACCGGTTAGGGCTTAATTTGCATAACATGATTATACAAATGCCTAACAAAAAGTTGTGGATTTATGTTGCACTAGGCAAACTACCTCGAAATCCTATGGCTTGGTTATTTAATTCTAAGGAAAGTTTTGTTGAAGTAGACCCGAGTTTTGCTAATGACGATGGCCGTGCTGCCCACCGTGGTCCAAGCTCCTTGTTGTTGCAGAGGGTTTAGTTTTAGAAAGTGAAAATCAGGAGATGAGAGAAGTGTTTCGGTTTAGAAGAGTTTAAGGTTCAAATATCTTTAATGTTTTATTAGGGAAATCTTAAAGTTGATTATAACAACACCGGTTAAGATCCCACGGTTCCATCATTCCGGCACCGTTATTTTTATCGGATTCACTTAGTCTAAATGAATTTGCTAAACTCAACTGAATGATTTCCACACTTTCATTTAGACCATGGGAAATTTTGTTAGCAACACGTAAGTTACATCATCTGAGGTATTCCCGATCATCCAACAAGATGTTTTAACTTCGTTATAATTGCAGTTTTGTTATTCTGTTTGTGATTAAATTTTGAGTTGTTTTATCTTTTGAAATGTTGTGGAGGTGGATTTTATCTTGTTGTGATTTTTAATTTAGTTTTGGTTTCAGTTTTGTGGCTATCCTGAAGGTTTTAGTTTTCATGCAACAATCTTGTTTAACATGCAAGAAGAGTAAAGTGCAGCTTATATACATAAATTGCAATAATGTAAATTACAATAAAATAAAAGCGTACCTGGAGAGTCTTCTCGTCATTCCAAGCTGCACTTAAAACACATGTTAAGGCATTTAAATTTTTATAATAAGTACCTAGGTAAAGCTAAGGGAAGGGTTTTGGTTGTCTACCAAATTCCTAATCCTATTTCTAGTAATCTCTTATGACGTCTAGGTTCTTGTAATTTTTTAAGGATGATTTTCTTCATCAAAGAACAATTAAATTCAATTGTTCTTCTAAAGCATCTCATCATATTGAGAAAGTGCTTAGGACGAGTCCTAAACATCCTTTCAATACTTCTGAGATTATTTTGAGTCTAAATGAATTTCTTTGTTTAAGTGAATCAATCATCCAAGAATTTAATTAAGTTTTGTTTCTTGATCAGTGAATTAGGATGTTTGATTATCCTATGAGTGAAGTGACATTTCACTTAATACTTTATTTAAGTGTTTTAATAATGAAAGCCTTTAGAGGCAAATCAGTTTGTTAAAGAATTTAACCGATTTAAAATTAGAATTAATGTTTTAAGGTGCTTTAATTTAGTTATAAAATTTTAATAAATTTAAGTTTGGAATAGTGTTCATGTTGTTTTTATTCTTAAGTGCTTTAAACCATTTGAATTAAAAGAGGAGTTTAAATTATTTAATTTAGATTTTAATGATTTAATTTTAATTTAATTGCAATATTCTAGATTAAGTTTTAATTTGTTTGATTATTCTTTTTTTTAATTAAGAATTTATTTTTGTGAAATTGATTTTGATGTTTCAAGTTTGTTTTAAATTTGCTTTCAAGTGATTTTTGAAATTAAATTTTTTTCTTTTAATATTTTAAATTTATTTCAATTTAATTATCAAGTTGTTTAATGTTTTAAGTTCTAATTTAATTAAGGTTCACTTTCCTTTTGATTATTTAGTTATTAATTTCAATTATCACTTTAAATTTAATTAAAAGTTAAATATTATGAAAGTGATTCATTTAGGGATTTTAGTTTAAGTTATTATAGTCTCTCTAAATTATATCCTCATTTTAATGATCCAAATTTTAACTTATTCTTCCAAAATTCAAATTGTTTAATTAGTTAAGGTTTACTTTAAATATTTTCAAGATGATTAATGGGTTTCTACCCCTTAATTCTCTAGGTTTCAATCTTCTAATGAAAATTTTAAGATCAAATATTTCACCCTCTCCTTGATTAAACCTAAATGTGAATTAGGGTTAAAATCATTTAATTACCTTTATGCCCCTTTAGGCTTATTTATTTCATAACTCACGAAATTGAGCTTAAATGAACTTAAAATTTTTATGTCACTTCACTCATATGTCAATTAAGACATTAGATGAGAATATGTGATTTTTCTGAATTTAATTTAATTTATATAATTATTTTAATGAAAAATAGGGATTTTCAATAGAAATTCAACAACATGACCAGGTAAGGCTTCTGTCCTTAAGAAAATTATGGGATGTTCCTAATGATCAGAGGACTACTTGGACCAATTTTAGTAATTTTTTGAATTATATTTTATTTATTATAATTATTTTGAGTTTTAGAGTGTTAATTAATTATAAAATAAAATAAAGGTTGAAAATTAAGTTTTATATTTTTCTTAAATCTCTCTGACCTCAAGGAGTTCAGGGAAACAAATTTTATAATTTTTTGATTTTTCTTTGATTTATTAGAATTAATTTAGTGAAAAGGTTGGAAAATTCATTTTTTAATATAAAAAAATTCATCTTTACTTTGAAACTTGGGAAAAATATTTGGTTTATTCTTAAGTGATTAGGAGTCAAAATATGACATTTTTATGATTTTTTAATTTTTTTGTGATTTTTATTATTTCTTAATTATTTAAAATATTAAAATATGGTGAAAAATGAAGATTTTTAGAAAATTATAATTTTACTTTTCTAAGACTCTTATGATATCAGAGAAGCTCCAAAACCAATTTGGTGAATTTTTAAAGTGTATTTTTGGAGTTATGAATTTTTAAAGTTTAATTTTATTCATGTGACTTAATTAATCCATTTAGTGGGGTTAAACTTTTCTAATTGATTCCAAATTTTTATGTGAGGTCCCTCTGATCCTAAAGATCAGTGGAGAGTTATTTTCAAGTTTTTTGATGTGTGGTTAACCCTAATTAATTAAAGTTTAGTTTTGAGTAATTAGGCCAATTAGGGTTATTCTTAATGAATTAACTCAAAATATAATTATCCTAGGGTCCTCTGGTCCTAAGAAACTTCCCCAAATTTTCTTAGAATTTTCTAAACAATATGCTAATTAATGGAATTAAAATACCAAAAATAGTGACATAAGCTTGAAAAATACATAACCTTCCATAGAGATGGCCTCTGACCTTGAAAAATTCAGAGAATGTTCCCAAGATCAGAGGCTTCAAAAGCCCTATGGTCTCATGCCATGGTGAATTGTTTGTGCAAATGGAGAATTAAATTATTGAAATGAGTAAATAATTAATTAAAAATAAAATACTCATCTAATTAACTCAATTCTTTTTCAACATTATTCTCCTCTGTTCACTGAGCAAGAGGGTATTTTTATTTTATTTTTGTGATTTTTCTACATAAAGATATGGATTTTCTATGTTCTGGATATTTAAATAAATAAAAAAAATCCATATTTTTCTACTTATCCACGCGGCGCCGACTCATCCTCGGTAGCTCCGAAAGCCCACGCGTCGCGCTCCCATTGGACGCTGCCATCTGACGCAGCCCTTCGAGGGCCCGCGGTTCATGTAGTATCCTTCGATCTGGCACAATCTGGACCGTCCACTCGATACACGCGCGATCGGACGGTGCCTGGTCATCGTCTACGACTGGTGTGCACCCATAACCGTCCACACTAAAACCCTAAGACCTCTCTCATTTCTCAATGGATTTTTGTGTTCTTATGCTTTATGGATTCATCTTGAAGAGACGAACACATCCATACAGTTTACATGCTATGAAATTAAGCCAATCAAAATAGATAATCACTGGAAGCTCGAGAGGAAGGAGAGGTCTATACCTTGGCTCTAAGAAGTGAAGCTTCAATCAGAGAGTTGTGGCACCTTCGATAGCACCCAAGGAGGCTCCAGATGAAGTCTCTGGCTTTGGGGAATTGCCTAGGTTCAACTTCCTCCAAGCCCGATTTCAAAGCTTAGACGATAGAGAGAATGGCTGGCCTGGTGAGGGGGCTTCCACTAGGGAACTCCTTCTCTTGGTCCTGTGCAGGTGTGCGTGAGTTTAATTTGATTTTGGTGGAGTTTCCAGGGATGTCCTGTTTTTGGGTGGATTTTTGACTGAGAAATTGAGCTCTGTTAATGGGGGTTAGGTCAAAGGGACACTGGGGATCAATTGCTCTAGGTTAGGAGAAGGTCCTGGAGCAATTTTGGCAGTGTTTTGTTAAGCTCTGGTTTAACACCTTGTTTGGCCGAGAAGGTGGTGGGTTTAAATAAGCATGGTTGGAGGGCCTCCCAAGGGGAATTAGGGCTTGGGATCAGCTGCTCTATGCAAGGGAAGAACAGTCATGGAGTCAAATTGAGTTGGGACAGCTCAGCTAGTGAGTTTGAATTTTTTGAATCAAATGGGTGCTCTCGGCCATGGTGTTTTCCGGCAACTGTGGTGGTTGGCCGGCCAGGCATGGGTCACCCTCAGGCTCAGGGAGGTCAGGGCTTGAATATGGCTTGTGAAAGGGCTGAAGTGAAAGTCACTTGGGTCAGCTTGATTTGTGGGGTCAAGTCACAATCCAAGTACAATTAAGTTTAAGCATAGGTTAAGGGAAGCATGGGAATGTTTAATCAACTTTAAGGGAATCATTAAAGGGCTCCCCTCTTTTGCCATAAATGGATTGATGATAAGGCCAAGCTATCATGGCTTCATATGGCTTGTGAATAACTTCATTGTGGCTTCATTTGGCTTTGGAAAATTCAAGTCATTTGCATGAAGAAGGATATTGGTATTTTTGATGATTTTAAGGGAGATTGTCATGAGGCTAAGATTGGAATAATTTGTTGATCAATTAGAACATTAGGGATGATATTAAATTGAATGCATGATGAGGGGAAGTGTTATAGGGGCTTTGGATGAATTTATGGGCTTTTCGATTTGGTGGAAGTGGGCTTTTAGAATGGTTTAAGAAAGTGGACCTTTAGGTTTGAAAACAAATTGGTGGATAGAAATTTTTTTATGTATTTGGCCAAACAAATGTTAGGTTTATTTTAGGGATGTGTCATGAATATTTTAGAATAGATTTGGTATCATTTAGGGTGGAATTGAATTTAATTTGGGCTTTTTTTGGTAAAGGGGCTAAAGTGGGTCAAATTGGGCTAACTTGGGCTAAGGTTGGGCTAATGTTAGATTTGATGTAAAATTAATGTTGAGAAATGTTTATGGGAGTGTCACAAAGGGTTTTAAACTTTGGTTGGGCTTTGATTTTGAGATTTGGGCCCATTTGGGTTTATGGTGGGTTTAGGCCAAAAATGGGGATTTTGTTTTTGGGTTAGGTTTGGGTGGAGTTTAGGTTCAAATTTGGGGCAAATCTTGTTAGTATTTTGTTTTTGGGGATATTAGAAAGGTTTTAGAAAAGATTTGGGGCCAATTAGAGTTGAATTGGGTTGGTTTGGGCTAGGTTTAGGTTATAGACCAAAATTGGGCTTTAAGCTTCAAATTGAAATTGGATCCAAATGTTAATCAAATTGAGCTTGGATTTGATCTAAATTGATATTAGGGATGTTGAATTGAAGTTTAGAATTGAATTGGATCGAAATTGAGGTCAATTGGGTTGATTTGTCTTGACATTGGGTCCACTTGGTTTAAGAATAGGCCAAATTGGGGGTTTTGGTAAAAGTGGGTTAAATTGACAAAATTGGAATATGGTGTAGTTGAACAAAATGAAATTGGGAATATTTGGAATTTTCTGGAAATTTTTGGGAGTTTTTGGAATTTATGGATTTTTTGGTTAAGAAGGGCATTTTGGGTATTTGGAGGGTATTGGGGGGTATTTTTGGAAATTTTTGTATATTTGGCCATGGGTGATCACTTTGAGTGGAGAGAAATTTTTAGGACTGATTTTGATGTAATTTGGGTAATTTAGGTAATTTTTTCAAATTTTGGGTAGCTTCAAGGACATTTGGTAAGTTTGGTGGGTGTAGGGCCCCGGGGGTCAAAAATTGAAATTTTGAAAAAAATGAAGATTGATCAAGTTTGAGTAGAATGAAATTACTTTGGTTGAGCCACGAAGCCATATCAAGCCCATAAAAGCCATGAGAGGACTCTTTTGAGGCATTCACTATGTTGTTCCTAACCCTCTTAGCCAAGGGCCTAGGGGTTAAGGTCCATCCATATGAATTACCTACATGAATCAGGAAGCCAAGCTAGGTATGAATGGTTTTAGGGTTTGGAATGTGTCTGAAAGTGTAATGTGTGCAGGCAACCCTCACCAGACCAGGCCACTCAAGGTAGTCCTAAGGCCAAAGAGTCCTATAGGGAACTCATCCTTTAAACCCCCCACATTTGATCTTAACCCTCCAAGTGACTTGGGGGTTTACAATCAAACTTATGGGGTTTGCAGGGAGTTAAGAGGTGTTTAAATTTCTAAGTGGTGGGTTCCATTTCTAGTCCTCTAAGATAGTCAAAGGGAAATCCTAAGGCTAGATCCTAAGTAATAAAGAGAGAGAAGAGAAAAGACCTCATAAAAAATGAGGTCAACCTGATGCTAAAAGTGTTTCACGATTCTTAATGAAAAATATTTTCACAAGATACGGAATGCTGAGAGTGATTATCTCTAACAGTGGATCCCATTTTAGAAATAAATGCATTCAAAGAATGGCAGAAAAATTCAATATTGTTCATAGATTCTCTACTACCTATCATCCTCAAACTTGTGGTTTAGCTGAAGTTTCTAATCGTGAGATTAAAAAAATTTAAGAAAAGACTGTAAATCCTAATAGATAAGATGGGTCTGCGAGATTAGATATTGCATTATGGGCATACAGGACTGCTTATAAAACTCATATTGGTATGACTCCTTACAGGCTTATATATGGAAAAACTTGTCACTTACCAGTAGAATTGGAGCATAAAGCATATCGGGCGAGTAAAGAATTCAACTATATTTTGAAAAATACTGGTGAGAAGAGATTGTTGCAATTGAATGAATTAGAAGAATTAAGAAATGAATCTTATGATAACGATAGAATTTATAAGAAAAAACTGAAATTAATGCATGATCGGAAGATTAACCAGAAGAATTTTGAACCAGAGCAAGAAGTTTGCTTTATAATACAAGGTTGAAATTATTTCCTGGGAAATTGAAGTCTCGTTATTTAGGACCCTTTACTGTGACTCAGGTTTACACTTATGGAGCTGTTGAAATTG
Organism: Papilionanthe hookeriana x Papilionanthe teres; assembly: GCA_022702705.1. Taxonomy (NCBI): domain Eukaryota; kingdom Viridiplantae; phylum Streptophyta; class Magnoliopsida; order Asparagales; family Orchidaceae; genus Papilionanthe; species Papilionanthe hookeriana x Papilionanthe teres. The sequence goes on along the minus strand of CM040427.1, from coordinate 111,585,445 downwards.
AAGATTAGAATACTGGGAATAGATTTAAAGTGAATGGACATAGATTAAAACCATATTTTGAGGGTAAAAGAACAAATTTTAAAGAGGTTTTAATGCTCAGTCAACCTGAATAACACCTGAATAGGTCGGGCTGACGACGTTAAATCAAGTGCTTTATGGGAGGCAACCCATAGTTATCTTTATTTGTTGTGTATTTTTTTGAAGTTTTTGTTAGTTTGTAGTAATATTGAATTCTACTACTTGAATTTGACCTTTGATTATCATGAATTTGGATCCATAGAGAAAATTTTGAACGTGAAAGACCACGGCGTAAAAGTGTAAATTTTTGCCTAGGGAGCCGACGGTGCGCACGACGCCGATGACAACGAGTTTTTTCCCAAGAGCCCTGGAATTAATTGCATAAGGCTTGCCGACGGCTCCTTCGAGGCCGTAGACAGTGGGATCGGCGAGTGGGCAGTTTTTCGAGTTCGAAATGTCAGATTGTGGCAGTTTTTAGCGATTTCATCCCTTATAAACTCCCATGGACGGTTCCTAAACATTTTAAATCCCAAAAATGAATGGAAACCACTTTCAATTCCTCTCTAATGGCCACCAATTCAGTAGATTACCCTAGATTTCAAGTTTACAACCGGAGAAAGTTCGTCAGTGCCGAGGAGCAGCGACTTTTCAACAAGGTGATGTCCAAGATAAGGCTTATTAAGGAAAGAGGATTTGTCAATCAAGGATTATGCAATTCTTCGTCACCAATTGAAGAAATGATTATGAGGCGAGGATGGGAAGTGTTTTGCTATATTGCTGCAGCAGTATTCGTTCCAGTGGTTAAGGAATTCTACGCTAATTTACATGGTATCAACCAAGGAAGCGTCTATGTGTGAGGTAGGTGGATAACATTCAATTCTGGAAAAATTAATGAGTTATACATACTTGAGAATGTTCCTGTCTGCCACTATTCAATTTTCGTGCCGATAAGAGACAATATGAATGAAATATACCAATTTTTTATGGACGAAACCGATGACTGGGAAGTTAGAGAAAATGAGTACGTTAATTTTTTTGCAACACTTTTAAATCCCGTTTCAAAGAATTGGCACTTTTTCATATCTGCAAAGTTATTGCCGATGATGAAAATCAACAAAGTCAAGAAAGAAAGTGTAATTTTGAACTACTGCATTCAAATGGGATGGCCCATTGATATTGGATTAATAATTGTGAAGTCTGTGTTTGGCCTGATCGTTCAAGGATCATCTCAAGGGCTTGGACATCCTTCAACAATCTTTTCAATATGTAGTTTGTTTCAAGTTTTGTACGAGATTTGGGAGAAAATTCTACTACGCCGGAAACTTTTATACCCAACTCGTATGTTCCCAGCCAATGACGAAGAGAATGACACGGGCGTGATCATGGATCAAGCATCTCAGAATTCTGTTCCTATTCAACCTCTGGTAGCGGACAAGACACCGATGATCTTACACTGAATCAAGAATCTGGAGAAGCAGGAACAAAATTTAATAAATACAGTTAACAATATGTCTTATTTCTTTGATCATATTGATTGGAGGATGAAGGAACATTTTGATCATACTGGACAATTTGAAGCGTGTCTGATACACTTAATAAAGAAGATGGGATGGATTGATGAAGATTCAACTGAAGAATTCCCATTCAGACCTTTTTACAACCTGTTTGTCCATGTTCAAGCAATGGGTAATATCAAAGGAGAAACCAGTATAGACTCTGAAGAATAGTAGAATTGATTTGCTTTTTTCATTATGTTGTGTTTGATTTGAACTTTGTTTATTGTGTTTTCTTTCGTAGTTTGCTTTTTAATCTCAGTATAGATGAGATAATGATTGAAATGTTTGTTCTCAGCATTTTGAGTGTTGTGGTTTGGATTGCGACGCTGATTAAATGGATTTAGGTTGAGAAAATACCTGTTTATGAGTGTTATGTATTGTGTGTTGTAAACACTTGGATTCAATATATAAATGTGAAGTTTTGTTGTGTGTATGTTAATTTGTGTTAATACATCACTTAATCACTTAAAATATATGATTATAAGGATCGAACGGATGACGACGAGGCTTAAAATTGATCGAAATCACAAAAATTTAAAAATGATCAATTTTTTAAGAATCTTGCCGACGGCGGGCTCTAGGTCGTCGACAGCGCGATTTTCCTGAGAAGAATGAAATTTAATTCAATTGAGCCCGCCGACGGTTTGAACGACTCCGCAGACGGTGAGATCGCAAAAATTACCTATTTACCGCGATTTCGACCTGTCAAATGCCACTATTCATCGTCTTCTTCCTCATTTTACCCAAAACGTTGACCGAGGGCTTGATAGATCTTGGATTTGAAGCTATTTCAACAAATTCTAAAACCAAATTTCATCTTCACTTGGTAAGAGCTTCACTCCTATGTAAAATTTTTTGGATTTCCACCATGAATTTCTTCCACATTAAGAAATTTTGGGAAATTTGAAAATGTGGAGAAAAGACTTGGAAGGAATTCATTGAAATTGTTTTAGATTACTTTAAACTCCCTTTAGAAGCCATTGTATTATTATTTTGGAGATTAGTTTGGATTTTTGTGATTTTTGATAGATCAAACAATGACTCCACGACAAAAGAGAAGACTCGAACACGACGAGACTCGATTTATAAATGCGAAAGCACAATCGAGGTATACTTCAATCTTTCAAAGTAAGAAGTGCATCCAAGATGGAGTTTTTGAAAATCTTGGAGGAGAAGTGGAACAAGTTATCAAAGTGAGAGGATGGGAGAACTTCTGCTACACAATAAATAGAGCTGCTATCGAAGTTGTGAGAGAGTTCTACTCCAATCTTACTTAACTTAAGGATGAGCATGTCCAAGTAAGAGGATTCTCTGTCGACTTTAATGCTAACCGCATTAACACTTTTTAAGAGCTTCACGACTATTTTTCTAGCGAGTATGAAACATTTGGAACAATGGATGGTCCGTTGAACGATGTTATTGACTTTCTCACTGATGGGAAAAGAGTTTGGAAAATTAAAAATCGTGAACGGATTAACTTTCCATTGTCCATGATGGATTTCACTGCTAAGACATAACATTATTTCATTTGTTCAACTCTGCTACCCACCTATCATCATAGTGAAGTCTCGAGAGACAGAGCGGTTTTGAATTTCTGTATTCAGAACAACAGAAGCATTAATGTAGGGAGAATAATTTATAAGAACATTATGGCCACTACAAAGAGTGAGACAAGTGGATATTTAGGGCATCCTGGCCTCATTTATGCACTTTTTCAATTATCTGGAGTTGAAGCGAGAGATGATGAGGAATGGGTGTATCCGATGAAACCCATTAGTAAAAAAAATATAAAGATATATGAATCCCACGAGGAATGGAGAACAGGGTGTAGGAGCAAGGCACCTTCTACTAGTAGAGACATTCCTTCTACTAGTTATGACCAAGAGGAGAGCCTAATGTCATTTTTCCAGAATGCCCCCGATATACTCAGCATTAGCCCAATCCTCCTGCTAACTAGGGTGATGAGGATGTTGTATGGGATTTTGATGATTGATCTTTGTGATTGAATTGTGATGTGATGTATTTATTTATTTTAGTTTTGTTATAATACTTTGATTTTTATTATATTCTATGGACTATGCTTATTTCTGGGATATGTGTTTGGTTTGGCAGTTTGCAATTTCATTTCTGGATCTTTGTGATTGTAATAGTAACTATGAACTTTTTAGTTTAAAATAGTAAACTATTTGTTCTGTGTTGTGAAATGCATATGTCCAGTGTAGTGTAGTTAGTTTGTTGTTGTTTAATGTTTAGTTTTAAATACTTGTTTTAAAATTTCATTACCCCAGCAAATTCTATAAACTGTTATGTGTATAGAAAGGTTTTTAAATATTACAGTTCAGTTGAAGTTATAAATTTTGAGAAGAACCTGCAAATTTCAAAAAGACAAAAATGCCTAAAATGCAAAGGTATGAATTTTGTATTTAGAAATTTTCTTTCTTACCTGTATTATTTCTATTAAAGAAAAACTCTAAGTTTGGGGGAGGGGAGGAAAATCTTAACTATTATATGTTCTCAAATAACATATTTTTAAGAATAATAATATGATTTTTGTGATAAAATTTAATTCAGATAACTATGCTTAGATTTTATCTAAATATTAAAGAAAATTTAAAGAAATATTTTTAGTAATGAAAATTCATTTTTTTAAGTTAAGATATCTAGTAAAAAAGGATAAGAATATAGTTAACTATTTAAAGTAAAGAAAAATATATTTTGAAATATTAAGAATCTTAGGAATTTAGCTGAGAAAGAAAAGATTGGGATTCAATAATATAAAAACTATGAAGTACATATAAGGTAAAGAATGTTAGGAAGTTTCAAATTTAGGAAAAGAAGAGTGAAGTTCAAAATTATTAACAGGCTATCCAGATATAGTAATCCTCACTCGAAAAATAAAAAAAAGAAAAAGAAAAGGATTGAAAAATAATCCCTAGAAAAAAAAGGATTGAAAAACAATCCAAAAGAAAAAGGTAAGTGAGGATAAGCTTGAGGAAATATCTTATCAAAAATTGGCTTCACTTGGATTAACCTAAAGGGAAAACTAAAAGCAATTCTAAACTTATATTTATGACTAGTTTCTTACTTGTAGTTTCCTCATGAATTTCATATCTTTTGAATATTTTAAGTGAATAGATATTGCAACATATAGTCATCATTGAAATGAGTAGAAGACTGGAACTCTTAGACTTGATGACTAGATAGCCTTATATCTACATAATTATCTAATTACATGAAAACTTTTCTAAGAATTCTTGCTATAATATTTATTTAAATCAAAATTATAGTATTTCTGAATTAAAACTTTACCATAATGAATCATAACTTTTATGTAGTACTAAAGATTACTTGAGGACAAGTAATAGTTAAGTTTGGGGATTTTGACCCAAGGAAAAAAGGTTAAGATTTTCATGCCTATTTTATACTGATTTTGATGATATTGCACTTTAAAGAAGGGTGTATTTGATGTTTTTCAGCAGGTATAAAGATTTAAGGACAAAGGAGTGAAAATATGCAAAAAGGAGTGAATTTTGAGCAAAAAGGACTAAAATATGAAAATTTGACCTATGGTGCCGACGACGAGGTCGATGGTTTCGACGACATGATTTTCCCGAGAGTTAAGAATATACTCCAAGGGAGGCCTCCGACGGTGGAGGTCGAGGCCGCCGACGGCGAGGTCAGTTTAAAGCACTATTTCTAGACAGCCACCGACGGCACAGCCGAGGCCGCCGACGGCGGGATCGGCGGTTCTTTCACAATATACATCGAATGTGGATGATTTTTGAAGGGATGCCTGGAAAACCCTTGGAGACTCTTCAACAACTTTAAAAAGAACCATTTTAGGCCGAAAAATGGTCCTTTTGGAGTCCTCTAAAAGTCATTATGAGTCTGTAAAAAGTACTATTAGAGATTTCTAATAGTTACTTAGTGTCTTATAGAGAGTCCACATTGTTATTAGTGAGTACTAAATTGTGAGTTCAAATAGAGATTGTGAGGAATTCTTCGAAGGATAGTAAGAGTGGAAAGGAAATGAGAGATCTCTTCTGCATTGCCATTTTGAAGGAGAATTCTGTGTACTATAAAGAAGGAAGAGATTTAGAGGAACTTGAAGGAGTTTGCTAGGGGAGGAATTTAAGATAAGTTGTGTTTATACTTTAGTTTGTAGTACTTTACTTTTATATATTGAAATCCAAGTTTTATTGCATCCTCTCCATGAATTATGAGTAGTTCTTCTATCTTTCTCCTTGTTTTGAAATTTTTTTGATATGATAAATAGAATTAATGTGTCATAAAAGATTTAAATAAGTTGTGATAATTTTTAACTTAGATCTTAATTTACTTTCAATCTGGTTAATTGAATAGTTAAAATATGTTGAGTTTAACAACTATAGTAAAGATTACATCTGATATTCAGAGAGGTCAAAGTCCTTGGAAGGAGAGTGCAAATAAATAGAGAAATAAATTTAATCGAGCGTAGAATTGTAGATTTTAGAGTGACAGGCTAAAATCCTCAATTCAGTTATATCTTTTGGGTGCTAAAGTGTAGTTTGTTAGCCCTCAGGCGAGGGTAACGTGGGAGCTCTGAAGTTAGAGCTGGTATCCTCCCAACCTAGCCGCAGATTCAGTAACAAAGCATAGGATTATTCAATGTTCTTTATGCCTGGACCAATGGGTAAAGAATATGTATGCTCCTATTTGGCATAACACCATTTTAAAACTAATTCTAATTATTTATTCACTTAAATATCTTAACAAAGAAGAAAGATTCTTGCTTATATATTTGAACTTAACATTAGTAGTATTAGTTAATTGTTAGTATAACTAGTTTAATTTAAATTTCATATCATTATCGATTGCGTATTAGTGACAGATAGGCAATTTCGATTTAGTTGTGATTCTGAATTGATTTCTATAGTCCTAGTCTGTAGCCTATAAAATATTTCCTGTGGGATCGATATCCAGGACTCCACTAGAGCCCTGTATTACTTGAGCGATACGTATACTTGCGTTTAAAGGTAACTCTGTGATTAAAGATTATAATATATTGTAATTGTTACTAAAATTAAAATTACTCTCTAAGTCAATTTGGCGGTATTGCTGAGGATTTAGATCTTCTAGTACTGGTGTTGAATTCTTATATTTTTAAGCACATTAAAATTCATGATCATCAGGGATAACTATGATCCCCGTGACCTTGATTATGTTTTTAATTTTATTCTAAAGAATAATCTATGATTTTTCTTCCTAACTTGTTGGAATTAAGTATGTTGTTTTGTATCTTTTGCGACATTTGTGCTAAAAATGTTTTAATTTTGGTGCATTGGATTTAATAGTATTGCATTTCTCATAGTTAATTTCATTATGTAATATCTTTAGAATTTACATACGTTCTTTTACAATTTCAATCACTCTAAGGTTAAATGTAACATGCAGCTGTCATGGCTAAACAACAACACGAACCTTATGTTCACCCTATTATATTTGTGTTGTGAGGTTTACACCGAACTGTACATCTTGATGCGGTATGTTAATCCTCTATGTTTATGATCTTTTTATGCTTTTGTAAAAATGACAGTTTATATTATGTTCAATAAAGAACCATTTCAGAGATAGCCTCACACTTGGTTATGGCCAGAGTATTGCATTAGAGTTTGTAGTATTGCATCTCTCATAGTCACTTTCATTATGTAATATCTTCAAGATTTACATACGTTCTTTTACAATTTCAATCACTCTAAGGTTAAATGTAACATGTAGTTGTCATGGTTAAACAACATCACGAACATTATGTTCACCCTAGTATATCTGTGTTGTGAGGTTTACACCGAAGTGCACATCTTGATGCAGTATGTTTCAAATCCTCTATGTTTATGATTTTTTATGCTTTTGTAATAATGATAGTTTATATTGTGTTCAATAGGGAACCATTTCAGAGATAGCCTCACACTTGGTTATGACCAGAGTATTGCATCTCTCATAGTCACTTTCATTATGTAATATCTTCAGGATTTACATACGTTCATTTACAATTTTAATCAATCCAATGTTAATTGTAACATGCAGCTGTAATGGCTAAAAACCAACACGAACATTATGTTCACCCTAGTATATTTGTGTTGTGAGGTTTACACTGAGCTGCACATCTTGATGCAGTATGATTCAAATCCTCTATGTTTATGATCTTTTAAATTCATTAATTATGTTATAAAAATGAATGATGATAAGAAAAAATATTCTTATTTTATAATTCAATCCATTTTATGATTTTAATTTGGAAAAAAATGAGGGTCATGCAAACATATTAAATTTTAAAATAAAAGTAGTACAATGATAAGCTTGTCTCATTTACACTTAAAACTTATGAACCTGTAGGAATAGAAAAAATAATTTAAAAACAAAAAAAAACCAACCACTGTAAGTGTAAACAAAAAACTTCAAAAAGAATGAATCTATCCGGGGAGATAGCTTAGAGCTCACTTGATACAGTGGTCTCTATGATTTTGCTCCTTCTATGCTAACCTAGAATCAAATATAAAGGATCATACCCGTTGTCATGTAAATAAAAAACAAGGAGGATCTATACATTAGAGGGTATCAATCGAGGCTAAAAAGTCTTCCGAAGCTGAAATACCTGATGCACCAACATGAGATGTGGAACTCGGTTGGGCCCATTTTATTTGTTTTAGTCAACATCATAACTCTCTAAATCACCAAAAAAATAGTGTCAATAAAGAATTAATTCTATGATAAAGAAAGGTGTGGTTCAATCTTGATTTTTAAAAGCTTCCCAACAGTAGCCTCCAAAATAAAACCATCAAGTCCAATAGAGAAGCAACCACCAAAAATTCTAGGCAGAGTTAAACTCAGAAGCTAGGAGCTCCAAATCACCCAAAAGTAGCGAGCAACTATGGAAGCCATCATTATTATAGGTAGACAAACACTCAATTAAAACTAAATAATATTAATCAATAGTAAAAACCATGAATATTAGGGATAGAAAGAACATATAATACAACCTATATTTAATATGAGGGGGGGATACCTTATTTGAAACTCCACTTATCACTCTTTAATTAACAAAATATTTACTTATGTCCAAAACATTATCAACATTTGAATATCTTTTTTTAAATCTCTTGCTTTCCTCTTAAACCAAAATTAATGAGTGACCCGGCCCGCAATTACGCAGTAATTTAACTTCCAAAAGATGGCCAAAAACTTGACCCGATTTATAAATAGAGGCTAGTGTGCAAAATCTTAAATGATATAAAAATTGAAAAATATTTTACTCACTAGGGGTACTATGCAAGTATACGTATCATTTCAAGTAATATAGAGTTTTCTTTAAAAACCCCAGTATCGATCCCACGAGGAAGTGAAGTAAGAAGTCTTTAATCAAATTCTAGTCTACTACTAATAGTCCTTAGTTTGGAACGTCGATTAAATTTGTGTTTTGTCTAGCAACTACTCCTAAATGCAAGTGTTAAATGTAAAGATAGTAACTATAACTAAATGCGAATAACAATTCTAAAGATAACCCTTTTCTGGATGAGTTGGTTTGGAGAATTTTGAGATATTAAAAACTACTATTCTTATGTAATGAAATAGATAATGTATAAGAATGAGATGCATTTAATATTGTATGTGCCAAATAGGAGCAATCATATTATTTACCCTTTGGTCCAGGCATAAAGAACATTGACTAATCCTATGCTTGGTTACTAAATCTGCGGCTAGGCTGGAAGGATACCGGCTCTCACTTCGGAGCTCCCACGTTCCCATCGACTAAGGGCTAACATCTACACTTCAACATTCAAATGATAGGACTGAATTGAGGATTTTAGTCTATCACTCTAAAATCTCCAATTCTACGCCCGATAATTATATTTCCCTATTTATTTGCATTCAATCCCCATGAACTTCATCATCCATGGAATTTGAATGTGGTTTCACTTTGTTGAGAATTACACTGCCCTTTCGGGGCAATGCAATTACAACGAATTTTAACACTACAATGGACCCTTATTGCAATGTAAATGAAGTGCAAGTAAAAACCATCACATTTATAATTAAATTTATTTCTACCATGCATCACAAAATTCTAAACATGATTTCTACTCATTGCAAAAGAAAAGTAAAAGGAAAACAATGGCATAATCTTTTTATGCCATTATTTTCAAAGAAGAAGAAAGAGTAAGAGAGATGCGTCACAAAGCATGAAGAAAACATAAAGGAAACTTCATTTAACAAAAGCAAATCCACTAAATAAATGTTTACAAAATTATAAGATTATGAAGAACAATACTTAGTTTTTTCCCCTTGAAAGAAAGAAGAAGATCTCTCCCATAAAGTCTCCTGACGATCCATGCAATGCTAGCGAAATCCCTTACAAATTCTCTCAAAATCTCCTCTCCAATCTCTCCAAAAGGGTAGAAATCTACATTTCTACTCTTAATCTAGGAATCCTAAACATTCCTCTAAGTTTTTCTCTCCTTTCCTCTATTTTTTCTCTCCTTTAATCTACACATTTCTAACACAAATTTGCCATTTTTAAAGAGCATAGACGAATTTCGAAGAGTTTCCTTAAGCACCCCTTCGAAAAAGGGTCCAAATACGTCAAATATTGGCCCAAAACCTCCAAAAGTCGGTTCATGTTCATCCGGGCCACTGTCGGCGGGTTCGAGGCCGCTGTCGGCGGCCTTTTTGGGCACTTTTCGGTGGTCTCGGGAAAATCTCTCCGTCGGCGAGATCGATCTCGCCGTCAGCGAGTAGGCTGCTGCGCGGCTCCACTGTTTCGCTCCGTTTGGCTCCGTTTCAACTCCGTTTTGCCCCATTTCAGTTGTGTTGCGTTCGTAACAGATAGCCCTAAAAAATAAATATAAAAATAACATTTCTTTAAAGTCTAATCTCATTAAAAAATATGTAAGATGTGTAAAAGAGATTAAGCATCGAAAGACTTATCGAAAGGTGTCAGGGCGAAATTTCATTTCTTGCTCATTTTCGCTCCAAATTGCACCGTTTTTTTTTTCCTTTTGCTCCAATCACCATTTTTTTGTACCTAAAACCAATAAACATACAAAATACCTTCCTTTAAAGTGTAATATCATCAAAAATAAGTAAAATGATATAGTAAAAAATGTATATATTTTAGGCCTGTCAATGAGTAATTACTTGAATCAAAAGTAGAGAGTAAAGCCTAGTTATCTTACATCTAATAGATTGAGAATGAACTAGGAAAGTATAAAGGCTGCGGCCAATGTGAAGAAAGAATCCAGTGGAGTAACAATTTGAATGATATTAAAAGCAAACGGACATTAGAAGGAGAGAAAAGCATGTTTTTCATTGCAAATCTTATATAAATTATAAAGTGTTTTTAAATTAATCTCTTTAGTAGCATGGTTAACCATAGTAGTTTAGGATTTAATAAGAACTTTCCAAGAAAATGTGGCATATTTAAGAGAGTAATTTTTAAACCAAATAAATTTACTCCAAGTTAAAACAAAAATATTTTAATGGTAAATATAAACATTTTTGTGGCCAAAAAATTTACCTTTCACATAACAAGAATGAAAAGAATCTAAAATATAAATTTAAGAATGAAATTAAAGCAATCTAATTGAGTTGTGTGGTTGAGAGGTGATAAGATGCGACTTTATATATGCTTTAAAATACAAGAATTTGATACCACTTTTTAGAATAATTAATTTCCAGCAAATGGCTTCAAAAACTTGACGTGCGAGGTTTATTTTTATAATTTTATATTTCGATTTTATTTTTGTAAAAGTCACATTTTTAAATGCAAGTATACGTATCGTTCAAGTAATACAGGGCTTTAGTAGAGTCCTGGTTATCGATCCCACATGGATAGAGAATTTTATAAAAAGTAAGAAATATAAGTAAGATTTTGAAATTTTCAAATGTGATTTATATATACTTTTTTTATATATATATTCAAATTTAATTAACTAATATTTTTTACTAAAAGAAAGTAAGCAAATAAGCAGTAAAGTAAAGTAAGAAATAATTAAAATTCAATGCAAGTATAAAAACAACTTTCTCCTTTTTCAACTAATCCATGAATTATAGAGTAATTATCTTTTGTAGGGAATTAAGATTATGGTATTGTGCCAAATAGAAGCATTCCTATTCTTTACTCTTTGGTCCAGGTACAAAGAACATTGACTAATCTATAGATAGGCTCAGGATGTTTTATTAGTAGAATGCGTTAATCTAGGCTCACACTACTAGATGTCCAAGGGTGGCTCTGGTCGGCCCTACCAGTGACCTGTTACCTTTCTATAAACCAAATTATAAGAATTTAGTCTGTCACTCTATAAACTAATTAATTTTACGCCCAATCAATATTATCTTCTTATTTATTTGCACTTCACCTTAAACAATCCGCGTATAGCCTGCGATTACCTAAGGATTCATGTGATATCTACTAGTTAAGAATTTATCTCCGGATAGGTCTCAAAATTCTTCAACAGGTTTTAACAAATTAAATGACCAATTTAAAAAGTAAACTAAGATCAGGTATTAATATCATCACAGTGTTTTAAAATAGTTTATATTTAATTTTCCTATAAAATTTAATTAATTTATAATCTTTTCATAGTTGAAAGGAGAAAGATAACCAACTACTCAGAACACATTGAAATAACACAACAAAATATATTTATAAAATTTTGAACCAAAGTACAAATACTTATCTGAAGTGTTCCTTCAAGTGATCTGCTGATTTCTACTGACTCCAAAGCAATGATGAAAGACTCCAACAGCAATAACACACAATAAACACTCAAAATAAACTCACTAGATACAAAATAAAGTGGCACCCTCAGTATGGAAGAGACTAAATAAAACTAGAGATGAGAGAGAAAATGCTAAAATGGGTATGTGTATTAAGAGGGGGGTTGGTGTGATTTTCTCTATAGAATGTGATCCTATTTATCGAGCTCTGAATTTGACCAGGGGTTACTTAAGGTACCTCTTCAAAATTCATCCAAATTCAATGTATCTTCTAGAAGGTAACCGTCGCACTTAGGCGTCGGGATCTGGCGCCTAGGCACCGGACTCTGTGACCAGGTCTTTCGCACCTCTTCACTTTGGGTCGCACCTCTTCGCGATCCAGACCATTTCCTTGTGTCCAAATACATTGTATCACATATCCTATATATTCGGAGTAACTTCCAGTCTTCTAAAAGCTCCAATAATAGCTTAACACCATCAAAATAACTGCCCAAAGTCATCAAAGAAACTTGACAGCGTCTGTATCAAACTGGCACTTAGGCGCCGGATTCTGGCGCTTAGGTGCCGGGCCAATAATTCAAAAATTTTGCTCCATAAGCTCCATTTTTCCTCCTTTTTGCTCCTTTTTTCTTCTTTTTTTTTCTTGGACTCTTTTTAAATCATCTACATCCAAAAACAAGAAAATACCTTTCATTAAAGAATAATATCCTTAAGAATTGAATCATAAATAAGGCATAAAAATGAATATTTTTTAGGTAGATCAAATTCTCCCAAACTTAAATGTTACTTGTCCTCAAGTAACCCTTTTAATTACATAAAATAGATAACATTTGGAATGAAGTTAAAATATTTAAGATTCCTTATAATTTTTGTTTTTATAAATGTTTTAGCAAATCATTAACCAAATTTCACTAATTAAGTTTAATTTTAAGAATTTAAGAATTTTTAACTACCAAATCATAAGACTTCCATTTTTTCATTTATTTCAAGAATAATTGTAGTTTATCATATCATGGTCACATAGAATATTTACAAGAAAAAGATTTTCATGAAATACTTTTTCTAGTAAAAATATATGTACATAGATATTAAGTTAAAAATGTAATCAGTTTTCTAACTATAAGATAATTCAAGTGAAGTCAATTTTTTATTAGACATTTCCTCAAGCTTCTCCTCACTTCTCTTCTTTTCTTCTTCATTTTTTTTAAGTGAGGATTACTATTTTTGGATAGCCTGTTAATGATTTTGAACTTCACTATCCTTAACTTATTTTCAAAAATTTATATATTCTTACTTTATTAATATGACATTAATAATTTATTATTTTTCAAATCTTATTTCAATCTTTTCTTTTTCAAGCAATAATCTTGATTCCTTAGTATTTCAAAAATACAATTCTCTTTACTTTAAATAGAAAAATTTTGATCTTATTATTCTTTAAGCTGAATAATTCTATTCTTAAAATCAATCAAAATTTTTGAAATTTTAGTTAAGTTTACTAAATTATTTATAAATTCAAAAATTTAGGTAATTCATTCCTTATGTTACGTTAGATTTTTCATTCCTTATATTATGTTAATATATTTTTAAAGAAAATATTAGTTCTTAAAGGACAAATAATATTTAAATTTGATAAATGTTTTCCCTTTCCCCAAACTTCAGCTTTAGTATAAATATTAATTATGAAATTTTCTAATGCATGAGAGAAAGAAATAAACAGGAATTAATCTAAGTACAATAATGATGTAGTAAGGAAAAACTAACTTCTAATTCTACACATGCTTCAATATGAATATAACAAAAATGATTAAGCATATATAGAAAAAGTTTTGCAGAGAATGAGTTAATTTTTAAAAATAAATCTTCTTCTTTTTTTTATATATATTTTTTTTTGAACATGCAAATTTACTAACTATTCATGAACACTAAACAGTAGGCTGAAACAAAAATAACCTTTTATAGAAATTCATTCGCATTTCAGTCTTAAACACACATCATATAATCTAAAAACAGTTTTAACATAAAAGGTTCACAATAACACTAACAAATAACATCACAATAAACAGCACTACAAACAAGAAACACTCTAAAAACAAAATCAACAATATCTAGAGATAAGTCAAGCTACTAATCACTGTCTGTAGCTTCATCATCGTCATCACCAAAAGAAAACTCCATATCTTTAGGATCAACATAAGGTGAAAATCTGGGACAAGTAGAGAACTGAACATCGTGTTCACCCTTCAGAAATCTCACTAAAGACTCTGGATACTCAGCATCGTAATCACTCTTTCTTTGTGTATACTCAGAAAGATGATCAAACTTCTTATCTATCGTATATACTCTGCAGTGAGTTAAGAATAACTCATGGTGTTGCTCTATAAACTGATCATGCATGGGTTCCCAAAAAGTAGTTGATGGCTCAGCAGAAATAGAAGCTCTTCCTGAAGTAGGTAATGAACCAGCAGGTGCAGTAGAACTCTTACCTCACAGTCGATCAAAAATCCTGACGCTTTCTCTTCCTATAGGATTTGTTTACTTGAGCTTTTACTCAGAAAGCTCAACAACTACTCCAGCACTTTGACATAGATAGATTAGAGATGGAAAACCAAGTCCAATAGAAGTGCTAGAACGAGCAGTGGCCTCCACAGAGTCATAAATAATGCTCCATAAATCAATAGATTTCCTCTCTTCAATGCAGTAGTTAAGAATAGCTCTATCTTTGGTAACTTCGCTCAGATGATTGGATGAAAGGAGACGAGCAGAAATAAAGTAGTGTCATGCCTTGGAAACACGATTAAGCTTAGAAGATGAAAAATTTACCCTTTTCGATTCCGAATCTTCCGGGCTCCGATGATTATCGATCGGGTAGGCAATGATCATATCCAAATCTCCCTCAGATGGAGATAATCCTGAGTAATAACACTCTATGTTTGGCGGCAGGCCATAGAAAATGTTGATGCGTTTAAGAGTGAATCCTACTCCAACTCCTCGAACGAAAATCTCGTATACCTCCGCATCCACGAAATTAGCATAAAATTCTCTAACAACCGGGATAACGGCAACAGCAGTGAAATAGCAGAATCATTGTCAGTTGAGCGCAACAATTGTTTCCTCAATTCTTCCTCCAGGATTATAAAAACTTCGCTCTGAGATAAATTTCTGAGTCTTAGCAAAATCATTGTATCGGAAGTGTGCAGCAACAGTGATGACCTTGTTATGATTGAAATTTTCTCGTTCATTTCCTCGCTTAGATTTGGGTTCCATCTAAACGTAAAAATAAAAACGCGAAATAAATTCAGCGGATCTAGGAAAATAAACTAATTTAAGCATTTCAAAATTGAAAAAGCTTAAAAATTCATGGATTTAACCATAAAAATTCAAAAAATTTCTCAAAATTTTAGTTTTTCTAAATGAGAGCAAAATCCATGGTGAAAATAAAAAATAATCAGTTTAGAATGTAGATCTGACCTCGAGATGAAGAAATCGGGTGATTTCAAGCCCAAAAACTTGAAAATCCTGCTTTAAATGGGATCTCTAGGTGGTATTTTCATGAAAAACAGTGGAGAAGGAAGGTTAGGCGTCAAAAATAGCGTGGGGGGGGGGGGGTTTAAGAAGATGAGTTTTCGGGTTTAAGCCGAACCAGTGCCTAGGCGCCGAATTCTGGCGCCTAGCCGCCAGACTCGCCTTTCCAAAAATTTGATTTAAATTAAATATTTTCTACTAAATCTTATCAAATTTGACTCATAATTGCTCTTATGAGAGTATTAATCCATTTTATAACCTCCAAATATTTTCACAATCAATTTAAAATGGTAGTATAGATCAACATAAAATGTATCCAAATTCTTCAATTCTAAATCCTAATATTCATTCCAAATTCAATAATTTTCAGTATAAGACTGTATCAAGGTCCATCATTTTATAAATTATACAAAAAAAAACATATTCAAAGCAAATATTCAAATCCAACAACACACATTGAACAATTAAGCAAACACACAAATGAGATATTCAACACACTAAAACAAGACTCGATCACACCTTAAACACATATAAGATCTATTAACACCGATCTTCAATTTTCATCTCTTTCTCAATGAAGTCCGCTAGGACCGAAGCGGTAGAACACCAATGCCCTTGGAAATTCCAAACCTGTCTTTTCATCAATCCACTTGTTCTTCGTGTACATTTCTTCTTGAGCGTCATGATAGGCAGCCATATGAGCAGATTGAAGTTTGGTTTGCCATTCCAAGTATTCGTATTGGTGGTACATCTCATAGAGACGATTACCAACACTTTGAAGTTCCTCTTCAATCTTATCCATTCAACTAAACATTTTCTCCAGACTAACATCAATAAAACCATTAAAATAAGGCTGAGGATCTTTAGGAGATTTTTCTCTTAGCTCATTTCCATGATTTCCTCTATCCATTGCCTCCAAATCCTTTCTAACTCCTCCAAAATGGCTTCCTCTGGTCGAAATTAGTGTTTCTATGGGATTGGGCACAAAAAATAGGCTATATATAAAAAGATTTCGTGTGAAAAACTGAAGAATTTGAGTTTTTCCACGATCTGTAACAGCTTTCTTATGCATCCGAATCTGGCGCCTAGGCGCCGGATCATCGATACACAAGTTATTCTGGCGCGTAGGCTCCAACTTTTGGCACCTAGGCGTCGGAACCTTGATCGACTCTGATTCGCCTATCGTCAAATTTTGCGAAGTTTCGGTCATAAAAATAGGTTTAACAAACGGGTATGATCAACACACAAACACAATTACGAAAAAATCAAATCACAAACAATCACAAACGAAGGTTAACTTGATCTCCTTTTTACTCACATTTGACATGGAGTGGTCCAAGTTCAAATTCTATATAGTTCAAGAAAATGTTTAGCTTAAGCCAATACAGACTTGATAGCCTTCTGTTTCCAGAAGTTATATAAAAATTCAATGAAGACCAAGGCATAACCTTATAGCAATATTTAATCTCAAATTAATAAATATGTGTTGCCTCCCACAAAGCGCTTGGTTTAACGTCGTCAGCCCGACTTAATTAATTGAATTAATTGGGTAGACTCAACTCATAAGCCTCTTTGTAATTTAATTTCATTTCTCTCATGTAAGGCTTCAGTCTTAATCCATTAACTTTAAATACTTTTATAGTTTTGGGATCTTTAATATCCACAGCTCCATCTTCGAATAATTGCAAAAGTTTCTTCATAAGGTACACATCTTCGAATCAGAGAGCCTCTTCCTAATTTAAATAAATGAGGATCTTCCCAAATATATGATTTACAATCATTCTTGAATTTCTTTATGTATTTATTATTCATCCCATAAGGTAAAATATTGCTAACCAAGTAGTTAACTATATTTGCATACTAAGGCATTTGTACTCCTTGAATGACATATAATTGCTCGTCTGGGAGTTTCTCATTTATATTTTCTTCATAAATCTTCTCATTATTATTTTTTATTCTTGATAAATGATCAGTAATTTGGTTGTTAGTTCCTCTTATGTTCACAATTTTAAAATCAAATTCTTGTAAAAGTAAAACCCATCTAATTAATCTAGGTTTAGCATCATTTTTAGATATTAAATATTTAATAGCAGAATGATCAATGTGCACGATACATTTTATTCCAAGAAGATATGGTCCAATATTATCAAAGGAATATACTATTGCTAAAAGCTTTTTCTAGTAGTAGTGTAATTTATTTGAGTTTGATTAAGAGTTTTGCTAGCATAGTATATAACTTTGAAAATCTTCTCATATTTTTGTTCTAATACAGCTCTGATTGCATAATCACTTGCATCACATATTAATTCAAAAGGTTTATTCCAATCAGGTGCAACAATGATAGGTGCAGTGATTAATTTTTCTTTCAGAATATTGAACGCATTCAGACAATCTTCATTAAATTCAAATTTATCTTCTTTTTCCAATAAATGGAAAAGAGGTTTAGCAATTTTAAAAAAATCCTTTATATATCTCCTCTAAAATCCAGCATGACCCAGAAAACTTCTTACATCAGTAACAATAGTAGGTGGTTGCAGTTCAGCAATAATTTTCACTTTTGCGTGATCAACTTACATTCTTATTTGTGAAACTTTATGTCCAAGTACACTGCCTTCTGTGACCATAAATTGACATTTTTCCCAGTTTAGAACTAAATTTGTTTCTTCACATCTCTTCAAAATTTTTGTTATATTTTCCAAGCAAGATTCAAAAGAAGTTCCAAAAACTGAAAATTGTCCATAAATACTTCAATTCCTTTATCAATCAAATCATAGAATATTGACATCATACATCTTTGAAAAGTTGCAGGTGCATTGCATAAACTAAAAAGCATTCTTCTAAAGCAAATGTTCCATAAGGACTTGTAAATTTTGTCTTTTCTTGATCCTCAGAAGTAACAGGTAATTGATGATAACCAGAATATCCATCCAGAAAACAGAAATATGAGTGTCTAGCTAGTTTATCCAGCATTTGATCCAAGAAGGGTAAAGGAAAATGATCCTTTCTGGTGGCGTTGTTTAATTTTCAATAGTTAATGCAAATTCACCTTCCAGTAACTTGTCTTGTTGGGATTAATTCATTTTTTTCATTAACAATGACAGTTACTCCTCCTTTCTTCGGAACACAATGAATAGGACTTACCCATTGGCTATTCGAAATAGGATAAATAATTCCAGCATCTAACCATTCCAAAATCTCTTTGTTAACATCCTATTTCATAATTGGATTTAATCTTCTTTAGGGTTCAATAGTGGGTTTACAATTTTATTCCATTAAAATCCTATGCATACAGATTGAAGGGCTTATTCCTTTTATACCTGCAATAGTCCAACCAAAAGCTTTCTTATAATTCTTCAGAACTTCTTTTAATTTTTCTTCTTGATCTTTGCTTAATTCTGAAGATATAATTACAGGTAAAGTTAATGAATCTCCACGAAATGCATACTTTAAATGTGCAGGTAACATTTTTAATTCTAGTTCAAGGGCTTTTTCAATTGAGGGTAAAAGTATATCATTTTTAGTTGTGTCTAAAATTTCCCAATTTTCATGAATATAATGAGTTTCTTCAGATAAATTTTCTTTATTTAATGACTCATTATATAACATAGATTCTTTATTTTTATCATCACAAATGAACTTACATTTTTCTTGGTAATTCATTTCAATTATATAATCAAAAATATCCATTCGATAGCATTTTTATTTTTCAGGATACCTCATTGACTTCAGAACATTGAATGTTATCTCTTAATCATTAACTCTCATCGTTAATTCTCCTTTTTGCACATCAATCATAGCTCGAACGGTAGCTAAAAAGGTCTCCCTAAAATGATAGTTATTTTTTATCTTCTTCCATATCTAGAACAATGAAATCCACAGGGAAGATAAATTTATCTAGCTTAACAAGAACATCCTCTATAACTCCTTTAAGATAAGTGATCGACCGATCAGCTAACTGAAGAGTTACAGTGGTAGGAGAAATCTCTCCTAAATCTAACATTCAAAAGATTGACAATAGCATGAGATTAATACTAGCTTCTAAATCACATGAGACTTTTCCACAGAATTTTTTTCCAATAGTACATGGTATAGTGAAACATCCAGGATCTTTAAGTTTCTGAGGTAATTTCTTATGAATTATTGCACTACATTCATCTCTTAATGCAACAATTTCATAAGCTTCAAATTTTCTCTTCTTACTTAAAATATCCTTCATAAATTTTGCATAGCTTGACATTTGCTCCAAAGCTTCAGCAAAAGGAATGTTAATGATAAGTTTCTTAAAAATTTCAAAGAACTTAGAAAATTGATGGTCAAGCTTCTATTGTTTAAGTCTTTGAGGAAAAATGTGGTGGTGGTCTTTCAACTCCCAATTCAATAGGTACAACAGTCTGATCTTTACTTAGAGAAAGGGTATCTTTAGGTTTTTCAATCTCTTCAACTTCTTTCTTTTTTTCAATCTCATTCCGTGTTTTCTCCTTTATTTCCTTTGCACTTCTGAGTTGTACAGATTTTGCTTGTTCATGTTCTTTTCCAGATCCTTTAGGATTAATTTTGATATTGTTAGGTAGTGTTCCTTGAGGTCTGTAATTAATGAAATTAGCGATTTGACCCATCTGATTCTCAATATTACGAATAGCAGTGTTTTAACCTTGTAGCTGATTGCTTAGTTGCAAGATGAATTCTTCTACAGAAAAATTTTTCTGCTGATTGTTATAACCAGGAGGATAAGTTGGTCTATAGTTTGAATTTCCTTGATTGTTCCAATTTGGATTAACTTGATGTCCGTTACTCTAACTAAAATTAGGATGATTTTTCCAACCAGAATTATAATAATTAGAATAAGGGTTATTAGTTTTACTAGCAATAGCTTGCAAAGTTTTCATTGTTTGAGAATCATCAGAATTTGCAGAATTATCATTACTTACATGCGATATATTAATAGCAAAATTATCTAATTTCTTAAATATCGCAGCCACTTGTGAAGCTAAAATAGAAAAGACTTCATTATCATGAATGCTGGCTATTCTTTTGGGATTAACCCTTTCAGAAGGCCATTGAAAACTATTGTTAGCCATTTCTTCAATTAAGGTGTAGGCTTCTTCAAATGTCTTAGCAATTAAAGAACCACCTGTAGCAGCATCAATAATAGATCTAAGTGATCCAATAAGTGCATTATAAAATGTTTGAATAATTAACCAATCTGATAAAGCATGATGAGGACATTTTCTTAATAGTTCTTTAAATCTTTCCCGAGCTTCATAAATTGTTTCTCCATCAAATTGCGTAAATGAGGTAATATAATTTCTCAATTTAGCAGTTTTAGGAGGAAAATATTTAGCAAGGAATTTTAGTGTCATATCTGCCCATGTTTTAATAGAACAAGTTGCTAATGAATTAAGCCACATCTTTGTTTTATCTTTTAAGTAAAAAGGAATGAGTCTAAGCCAAATAGCATCATCAAAAAAATTATTATATTTAATGGTAGCACAAAGTTCTAAAAAACTAGCAAGATGTAAATTTGGATCCTCATTAGGTGTTCCTCCAAATTAATTGTTTTGAACCATTTGAATAATAGAAGGTTTAAGCTCAAAAAAATTAGCATCTACAGCTGGAATTTGAATACTAACAAGAAGTTCATCAGTTGTAGGGTTTTTCATATTTTCTTAATGGTTTTTTGATGTTTTGAAATTTGTTTTCCTTTTTTATTTCTTTTAATTGTTCTTTCCAATTCAGAATCAAAGGTTAGTAATTCTTCGATCCAGAACTACGAAAAGAAATTTAAAGAAAATATTTTTATTTTGTTTTGTTTTTGTTTTATGTTTCTTTTAATTTTTATTAAATTCTATTCTATCCTCGGCAACGGCGCCAAAAACTTGATGCGATGCGACTTTATAGATCCTTTAAAATACAAGAATTTGATACCACTTTTTAGAATATTTAATTTCCAGCAAATGGCTTCAAAAACTTGACGTGAGAGGTTTACTTTTATAATTTTATATTTTTATTTTATTATTGTAAAAGTCACAATTTTAAACGCAAGTATACGTATCATTCAAGTAATACAGGGCTCTAGTGGAGTCCTGGTTATAGATCCCATAGGGACAGAGAATTTTATAAAAAAAAAAAGTATATATAAACTACATTTAAAAATTTCAAAATATTACTTATATTTCTTACTTTTTATAAAATTCTCTATCCCTGTGGGATCGATAACGAGGAATTCACTAGTGCCCTGTATTACTTGAACGATATGTATACTTGCGTTTAAAATTATGACTTTTACAATAATAAAATTGAAATATAAAATTATAAAAGTAAACCTCGCACGTCATGTTTTTGAAACCATTTGCTGGAAATTAAATATTCTAAAAAGTTGTATCAAATTCTTATATTTTAAAGCATATTTAAAGTCGCATCGCATCAAGTTTTTCCAGCCTGTCACGCGGGTGACCCAGGTTCGATCCCCAACAACGGCGTAAAAAACTTGATGCGATGCGACTTTATATATGCTTTAAAATACAAGAATTTGATACCACATTTTAGAATATTTAATTTCTAGCAAATGGCTTCAAAATCTTGACGTGCAAGGTTTACTTTTACAATTTTATATTTCGAGTTTATTATTGTAAAAGTCACAATTTTAAACGCAAGTATACGTATCGTTCAAGTAATACAGGGCTCTAGTGGAGTCCTGGTTATCGATTCCACAGGGATAGAAAATTTTATAAAAAGTAACAAATATAAGTAATATTTTGAAATTTTCAAATGCAATTTATATATACTTATATATATATATATATATATTCAAATTTAATTAACTAATAATTTTTACTAAAAGAAAGTAAGCAAATAAGCAGTAAAGTAAAGTGAGCAGTAATTAAAATTGAATGCAAGTATAAAAGCGACTTTATCCTTTTTCAACTAATCCAAGAATTATAGAGTAATTATCATTTGTAAGGAATTAAGATTATGGTATTGTGCCAAATAGAAGCATTCCTATTCTTTAGCCTTTGGTCCAGGTGCAATAAACATTGACTAATCTATAGATAGGCTCAGGATGTTTTATTAGTAGAATGGGTTAATCTAGGCACACACTACTAGATGTCCAAGGATGGCTATGGTCGGCCCTACCAGTGACCTGTTACCTTTCTATAAACCAAATTATTAGAATTTAGTCTGTCACTCTAAAAACTAATTAATTTTACGCCCAATTAATATTATCTTCCTATTTATTTGTACTTCACCTTAAACAATCTGTGTATAGCCTGCGATTACCTAAGGATTCATGTGATATCTACTAGTTAAGAATTTATCTCTGGATAGGTCTCAAAATTCTTTAACATGTTTTAACAAATTAAATGGCCAATTTAAAAAGTAAACTAAGATCAGATATTAATATCATCACAATGTTTTAAAATATTTTATATTTAATTCTCCTACAAAATTTAATTAATTTATAATCTTTTCATAGTTGAAAGGAGAAAGATAACTAACTACTCAGAACACATTAAAATAACACAACAAAACATGTTTATAAAACTTTAAACCAAAGTACAAATACTTATATGAAGTGTTCCTTCAAGTGATCCGCTGACTTCTACCAACTCCAAAGCAATGATGAAAGACTCCAACAGCAATAACACACAATAAACACTCAAAATAAACTCACTAGATACAAAATAAAGTGGCACCCTAAGTATGGAAGAGACTAAATAAAACTAGAGATGAGAGAGAAGATGCTAAAATGGGTATGTGTACTAAGAGGGGGGGTTTTGGAGTAATTTTCTCTGTAGAATGGGCTCCTATTTATAGAGCTCTGAATTTGACCAGGGGTTGCTTAAGACACCTCTTCAAAATTCGTCCAAAATCAATGTATCTTCTAGAAGGTAACCGTCGCGCCTAGGCGCCGGGATCTGTCGCCTAGGCGCCGGACTCCGTGGCCAGGTCTTTCGCACCTCTTCACTTTGGGTTGCACCTCTTCGCGATCAAGACCGTTTCCTTGTGACCAAATATATTGTATCACATGTCCTATATATTAGGAGTAACTTCCAGTCTTCTAGAAGCTCCAATAACCACTTAACACCATCAAAATAATTGCCCAAAGTCATCAAAAAAATTGACAGCGACTGTATCGAACTGGTGCTTAGGCGCCGAATTTCGGCGCCTAGGCGCTGTTGACCTCATTTTTTATGAGGTCTTCTCTTCCCTCTTTAGTGTTTAGGATCTAGCCTTAGGCTATTCCTTTGACTATCTTAGAGGACTAGAAGTGGAACCCACCCTTTAGAAGTTCAAACACCTCTTGGCTCCCTGAAAACCCCACAAGCTTGATTGTAGACCCCTAATCACCTAGAGGGTTGAAATCAAATGTGAAGGTTTAAAGGATGAGTTCCCTATAGGACTCTTTGGCCTTAAGACTACCCCAGGTGGCTCAGTGCCGGTGAGGGTTGACTTACACACTCACTACACTCATACTCTACACTCTCACACACACAATCCAAATCTTAAAACCACACCCTTACCCAACTTGAATTCCTGACTTATGTAGGTAATTCATATGGATGGACCTTAACCCCTAAGCCCCTGGTTAAGAGGGTTAGGAACAACATAGTGAATGCCTCCAATGAGTCCTCTCATGGCTCATATAGGCTTAATATGATTTCATGGCTCAACCAAAGTGATTCCATTTCACTCATATTTGATCAATCTTCATTCTTCCAAAATTTCAATTTTTGACCCGGGGACCCTATACCCATCAAACCTACCAAAAGCCCTTGAAATTGCCCAAATCCTCCAAAAACTCCAAACCACCCAAAAGTCCTCAGAATCAATCCTAAACATTTTCCCCCACTCAAATTGACCATCTCCAGCCAAAAATACCAAAATTTCTAAAAATACCCCCAATACCCTCCAAATTACCAAAATGCCCCTCTTGGCCCAAAAATCCAAAAATTCAGAAAATTCCCAGAAAATCCCGAATATTCCCAATTTCATTTTGTCCAACTACACCATGGGCCAATTTTGTCAATTTACCCCACTTTTACCAAAACCCCTAATTTAGCCCATTTTAAACCCAAATGAACCCAATGTCAAACCAAATCACCCCAATTGGTCTCAATTTTGGTCCAATTCAATTATAAACTTCAATTCAATATCCCCAATATCAATCTAGACCAAATTCAAGACCAATTTGATTGGTATTTAAATCCAATTTCATTTTAAAAGCTTAAGGCCCAATTTTGACCCATGACCTAAACCTAGCTCAAACTAACCCAATTCAATCCCAATTGGACCCAAATCTTTTCTAAACCCTTCCTAGCATCCCCATAAACAAAACACTAACATGATTTGCCCAAAATTTACACCCAAACCTTACTCAATTTCAACCCAAACCCAAAATTCCTTAAATGGGCCTACACCCAAACCTAACCCAAATGGGCCCAAATCCCAAAATCAAAACCCAACCAAAGTTGAAACCTATTTGTAACACCCCCATAAACATTTCCCAACATTAATTTTACATCAATTTCAACGTTAGCCCAACTTTAGCCCAGGATAGCTCATTTTGACCCATTTGGACTCTATTACCAAAGAGACCCAAATTAGACCCAATCCAATTCCAAATCACCTTAAGTTTATTTCAAATCACTCATGACACATCCCTAAACCAAACCCAACAATTATTTGGCCCAACCTTTTACAAAATTCCTATCCATAAATTTATTTTTAAAACCTAAGGCCCACTTCCTTAAGCCTTCCTAAAAAGCCCACTCCTAAAATAATTTCAAAGGCCCAAATTTGACTCTAATGCCCACATGACACTACACTTCATCATCCATTCCAATTAAAACCTTCCCTAACTTTCAAATTCATCACCAAACCATTCCAAATCAAACCTCATGACAACTCTCACCAAAATGCCAAAAATCACAAAATCCTTCCTTATGAAAGTTGACTTAACTTTTCCCAAGCCAAATGGAGCCATGAAGCCATGCATGAGCCACATGGGAGCCATGAAAGCCTTGGACACCTCACCATACCCAAGATGGCAAGAGGAGGAGGCTCTTTCCATATTCCCTTAAGGGGATTAGCCACTTCCATGATTCCACTAAACCTTGCTTAAACTTAATTGTACTTGGATGGTGACCCTTCCCCACTAATTAAGCTGACCTAAACCACTTTCTCTTCAGCCCAAACTAGCCATGGGGAGGTGCACTTAGCCCAATCCACATATTTGACCAAACTTAGCCAAAATACACCCTTACCCCATTCCATTTTAATTTGACCACTTTACACATGGCCATTGCCAATTCCCCACACTAAACTCCAGCCCTGGACCTCCTGACCCTGAGGGTGACCCATGCCTGCCGGCCAGCCTCCTGGGCCGCCGGAAAACACCACACCCGAGAGCATCATGTGAGCCCAAGCTTGGAATTCTCACCTGCTGAGTTGCCCCATGCCCAATGGCCACCATGGCTATTCTTCTCCTCACATGAGCAGCTGATTCCAACCCCTAACTCCCCCTAGGAGAGCCTCCAGCCAGCTCTATTTAAACCCTACCTCTCTCGGCCATGAGAGAGGTGCTGAAACAAACCTACTGAAACTCTGCCAAAATTGTCCCAGACCACTCTCCACACTTAAAGCAATTGATCCGCAGTGTCCATTTGCCCTAATCCCCATTAACAGAGCTCAATTTCAGAGTCCAAATTCCACCCAAAAATAGGACACTTCACTATAGTGAGCTCTAAATTGATTGGTCCTAAACCTTCACCAGACCAAGAGGAGAAGTTCCCCAGTGAAAGCCCCCTCTTCAGGCCACCCAGTTGCTCCAGCCTCCAAGCTTTGCGATCGGGCGTGGTCACTTTTGTACCTAGGCGAGTTCACTGGGCCGAGGGACTTCATCTGGAGCTTGCTTGGACCCAATCGAACGTGACACAACTCTCATATCGAAGCTTCACTTCTCTGAGCAAAGGTATGAACTCTTTCTTCCTCCCGAGCTGATATGAATCGATTTCAATGCATGTTTACCGTACAGATGTGTTCGTCTCTTCAAGACGAATCCATAGAGCATAAGAACACAAAAATCCGTTGAGAATCGAGTGAGTTCTTAGGGTTTTAGTGTGGATGATCACGGGTTCACACCAGTCGTAGAAGATGACCAGGAGTCGTCGGATCGAGCGTGTATCGAGCGGACGGTCGGGATCGAGCCGGACAGCGCGATGGTACATGAACCGCGGGCCCCTGGAGCTCTGAGTCGGATGGCTGGGCCGAACCAGAAAGCGCCTCGTGGCTGTTCGGAGATGCTAAGGATGACGCGGCGCCGATTCGGATAAATAAAAAGATAGGATTTTATGGATTTATTTAATTACCAGAACTTAGAAAATCCATAACTTTGTGTAGAAAAATCCTAAAAATAAAATAAAAATACCCTCTTGCTCAGTGAATAGAGGAGAATAATGTGGAAAAGAAATCAATTAATTTCATTTAGTATTTTATTTTTAATGATTTAATTACTCTCTGCACTATTTCAATTCTTCATGCACATAGACAATTCACCATGACATGAGACCATAGGGCTCTTAAAGCCTTTGAACTTGGGAACATTCTCTGAATTTTCCAAGGTCAGAGGCCATCCCTATGAGAAGTTATTGATATTTCAATTGCATGTTACTGTTTTGAATATTTTAATTTCAATAATTAGCACGTTGAGAAATAAATTCTAGGAAAATTTGGTGATGTTTCTTATGACCAGAGGAACTTAGAAAAAATAAGTTTTGAGTTAATTCACTTGGAATAACCCTAATTGGTCTAAATACCCAAAATTGAATTTTAATTAATTAGGGTTAACTACACATCAAATTAACTCAAAAATAATTCTCCACTGATTTTTGGGATTAGAGGAACATCTCATAAAAATTTGAAATCAATTGGACTTGATTAACCTCACCAAATGGGTTGATTAAGCCTCTTAAGCAAAATGGGTAAAATTAAACTTTAAAAATTCATAACTCACAAAATAATTTTCAAAAATTCACAAAAATGGTTTTGGAGATTCTCTGATATCAGAGAAACTTAGGAAAATCAAAATTGTAATTTTCTAAAAAAGTTGATTTTTATCATTATTTTAATATTTTTAATAATTAAAAAATAATAAAATCATAAAAATATTAAAAATCACCAAAATGTCATATTTTGAATTCTAATTACTTAGAAACAAACCAAATATTTTTCTTAAGTCCCTAGGATAAGATATTGAATTTTAAAGGCTTGATGTAATTTTTAATATAAAAAAAATGTATTTTCCAACCTTTTCACTAAAATAATTCTAATAAATCAAAGAAAAATCAGAAAATATAAAATTTGTTTTTTTGGACTCCTTGAGGTTAGAGAGATTTAAGAAAAATATAAAATCCTTTTTTCAAATTTAATTTTATTTTAAAATTAATTAATACTCCAAAACTCAAAATAATTCTAATAAATAAAATATAATTCAAAAAATCACCAAAATTGGTCCAAATGGTCCTCTAGTCATTAGGAACATCCCATAATTTTCTCAAGGATAGAAGTATTTCCTTGGTCATGTTATTGAATTTTCCTTGAAAACCCCTATTTTCCATTAAAAATAATTACATAAATAAATTAAATACAGAAAAATCACATTTTCTCCTCTAATGTTTTAATTGACATGTGAGTGAGATTACACAAAAATTTCAAGTTTATTTGAGCTTAATTTAGTGAGTTATAGAATTATTAAGCTTGAAGGGCAAAAATGGTAATTAAAAATTTCAACCTTTAATTAAAATTTTAGGATTAATCAAAAGGGGAGGGTAAAATATTTGATTTTAAACTGATTTTTGGATGATTAAAAATTAAATGATTAAGGGTAGAAACCTACTAACCATTTCAAAAAAATAATTAAAATAAAACTTTAATTAATTAATTAATTGAAATTTTGGAAGAATAATAGAAATTGGAATTATTAAAGTAGGGATATTATTAAGAGGACATTTATTCTTTAATTTTGAAAACAAAAATCCCTAAATAAATCACTTCAATAATACTTAATTTTTAATTAAAAAGTTAAAAGAATAATCTCAATTAAAATAAAAATAAATTTAAATTAAATTAAATTAAAATTAAATTAAATTAAATGAAAATTAAATTAAATTAAAATTAAATTAAATTAAATGAAAATTAAATTAAATTAAATTAAAATTAAATTAAATTAAATTAAAATTAAATTAAATTAAATTAAATTAAAATTAAATTAAATTAAATTAAAATTAAATTTAATTAAATTAAATTAAAATTAAAATTAAATTAAATTAAATTAAATTAAATTAAATTAAACTAAATTAAAAATTAAATTAAATTAAAACTAAATTATATTAAATTAAATTAAATTAAAATTAAATTAAATTGAATTAAATTAAATCAAAATCATTTATCAACAAACCTAAATTAAATCATTAAGAATTAAATCTAAAATAATTTGAACACTATTCCAAACTTAAACTGATTTTTTATAATCAAGTCAAAATTAAAATTAAATCATTAATTTTAAATCATTAAAATACTTAATAATTTGATTTGCCCTTTTAAAGCTCTTATTATTATAACTCTTAAATGAGGTATCAAGTGAAGTGTTACTTCATTTATAGGATATTCAAATGTCATAGTTCACTGTGCAAGAGAACAAAACTTAAACCCCTGGATGATTAATTCACTTGTATAATTAAATTCTCTTGGACTTAAAACAATCCTAGAGGTATTGAAAAGATGTTTAAGACTCGTCTTAAGCACTTCCTCAATATGATAGGATGTTTATAAGACAATTGAATTTAATTGTTTCTTTGATGAAGAAAATCGTCCTTAAACCAAAACGCAAGAACCTAGACGTCATAGGAGATGACTAGCTATAGGATTAGGACTTTGGTAGACAACCAAAACCTCTCCCTTATCTTTACCTAGATACTTGTTGAAATATTTAAATGCCTTAACATATGTTTTAAGTGTAGCTTGGGATGACGGGAAGACCCTCTAGGTACGCTTTTACTTTGTTGCAGTTTACTTTATTGCAATATTACTTACATGCACTGTACTTTACTTTTCTTGCATGATAAACAACTGTTGCATGAAAACCAAAACCTTTAGGGTAGTCCCTGAACTGAAACCAAAACTAAATTAAAAGTCACTGCAAGATAAAATTCACCGCCACAACATTTTGAAATATAAAACAACTTAAAATTTAATCACAAACAGAACAACAAAACTACAATTGCAACTAAATTAAAACGTCTCGTTGAATGATCGGGAATACCTCGGATGATGTAACCCACGTGTTGCTAACGGGATTTCCCACGGTCTAAATGAAAGTGTGGAACTCATTCAGTTGAGTTTAGTAAATTCATCTGGACTAAGTGAATTCGATGAAAATAATGGTGCCGGGATGACGGAACCGTGGGATCTTAATCGGTTCTGTTTAAACAACTTTAAGATTTGTTCTAATTAAAACATTAAAAAACACTTGGGTTTTAAGATTTTCTCTAAACCAAAACACTTCTCTCGTCCTTTGATTTATGACTTCTAAAACTAAACTTCTGCAACAATAAGGAGCTTGGAGCACGGTGGGCAGCACGGCCATCTTCGTCAGCAAAACAACTCTACATCAGCTAAACATTCCTAGAATTAAACAACCAAATCGTAGGATTTCGAGGTAGTTTGCCTAGTGCAACATAAATCCTCAACCCTTTTTGTTAGGCATTTGCATAATCATGTTATGTAAATTAAGCCCTAACCGGTCTTAGGACTCCGAGGTAGTCATTTGGTACGACATAAACCCTCACATCTTCGAGGCTATTTGTATGATTATGTTATACAAATATAAGTCCTAATTAATTAAAATTGGCAGGATGGAAACATTAAGTGAATTTCCAAATTGAAGCCAAACCATAGGATAGTGTAGGAAGTTGCCAAGATTCTTCTTGGATCCTCAGTTTCTCCTACTTCTCTTCTTTTTGGACTCCTGAAAAATAAATGTTCCAAATTTGAGCTAATCCCTTTTGAAATTTCAAAAATCCAATCCTTTAAAAACCTTAAACTTTGAAATTCTTAAGAGCAAAACCACTAATCATTATCGAGAGTTTTCTTAAATGATTCTCGTCATTTAAAATGTAATTAACTATAGGGGCTTGCCCTTATAGGGAACTTTAAGAACCTGAGTAATATAAACCCTGCTTAATTCATTTATATTAAGCAGGGGAACTTATCGGCTTATAAAATTGGTTCGTAGACCAAACGGATGTCACAAATCTTCTAGTTTATTTAACCGAGCCCCATCATCAAGCAGTGTGTTTATTCTCCGGGATAGATATACAGTTTGTGGTGTGGTGCTCGTTTATATAAACTATCCGGGATGTGAGATCAGTTTGATTTCATATCTTAAAATTTTCAAATTTAAAACTATTTTCAAAATAAAATACTACTTTTCAAATTATTTATTTAAATTAAATTAAAAATTCACCGACAATTTCTGTTAGGTGACCCCTTTTTCTAAAGTACAACACATAACCTAAAAATATGCCGACAGGCGCCAGGCCAATAATTCTAATATTTTGCTTCATAAGCTCCATTTTGTCTCCTTCTTGCTCCTTTTTCCTTCTTTTTCTTTCTTGGACTCTTTTTAAATCATCTACATCCAAAAATATGAAAATACCTTTCATTAAAGCATAATATCCTTAAGAATTTAATCATAAATAAGGCATAAAAATGCTTATTTTTTAGGTAGATCAAGAGAGAAGGTCCAACTATTGTTGGAAAGGTTTTCAACAGTTAGAGTTCCTTTAGATTAGCCAAACTAGTCAAAAATAATCCCACCATATTTCACTTAATGGATGACTCCTTCCATCTAAAGGTAAAATAAAGATGCGAGTTTACAATTATAAGTATCCTTAAAGAGAGGTATTTTGTAATTCTTTTATCAGTATTATGCAAATCCTTCCAAACAATATAAATCTCACCCTTACTAAAATGAAAGATAAAGCTATAATTTTTAGAGCAGCAACTAGAAAAATTTTTCAGAATTATAAAGTCTCTAGCTACATTTATTATTACATTTAACATTTAAGTGTAAAGATTTGATAGAACAAAGCCACCAAGATGTTAAGGTTTAGTGGTAGTATGCTAAGATATTGTGTGAAAATTACTATTACGACTAGAAAGAAGAAGTTAGTTTACTATGGAAGAGATGTTCTTTCTCAAACCTTAGGAGGAGAAGACATCTTGAATAAATAAATAAACTCCAAATGGTGCTTCCAGTTAACTGAAATATACAAGAAAAAGATATATTTCTTTTATTCCACCCACTTAAATTTTCCTTATTCCTCTCAAGGGTATAAGGAAAATTACAAGCAATAATTCTAAAGGTAAAAATCATAATGCCAACATATTTCTAAGAAAAAGTCTTCTCAAGAAAGCCATTAGAGTCACATATCTATTGCTACTCAAAATAGGGATCTGTTTATATAAGAAATATAATATTTTATAATAATTTATTTAATATTAGTTACTTTCTAAAAATTAGTAAGACTTTGAGATAATACATAAGTATAAGAGGACGAAGCTCTCCAGAACACTAACATTTCATCTACATGGATGAGGTGATTCATATAACATGAGAAATCATAATTTTTTAGGATTCCACTATTGAACCTGTATACACAAGAAAATTTCCATAACGATAATAAAATAATAAGGAGAAATAGTTGTTCCCTTCCTTAAACATGAAGTGGAAGAAAATAAGTCATCAATTTTGGCATCATTAGTGTTGGCATCAATTTTTTATATCATGACGTACAGGATGTTTATACAGATGATTCAGAATTATTCATTATTTATTCATTATTTCCCATAGCTCTAGACGTCCATGTAGACCCTCTGGTATGTGTTCAGGGCAAAAAACTAGAGCTGGCAACGATTTGGCTTTGTCTGAGAGAGCTGATCCCTGAATATTTACCCTTACAGTTTAGATATAAAATTATACTTTAATTATTTATAATATGGTATACTTCGCAAGTATACGTATCATTTATCAAGTAATATCGGACTTTTTGATTAAGCCCCGAGATATTGAACCCACATGGAAATGTCTAAAATTTTAAAGAAATAAGAAAAATAACTCTTACTTTTTTAAAATGATTTTTAAAAGTACGTTTGAAGATATAAAGTTTTACAAATTTATTTTTGGTATTTTCTGAATAAAAAGTAAAGAAAATAACTAAAGTTAACACAACTATAAATATTATGAAAGCAAATGAGAATAAAATATCTTTTTCCTCTTTCAATGAATTAGTAATAATTATGGAATTTCATTGTGGAAGTATCTAAAATGTGTTGTGCTAAATAGAAGCACTTAAATTCTTTACCCTTACTTGGTTCTATAAATAACATTGGTTAATTTGATGTTTTGAAATCATGTAGATGGGTTAGGCAAGGAAGATAGTAGCTCTCACTCTAGAGTTCCCTTGATTCCCTCCACCTAGGGGCTAACATCACATAGAAAAATTTTTCAGATCAAACCAAATTAGGGGGCTTTAGTGATGACATATATGCCTTCTCATTCTCAATTTTCATAATTTGGTCATGATGACCCTAATTATGTTTAAGATAAGCATTTAAATGGGTCATTCTCTTATTTGATGGAGGTGTTGGTGAGTGATGAGCTCACCTATCTTCACTCCAAATTTCATGAAGGAATGACACATAAACTTTCCATTCCCTCTCTCTCATGGTTTGGATATGATGAACCTAACCATGGTGAAGATTTGGCATGTAATTTTTGGCCTCCTTCCATTGGTTAGCTCATAAGGTGGAGAAGAGCTTAAGATAGGCTAGATAGACCTTCCCTATATACTTCTTGCGGATCATTTAATAAGTTTGTGGAGAGGATGACACATGGGTCCTCTCTTTCCTCACTTCCATGGAATGTAAAGATGAAGCCAATTATGATGGGGAGAATGGCATGGATAAGCTTCTTTCTTCATTGGATTAGGAGGGAGGTGAGTGATGACTTTTCCTCGTCCTTATTCAAAAATTCATGAGGGAATAACACCTCATTATTCCCTTCATGATGAGATCATAATGATTTTTTTTTTGTCTTTTGTAAAAGGAGTGACACATATCCCTCTTCATTTTATTTTTTATGATTTGATCATAATAACCATAATTATTTGTGAGATAAGGTTTTAGATGATTTTTTTCTCTCACTGGATTGTTCATCAAGTGGATATAGCTCATGGATTAAACTCCCCCATATAAACTCACTGGCCATTTAATGAATTTGGGATGAGATGACACATATGCCTTCTCATTCCCAATTTTCATCATTTGGTCATGATGACCATAATTATGCGTGCAATAAGGTTTTGGATGGGTCCTTCTATTATTGGATGGAGGTGGTGGTGAGTGATGAGCTCACCATGTCTTCCTTCCATGTTTCATGAAGGAATGACACATCATTTCCCCCTTCATGATAGCTTCACGATGATTTTTTATCTTTTGTTAAGGATGACGTGTCATGGGTCATAATAGGTTTTATGGGTGTGACCCTACATATGTCAAATTAATTTTGAAAATTATTTATGGATTTTAGATTTCATATGTGATGTCATCCAAGTGATGTCATGTGTGATGTCATATGTGATGTCATGTGTTATGTCATATGTGATGTCATGTGTGATGTCATGTGTGATGTCATGTGTGATGTCATATGTGATGTCACGTGTGAGGTTATGTGTGAAGTCATATGTGATTTCACGTGTGATGTTATGTGTGATGTCATATGTGATTTCATATGTGATGTCATTCATTTTATTTTAGGGTTATGTGATTATAATTTCATTTTAAATTAATTATGTAATTAATTAAAAATGTATAACATTATAATATTAACCCATAAATTGGTCAAAAAGATTTTGGGTTTTGACCATTTGATTAAATTTATTAATTTGGTTCAAAATTGACTATTTTGACCCAATTTGACCAAAGTCGACCAAAGTTGACCAAGGTTGACCAGGTTTGACTAAGGTTGACCATGATTGACCAGGGTTGACCAAAGTTGACCAAGGTTGACCAAAGTTGACCAAGGTTGACCAAAGTTGACCATGGTTGACTATGGTTGACCAAGTTTGACCAAAGTTGACCAAGTTTGACCAAGGTTAACCAAGTTTAACTAAAGTGGACATAGGTTGACCACGTTTGACCAAAGTTGACCACGGTTGACTATGTTTGAACAAGGTTGACCATGGTTGACCAAAGTTGACTAAGGTTAACCAAAGTTAACCATGGTTGACCAGGATTGACCAATTTAGGTCCAATGTTGAGCTATGGGTTGATCATTTTAACAAAATTTGACCATCTTAGGTCAATGGTTGACCAGATGGTTAATGTGGTGGTCTTTAGGTCATTGATTGACCATTTTGACTAAGTTTGACCATTAATATCTTTGGTTTGACCATAGGGTCAATTTGGCGGTCATTAGGTCCTAGATTGATCATTTTGATCAAATTTGACCATCTTAGGTCAAGGGTTGACCAAATTAGGGATTGTCTTTGCTGGTCTGATCATTTTAGGATGTCATGTTGGTTTGATCCAAAAAAAGTTATATTGAGGTCAATCCAATTTTTAGGGTTTTAAGAAATCCCTATGAGTTTAAAGGGTTTAATATTGGTAAACCTCCTCCTAGGATGTATTTAATGACCATTGTGATCATTAGGTCTGTAAAGAGATGTTTAAGGATCTTGAGCCAATGAAGATGGCTTAAGATATTTTTTGTCTGTGAGTGTCAATTTGGATCCTCATAAAAGTGAGGTGAACTGCTTCATCAAACTTCATGAAGGTAAAATCCCTAAAAAAATTGCTTTCTATCTTCTTTCGAAGATCCCCTTAGCTAGGGATGATAGAGATTTAAGGATCTAGGTTTTCTGTTAGAGGAAATGCCCCGTAAGTTAAGAAGATTTGGCTACTTCTAAATCCCTATGAATCTTGAGTGATTCCTCTACAGCTGAGCACATAAACCCTTCGGTTGAGAACTTAGTAATCCCATGGCTATTTCAGTGGCTTCATCTCTTGATGAATAAGATGAAGCCAACCTAATCTAAAGGATGGGAAACCCTTTGTTTCTTATTCTCTAGATCATGCAAGCTATGTCCATGAGAGGAGCTTTCACTTAATGAAGGCAAAATCTCATGGAAAAGTTTTTTACATTCTGCCAGATAGTTAGAGTTTTATTACGATGAGTAACAAATAGGTAGTTGATGCGGCTATGACCTTAATACTAGTGTACATATTGCTTTTGTAATAAGGGAATTTTTTAGTCCAAGTTGTCGAACCCAGAGGGTGTGAGGGGTTAAAGTCATAGGAAAGGTTTTAGCTTACTAAAATTGATCTTAGCTTGGAAGTAAAGATAGTTTAAGTTATGGTAATGGTTTAATCTAAAAAAAAATCATACTAAATATATTTAAATTGGTGAAAATCAAGTGATAAAACTACCCCCCTTTGTAATGATATAAGTGGTGTGTAGGAATCAAATACTTTGATTGAATGTGTAGCTACTGACAAATAGAAGCAACTCTCTTCTTAACACTCACTTGAGCGCATTAAAAAGCTTGATTAAAATGGTTTTAATTCCTTAAACCGCAATTTGAACCCATAAAAAATTATTTCATTATTTATCAGCATCGCCCTATAGTTTACTTTTGCTTCACCCTATAGTTAAATGTGAATATTCGAACTATTCTTCCATAGCTCTGTCGAGTCATGATGGATCACAACACAGTTAACTAATCATTTGGCCATAATGAAAAGTAAATTAAGCTTTGAAGAATACTCATCACATTAAAAACTACAAACCAATTTCAAAAGCATTTTGCTATTCCAACACAACCAACATAATCATCACAAAGGAAAAGATGAAAATAACTACTCACAAAGCATTGAGAAGTTGCCACAATGCTTCTTTGAAATCAAGCAAATCCACTAGAATTATATTTACAGAAAAATTAAAATACAAAAGAGTACACAATACTTGGCCTTTTTCCTTTACAATGTGTTGAAAATTCCTCCCCAAAGGATCTCTCAATCCTTGCTGCTTTGATGAATATATTCTTCATAATGTAACTCACTATTCTCAACATATCAAAGTAAAATCACTAAATCTTCCTATAATCACCCTACCTTCTATCCTCTAGAAGCCACCTTTAGGACTTAGCTAAAATCCTTTTGAAAGACCTCCACTTCATATCCAAATAACTTCCCATTAAGTGGGGATAAACTTGCTGAAAAACTGCTCAGCAGTTGCTAGCACCTAGGCGCCATCCTATCTATCTGTAGGGTGCACACTGGTGCCTAGGTGCCCAAGTAAGTGGTGCCAAGGTTTAACACTGGTGCCTCCACTTCACTCCAATTCTTCTCCACTTTGTTACGCTTCTACTATATGTTGTACATATAAGTAAAATATAAAAATTTCTTTCTTTAAAGTGTAATTTTATCCATAAAAATATACAAATTATAAAGAAAATTAAGCGAGATTTCCTACATATCAAAATCCCCCAAACATAAATGTTACTTGTCCTCAAGTAAAATTAGATTTTTAAAACCGAATCTATTAATTTGAGCAAGTGGGTTTCATTAAAATTATCAGCAATTTTGCCTCAATAAATTTATAATGTAAATTTAGATTAACTCTAGCAAATAAGTCTAACCCTAGGATATAAGAAACCTTTCATCTAACTAGGAAAACTTGATGTTCTATTCAATTCACAAAGAAGCTAATAATTGTTAATTAAAGTACTTTAGATGGTGGAAAAACAGAATTTGAGCTCTTCATTTAAAAAAAAAAATAACTTACACATTTACTTTGAATATACATAAGCTTAAGAATGTAATTATGTTTTAACTTTTAAAAAAAATCAATGAAAGAAATTTTTGATAAGTCTTCTCCTCAAGCTTCTATTCCCTCAATATTATTATTATTATTATTATTATTATTATTATTATTATTATTATTATTATTATTATTATTATTAGTATCATTTTAATCACTTTAGTTTTTCTTTCTTTTATTTATTTTTTCTTTCCTTAGCATTTATCTTTCAATCTTTAACATTACTTTAGGAGGATTACTATATCTGGATAGACATTTAATAGTATTGAATCCCATTATCAACATCCTAAATTGAAACATTTCACACTCCACTTTTTAAAAATTTTTCAAAATTGATATGTAATAATTCAAACTTATATTTTGAATAGATGCTCAATTCTTATAAAGTCTATATCTAAGGATACCTAGTTTAACAAATGTATAACTCCTTGCAAAAATAAATAGTGAACACATTTTTCTACAAGTTAGACTACAAGTTCTTTATATACTAGTCTAGACTTATTTGCACAAAATTTAAAATAACGATAATATATTTTTCCTTTCTCAAATTTATAAAAAATTAAAATTAACACCACATACCTCA
Source organism: Papilionanthe hookeriana x Papilionanthe teres (assembly GCA_022702705.1). Classification (NCBI taxonomy): domain Eukaryota; kingdom Viridiplantae; phylum Streptophyta; class Magnoliopsida; order Asparagales; family Orchidaceae; genus Papilionanthe; species Papilionanthe hookeriana x Papilionanthe teres. The sequence goes on along the minus strand of CM040427.1, from coordinate 111,547,071 downwards.
AATTTCTTTTAAATCATAACAATTTGATATGCAGGTAATTGAGGACAAATAAATTTATGCATTTAAATTTTTTCTCGCCCAACTCCCCCCCCCCTCCCTCACCCAAACTTGATTTTTAACATATATAGCAATGTAAAAGATGAATATAAGAAGGGAGAGAATAACTCTAGAATACCTTCTGCCACATCTGTCTTTCCTAAAAATTTACAGGTATAAAATTAAAAAAACAAGTATGCAATAGTAGATAATTTACAGCTAAGCAGGGTTAACTTGAAAATTACATCAGAAAGGTTAAAATATTACAACAGATAAGTACATAATTTATTCCAAAACAACAATAAATACTAATTCAGAGAGTATATCCTTAATGACAACAACAAGCAATAAAAGTCTAGTAAATCAGAGGAATCTAAATAATACATAAATTGAGCATCACAAGGAAAGTAAAGAAAAACTAGTACAAGTACATCCACATCAGAATAAAAATAAACAACTCTTCATTCTTATCATCATCACCACCATCAACATCATCTCCTTCATCTTCTTTTTCCTCGGAATTCTCCTCCATCGGCATGCTACGCTTGTATATCTGTTAAGGAGGACAGACTTTGAACTCCACTAAGTTCTCACCTCCTATCCATAGATTCTTTCTATACATCTCCACTTGTGGTGCATGAAAACAGGCTTCATGATCGTATTGGCAGTTATTTTGCCATTCAATATGGTCCAAGTGGCTAACAAAGTCATATAATCCAGTCTTAATAATAGAGATATAATCCTCCATCATCCTCAATTTCTCTTATATTAAAGCTATGCTCGTGGAGGGTCGAGGTTGAGAATATGAGGTGGAAGGCTGAGAGGAACTCGCTCCACACCCAAAAGTAGCATGCTTACTATATAATCTCACATTAGCCTTACCAATAGGCATCAATTGACGAAGCAGCTCCTCCCACCCCTCAAAAGAAACTTATGAATGCTGACAAAGGGTAAAAATAGTGGAAGGGTGTCTGAGCCCTAAAGTAAATCCTCCATTTGTAACATTAATGATGGAATGATAAATAAAAATTCCTTTATCTACAGATTGCATGGTTTGGATATTCAAATTGAGAGTGGCTCTCTCTCTTATATCCTCACTCAAATTGGTGGAAGGTAAGATCTTGGCCAAAATAAATTAGTGTCAAGCTTTGGAAGGTTCACTGCGTTTGGAAGAAGAAACATTGACTTTATGGTCATTCCTCGCCTTCGAAGTCCCTTCCCCATTAGTTAAAAATCCAATAATCTCATCTAATTCTGAATCAATAGGGACAAAGGAGGAGTAGAAACTCTCGGAGACATCTTCCAATGAAAATAGTGCATTAATGTGAAACAGAAAGATATCCACCTGCTCTCCGTCACGAACACCGAATCATCTGAGGCATCTGGGAGGTTAGCGTAAAGTTCCCTAACATGAGAAATCACTGCTAAAACACTAGTGTAGCAAAAAGCCTCCCAATGAAGGGCCACAATAACATAGAAATGCAACGTCAAGGAATATATTTTACCTCCTAGAAGCAAATTACACTCACTAAGGCTTCACAAATTGAACTATAGTGGAAGGTAAATGAAAGCCTTAAGTATCAGCTCTCAATCTTCTGAGAAGAGTCAGGGAGGAGGTTTTGCGAAATTGACCTGAACTGATGCAGTTCAAGCATTTTACTTGAGAAGGTAGATGTAGTGCCTAGGCGCCATGATAGTGGTGCCCAGGCACTGCCTGGCACGATAGTGTAGTGCCTTGGTGCAAGTTTTATTGGCACCTAGGCGCCAATTCAACGCCTATCACTTTGATGCCAGAGGCACCGGGGCTTACGTGCACCATCCAAATATGGTCCCGTTCATTTAAATTAAATTTTTGATCCTCCCCAAGTCCTTAATCACACCAATAAACAAACAAACACTAAAGATAAATAGGGATCGCTCTTCCTCCTTCTCATCACATCTCTCTTCTTAACTTTCTCATCTCCAACGGAGTTACCTTTCATTTAGCTGCCAGATGCTTATAGATAATATTATAAGGTCAATCCATTGGACAAGATTGTTCTTGTTATACTAGCTTATGTATTGCCAACCTCTATATTTCCTTGTCCTTTAAAGTATACACCACTAACAATTCAAATGAAAAGATCCTCCACAAGCTCCTCTAATAGCTAGTTTATGGAACCACTAGGATGGAGGAACAAGGTCAAAAATATGAAATAATGAACCGAGATGACATGTCTTGTGTAAAAACTCAACATGTCTCCAATAAATATTTAAGTTTGATTGAGAACTAAGATTTAGAGGATAAGGTTAATCCTACTACTTCCAAAAAAACATATAAAAGTTCAATCAAAAGGAGAAGACTAAGAAATTGTCTCTTTCAACTCACACTGAAAACAAACAATCCACTCACAATCCTAAACTTCAACACATAAATAAAATTACAGTATTTGGGTTGCCTCCCAAGAAGTGCTTAGTTTGATGTCATAAGCCCGACGAATCCAAATATTTACTTAGATTGATCCAACATTAAGAACTCATTAACCACAGAACATTCACTAACTAGGTAGGGTATAAGTCTTTGCCCGTTATCTTTGAATACCTTACCACTCCTAAAATATTTAATATCAATTGCACCAAAAGGATAAAATTTAACTAAAGTAAATGGCCCTAACAACATGGACTTCAGTTTTTCATGAAATAATTTCAATCTTGTATTTTATAAAAAAACTTTCTGTTCAGGCTCAAAATCTTTCATAAGAATCTTTCGTTCATGCCACTTTTAATTTTTTTTTTCTTATAAATTCTCGCATTATCATAAGATTCTTGTCTAATTTCTGTGAGTTCGTTTAATTGCAGTAAGCTCTTCTCACCCGCATCCTTCATATTGTAGTTGAATTCTCTAACGGCCCAATAAGTTTTATATTCTAATTCCACAAGTAAGTGACATGGTTTGCCTAATATGAGCGTATATGCAGACATTCCTATAAAAGTTTTATAAGCAATCCTATAGACTCATAGTGCATCATCTAATCTCAAAGAACATTCCTTCTTACTATGATTGACTATTTTTTTCTAAAGTTATTTTGATTTCCCTATTAGATACTTCTGCTAAACCACTCATTTGAGGATGATTTCTTGTCCTTAATTCCATATTTATTACCTATTGTCACAATTTTTTTATTCCTAAAAAGGCTCCCCATCACTAATGATTACTCTAGGCATACCAAATCTACTAAATATATTCTTCTTTAAGAATTTAACTACACATTGATAATCAAAATTTGGAAGAGCTATTTGCTCAATCCATTTTGAGACATATTCCACAACTATCAGAATATATAAATTTCCTAACGTTGGTACAATAAGACCCATAAAATCTAAACTCCAAACATTAAAAACCTCAATCCATGGGGCATTTTATCACGCTTAGAAATATTGCCTACTCTCTAGCATCTATCACAAGTTTATATATATGTATTCACATCCCTAAATAGGTCAATAAAATCTAGATTGCAAAATCTTAAAAGTTGTTCTTTCAACTCCAAAATGTCCCCAAAATTCTGAAGTGTGACATTTCTTAAAAATTTCTACACATCTTCTAATCACTTGATCCTTACATTTTATATACTGGTATGGGTGTCCCAAAAGTAATATCTGGCATCGTAGATGAACATTTTTCGTTGATGGTATGTTAGTCATGTTGAGATCACATTTTGTTAAGGTATAGTCTTTCTTTAAGAGCCTAGGATATAGCCTTAGGATTTTTTGGTGACTATCTTAAAAGACTGGCAATGGAACTCTCCCCACTGGAAATTCTAAATGTTTCTTTGCTTCACTTGGAGTTTCATATGCTTACTACCAACCTCTAGCACGTAGTGGGATGGAGACATGCAGAAGAAAACTCAAGAGGACTCCTCTATAGGATGGTCAAGGATTAGGACTAAACCTGGGTGGTCTGGTATGGTCTGGGGTAGGCTTACACACACACACTTGAACCTTACACTTACACTCACAACTCATACCCCTAAACCAAACATGCCTAACCTTGGTCCCTACCCTTTTGGGAACTCACGTTGTGGTGCCCCAAGCTCTATGCGCTAGGCTAAGGTTTGGTTAGGACCAGCACATGGAGGATCCAAAATAGGATTTTCCTTACTCAATGGCTCAAATGGGTTAACCTCATGATTGACATCCCCAACTAATTCCAATTTCATCAATTTCCTAATATTGATCCTTTTAGCTCAAAATCCCACCAAATTACAAAAATACCTCTAAACCCTAAATGTTTCCAAAATTCTCAAATTTCCTTTAAAAATAATCATTTCAAAACATTCCAAACATCTTAAATTGATCATAACACCTCAAAATTCCCAAATCCCCAAAATACCCCTAAAATCTCCAAAATTACTTAAATACCCCTCAAATTCCAAGAATTTCAAAATTTCCAAAATCAATTCGAACCACTTCTTTGGGCCAATTTGACCAAATTGACCAATTTTGACCAAAATCCCAAAATTGTCTTTAAAGGCCTAAAATACCAAAATCACTCCCAATTTCCATCAAATTGACTTCAATCTCCCTCAATTTCAATCCCAAACTCAAATTCATCATCCCCAATCCCATTCCAAACTAATCCAAGTTCAATTGAACTCAATTTCAAGATCAATTTCAAGCCTAATCCAAAATCCCCAATTTTGACCATATCTTCAAATTACCCTAAATTGAACATTATAACATATGCAATTTCCCTAAATTTGAATTCTAAGAACTTCATAACATTCCCCTAAACCAAATTGAGCCACTAATTGACTCAAATTGGAACTCAATCATCATTGAAATCTAACCTAAGTCAAAATCCCCAATTTTTTTCCCAAATTAGTCATATGCCCAAATCTCATCAAATTGAACCTTCTAACTCAAAAATTTCTACACAATTAATATCAAAACTCTTCATGACATTCTCCTAAACTATTTTGAACATTCAATTGATCCTCAACTCAATCCTAACCCAATTCAAACCCAAGCTTAGCCCAAATGCCCCAAAATTACCCATGAGCCAAATTCTTCTAAATTGACCTTCCAAATCAATTCAAAATCACTCAAATCCTCTTCCAAACTCCTCATGACAATCATCCACATAAAATTGAACAATTAATTGGGCTATACCTAAGCCTTAGCCAAACCCAAAACCCAAATTCAAACCAAAACCCTAATTCTGGATCCAAAACCTAAAGTCAACCAAACCAAGCTATGGTCACCATGACCAACTTCTAAACCCTAAGGACCAGCCTAAACTCATCTAGCCCAACCTATATGGGCCATGGACTAAGGTCCCCTACATTAGGAATCTCTTCCCTTTTATGGCTAAACCAAGTTGATCCATGCCACCAGCCATTAAGCCACCAAACTATCACCATTAAACTTCCCCTTTGGCTCCTCTGACCCAGCTAACAAACTCCCTTGTTCTTTTCGGCCGGCCTAGTAGCCGAAAAACCCCAAAACTGAGAGCAAAACCAAAAATTGAAACTCCCTTAGCCGGCTCACCCTGACTGGCCACTGGAATATTTCTTCCCGCCACCTAAGCAGCTGATTGCACCCAAATTGAAGAAAAGGTAGCCACTCATTCCCTGCCTATTTAGCCACTACCCTGTCATGTCTGAGTAAGGAGAGTGCACTGAACGTAGAGGAAACTCTGCCCAATTGCTCCCAGAGTTTCTCCCAAGCTTCCTAAGCCCAATCCAGCTATCCTTCAGCTCTAATTCCTACTTCCTGAGCTCAATTTCAGAGTTCAAAATCAGGCAAGAAACAGGAAACTTCACCACACCCCACCAAATCTTAAATTGATTGTTCTCTGAGCTTCCCTAAAACTAAAGAGGAAGCATTCAACTAAATGCCAAATCTCCCTACACCTCTACACTAGACTTTCTATGCAGACTCTCCACCTGTTGGAGGAGTTATGAACCATACAATGCACTAGGCCAAACCAACATTTCCAGGATGTTCGTCAAGTCCCAACAAAGATTCTACAAGCACCTGATTGAGGCCACACCTCTCAGGTAAAGGTATACACCATTTTCCCCCAAATCAAGCTCAATTTAGTCTTCTATGAAGTATATCTTAATTTCATAGTTGATAAAGCATATGGATTTGTTCATCTGAATTAGATGAATCTATAGGGAAAAACCCAAAGTATTTGGTTGAGTCTAGGAAAAGAACTTTGGGTATTAATGTGAATGGCTCACGGGTTACACCAATTAGGGACGAAGACTCGTGTATTAGATGGATGGACTAGATCAAGTCGGACGGGACGATGGAGTGTTACCGCAGAGCTGACACAGATGGCAACGTCAAATGGGAGTGCACCGCGTGACCTTTCGGAGCTGCCAAGGAGGGACGTGGCATCAAGGTATTTAAGTGAGAAAATATGGGTATTTTCTATTTATTTAATTCACAAAACTTTAAAAATGCATATATTGGTGTAGATAAATCTTAAAAATAAAAGAAAAATACCATGTTGCTCAGTGAACAGAGGAAAACATTGTGGAAATAAAATTGGAGTTATTTGACTTATATTTATTTTTAAATTAAATAAATACGTAAAATTTGTTTAAATCGTAACTCATCACAAACATTTCACAGGGCATGAGGTTTTGAGGGCTTATAGGCTCTATTGTTAGGGATCATCTCTGATTTTTCCAAGGTCAGAGGACATTTCTAGCCAAAGATCTTTCATTTTCAAGTTAGTCCCGTCTACTTTGGTTTAAAAATTATAAAAATTAAAATATAATTCAGAAGAATACAAAAATTTTTTTGTAGGTTCAATGTGGATAGAGGAACCTAGGGAAAATATAAAATTGATTTAAATAATTAAAAATGACAATCATGGTAATTAATTCACTAAAAACATTAAATAATTAAATAATTAAAATATAATTAGAAAAATCATAAAAATTATTCCACACTGTAAATAATAATCATATTAACTCTCCATGAAAATTTGAATTCAATTTGAATTAATTTAATTACTAATATGGATTTTCTAAGTAAAATGACAATTTTTGGCATTAAAATAATTATAATAATTAAAATATAATTAAGAAAATTATTAAAATTAGTTTTGGGAGTTTCTAGTAACCAGAGAAACTTAGTAAAAATAAAGTTGAAATTAAAATAGACATTTCATTTTTAAGTTATATTTTGAATTTTAAATAATTAAAAATAATTAACAATAACTCAAAATAATTAAAAATAATGAAAATTAAAAAATATGAAAATCCACTAAAATATCACATTTAGTTTTCTGATCACTTGGGAATAATTAAAATATTTTTCCTAATTTTTTAAAAATAATTATTGAGTTTTTAAAGGCTGAAAATGATATTTCCCTAATTTTGCACTAATATAATTATAATAAATAAAATAAAATTAATAAAACTATTAAATTTACTTCTTTGGGTTCCACAAACTTCGAGAAATTTAAGAAAAATATAAGCCTTAATTTTTCACTTAAATAATATATTATATTGAATATATACGAAAAATCTACATATAATTATGATAATTAAAATAAAAGTCTAAAAATCATGAAATTGCCCTAGATGGTCCACTAACCAAGTGGAACCTCCAATAATTTTTCTAAGGAAAAGTAATTTATTTTGGCTAAGTTAATAAATTAATATAGAAAATGCTAATTTTTTCATTAAAATAATTATTAAAATAAAATAAAAATTAAAAAATCACATTTTCTCTACTGATATTTTAATTGACCCATGAGCGGGGTAACATAATAATTTCAAGGTCATTTGAGTTAAATTTAATTAATTATGAAGTGATAGGCCTTACAACGGTAAAATGGTAATTATGGAATTTGACCATTAAATTAATATTTAGGTTTAATCAAACTGGTAAATGGGTAAAAAATTATTCTAATTAACCTTGTTGAATGATGGAAACATAAGGGATTAAAGGAAGAATCCAATCTCACCTCTTCACACAATAAGGACATAATTGTAATTTCTCTTAATTATCATAAATTGGAAGTTAAATGAATTAAATGATTCTAAGCTGAGGGGTTTTGATTTTGGAAGATAATAACTCACTAATTTGAGAACCCTAGCTAATGGTTTGATGATAATACAATCATCAATAAAGATCAAATGATATTTATTTACAAATTTACTGTCAGTCGTTAAAATTCAGGAAGGTTGGTGTTTTTAAAAAAAGGCTTAGAATATAATTTTATAAAGTAGAAATTTGATTTAATTTAGTATATATATGGATTTTTGAAAGTAACATTTTAATTTCAAAGAATATGAAATCATCTGATCTCATATAAACAATATTTTAAATAATCAAGCATTTCACCACAAGACATATATTTATCCCAAAGAATGAGTATATGACTTGAGGTGAAGCTTGATCAAATAAACTAAAGAGTTTATATCATCTGTTTGATCTGCGAACAATTTTGACTGACAATTTTCCCTATTTATACGAAGGAATTAGATAAGGTTTATATTAATCTGGGGTCTTTATGTTTACTATAAGGCAAGCCCCTATAGTTAATTACATCTTAAATAACGGAAGTCACCTAAGAAAACTCTCTATATAGATCGGGAAATTTTTATATTCATGACTTCCAAAGGTAAGATTTTCAAATAAAATGTGATAGTCGGAAATTTAATAGGTGAATTGCTCAAGTTTTTGGAACATTTTATTTTATCAGAAATTGAAGGAGAGAAGACTAGGAGAAGGACATAGATTCAAAGAAAATCTTGATGTCTTCCCTAACTATCCTATATTTTGGCTTTGATTTAGGACATTTATTTAGTATTTCATCCTGTCAATTTTTTTATTTAGGAACATTCACTTGATACCGATCATGTGAATGACCTGGAAGATAAGAGACTTTACGTTATACCCGATGACAACCTGGGAATCCCAAAGTGAGTTAGGGCTTATGTTACACAACAGGGCTCTGCAAAGGCCTAATGAAAAGGTGAAGATTTATACTGCACTAGGCAAGCTACCTCGAAGTCCTATGGTATGTTGTTTAGACTAAAGGATGGTATTGCTGATGTAGACAAAAGTTTTGTTGTTGAGGATGACCGTGTTGCCCAGTATGCATGCTCCAAACTCCTCGACGCAGTAGGTTTAGTTTAAAGAAGTGTCAATTGAGGAGAAGAGAGAAGTGTCATGTTTTGAAAATAATTAAATTGAGGTGTCTTAATACTTTATTAGGGGAAACACTAAAGTTGATAATAGAAACACCGGTTTAGATCGCACGGTTCCATCATCCCGGCACCACTATTTTCATTGGATTATCACATTCCAAATGAATTTACTAAACTCAAATTAATGAGTTCCATACGTTCATTTAGACCGTGGGAAAACCCTATTAGCAAAACGTGGGTTACCTCCTCTAAGGAATTCCCGATCATCCAACGAGACGTTTTAATTTAGTTGTAATTGTGTTTTTTTTTATTTTGTTTGTGATTAAATTTTGAGTTGTTTTATATTTTGAATATTGTGGCAATAGATTTTATTTTATTGTGATTTCTTAATTTTAATTTTGGTCTCAGTTTTGTGACTATCCTAAAAGTTTCAGTTTTCATGCAGGGTGACATTATTTTTTAGCATGCAAGTATGCAAGAAAATAAAGTATAGTGGAGTGCATGTAAGTAGATTGTATTAAAATAAAAGCATACCTGGTAGGTCTTTCTGTCCTCTCCACCTGAAACTTTATTATTCTTGCAATAGACATTTATAATTTGTAGAGAAGTAAAACCTATGAATATGTTCGTCATAAGCTTAGAAAGTCCTAGGTCATAAACTCGGAGGGTCCTATTCATTTATTTGAGAGATATTTTTCATTTAATAAATATAATGGGTGCAATAGTCCTACAAGGTGTCCAGAAGATTTGTGAAACGGTCCAGGAGAAACCTGGATATTTCACAATGCTTTTGAACTTCCTTGAGGTCCTTTTGGACTTATTATAGTTATTAAATGATTTATCTATTTCATACCCTTATGCTCAGTGAGCCAATGTTTTAATCATCTCTAAGAGTAGGTTAATTCATCATTTATTATTTAATTTAGGAATTATATCCCCAAAGGATAAGTTAAGATTTGGGTGTGTCAAAATACTCTAATTTTGATTATATTAACTTTTTTAAGCCTCTTTTTTAATTAAAGTTGATCAAGCCTAGTTCACTACTAAGCCCCTTAGAATTTTAGGTGACTATATTTTATGGCTTTAAGGACAATTGAATTTTATGTGGTGAGAATTTCCATCAAAAGATCATAGTACTACATTGAACACCAAGTAAAGGGGTCAGACTGGTGGTTTATTAATTTCTAAGATCAAGCCCCTTAAGATTCTTTTTAATTGGATTTTTCTTTCAAATTATAATAATTAATGAAATATATATGTTTAATGTTGATGTGAAAAAAATACAGTGAGTTTCTACCATCCATTCTTAATGTTTCAACCATTCAGATTAACTTATTAAAATCAAAATTTACCCATTTTTCCCTCTTGAATTTAAGCCTAAATATTAATTAAGGCTAAGTATCCAAAATTATCTTTTTGCCCTTAAGGTCCTGTCACCTCATAATTCATCAAATTTAATTCAATTGACTTTAGAATTTTTATCCTACCTTACTAATAAGTTGATTAAAACAACAGAGGAGAAAATGTAATTTTTCAAAATTCAATTTAATTTATATATTTATTTTCATGCAAAAATATGATTTTCAGTGAAAAATCAATAACTTGACCAAGACAATTCCTAATCCCTTAAAATTTTTATTAGAGGTAGCCCTAGATTAGAGAATCACTTGGACTAAATTTCATGATCTATTGAGTTTAAATTTAAATATTAAAATTATTTTAAATTCTAGAGTTTTAATTAATTATACAATATTTTAAAAGTTGAAAATTCAATTTTTATATTTGTCAAAAATCTCTCTTAGAATAGGGAACCCAGAGATACAAATTTCATATTTTTCTGATTTTTTTTAATTATTAGAATTAATTTAGTGGAAACATTAAGAATATTCATTTTTAGCCTCTTAAAAATTTATATTTTAATTTTAAAGCTTAGGAAAATTATGGGGATGGTTCCTAAGCAATTAGGAGACTAAAAGTAATAATTTGGTGTTTTTTAATATTTTTGTGATTTCTATTATTATTTAATTATTTAAATATTAAAATATGATTTAAAATGGAAATTTTATAAAAATTTCAATTTTATTTTTTAAAGAACCCTTTGATCACAGAGAACTTCCAAATCCATTCTTATAAAATTTTGACATGTATTTTAATCTTTAAAATTCATTTAAGTGCCAAAAAGGCCATTGAACTTAGAAAAATTATTTAACCTATTAGATTAATTCCAAATGATTTAAAAAATTTTAGGAAAGTTCCTCTGTCCCGGAAGCACAGTGGAGAGCAATTTTTATGTTATTTTGATTTTTTATTTTGTCCTAATTAATTAAAAATTTGTTTTAGGTCAAGTGGACAATCAGGCTTATTTTTATAATTTTAAATCATGGCAAAATTTTTCCTAGGACTCTCTGACCATAAAGAACCTACCATAATTTTTTGGGATTTTTCTAAGCAAAATGCTAATTACCACATTTAATTTATCAAATAATAGACGTAAACTTGAAAAATATGAATCTTTATCTAGGGATCTTCTCTGACTTTGAAAAAATCAGGGAAGATCCCACATGACAGAGGGAACATCCTACCAAAATTTCAAGCTATGGTGAAACTCCTACATGCATGGAGAATTAAAAGACTGAAAACAGTATTTAAATTATTAAAAATAAAATATGCATCAAAAATATTTTAAACCATTTCCACATTGTTCTCCTCTGTTCATTGAACACTAGGATATTTTTCTTTTATTTTTATGATTTTTCTAGGCCAATATATGAATTTTCTAAGCTCAGGTGATTTAAATAAATAAGAAAAATAAGATTTTCCTACTTAGGTGACTCAGCGCAACCTCAACCTACAACGGATCGAAACCCCACACAGTGGGCTCTCATTCGACGCCGCCAGCTAACTGGGATGCCACGCGGCCCGCGTCCCGTTCCATCTTCTCGTCCAGTGCGATTTGAACCGTCCAACGAAAACACGAGTGATGCAAAAGGCTGCCCATGTTCATCCCTAACAGGTGTGATCCCGTGACCGTCCGCACTAAAACCCAAATTTCTCAGCCTAGACTCAACCTAATCACCTCGGGTTTGATCCTATAGACTCGTCTAATCATGGAGAACATATCAATATGGCTAAGCATGGTTTAAATTAACCCTAATTACATGGAGAATTCAGAGAATCTCGGGAAGAAGAAGAGGTCAATACCTTAGCTCTGAGAAGTGAAGCTTCGATCAGAGATTCCGTACACCTTTGTTGGAGTCCCAGAAGCTCAGGGATGAAGCCTCTTGCCCTGGTGAATTGCCTAGGTATGAAAGTGACCAGACCCGATTTGGAGCTTTGATGAAAGTCTGGTGCAGAGGCCTTCTGTGATGGGGCTTTCAGTGGGGAACTTCTTCTCCTGGTGTGGGGATGGTGCGGGTGAGTTTAATTTGAGTTTGGTGATGTTTAGGGAGATGTCCTGCTTCTGACCTGAAATTGGACTTCAAAATTGAGCTGGGTCAGTGGGTTTAAGGGCAGGAATGCAGTGGGGATTGGCTCCTCTATGCTGTGGGAAGGTTCTGGAGTGATTTTGGCAGAGTTTTGTTAAGGTCTGGTTCAGCTCCTCTTTTGGTCGTGAAGGGTATTGGCTTAAATAGCCATGGTTGGGGTGGCTGCCAGGGCTTCAATTCAGGTGCAAAGAGCTGCCTAGGTGGAGTGTAGAGGAGCTCAAATGGATATTTTACACTGATTTGGCCATAGGGTGGAGTTTGGGTTTGTTTGGCTTGGAGGAAGCTCTTAGTTTTAGCATTTTCAGGTCACTAGGACGGTCGGCCAGGCTAGGGGAGCTGACTATGGGTCAGGTCAGCCAGTGGGGGAGTCTTAATGGTGATTAATTGGTTTGAGTAAGGTTTGGGGTGAAGCAAAGGAAGATTTAGCCACTTAAGGGAGGAAATCCCCTAAAATAGGGGACCTTTGGTCCATGGCTCACCTAGCTTGGGCTAGATGGATCTAGGGTAGTTCCTCGAGTTCAGTTAGTGGTTGTGGATGAGTTAGTTTGGTCACATTTGGGATAATTTGATTAAATTATTTCATAGGTTCATTTGGGACAATAAGGGTTCACATTGGGCTAACTTGGGTTTGAGCTTGGGTTGAGCCAAAATCAGTGAGCAAAATTGTGTAGATGATTGTAAAGAAGATTTTTCATGAAGACTTGGACTAGTTTTGAATTCAATTGAGGGGTTAATTTAGTGGGATTCTGGTTTAGAATTGAAATTTGGAAGAAATTGATTGTTATTATTCAATTTGGAGAATTCGGGTCACTTAGGCAAATTGGGGATTTTAGGTTTTAAGTGAAATTTAATTCAAATGTGGATTAAATTGGGCTTGGATTTGGTTTAGATTGGTAATGGAGATGTTTAATTAATGGTTGAAATTGAAATTGAGCAAGATTGGGATCAATTGTGTAGACATTGGGTTCAATTTGGGCACTTTTGGTTTAAATGGGTCAAATTGGGCTTTTGGTTAAATTGGGCTAAATTGACCAAATTGGGTCATGTGGTAGTTGAGAGAAATGAAATTGGGAATATTTGGGAGGTTTTGAAAATTTATGAGAATTTTTGGATTTTTTAGAATTTTGGGCTATGAGGGCCATTTTGGTCATTTTGGGGAAATTTTGGGTAGTTTTGGCTAATTTGGGTGGTAGGGAGTATTTTGGGAGGATTTATGGAAAATTGTGGGTAATTTGGGTAGTTTTGGAAAATTTGGAGGATTTTAGGATTTTGAGGGCATTTGGGTATTTTGGTTATTTTAGGTATTTTGGAGCAAAGGGGTTAGAAATTTGAAGTTTTGGGAAAATTGGGATTGGTTAAAAGTGAGTAATATGGAATTGTTTGGTTGAGCCATGGACCAAGGGTCACCCTCATTTGGTTTTCTATGTGTTGGTACTAGCCAAACCCTAGCCTGAGGCTAATGGCTTGGGAAAACCACTTACATGAGTTTCCAAAGAGTTAGGGGATCAAAAGGTGATGTGCTTTGTTTAGGGTTGTGAGTGTGTAGTGTGAGTGTGGTGTAAGCTCTAGACCTCCCAGGGTAGATCCTATGGCCTGACCACCTATAGGAGACTTCCCTTAGGCTTCCTTATGCTTGGTCTCTTCCTCCCAAAACTGGAGGTTAGGTCTTAAGTATATGAAAACTCCCAGTGAAGTAAGAAAAGTTTGAATTTCTATGGGGAGGGCCATGACTAGTCTTCTAAGAAAGTCACCAGGAGAGTCCTATGGCTAGACCCTAGGCTATTCTAAAGAAAGACTGGACCTCAATCAAAAGTGAGGTCAACATTTACTTATAATCTTTAAGGTCTTAGTAGTGAGCTAGGCTTAATCCAATTTTGATTAATGAGGTTTAAAAAAGAAAACATAATTGATTAAGAATATTTTGAAAGCACTACTGGCTCAAATTTAAATTAATTGGCTAAATTCTTTAACAAATCAATTTGCCCTTAAAGGGCCTTCACTCACATAATTTATAAATGAAATATCAAGTGATAGTTACCTCCCTCATGGGAAAATCAAAACATTAGTGTTCATTGAGTGCAGGATTAAGACATAACCATTAAACTTCAAACCATAATGGATGAACCATTTAGCAACATAACGAGTTCATAAGGACTCAGGACCTTGCAAAGGATTTTAAAAGTGGTTTAGGGTCATACCCGAACACTTTTATGATCTTTTGGATATCCTAAAGAACAACTGAACTTATTATGCTTTGCTCAAGAAGTTCATCCTATGAATAGGAATCCACCAATTTTTGTCCTAGGACTCAGTAGGCACCTTAAAACAATCTTGTATGCTTTCCTTCCACACAACATATTTTAATTCCTTACAAGATTATATATATATACACTACAAATACTGAAATTTCAGCTATAGTACGAGAAGAGGACTGGTACGCCTTTACAGTTTGTTTACAGTACTTTTCTTTACTGCACTTTACTATCTAGTACCTTCCATTATTCTGTAAATTATGTCACCTTGCATGTTAAACCAGAACCAAATCAAAACAAAATTTACAATAAAAAAAGTTTAAGATAACTCAAAAATTAATCACAAACAAAACAAAAGACCAAAAATTACAACTAAATTAATATACCCTCTTTGGATCATTCATATACCTAAAATATATAATAATTTTATGAACATTTTTATACTAATTTTTTTATGATAATGCACTTTAAAGGTATTTGTGTGTTTTTCTTTGATGATAATGCACTTAATATGTCAAAAAGAGTGAAAAATGATCAAATTTGGAGCAAAAATGAAGGTGTTAAAATGAAATGGGGCGCCTAAGCGCCCAGATCTGGCGCATAAGTGCCAGAAGATAGAGAAGTTTGTGCCTAAGTGCTAACAAATAGAGAAGGCTATGCCTAAGTGCCAAAACCTTGCACTTAAGTGCCACGTAATTACTTCGCAATTTTAAAGAGTTTTCGGTAAATTTTGAAGAGGTGTTTAAGGCATTCTTTTGTACAAACGTGGGTAACTGATCATGAGCGCCAAAAGAAATTCAAATTTCACTTGAAAGTATGCATCCCTTGGATAGATTAATTGAATATGGACACATTATTTTGAAGAGTCACCAAGTCACCTTTTGAGAAAATTTAAAAAGAAAAGATTTGAAGATGAAAAGGGAATTTGTTTAGAGTCCTTTCTAGAGTTCCTATAAAGAGTTTTAGAGAGTAGTTATAGTAAGAAGTTGTAGGATTCTTACTTAGGTTTCTTCACACTTTTCTCCTACCTAGTGAAAATTTTAAAAAGAAAAGATTTGAAGAAGAAAAGGGAGGTTTTTTTAGAGTCCTTTTAAGAGTTCCTGTAAAGAGTCTTAGAGAGTTGTTATAGTAAGAAGTTGTAGGATTTTTACTTTGGTTTCTTCATACTTTTCTCCTTCCTAGTGAAAGAGAAGGTGAATAGGGATTCCTAAGCAAAAATATATTGTGTAGAGAGATTTAAACTCTTTTGGGTTGGGTAATTAGTCCAAGGGAGTCTTTTAATTGAAAGGAAGAGATTCAAAGGTACTTCAAGTGTTTGGTGGAGAAGAACTTGAGATAAATTTTTATCTTTTTACTTCATTTGGTTTTAATTGAGACTTCATGTGTTTTCTACATGGTTTCTACTTTTATAACTACTTGTTGTTGTGTTTTCTTCATGGATTCTGAGTAGACTTTTTTATCTTTTTCTTTAAAATAAAAATTATTTAAGTGTTGAATGAAAGTTGTGGAAGTATTAATCTTTAATGTTAGAATAAGTTATGTTGATTTAATCATTGCACTTCATTTACTTCTTGATTTGACCAATTAAGATGTTAACATTTTTTAAGAGAACATGTATGATCCTAGTAGGTATTGTCTCAATTAACAATGGGTAGGAATCACATGAGATTGTTTGGATGAGAAAGTAATTCATATAATCTTATGTAAATAAATAGGGAAATATACATTGATAGGTGTAGAATTAGAGACTTTATGGTGACAAACTAAAGCCCCTAATTTGGCTTATTGATTTAGGTTTTGATACTAGAGTTAGCCCTCAGGTGGAGAAAAAGGAGGGAATTCTAGAGTAAGAGCTATTTTCTTCCATATCTAACCCATCTTCAAAACTATTCAAAATTTAAACTAGCCAATGTTCATTATAGCATCTCTAGCAAGGGTAAAGAATAAAATTGCTCATATTTGGCACAACACATTTTGAATATTTCCACGACAAAATTGTTGTACTTATTACTTATTGATGATAACGAAAAAATATTTTCATCTATACTTCTTTAATCTTACAAAAATGTCATTATAGTTAGTAAATTGTTTACTTTATTTTATAATTTCAGAAAATACCAAAAAGAATAGCATTTATAAAGTTATTGGATATCTAAAACTGTTTAATTAAGAGTCTTTTCTAAATAGAATTTATGATCTAAAAACTTTTTTATCTTTTAATATTCATAAATTTTCTCCGTGGGATCGATATTTCGTGGTTAATCAGAAAGTTCTATATTACTTGATAACGATACGTATACTTACATAAAATTCCTAAATTAAAATATCAATGTTGTATTCTTATTTACATCATAATCAAGTTATTGGCGATGTTGTAAAGAAGAACATTTTATATTAAAAATATAAGTTTAATTGGATTCCATAAGCATAATTTTATCAGTATTCATCTAGTAGTAGTGAAAATCAAGATCAATGATTGGGAATCCCTCGAAGGAGGTGACCTATGGCTGCTAACAAAATTTCCTCCAATCCAGATGAACATATTGAAATCATTCATTTGAGTTTTGAAAATTCATCTAGACTAAGTGAATTTGAAGAAAATAGTGGTGCCGGAATGAGGGAATCGTGAGATCCTAACCGGTGTCGCTCTAATCAACTTAAATTCCTCCTCTTAATTAGTCACTTAAATAATTAAGACAATTACACCAAAAATTGAACTTTAGACCCACTACTTCTCTCAACCTCTTCAATTTGACACTTCTAAACATAAACCCACTTCAACGAGGAACTTGGAGCAAACACCGTGGGCAGCACGATGAGGCATGCAGAAGAACATCTTCGAGAGAGCAAACTGGTTTACAACAGCAAACCTTCTTAGAAATAAATAACAAGCCACAGGACTTTGAGATAGTTCGTCTAGTACGACGTAAAACCTTAATTTATTTTTAAACTTTTGCACATCGTGTAATATAAACTGTAACCCATCTTAGGACTCCGAGGTTGTTGTTCGATACGACATAAATCCTTCTATCTTTCAGGCTATCTGCATGATCAGTACCATACAGATGTGAGCTCTAAATAATATAATTGGCAGGATGAAACATGAAATAATACCTCTTCTAAATTGAAGCCAAACCGTAGGATAGACTGGGAAGTCACCGAGATTCTTCTTGGATCTGTGACATCTTCTAATTTTCTTTCTTTGGATTCTGAAAATAATTATTCCAAATTTGTACCTTTCCCATTTGATATTTCCCACACACTACCATGAAAATCCTACCTTCTGAGTTCATGAAGGCAATATTTCTTAATTTATATCAAGAGTTTTCTTAGGTGACTTCGGTCAATTTAGATGCATTTAACTATAGGGGCTTGCCGTTATTAAAAACTTTAAGAACCCAGATAAAATAAACCCTATTTAGTTTTTCATATTAAATAGGGGAACTTTTCGGTCAACATAAAAGGTTTCGCAGACCCAAATAGATGTCATAGATTCTTTAGTTTATTTAATCGAGCCTCACCAGTACGTGATGTGTCTACTCTTCAGGGTAAATGATGGCTTGCGTTACTTAAACTATTGTATAGATTAGATTAGTTTGATTTCATATTTTTAAATTAAAATGATATTTTCTATACCATATATATATACACATTTAATTTAAAATATATTTTCTTTTAAACGGCCGACAAGTCCATAAGGCATAACGCAACTAATAATAAAATTTACTATGTGAGCATACCATGGAATGTACCACTCAGTAATAGCAAACAGTTGCTCATTATTAAAATTCTCATTCATTTCATCTTCACAAGTATATGAATCTCCCTGATCCAGACTTGATAAATGGTCCACTAGTTGATTTTCAGACCCTTCTTATCCACTACTTCAATAATAAATTATTGCAACAAAAGGACCCATCTAATTAACTTTGGTTTAACGTCATGTTTTGGGATAAGATATCTAATAGCCTAATAGTATGTATGAACAACACATTTTTTTCTAATCAAATGTGGCCTAAATTTATCCAAAAGCATATTCTATAGCCAATAACTCTTTCTAAGTAGTAGTGTCATTTATATGAGCTTCAGTAAGAGTTTTACTGTCATAGTATATAGCTTTAAATATTTTATTGTACCTTTGTCCAAAAGCTACCCTGATAGCATAGTCACTTGTATCACACATTAGCTCAAATGGTTTCCCCCAATCAGGTGATACTAACATAGAGGTAGTGATTAATTTCTCTTTCAGAATATTAAGGGCATCTATGCATTCATGGTCAAAATTAAATAGGACATCCTTTTCTAAGAGATGGCATAGAGGTTTGGTAATTTTAGAAAAATCTTTTATATATCGCCTACAGAATCCAACATGTCCCAAAAAATTTCTAACTCCCCTCACAGTGGTAGGTGGAGGCATTTTTTAAATTACCAAAATCTTTTTTTTGGTCTACTTCCATGCCCTTTTCAGATATTTTATGTCCTGATACAATACCTCCGCTATCATAAATTGACACTTCTCCCAATTGAGAACCAAGTTGGTCTCTTCACAGCACTTCAACCCTTCTCTAAAAGATCTAAACATGAGTCGAATGAAGGTCTAAATACTGAAAAGTCATCCATAAACAATTCAATTCTTTTCTCAATTAGGTCAAAAAAAAGACATCATGCACCTCCGAAGAGTAGCTGGTGCGTTACAAAATCTAAAAGTCATTCTTCTAAAAGCAAAAGTCCCATAAGAACTTGTGAATGTTGTCTTATCGTGATCCTCAAAGTCATCGATATTTAATGATATTCAAAATATACATCCAGAAAGAAAAAAAAATGGATGGCCAGCTAGTCTATCCAATATATGATCCAGAAAGGGTAAAGAAAAGTGGTTTTTCCTAGTAGATAAATTCAATTTTGTGTAGTATGTACATATTCACAACTCAGTGACATGTCTAGTAGGAATTAATTCATTTTGTTTTTTTACAATCATCGTCACTCCCCCTTTCTTAGTAACATAGTAGATAGGGCTAACCCAAGCACTATCTAAAAGAGGATTGATAATAACTGCTCCAAGCCACTTCAATATTTTTGTTTTGATAACTTCTTTGATAATTGGATTTAATCTCCTTTGAGGATCTGCCTCGGGTTTATGATTATCTTCCATTAGGATCCTATGCATACAAACAGAGGGACTAATTCCCTTTATACCTACTAAGTTTTATCTGAAAGCTTTCATATACTTCCTCAGAATATCTATTGATTTCTCTTCTTGCAAATGATTTAAATATGAGGATATGATAACTGGTAATGTAGAAGACATCTCCAAGTAAGCATACCTTAGGTATGTGGGAAGTTCCTTCATCTCTAGTTTAGGTGGTTCCTGAACAGAAGGAATAACAGGTTTACTATTTGCTTTTGTACCAAAAATCTCAACCCTCTTCTAAAATTTTTTTAAAATATATGTAACCAATAGAACTAATTTATCCTGAAAGTCTAGAATATTCTCCTCATATAAATCTAGCTCTACTGATTTATCATCATAACTGTGTCGGAAATGGCTATTACACAAATAATCAATTACGTTCATCTGAAAACATGAATCTTCATTTCCTTTAGAAGGATACTTTATAGATTTTAAGACATTGAATGTAACCGCCTAATCATTTACTCATAGTTAATTCACCTTTTTGCACATTTATCTTAGCTCGTCCAGTTGCTAGAAAAAGTCTGCCTAAAATGATCTGAATTTTTCTTATGTTCCTCCATATCTAACACAATAAAGTCAATTGGGAAGATAAATTTATCCACTTTGATAATAACATCCTCTATAACCCCTTTTGGATAAGTGATCGATCGATCGGCCAGTTGAAGGGTTACAGTAGTAGGAGACACTTCTCCTAATCCTAACCTTCTGAAGATAGACAATGGCATAATGTTTATACTTGCTCCAAGGTCACATAAAGCTTTTCCTTAAAACCTTTTGCCTATTTCACAAGGAATAATAAACCTCACAGGATCCTTAAGTTTTTGAGGAAGCTTCTTTTGAATGATAGCGCTGCACTCTTCACTGAGTGCAACTATCTCATAATCTCTAAACTTCCTCTTCTTGTTAATAATGTCTTTCATGAACTTTACATAACTGGGCATTTACTCCAGAGCCTCAGCAAAAAGAATATTAATAGTTAGCTTCTTAAAAATCTAAAATTTTTTAAATTGTTGGTCTAACTTCTATTGTTTAATTCTTTAAGGAAATGGGGATGGTGATTTTTCTAAGTTAATTTTTGTTGGAGAAACTTTTCTAAGTCTTTAGAGATGTTTTCCAAAGGTTTTTCAAGTTCCACAATCTCCTTTTGAACTTCAAAATCTTTTCAAACTACATCCTCCAACATTCTTCCACGTCTTAATTGGACAATTTTAACATGCTCATTATTCTTCTCCTTAGGGTTAATCTTAGAGTTGCTAGGAAGAGTTCATTGGGCTCGATTGCTAAGTGAGTTAACAATCTGTTCTAATTGGTTCTCTATGTTCCTAATTGTTGCACCTTGACTTTACAGTTGATTCCTCATTTGCAATACAACTTCCTCCTAAGGCAGCTTATTCTCCTTAAATTTTGGATTAGAGTTAAATCTCGAAGTATAAGAAAGTCTATAGTTGGTACTACCCTGGTTATTTTAATTTCCTAACAGATTTACCTGATTATTTACCCATTGTTGATTTCTCCCACCATAATTGTTATTTCAGTTAAAATTATGTTTTTTCTTCCAACTTGGATTATATAAATTGGAATAAGTTTTGTTAGTTCTATTGTTAATTACGATTAAAGTTTCAAATGGTGAAGTTCTAGAATCAACCATTTGTCCAAATAGATTTTCTTCAATTACTGGAGGTATTTGAGATTGGTTCATTTTTGGGCTTATTTACAAAAAATACACTTGGCTAAAATAAATAAATAATTATTTATTTTGTGTTTTGCAACCTCAGCAATATTATACTTCATTATTATTGGTCAAATTTTTAAAAAATGTGGATCTATCCAATAGCGCAATCTTAGCCATCAAATTTAAATAAAAACCTCACCTTTCATCCTCACCCTCCAAAATCTTCCCCACTATTTGAACATTACCCCCACTAACCCATAATTACCCAGGCGTAATCCATTTTCCCCAAGGGATTCACGCGATTACAGCAGAGAAATGAATTTCTCTTCAATTTCCAAGGCAAATCCCTCTTCTTCAATAGGTTTTTCTTGAATGTATTCTTCTTACATCAAAAACCGAGGATAAAGAAAGGAAAAAGGAATCTTCTCCGTTTCTCACGCCTCCTATAGCCCCCAATTTGGAACTCTTATTGTAGCTTTCCTATTCTAAAAATTCAGTTATCTTTTCTTCATCTTTTCTTCAAAATAATTTCTTCTCCCTAAGCAAAACCGAGAGCTTCAAGAAGGATCAAAAGTAAATAAAATACAGAGCGAAGGTATGAAAATTCTTCAACTTTTCCATGCAATTCAAAGGGATTTCCTTATAATCTCATCCTAAACCTCTTAATACATGATTCTACATGTTATTATTTAAAAATCAACGAGTTTTCAGTAGAATTTTGCCACAACCTTAAATGCGTTTATGTTTTTCAGAAAGTTTACTTAGGGTTTTCACTTTATTCTGTTTTATTTGTTCTTGTTATGTTTTAACGCAAGTTCCATGCGTATTTCCATCTAATTTAGGGAAAATTGAAAAATTTCATGCATAAATCAGAAGGCTTTTCTCTCTCAGTTGCATTATTACATTTTTTTGTGGTATTTATTCATGAAATTAACATGCTTACTTGGTTAAATTATCAAAACCAAAATATATCCATCACATATTGTATTAAGTCCTTGGGGACTTTTTTTTTTTCCTCGAGTCCTTAGGGACTTTAATCATGCTATATTCTAACATATATCTTTAATATTAGTTCATAATATTTATATGTTTATGTACCTTATATTTTCGAACCGTGATCCATGTGCATGATCTATGTAAAATCCTTTATGTTATTAATGTGCATGTCTTATGTTAAACCCTATGTATTGGGTGAATTATTCATATGTTCTTCATAGTTTTACACGAGAATTAAGAAATTAATTCCTACATCCCCTCTAATTCATCAAAATGAACATGTTAATCCATCAAAATCCCAAAAATCAAGAGTCTGTCTGTGTTTTTCTTTGCCCGAAACATTAACTAATTAAATTTACTTCTAATTATTTCAAACTTCTTTAATTAATTTTAATCAACCTAATTGACGTCTAATCTTCCTTAAAATCTACTATTCAGAAGCCTCAAATCTTAATCCTTTATTAAATTACCTAATCTACCCTTAATCAAGCCTTTAACCCATAATTTAATTAATTAAACATTAATAATCCAAAAAACAATTAAACCACACAATTAAATACCTAAAGAAACCAATTAATATATTGACTAATTAATTAATATCTAATTTAACTAATAATTATATTAATCAAGTAATTAATATCCTAATCAACACTTAACTAAGTAATAATTAAATGATTTAACATTTCAATCAATTAATAATAGTACTTTTAATCAAAACATTAATTATCCATTTAAATATTTAATCAATTTAATAAACATATAAAATATCTAAATAATAATATAGTTTAAATAATTGATATTTCAATCAAATAATTAATTAAAATAATTTAATTGAGTTTTAATCATATAATTAAATCATTTTTATTAAACACTAAATAAAATTTAATTAGTTTATTAAATTAAATCAAACTTAATTAAAAGTTTAAGCGGGGAAGATGTGTTAATTACATATATGTATATGTGTTAGAGTTATTTTAAAACTTATGTATATTATATTTATATTTATTTATAATTTATATATATATATCTGTATATATATACACACACACACACCAAAGCCTGACTTGAATCTGGTTTATGGAACTGATGGGGATGGGGATGTGGCTGGAGTTACTGATAAGAATAGAGTAGGCCCTTCAGGTTTTACTGCAGCTGGGCAGTATGCTGATCAGATCATTGAGATAAGGAATCCTTCTGATGAAGGTGTACAAATTCAACACAATTCATTAGAGCTCCAATCTACTGAAGAGGAAGTAATACCTGCTTGTTCAGAAGCAGGTGACACTTTTATAACTCCTATAGAACCCATTACTGGTGACTCAGCCCAGCTTGTCCTTCATGATTTAATTACAGCAGTAGAAGGAGCATGGTCTCAACAAAAAGCAGGACAAGGAGAAAAGATATCATGGAACTACAAAATTTATCTAAGTCTAACATAATTGGTATGGACAATTCTTCAGCCACTCCCCCTAGAATAACTAGGGCAGGTAAGGCCATTCATCATGATTAATCTTCTTTGCTGGAATATTAGGGGTGTTGCAAGTCCTGGAACCCTTAATAGACTCCTAAATTTAAACAGGACTCACAAACTGTGGATTTTTGCTTTGTTGGAACCTTTGGTGCATACTAATATCTCTAAAATTACAAAAAAATTCCTTGGCTTCTATTTTCAGTCTAATTGTAATAATAAGATTTGGGTCTTTACTAGGAAGGAACTGAATTGCAATATTGTACTTGATAATTATCAATTTTTGCATCTTCAGTTTGGTTTGGATCAATTCAATAGCTATGCTACATTTGTTTATGCTTGCTTTACTCCTACAGATATGTCTTCTCTTTGGGCTGAGCTGTGTAATATTAGTACTAACAATCCTTCCAACTGGATTGTGGGAGGTGATTTTAATTGCATTAGAGATCCTAGTGAGAAAAAAAGGTGACAGAACTCCTGATCTTCACTCCATGTTGCAATTCTCACAGAACATAACTACAACTGGATTGTTTGATATGGGCTTCATTGGGTCTCCCTTTAGTCAGCGAGAGGGTAAACTATTAGAGAGAATTGATAGAATTTTGGCCAATGATTCTGGCTGAACATGTTTCCCATTACTCAAGTGTTTCATCTCGCACGGATCCACTTCGATCATTCACCACTTTTGATTCGGATTTCCTTTTGCCCTTATAAGGGATGCTCCCCATTCAGATTTCTCAATGTATGGAGTGATCATTCTAACTTCTTAGAGGAGGTGAAAAGAGCTTGGAGAGTTCCAGATTACCCCATATGCAATCCACTTAATTAACTTTGGAGGCTACATAAAAATGTGGCTTATCATTTAAGGAATTGGAATAAACACAGCTTTGGGAATGTGTTTCAACAAGTAAGGGATGTTGATACTAAAGTGCAGTTGCTAGAAGCTAACCAAGACAAGGGTGTGAATCGGGATCAAGATCTGATTTCTGCTCATACTCAATTATTACAAGCTTTGGAAAGGGAAGAGAATTTTTTAAAACAAGATGCTGCTGTTAACAGATATCTTTTTGGGGACAGGAACACTAAGTATTTCCATGCCATGATTAAACACAGGAGGAAGATTAATGTTATTCTTAGAATCAAGGATTCTGTTGGTAATTGGGTTACTGATCAACAGGCTATTTCACAAAGTGTTGTACAGTACTTTCAATCTCTGTCAGCTGCCTAACCTTCATCATCAAATTCTTTGTTTGTTGAGGTTTTTTCAAGAAACTATGCCTTTTTACATCAGCATAACTTGACTTTACTCCCTGATGAAAAGGAAATTCGCATGCTTTAAAAAGTATTGATGGAAATAGGATTCGCTGGTCTCGATGGCTTCACCTCGACTTTTTACCTAAAAGCATCGGACATTGTGAGCGCCGATCTCATTAAGGATCGTTCAATCTTTCTTCTCAGGAACTGATCTACCAAAGTATTTTGCTGCATCTAGCATTGCTCTCATTCCTAAGGATACTCAAAAATAAAGCTGGGCATATTTCAGACCTATTAGTCTCACCTCTACCTTTTCTAAAATCATTAGCAAGATTATAGTGGGGAGATTGCAACCTCATCTTAATCATTTGATTAGCTCTAACCAATCTGCTTTTGTGCGGGGAGAAACATCACCGACAATTGCTTGCTTGCTCGGGAGTTGTTACTTGGATATTAATAAGGAGTCGTAGGGGGCAGAATATCATTTTTAAGTTGGATCTCAAAAAATCTTATCACACTATCAGTTGGCATTTTATAGATCTGGTGTTTAAAGCTCAAGGTTTCCATCCCTCCTTCTGTAATTTAATTCAGAGATGGCTCTCAAGTGCTTATTATAGTGTCCTTGTTAATGGTAGTAGCTTTGGTTTTTTTAAAGCAGGTAGGGGGTTAAAGCAAGGCAATCCCCTTTCCCCAACTATTTTCATTTTGGCCTTTGACTATTTTTCCAGGATTATTAATGCTGCTCATAATCACTACCCCTACCTAAATTATAACCATGGCTCCTCCCAAATTATCAGTCATCTGGCCTATGCAGATGATGTAATTATTTTCACTAATGGGAGTAAGCAAGCTATCAGAAAAACTATCCAAATGACAGAACATATATCCAAGGTAGCTGGTCTTGAACTCAATAGAAGGAAGTGTCAGTTTTTGGCTGGGAAATGGTATAAACATCAGCAGTGGGTATCTAGGGGTGCAGTTGATCAAAGGCAGGAGAAAACAGTCCTAATATGATGAGGTGGTACACAAGATCACATCAACTTTAAACTGTTGGACCAATACTTTCTTTTCGAATGGAGGTAGATTAACTTTGCTAAAAAGTATTTTATCAACCTTCCCTCTTTATACTATGCAGATGGTTAGAATGAAAAAACGTACCCAGACTATCTTCAATAAATTTCTTTGGGAGGTTCAGTCCAAGCAACACCATTGGACTGTGTGGAATAAATTTTGTAAACCTATAAAGGCTGGGGGCTTGGGCATCAAGAGCTTCCAACAGATGAGCCACCTTTTTTACTGTAAACAATGGATCAAATTCAGAAGGAAAGATACTATGTGGGCTAAATTCTTAAAAGAGAAGTATTGCAGGAAATCACATCCAAATGTCTGTTTTGCCAAAGTCGGGGATTAAAAACACTGGAAAAGTTTGCTGAAAGTGAGGGAAAAAACTAACCAGTTCTTTTGTTGGGAGGTTGGAGCCGGGTGTGTAAATTTTTATTATGATAACTGGATTCCAGATGGTCATTTAACTTTCACTAATGAGATAAATCATCATCTTACAGTTTCAGATTTCTGGGTGGAGGACCAGTGGAATGTTAGTCTTCTGAGAGAGGTGTTGGATGAGGAAAGTGTGTAGTAGATCCTTGTCATCCCTATTGAACCAACTAAACCTGATAAAATTTTGTTGAAGCAATCTAACAAACAATCCTTTAACAGCATGATACACAATTCCTTCACTTCATGGTCGACACCAATTGGGGGAGAAGATCTGGACCGAGCTATTGTCTCCATCTATGTCCTTTTTACGTTGGAGATTATTTCATAAGTATCTTCCATTGGATGATATCTTGAAGTTAAAAGGGCTGAGAACTGCCTCTAGATGTTGGTTATGCCATTCTCATGAAGAAACTGTCTCACATCTTTTCCTAAATTGCTCTGTCACTAGCCAAGTATGGAATGTTGTGTTACATCAACTAAATTCAACTTAACTTAAATATAACTTGGATATCCTTGGAGGCTTCGTCGGGAGGATTTGGAAAGATGAGCAGTGGTACCAAGTTCCTTTAGTCCTCTGCTGGTTTGTATGGATGACCAAAAATCAAGCTAAGTATGAAAACAAACCTTGCCTGATTAATACTATTGTGGCTAATTGTTGTAGCTTCATAAACAAACACTCATTGTTGGAATGCTCCAGCAAAAGAAAAACTGTTTTACTGAGATGGTCCCTGCCTTTGATGCCATGGATTAAAATCAATATTGATGGTAGTTTTACCCCTTCATCTGCTGGTATAGGTGCTATGTGTAGAAACTCTCTAGGTCAGTTATTGTGGTTTTTTCATGCACCCATTGTCTCTTCATCAGCTCTGGATTCTGAGCTTCAGGCTGCTCACTGGGCAATTGTTACTGCTAAAGCACTCAATTATCATTATGTTTGGATAGAATCTGACTCACAATAATTGATTAATATTCTGCAGGGGTTCTCTCCTCCTCCCTGGAATTTGGTCTATTTTCTCATAACAATTCTCTCTACTTTTAGTTTTTTTACACTTAAATGGTCTCATATATTTAGAGAGGGTAACCAACCTACTAATTGGTTAGCCAAAAATGTTGCATCTACTAGTAATACAGTTTTTCCTGTTACACCTTTTGAGCCTCTAAGGCCTTTACTATTAGGGGATTTGACAAATATTCCCTTTCTCAGATGTATGTAACCTTTTTTATTGAATGAATTTTCCCTTTCTCTAAATATATATATATATATATATATATATATATAAGTATTTTTTTTTTGGCCAACAAATGATATTATTCATAGAAATTAATTACATCTAACATGAGGATAATCTAATGTATCCACATGAAGCAACACCTTTAAAAAGCCAAAAATAGAATAAAAACAAGAAGCTATAGAAGAGTTCATGGCCTTCTTAGCTAAAAAGTTAGCCGGCTGATTTCCTCCCCTTAGAGTATGGCTCTATATAATTTTTATAGTAAAAGACAATATTCTGATTTTATTGATCCAATGAAGTAAAAACCAAGGTGTCTCTGAAATATTAAGAAGAATATTGACAAGTTGAAGACAATCCATCTCTACATGAATACCATAATATTTCAATCTTATAGCAATCTTCAGACTTCAATAAACAGCAGTTGCTTCTATCTCTAGAATATTTTAAGAAACCATAGGAGAAGAAAAATACCACAAGCAATCTCCTTTATAATTTCTACACACTCCACCAATACCTGCATAAATACCCTTGAGACTTCCATCAATGTTAATTTTATACCAAGGATCAATTGGCTTCCTCCAAAACACAAGCTGAATCCTCCTCTCATGCCTTATAATATTAGAATCTCTGAAATACCTCTGAATTTTAATGATATAAGCCAAACATTAAGCAACAGTGATATTAACAGATGGCATTTTTCTGTCATGAATCCAATTGTTTCTTGTCATCCAAATAAACCAAAAAATTATCAAAGGGATATAAAAATCCCTTTGTGACTTCCAATCATTCCAACAAGCAAAAATATTAATCCAATCATGAAAAGTAGAAACTGAATTCAGAAAGCCAAGAACCTCTTTCCAAACTTCATGAGAAAAACAGCAATGAATGAATAGATGATCCAAACTCTCCTCCTCATTATGGCATAACTGACACATAGAAGGACCTCTTAACCCTTTCAACTTCAGAATATCATCAGTAGATAAGAACTTCTTAAATAATCTCTAACAGAAGAAGGTAATAGAAGAGGATAAAAATTTGTTCCAAATTAAATCACTCCATTCATTCTTATTCAATTTGAAATAAGATTTATGAATAAATTTAGAGCAAGATTGTCTAGAAGAATTCTTAACAACCAATCTATCTTTTTGAGAAGAAATAAAAGAATTATTCAAAATACTTCTAGCAGTATCTTTATCAACCAACCTATTCACCATATCATAATTCCATTTATTATTAGACCAACAATCAGCAATTTTCAATTTTTTTGAATTTAGTCCTCTTTGTTCTTTAAGACAGCCATTCAATAGCCAATGGTCATATCAGAAGTTAATCTCCCCCTCTCCTACTTCCCAAACAAATAGTTCTTCAGCTTTATCTCTTATTTTAAGAAGTTCTTTCCAATTCTTTGAATCCCTGGCTTTTGGCAAAACCTGAGAAGGATGTACCCCTTTAAAACAGTATTTCCCATATAAGAATCTGGCCCATAAAGAATTTTGCATCCTGAATCTAATCCATTGTTTACAATGGAAGATAAAACTCATATGCTGAAAATTCCTAAGACCCAGTCCACCACAATCAAAAGGTTTACAAATTTTTTCCCAGTTAGACCAGTGTATTTGTTTATGACTTCCTTCCCATAGAAATTTGTTGAACATAGTTGAGAGAAGACTTTGAGTACTCTTCTTTAATTTTACCATTTGTAAAATATATATTGGAAAAGATGAGAGAACATGCTTTAATAAAACAATCCTTCCACCATTAGATAAGAAAGAAGTAGTCCAGTTGTTAATACGGGAATAAATTTTATCAACTATAGCATCAAAGGGTGTCATTTTCCTTTTACCTTTAATGAGAGGAAATCCCAAATATTTGAGAGGATATTGAGCTTCTTTAAAACCAGCATAATCAATAATCCAGTTTTTCATAACAGCAGGCATCTTACTGATTGGAAGAAAAAAACATTTGGATTTATTAAAATTCATTCCAGAAATATATTCAAACTGCTGCAATAAGTTCATAAATCTTTTGATAGCATTTTTACTACCATTAGAAAAAGCCATTACATCATCTGCAAAGGCTAAATGGCTGATCACATAATCAGAACTATGCTGAAATCTGAGATAAGGATGCATCTGATGTAATTTATTAAGCATTCTGGATAAGGAATCAAAAGCCAAAATGAATATGGTAGGTGATAGGGAATCTCCTTGTTTAAGACCCCTACCAGATTGAAAGAAACCATGAGACTCTCCAATAATAAAATTACTGTAGAAATTGTTACTCATCCATCTTTGAATTAAAATACAAAAATCCTTAGAAAACCCCCTTGCAGCTAAAACCTTCAGAATAAATTCCCAGCTAATTGTATCATAAGCTTTGGCAAGATCAAGTTTAAAAATAACATTACTTTCTCTACAAGACCTATCAATATCAGTTAATAACTCTTGGGCAAGCAAAAAATTATCATTGATACACATTCCTTTCACAAATGCAGAATGGTTATTAGCAATCAATGAATCCAGCACAGGTTGCAGCCTGGAAACTATAATCTTGCTAATAATCTAAGTAAAAGTATTAGAAAGACTAATAGGTCTATAATCTTGCTAAACACTTCTTTTCTTGTCTTTAGGAATCAAAAAAATAGTGGTTGAAGTAAAATATTTTGGAATTGGATCACCAGGAAAGAAACTTTTAACATCTTCAATTACAGAATTTTTTACAATCTTACAATCTTAAAATAAAAGTCAGAGGTAAAACCATATGATCCAGAAGTTGTATTGTTGTCAATAGATGCCAAAGCTTCATAAATCTCCTTATCATCAGGAATATGAGAGAAATCCCTATTACTACCACTGATCTTACCATTATCATCAAATATTTCAGCCAGATTCTGTAAATATTCAGAATTCTAGTTTTGAGCAGAAAATAACTTTCGAAAATGTACCACAGCACTATCAGCAATCTCCTTATAATTAGTGAGCCAATTACCATCAGAATCTTAAATCTTATCAATCACATTTAAAGATCTTCAATTTTTAATAATAGAGTGAAAGAATTTAGAATTTATGTCTCCATGAATAAACCAATTAGATGCAGCCTTTTGTTTCAAGAAATCTTCCTCTTGTGCAATGGAAGAATTAAGATTTTTATAAGCTTCAATAATCATATCATCAGTAATAATACCAGCATCCAATTCCATCTCCTTTTGGTTCACCATAGCTTCAGCTTGTTTAACTTTAACATGGACATAACCAAAAGTCTGAAAGTTCCAGTCTTTCAAGATTTTAGCCATCTTCTTTTGCAATAAGCATAATTTGATCATGGGTTTACCCACAAAATTATTAGATAGACACCAATTCTCCTCAATAATAGATTGATAAGAAGGATGAGAAGATCAAACATTAAGATATTTAAAAAAGTTAGATTTAGGCTTATGAGTAAAAGCAAACTTCAGCAATAAAGGATTATGATCTGATCCAATTCTAGAGAGATGAATAACTTTTGAAACAGAAAATAGATCAAGCCATTGTCGGTTCACCAGGAACCTATCAAATCTTTCCCAAATAAATCCCCTTCTCCATGTAAAAGAAGTTCCTTCAAAACGTAAATTAAACAGTTGTGCATCTTGAATATTGGAAGAAAACTTGATAATCTTGTTAAAATCTGGATTTCTGCCACCCTTCTTTTCATTTGGACTTGAAATACAATTAAAGTCTTCCCCCACAAGCTAACAATCATTCATATTAGCACTAATAGAAAGCAATTTCTCCCATATCTCTCTTTTGTCATCATTAGAAGTCCCAGCATATACAAAAGTGACATAACCTTTAAACTGTTCAACTACAAAATAAATGTGCAGAAATTGGGCATCATCAATTAAAACATCTACTTTCATTTCTTTTCTAGAGAAAAGCCAAATTTTATTAGAACAATTGTTCTTAAAAACATAACTAGGAAACTTTTGACTAAATATACCCAAATTATTGGCAACTAAAGCCTCTAAAAGGACAAAAGCCCAAAACTTTTTAATCCTGTTTAAATTGATAACTCTATTAAGGGAGTCAAGATTAGCAACTCCCCTAATATTCCAACACAAAAAGTTAATCATTGGAAGCTTGCTTTCTTCCTCTAGTCAGCCTAAAGAGGAAATTAGCTTTTTGCAACTTTGGAGATCCATCAGGTAAGATGATATTGTCTTCATTGAGATGCCTCATTTCCAAATTTTTCTTCTTTCTTATGCTTTTTCACCAGCCAATCTTCTTCCATCTCATTTCTAACTAAATTTAACACATCTTCTGCAGCATTACTACTTCTAGAAGGTTCGAAAGCAGGATACTCAATAGTAGATGGAACCCTTTCAGCAGCAGAAGGAATATTAATATTAAAACTTATAATATTTATGTCAACTGATTCAGTAATATCAACAACAACAATAGGATTATCAGGAACTTCCAAAATATTTAGCTCTTTGTTAATAATATCAATAACAGTATCATTAACATTTCCCCCCTCAGAAATAAGAACCTCAACAGGGATTTCTTGATGAAACTGGACTACATCAAGATCAGCAACAGACATATTAACACAAGATATATTTAATACTGGAATTGATTGAATTCTCTCATCAACATCTGAAGCCTTAGATTCTTCAACAATTGCTTTAGGTTTCTGAATAATTCTTCCTTTGAAACTCAAATCAGGATGAATTCTATAACATTTATCATGAGTATGACCAAACATCCTACAATGATGACAAAAAATATGGCCTTTATTCCATTATAATAGATTGCCAATAGCCATTATGGGCTGTTCCAATCCATATCTCATTCACATCAGGGAGAGTCACATCCCTTTCAACAAGAATTCTAGCAGCTGAAGGTCTTGTAAGATGGAAAGTGGGAAGATCAATCTTTAGAGGTCTTACCAAACAAATCCAATAGAATAAAAAATTTGATGGTTAAAAAATTGCAATTTAAGACCTGACAACTTAAACCAAATAGGAGTAATTGGAGTTTATTGTTGAGGATTGAAGTCTTGTGACCATTTGAGAATCTTTAAGCTTCTATTTTCAATTGAAACCATCTTCTTAGAAAATATCACAACATAAACGTCCTCCTTACTCTATCTGATTAAAACATGCCTTCCATCTAACCATCCAATGTTCCAAGAACCCACAAGTTTAATACCTTCAAAGAACTTTCGAATACTTTCCATTTTTTGGATTAATGAGAGTAAATTTATGAGGTTCAGCAAGAACATAAAGTTCATTATCAGATAGGATCGAGGCTGGTTTCCTACCTTTTTTCACTATTTTCTTGATCGACACAACTGCCTTTTCCTTCAGCCGAATCATGATAGCATTGTGGAAAAACCAGATTATCTAGAGACCCCTCCAAGGATTTGCCAACCATCTCCACAAAAGTTTTACCAATGGTTGAAATTTGAGAATTATCCATACTAACATGAATAATCAAGAAAACTAGGAAATAGCAGAAAACCAAATAAGAATGTAAAGAAAAGAAACTAATAGAATTAGTTTTCAAATCTTAACATCTAAATCAAGAACCATTTCAAAACTTCAAGAGATGAAGATTTAAAACAAGAAAATAAAGAGGGATTAAGTAAAATTAGAAGAATAACAAGTAGAAGATAAATCAAAGATGAAAAACTAATAAAATTAGCCTTCCAATCGAAGCTGCAGCAAGGAAATCCTTCAAAATAACAAGAACATAAGAAGATTTTGAGAATCGCTCCAAGACTCCCTCCATAAAATCCGGATTAGCCATCTATATATATATATATATATATATATATATATATATATATATATATATATATATATATATATATATATATGTATGTATGTTATATAGATGTACGTATGTATGTATGTATATATATCTATATATATATGTATGTATGTATATATATCTATATATACGTATGTATGTATGTATATATATCTATATATATATATGTATGTATGTATCTATATCTATATATATGTATGTATGTATGTATATATATCTATAAATATATGTATGTATGTATATAGATGTACGTATGTATGTATATGTATGTATGTATGTATACATATATGTGTATGTATGTATACATATATGTGTATGTATACATATATATGTATTGAACCACTTTTTAATGTTTACAAAAATAGCAAAGACACTAAAAACTTGATCCCGCTTAATATGTATTTAGCTTATCATGGAATGTATAATGTGGATTCTACGCAAGTATACATATCGTATCAAGTAATACAGGGCTCTAGTGGAGTCCTGGTTAGCGATCCCACAGGGAAGTTTTTAAAAGATTTGTAACAGTTAAATTTAAAAAGTATTTACTTACTAATATAGTATACGGAAATTTAGAATACGTAATTAAAGCAAACTAAAGTAAACTAATGCTCTAAATAAAGTTGATTTAAAGATTTCAGAAAAAGTATCATTCTCCTTGTTTTTAGAAAATTAAGTGAATGATGAATTTAAATAGATTTTTGTATTGTGACAAATAGGAGCATTCCTATGCTTTACCCTTTGGTCCAGGTGCAAAGAACATTGACTAGTCCTTTGTTTGATTACTGAATCTACGGCTAGGCTGGGAGGATACTGGCTGCCACTTCAGAGCTCCCACGTTCCCCTCACCTGAGGGCTAACATCTACACTTCAGCTATCAAACAATAGGACCAAATTGAATATTTTAGTCACGTCACACTAAAATGTCCGATTCTACGTCCTATAAATAATATTTCCCTATTTATTTGCACCCTCCTTCCAAGGCTTTTGACTTCCCTGAATATTGAATGTAATCTTTACTATAGTTGATAATTCAACATATTTTAACAAATCAACGGGCCAGATTGAAAAGTAAATTATGTTTTAAGTAAAAATTATCACAATTTATTTTAATATATTAGGCACTTCTATTTAATTTCATCAATTCACATAACTTCATAAACAAGGAGAAAGACTAAGAAAACTACTCAGAATGCATGGAAATTAAACAAAGCATGGATTTCATTTAAAGTTAACAACAATAAACAAAGATACTTATCTCGATTTCTCCCCAAGCTGACTCCTTGAAGTTCCTTTGACTTTTCCTTCTAGTACAGCACACTTCTAAACTCACTAATTACACTCTTAAACTCTTAAAATAGACACTAAGACTCTCTAAAATAGACACAAATTGACACTCAGGAGACACTAAATGACACACAACATACTAAAATTTGTCTTCTATTTATAGAGGTAGGCAAAGGTCTAAGGGGTGCTTAAACACCTCTTTAAAAAGCGTCCAGGTTCAACGTATCCAGCATTTTGAACAGTCTAGCCGTCGGCGAGAAATGACCTCGCCGTCGGTGGGATTCTAGAAGGTCTCCATACCGCGCGATCTCGCCGTCGGCGGGCTCGGGCTCGCTGTCGGTGAGGTAGTTGCAAATCCTTCAAAAATTCTCCTCATGATCTCGCCGTTGGTGGGCTCGATCTCGCCGTCGGCGACTTAGTTCATTCTACATGAATTTCTTCCTTTTTTGATCCAAATTTGCTCCATTTCATGTTTTTTGCTTTCATCACTTATAAATCTTCATTCTTGCAATAAAATAAAGAAAATACCTTTCTTTAAAGTGCAATTTCATAAAAACTGAGTATGAATTTCTTAATATATTTTCCTGTGATCAAAATCCCCAAACTTAATTATTGATTGTCCTCAAGTAATTTTAGTACTAAATAAAAATAATGATTTCTGTAATAGAATTTTTTAATTCGGATATACTATGAATTAAATTTAAATAATACTATAGTAAAGTTAAATAGAAATATTTTTAAGTAATTAAATTAACTTTATAGATATAGAATTATTTAGTTATCGGATCTATGATTTCTAGCTTGCTATTTATTTCAGGAAAGACTATATTAAAAAGAGTAATTTACTTAAGATATTTAGATGATAGGAAGTTCAAGAAAACACTATTTAGTAAAATACCAATTCATATATATAAGTTTAGAAATATATTGAGCTTTACCCTTTAGGTTGATTCCATTGAAGCCGATTTTTGATAAGGCATCTCCTCGAAGCTTCTCCTCACTTATATATATATATATATATATATATATATATATATATATATATATATATATATATATATTGTTGACCTCATTTTTTATGAGGTCTCCTCTTCTTCTCTTTAAGTACTTTAGAATCTAGCCTTAGGCTTTTCCTTTGACTATCTTAGAGGACTAGAATTGGGACCCACCTTTTAGAAATTCAAACCACTTCTTAACTCCTTCAAACTCCACAAACTCGACTATAGACCCCTAATCACCTAGAGGGTTGAAATCAAATGTGGAAGTTTAAGGATGAGTTCCTATGGGACTCTTTGGCCTTAGGATCGCCTCGGGTGGCTCAGTGCAGTGAAGGGGCTGATTTACACACACACTACACTCATACACTACATTTTCACACACCTCCTAAAACCACACCCATACCTAACTTGACCTCCTGACTCATGTAGGTGATTCACATGGATGGTCCTTAACCCCTAAGCCCTTGGCTAAGAGGGTTAGGAACAACATAGTGAATGCCTCAAATGAGTCCCTTCATGGCTCATGTGGGCTTGATGTGGCTTCATGGCTCAACCAAGATGATTTCATTCCACTTATATTCACCCAATC
Organism: Papilionanthe hookeriana x Papilionanthe teres; assembly: GCA_022702705.1. NCBI lineage: Eukaryota > Viridiplantae > Streptophyta > Magnoliopsida > Asparagales > Orchidaceae > Papilionanthe > Papilionanthe hookeriana x Papilionanthe teres. The sequence goes on along the minus strand of CM040427.1, from coordinate 111,510,146 downwards.
TTCAATTTTCCAAATTTTTAATTTTTGACCCCCGGGACCCTACACCCGCCTAACCTACCCAAAACCCTTGAAATTACCCAAATTTTTCAAAATTTCCTAAATCACCCAAAATTCCTTCAAATTGATCTTAAACATTTCCACATTACTCAAATTGACCATCCATACCCAAAAATATCAAAAATTCCAAGAAAACCTCCCAATACCCTCCAAATACCCAAAATACCCCTCTTGACCCAAAAATCCAAAAATTCCAAAAATTCTCAGAAAATTCCAGAAAATCCCAAATATTCCCAATTTCATTTTGTCCAACTACACCATGGGCCAATTTTGTCAATTTACCCTACTTTTGTCAAAACCCCCAATTTGACCCATTTTAACCCTAAGTGAACCCAATGTCAAACCAAACCTACCCAATTGACCCAAATTCTGGTCCAATTCAGTTCTAAACTTCAATTCAACATTCCCAACACCAATCTAGATCAAATCCAAGTCCAATTTGATTGACATTTGGATCCAATTTCACTTTTGGCCTTAAAGCCCAATTTGGACCCATGACCCAAACCTAACCCAAACTCATCCAATTCAACTCCAATTAACCCCAAACCTTTTATAAATCTTCCTTAGCATCCCCACAAGCAAAACACTAACATGAGTTGCCCAAAATTTAGACCAAAACCCCACTCAAATTCAACCCAAAGCTAAAAGGCCCAATTTTGACCTAAACTCAAACCTAACCCAAATGGGCCCAAACCCAAAAATCAAAGCCCAACCAAAGGTAAAACCTCTTTGAAACACTCCCATAAACATTTCTCAACATTGATTTTACATCAATTTCAACCCTAGCCCAACTTGGCCCACTTGGACCTATATTGGCCCATTCACCAATAGAGCCCAAATTCAAACCAATTCAACCCCAAATCACACTAAATTGACTCCAAGCCCTTCATAGAACATCCCTAAACCAATTATAACACTTATTTGACAAGGTCCTTCACAAAATCTTCACCCAAATGCCCATCCTAAAATCAAAAAGCCCATTCCCCTTAAACTTTCCTAAAAGCCCACTTCACCACATCCAAAGGCCCAAAATCTACCCTAAAGCCCACATGACATCTCCATTTGCCATCCACTTAATTAAATCCATTACCTAAGTCCTAAATTCATCATCAAATAATTCCAAATCAAGTTTCATACAAATTTCCATCAAAATACCAAAAATTCCTAAAATCCATTTTCATGAAATTGACCAAACTTTTTGCCAAGCCAAAGGTGAGCCATGAAGCCATACATGAGCCACATGTGAGCGATGAGAGCTTTGGACACTCCACCATGCCATATTGGGTAAGAAGAGGGAGGGCTTTCCTTAATCCCTAAAGCTCATTAGCCTTAATCATGTTTCACCTAAACTTAAATTTAATCCAAATATATTTGGATGGAGACTTCTCCATGCCAAACCAACTGATCCCTTTGATCCCCCACAACATCCAAAGCCACCTTGAGGGGTGCACCAAGCCCAAATGGGTGGGTTGACCCATTTAGACTCAAAATTAGCTCCTCCCCCATTCCATCTAAATCAAACCCTTTACACATGTCAAACCCCAATTGAATGCACCAAACCCCAGCCCGACCCACCCGAACAAGATGGTGACCAATGCCCGGCCGGCCGGCCACCGGACCGCCGGAAAACACCATGGCCGAGAGCTCACATGTGAGCCCAACTTGGAATTCTCACTCGCCGAGCTGCCCCATCCCCGAGTGGCCATTGGAGCTGTTCTTCTCTTGCCAAGAGCAGTCGATCCCAAGCCCTAACTCTCCCGGGAGGCCCTCCACCCTCTCCTATTTAAACACCACCCCTCACGGCCATGAGAGGAGAGTTGCACAAACCTTGCCGAAACTCGCCAAAATTGTTCCAAACCTTCTCCACCCTTAGAGCAGCTTGATCCCCGAGTGTCAATTTGCCCTAATCCCCACTCGACAAAACCCAATTTCTCAACCGAAATTCCACCCAAAACCAGGACACTTCTCCACAAGTGAGCCAATCCCCAAATTGATTGGTTCTACACCTTCACCGGACCAAGGGAAGGTGTTCACCGATAAAAGCCCCATCTCCGAGGCCACCCGGTTGCTCCGGCCTCCAAGCTTTGTGATCGGGCTTGGTCGAAATCCAACCTAGACAATTCACCAAACCAGGAGACTTCATCTAGAGCTTGCTAGGATCCAATCGAAGGTGCAACAACTCTCAGATTGAAGCCACACTTCTCTGAGCAAAGGTATGAGCCAATTCTTCATCCCGAGCTTCTAGAGATTCTCCATTTCGAATGCTTTAATTTCAATGCATGATAGCCGCATAGATGTGTTCGTCTCTTCAAGACGAATCCATGGAGCATAAGAACATGAAAATCCATTGAGTATCGAGTGAGATATTAGGGATTTAGTGTGGATGGCTCTCGGGTGAGGACACTTGGGGACGATGAACGGATGCCGTTCATTTAATACACGCGCGGACGGACGGCCAGGATCGCGTCGGATCAGAAGACGGAACGATACAGCGGGCCCCGGGAGCACTGAGTCAGATGGAGGCGTCGAATGGGAGCGCGCCATGCGGCGTTTCGGAGCTGCCGAGGTTGACGCGGCGCCGCATGGATAAATAGAAAATTAGGGTATTTTTTGATTCATTTAATTCCCTAAACTTCAAAAATTCATAACTCTGTGTAGAAAAATCAGAAAAATAAAATAAAAATACCCTCTTGCTTAGTGAACAAAGGAGAATAATGTGGAAAAGAAATCATTCAATTTCATCAAGTATTTTATTTTTTATAATTTATTTACTCCCTGCATACTTTTAATTCTCCATGCATGTATACAATTCACCATGGCATGAGACCATAGAGCTTTTGAAGCCTCTGAATTTGGGAACATTCCCTGAATTTTCCAAAGTCGAGGCCATCCCTATGAAGAGTTATTGATTTTTCAAATTCATGTTACTGTTTTGAGTATTTTAATTCCAATAAATAGCATGTTGTGAAATAAATTCTAGGAAAATTTGGTGATGTTCCTTATGACCAGAGAACCCTAGGAAAAATAGGTTTTGAGTTAGTTCATTTAAAACAACCCTAATTGGCTTAAACACTCAAAGTAGGTCTCTAATTAATTAGAGCTAACCATACATCAAATTGACTTGAAATCAATTCTCCACTGACCTTTAGGATCAGAGGAACCCACCATAAAAATTTGAGGTCAATTGGACTTGGTTAGCCCCACTAATTGGGTTGATTAAGCCACTTAGTTATTTTAAACTTTAAAAATTCATAACTTTCAAAATACCTTTCAAAAATTCACCAAATTTGTTTTGGAGCCTCTCTGATATAAGGGGAATCTAAGAAAAAAAAAATTTTAATTTTCTAAAAAAGTTGATTTTTAATATTATTTTAATATTTTTAATAATTAAAAAATAATAAAAATCACAAAAATAATAAAATTCACCAAAATGTCACATTTTGAATTTTAATCACTTAGGAACAAACCCCATATTTTTCTTAGGTCTATTTAGTGAGATATTAAATTTTAAAGCTTTAAGGTAATTTTAAAATTAAAAAAAATGTATTTTCTAGCATTTTCACTAAAATAATTATAATAAATCATAGAAAAATTAGAAAATTGCAAAATTTGCTTCTCTAATTTCCTTGATATCAGAGAGATTTTTGAAAAATATAAAATTCATTTTTCAACATTTATTTTATTTTTAAATTAATTAACACTCCAAAACTTAAAATAATTATAATAAAAATAATATAATTCAAAAAATCACCAAAATTGGTCCAAGTGGTTCTCTGGTCATTAGGAATGTCCCCTAATTTTCTTAAAGACAGAAACTTTCCCTTGGTCATGTTATTAAATTTTCCTTTGAAATCTCTATTTTCTACCAAAATAATTATATAAATAAATTAAATACAGAAAAATCACATTTTCTCCTCTCATGTCTTTATTGACATGTGAGTGAAGTCACATAAAAATTTCAAGTTCATTTGAGTTCAATTTAGTGAGTTATGAAATTATTAAGCTTAAAGGGTAAAAAGAATGGTAATTAAAAAATCTTAATCCTTAATTAAAACTTTAGGTTTAATAAAAAATTAACAAGTAAAATATTTGATCCTAATCTGATTTGGATGATTGAAATTTAAATAATTAAAGGGTAGAAACCCATTAAGCAATTTAAAATGATTAAACTTTAATTAAATAATTAATTAAATTTGGAAGAATAATAAAATTGGAATTAATAAAATAGGGATATTATTAGGAAGATATTTATTCTTTAATCTAAAAATCCCTAAATTAATTACCTCATTAATATTCAATTCTTAATTAAAATGATAACTCAAATTCAAAACATTAAAAGACTTAATCATTAAACTAAAATTAAATTATTAAACTCTTTTAAAAATTTCAATTAAAATAAAAAAAATTAAATTAAATTAAGTAAATTAAATTGAATTAAATTAAATTAAATTAAATTAAATTAAAAATTAAATTAAATTAAATAAACAAATTAAATTAAATTAAATAACTTAAATTAAATTAAATTAAATTAAATAAATAAAATTTAAATAAATTAAATAAACAAATTAAATTAAATCAAATTAAATTAAATTAAATTAAATTAAATTAAAAATTAAATTCAATTCAATTAAATTAAATCAAATTAAATTAAAATTAAATCAAATCAATTTAATTTAATGTAACATCAAATCAAACTAAATTGAATTAAATTGAATTAAATAGAATTAAAACTCAATTAAATTAAATTAAATTAAATTAAATTAAATTAAATTAAATAACATCTCCTAAAACAGAAAGAAATTAAATATAAAGCAACTTGAGCACTATTCCAAATTTAAACCCATTAACTTAAATCAAACCATTTGAACACCAATTTACCCTCAAAAGCATTAGTTATCATAACTCCTAAACAGAACATCAAATGAAATGTTACTTCATTTATAGGATATTCAAATGTCCTAGTTCACTAAGCAAGATAACCAAACTTGAATCCTCGGACGATTAATTCATTTGTGCAATTGAAATCATTTGGACTTAAAACAATTCCAGTAATTTTGAAAAGATGTTTAAGATTCTTCTTAAACACTTTCTCAATATGATAGGATGTTTATAAGAACAATTGAACTTAATTGTTCTTTGATGAAGAAAATTGTCTTCAAACCAAAACACAAGGAACCTAGACGTCATAGGAAATGACTAGCTATAGGATTAGGAATTTGGTAGAAAACCATAACCCTTACCTTAGCTTTACCTAGGAACTTGCTTAAATATTCTAATTGTGTTTTAAGTGCAGCTTGGGATGACGGGAAGACCCTCCAGTACGCTTTTATTTTATTGCAATTTATTTTCTTGCAATTTTCATTATTGCAATTTATTTAACCGCATTGCACTTACTTTTCTTGCATGATAAACAACCGTTGCATGAAAACTCACACCTTTAGGATAGTCCCTAAAACCGAAACCAAAACTAAGTTAAAAGTCATTGTAAGATAAAATTCACCGCCACAACATTTCAAAATATAAAACAACTCAAAATTTAATCACAAACGGAACACAAAACTACAATTACAACTAAATTAAAATGTCCTCGTTGGATGATCGGGAATACCTCGGATGATGTAACCTACGTGTTGCTAACGGGATTTCCCATCTGTCTAAATGAAAGTGTGTAACTCATTCAGTTGAGTTTAGCATATTCATCTGTACTAAGTGAATCCTATAAAAATAATGATGCCGGAAGGATGGAACCGTGGGATCTTAACCGGTGTCGTTATAATCAACTTTAAGATTTTTTTAATTAAAATATTGAAAACACTTGGAAATTAAGATTTTCTCTAAACCAAAACACTTTTCTAATCCCCGATTTATGATTTCTAAAACTAAACCTCTCGCAACAACAAGGAGCTCGGAGCATGGTGGGCAAGCACGGCCATCGTCATCAACGAAAACTCGAGTCTACTTCAGCAAAACTTTCCTAGAATTAAATAACAAACCCATAGGAATTCGAGGTAGTTTGCCTAGTGCAACATAAATCCTCAACTCTTCGTTAGGCATTTGCATTGCAAATTAAGCCCTAACCGGTCTTAGGATTCGAGGTAGTCATCTGATACGACATAAACCCTCACATCTTCGAGGCTATTTGTGTGATTCTATCATACAAATATAAATCCAAATTAATTAAAATTGGCAAGACCAAAACATTTAAATAAATATTAGGACTTTCCTAAACTCAAGCCAAACAATAGGATAGTCGGGAAATTACCGAAGTTCGCTTTGAATCTGTGATTTCTCCTACTTTTCTTCCTTTGGATTCCCAAAACAAAATGTTCCAAATTTGATCCATTCCCTATTGAAATTCCAAAATTCAATCCCTTGAAAACTTAAACTTTGAAATCCTTGAGAGCAGAATTATTGATTATTATCGAGAGTTTTATTAGGTGATTCCCGTCACTTAAGATGTGATTAACTATAGGGGCTTGCCCTTATAGGGAATTTTAAAGAACCTGTGTAATATAAACCCCGTTTAATGTTTTCATATTAAGCAGGGGAATTTGTCGGCTTATAAAATTGGTTCGCAGACCAAACGGACGTCACAAATCTTCTAGTTTATTTAATCGAGCCCCATCGTCAAGCAGTGTGTCTATTCTTCGGGATAGATACACGACTTGTGATGCGGTGCTCGTTTATATAAACTATTTGGGATGTGAGATCGGTTTGATTTCATATCTTAAAATTTTCAAATTTAAAATTATTTTCAAAATCAAATACTACTTTCTAAATTATATATATATTTAAATTAAATTTAAAATTTAAATTCGCCGACAATTTCTGTAGGCGACCCCTTTTCAAAACACACAACCTAAAAATATGCCGACAGATTTCTGGCGACTCCGCTGGGGAGAATTCCTCTCTCCATTATAATCAAATAATTCTGCTTTCAAAAATTGGTAGTGCATCCATGTCCTTAGTGGATCAAACTACCCTTCTTTCTGTTGGAATACTATGTTCATTTCTACCTTGAATAAGTATAGCCAACATTCTCTCGGATTTAGGAGCCATTGTTTAGACACCCCTAAACAGAGAGGTTCCGAGATCCTTTTACCTCATTTCTGAGGTGGGGTGGACCCCCGATAGGTGTTAGTTTAGGAGTGATCCTTCGAGTCGAGAAGTCTTGCATAAGACTTTCTTTTCCTTTCCAACTCTGAATCGGATTCCTTACCTTCTCTACACCTTTGGACATTCCGTTCTAGATAAACAAACCCTCTAATAAGTGATTCTTTTAACAAATGATTCCTTCTTATAAATACATGAACAAGAATGTGTTCGGACTCTTTTCAATTCCTTTCTTTTCATCCTAAAGGAAAGAAGCATAACTTGGGATCGACAACCAGAATCTACCCCGCGAAATGGAAGCCCCAAAGCTGATTTTCTCCTTCACCAATGGACTCGGACTTCGATGTCTATAAGGATGAGCCGCCCGACAATGGGATCATCCGGTTTGGACAAGGATTTGAGAACACGAATGTCAAGATCACCGACGTTTCCCTTTTGCACCGACAAACAAAGTATCCGAAGCCGAGGAGCCGCCGCTCGAGTTCAACCTCAGGTCGACCCAAGAGTTTCCTCCCCGCAAAGGATCCCGACTAAGAGGAGTACCGCCGTCCGCAGGAGGACTCGTTCTTACTACCCCCACTCGGTCTAGTTGTTTCGCACCTACCCCGACTTCGCCAAATCAAAGGGGAGAGAAATCTAGAACTATGGTAAACCCGTTACCGTGGAGGGTACGGATCTTCTCGTGAGACCTTCGTTTTCGAAATCGGGTCCGAGCTCAAAGATTCCATCACCGACAAGGACCCAAAGAAGAAACGAAGTAGAAGGATCGCCGGAGAAGCTAGAGCCGCCGAAATTGCTTTCCTGGAGGAAATCCCGGAACCTGCTCGAATATACACCGCCGCTGGAATATACACCGCCGCCGAATATACACCACTCGCTCGAATACATACCACTCTTGGGAGGAAGCAGTTTCCATCCCCTCTCCGCCGCAGATGGATGAGGAGAATGTTCGCAAGATTGTCGCCACATTACCTCGGCCCGCATATTACAACGATAGCCGCAAGAAAAGAACTAGAACTACGCCGTTTGCTCGACTGCAAACTTTGGTAGAAAAGTTAGCAAAGAAGGAAAACTGCCCCGTATCGGAGATTCTACGAAGGATAGGGCGGGTGCCAGTCCAAATCCCGTCTTGGGCCCCAAGTAGAGCCCGCCATCATGACGGAAAAGCCAAGTAAAAGAATGAAGGCTAGTCCGCCCGTCGTCGTCTCGGGATTACAGATTAGGGAGGATACCACCTTCCAAGCATTTGGCCGACTGCACCATCCGGTCCTAGACCTTCCGTCGCTAGAACGATGGTATGGCGTCCCACTACTGGGCAGTTAAGATTGAAACAGCAGCCCGAGAAAGAAAGTCTTGCCAAGAGGCTGGAATCTGAAGAAAGTGCTACTGCGATAAAGGGGACTCGTGAAAAAGGGACCCGGCAGCTATCGCACGGCAACTGCAATGACACACAGAAAGCCCCGCTAGAAGATGCCATGGAAAAGTTGAGAACCGATATCCGACGGTTGGCAAAAGAAAGAGAAGAAAAGTTCGGAGACGAGATTGATTCATCGGAATTCATGGAAGACGAGTATGCAGAAATCAACATGGTCGAAACACGAGCTTCATCAGCTTCGCAAGGTGCTCCTGCAGCCGCAGAAAGAGAGGAGCCGAACCGATGAGAAGGCAGCTTCGGGAAAAAGACGACACGATCGCTCGAATGGCGAAGAGGATGGAAGAGATGGTCGTAGCTCCGGCCACTCTCCGCAGTCAAGTACAACCACAAAGAGAGACACCCCCGGAGGTCATTCACATTGTAGACGGAGGAAAGGAGATTACATCCGTCAACGGGGATGATCAACTCGAAAAAGGATACAACACAAAGTATGATCCCCGAAAAGGATATCAAGAACTTGGTGGAACGACGGAGTGCGAGAAGCCTTCGCACAATCGAAGAGCGGGACATCCATTCGGATGGGTAGACCTTACCCAGAAGAATTCGACGCTGTCCAATACCCGAAAGGCTTCGTACCACCTCTGTTCAAGACCTTCGACGGAACCGGGAACCCCCGACAGCATGTTGCACACTTTCGTGCCGCTTGTTGTAATGCCGGCGGGAGCGATGCATTACTCTTTCGACGGCTCGTCGGCAGTCCGTCGGGAATCGCCTTCGACCGGTATGCGGGATTACAAATGGTTCGGTGAAGACGTTCTCGGAACTAGAGAACCTCTTCATCGAAGCGATTCGCCGGAGCTCCAGCACCACATCACTATAGGTGATTTAGTGGTAGAGAAACAAAGGCCGAACGAAACTTTGGTGGATTACATACTTCGATGGAGGAACTTAAGCATGAAGTGTGAACCACAACTACAAGAACAACATGCAGTCGGCATTTTACTTAAAAGCATTCACGGCCCGATAGCACTTCTTCTCAAAGGATTCACTATTAAGACTTTCGAGAAGTTGTTAAGCAAGGCCAGAAGCTTGCAAGAAGAGGCGAAGCAATTAAGTTTCGCCGACAAGACGGACAAGCAGAAGCCGGTGAAGACCTTCGAAAAGAAATCCGGGATCGTTGCGGCAGTTGACAAAGGCAAGCAACCGATGCAAATACCACCGTAACGGCCGCAAGCAACCACAACAGAATTACCAAGCAACCCCGGCCCAGCTATCGGTCATCTCCACGAGTATGAACAACCGCCTCGTCCGCAACGTACATTAAGGGAGCTTCGAGCGGGGAATATTCGTTTAAAAATGAAGCGAGCATCGAAAATGTTCCGTAGTCCGATGAAGACTCCGGATTTCCACTGCCGGAGCCTAAAAGACCAGAGGAAGTCAACAAGAAAGGTGATCCCAACTTTTGCCCCTACCACCGGATGCTTGGGCATAAGATAAAAGATTGCATTACCTTTAAAAGTTGGCTCAACGACAACCTTCGGAAAGGGAATATAACAATCCCGAAGGAGTACATGAAGGAACCCCAGAAAGGAGGTTCCGTCAATGTTATCTCAACCGATCCCGTCATTCCGATAGATCCCTATGCAACTGACGATGGATGGACCACCGCTCGGACAAGGTCTTCGAAGAAGATTTTAGACGACATCCGAACCGCCTCGGTGCGAGCTTCAATTCGTAGTTCGAGACCCTGTTAAGCCGGTACTTATCACTTGCGATAGAAGAACCACCTCAACAGGAAACGATTGAAGAGAAGAAGAAAATCTACGAGGAAGAGAGGACCGAGACTCCTAAGGCTAGACTAGGGGCAGCTTATCCTAGGATAGTTATTTCCGATTCGGGGGAGAAATCCCTCGAACCTCTGATTTTGTATGATTATCTGCTCACTTCGGTGGGATCATATAATGATAAGGGTGATGGCGTTGGCTACGTTTTGATCGTTTCTAACGATTACGTAACTAGCGACAATCCGGACATCGATTTCGACATCAACGACAATTCTCAAATCATACACAATCTTGACGATCAAAATAACGAAGAAGACATCCATCAAGGAGGCTACGAGAGCTTGTTGACCTCATTTTTGATGAGGTTTTCTCTTCTTCTCTTTAGTACTTTGGATCTAGCCTTAGGCTTTTCCTTTGACTATCTTAGAGAACTAGAATTGGGACCCACCTTTTAGAAATTCAAACCACTTCTTAACTCCCTGCAAACTCCACAAACTTGATCGTAGACCCCTAATCACCTAGAGGGTTGAAATCAAATGTGGAAGTTTAAAGGATGAGTTCCTATAGGACTCTTTGGCCTTAGGACCGCCCACAGGTGGCTCGGTGCAGTGAAGGGGCTGACTTACACACACCACACTTATACACTACACCTACACACTACACTTCCACATACCTCATAAAACCACACCCATACCTAACTCGACCTCCCGACTCATGTAGGTGATCCACATGGATGATCCTTAACCCCTAAGCCCTCGGCTAAGAGGGTTAGGAACAACATAGTGAATGCCTCAAGTGAGTCCCTTCATGGCTCATGTGGGCTTGATATGGCTTCATGGCTCAACCAAAATGACTTCTTTCCACCCAAATTCACCCAATCTTCAATTTCCCAAATTTTCAATTTTGACCCCGGGACCCTACACCTACTAAACCTACCCAAAACCCTTAAAATTACCCAAATTTCTCAAAAATTTCCAAATTACCCAAAATTCTCCAAAATCATTCCCAAACATTTCCACATCACTTAAACTGATCATCCATACCCAAAAATACCAAAAATTCCAAAAATACCTCCCAATACCCTCCAAATACCCAAAATACCCCTCTTGGCCTAAAAATCCAAAAATTCAGAAAATTCCCAGAAAATTCCAGAAAATCCCAACTATTCCCAATTTCATTTTGTCCAACTACACCATGGGCCAATTTTGTCAATTTACCCTACTTTTGTCAAAACCCCCAATTTGACCCATTTTAACCCTAAGTGAACCCAATGTCAAACCAAACCTACCCAATTGACCCCAATTTTGGTCCAATTCAATTCTAAACTTCAATTTAACATTCCCAACACCAATTTAGACCAAATCCAAGCCCAATTTGATTGACATTTGGATCCAATCTCACTTTTGGCCTTAAAGCCCAATTTTGACCCATGACCTAAACCTAACCCAAACTCACCCAACTCAATTCCAATTAACTCCAAATCTTTTCTAAATCTTCCTTAACATTCCCACAAACAAAATACTAACATGATTTGCCCAAAATTTAGACCCAAACCCCACTCAAACTCAACCCAAGGTTAAAAGGCCCATTTTTGACCTAAACCCAAACCTAACCCAAATGAGCCCAAACCCCAAAATCAAAGCCCAACCAAAGTCAAAACTCTTTGAAACACTCCCATAAATATTTCTCAACATTGATTTTATATCAATTTTAACCCTAGCGCAACATTAGCCCAACTTGGCCCACTTGGACCTACATAGGCCCACTTACCAAATAAACCCAAATTCAAACCAATTCAACTCCAAATCACATCAAATTAATTCCAAGCCCTTCATAGAACATCCCTAAACCAATTATGACATTTATTTGACAAAGTTCTTCACAAAATTTTTACCCAAATGCCCATCCTAAAATCAAAAGCCCATTTCCCTTAAACTTTCCTAAAAGCCCACTCCCTTCAAATTCAAAAGCCCAAATTCATCCAAAGCCCACATGACACTTCCTTTCATCATCCATTTAATCAAAATTGTCCCTAAGTTCCAAAATCATCAATCAAATAATTCTAAATCAAGCCACATGCCAAATCACCCCAAAATATCTAAAATTCTTAAAACCCATTTTTATGAAATTGACTCAACCTTTTCCCAAGCCAAATGGAGCCATGGAGCCATGCACAAGCCATATGCAAGCCATGAGAGCCTCTTTACATGTCACCATGCCATTTTGGGCAAAAAGAGGAGACTCTTTCCTTAATTCCTAAAGGTGATTAACCACTCCCATGATTCCCCTTAACCATGCTTATGCCTAATTGTGCTTGGATGGTGACTTGACCCTACCGATTATGCCTGAGCCAAATCACTTTTCCCTCGGCCAAAACCAGGCCTTGGGTGGTGCACCTAGCCCAAATGGGTGGGTTGACCCATTTAGGTTCAAATTTAGCCATGCCCCCATTCCATCTAAATCGAACCCTTTACACATGGCCAATGCTTAATTGATTGCACTAAGCCCCAGCCACGACCTCCCCGACCAAGATGGTGACCAATGCTCGGCCGGCCGGCCACCGAGCCGCCGGAAAACACCATGGCCGAGAGCTCACATGTGAGCCAACATTGAAATTCTCACTTCGTTGAGCTGCCCCATGCCTAGTGGTCACCATGGCTGTTCTTCTCCTCACCAGAGCAGCTGATCCCATGCCTCAACTCCCCCTGGGAGGCCCTCCACCCTCTCCTATTTAAACTCCACCTCTCTCGGCCATGAGAGGAGCTAAGCACAAACCTTGCCAAAACTCTGCCAAAATTGTTCCAGACTCCTCCCCATACACAGAGCACTTGATTCCCAGTGAGATCCCCCTGCCATTTCTCCTCTGTGAGCTCAATTTCAGAGTTGAAATTCCACCCAAAACCAGGACACTTCTCCACAGTGAGCCAATTCCCAAATTGATTGGTTCTACACCTTCACCGGACCAAGGAAAGGTGTCCACCGATAAAAGCCCCATCTCCGGGCCACCCCGGTTGCTCCAGCCTCCAAGCTTTGTGACCGGGCTTGGTCGAAATCACATCCAGACAATTCACCAGACCAGGAGACTTCATCTGGAGCTTGCTAGGATCCAATCGAAGGTGCAGCAACTCTCAGATTGAAGCCACACTTCTCTGAGCA